>JAKSZT010032012.1:21113026-21176241 GCA_026826555.1 Tolypeutes matacus | reverse complement strand
TTGTCTGCTCGCTGTGTCTGCTGGTTGTCTGCTTGCTGTGTCTGCTCATTGTCTGCTCGCTGTGTCTGCTCGTTGTCTGCCCGTCTTCTTTAGGAGGCCCTGGAACCAAACCTGGGACCTCCCATGTGAAGCATGTGGCCCAACTGCTTGAGCCACATCTGCTTCCAATACACAGAATTTTAAAAATCAATAAGGTTATGAGGTTTCCATGGAATGCATCAGGTCTTGATCACATCTCTTTCTACCCTCCAGAGACAACCACTTTCAACTCTTAACTGTTTCTACTGATATTTAGATCCCTACATTTAAATAACATACCCATAATTGTATTTTTCCCTCAACACTTTATTATGAAAATTTTCAATATAGAGAAAAGTTGAAAAAAACGTACAGCAAATAAATTTTAGGGCTGTTGAATCTACCACCCAGATTCCACAATTAAAATTTTGCATATTTGCTCTGTCACCGATCTTCCCATTTTCCATCCCTCTACCCATTCAAGGCATCTTATTTTTTGGTGCAATTCAAAGTAAGCTGCAGATACTAGTACACTTCATCCCTAAATAAGTTCCCAAGCATTTCATTCGAGTTCAATATTTGCTTGTGACTCTTTTTCTTTCCTTTTGAGGTAAATTTCACATACAGTGAAATGTGTAGATGTTAAGTGTGTTAATTCATGAATTCAGACAAATGCATACAACTATGTAACCAAACTGCCATCAAAAAATCAAAGCTTTATCATTATCCCAGGGAGTTCTCGTATGCATCTTCTACGTAAATAACCATAGCCATCCTCAAAAGCCTTATTTTTAATCTATTTTTTTTTACTGAGCAATTTTTGACCTTATCTCCTGACTTCCCATTATGGCATGAGTCTTAGCTCAGAGCTTTGCCTTCCCACAATGCACTTATATTGCACTTTTAAAAATTAAATCAATATTTTCTTTTTACACAACAATAAGTAAAAATTGTTCACTCCTGAGACAGTGCTATATAATGATTATGCTTGCTTTCTTGTACAACTCGATGCTTTTCCTCATTTTTCTCTTGCTTTCTTTTCTATGCACTCATAATTTTTCCTTTATGATTCAATAGAACTGGAAAACCTCTATCAATATTATTTTGCCACATGAGCAAGCCTAGCAAATAATCTATATTCCGCACCCCCCCTCTTGGGGACTGCCCTCCCTTTCTGGAAGCTCTGAGGAGCCTGTCATCTCTGGTGACTGCAATGGTGCGAATATATGCCTTGAACATTTAACAGCCCTTTCAATCTGGAGACCAAAATCTTTCAGTTCTGGGAAATTTTCTTCTATTATTTCTTTGATAGTTACCCTTCCCCCTCCATTTTCTCTGAATCTTTCCAGAATGCTGGCCCTCCTGAACTGATCCTTTAATATTCTTATTTTCTTTCCCATTTTTTTGGGTCTTTCTTTTATTCTCTCTTTTTCTGGCCCACTTTTGGGGAAGTTTCTTCTATTTTAACTTTCAAAGCTTGTGTGAATTTTGAGTTTTTGCTGTCGTATTTTTAATATCCAAGAGCTCTTTTCTGTGCTTTGATATTATATGTGGGTGTGCATTGTTTCCGGGGAACTGTCCACTTTCATCTCTCTGAGGATAAATTTGAAGTTATCTTCTGCTCTCTACCTTTCTCTGTTTCTTCCAAGTCCCTTCTCTCTCTTTCCTCCCCCACCGTTTCTGTTTGCTTGTTCTGGTCTTATTGTCAGGACTTTCCCAAAATGTTTGGTGAGTCTTAATTGTCTGTTCATATTTAAGAGTATCATTTTTAAAAAAAAGTCATAGAAAAGGAAAGATTGGAAGGTCTATGGGCAAAGAAGGCCCGGTTGGCTGGTGGGTTTCGCTGCAGGATGAAAGGACAGTGCTGACTTTTTCTGTGGAGGACAGCCTAAAATCAGATCGGCCCCCCGCTGCTACTGGACCATTCCGTTTTTCTAGGGAAGCATCCCCCTGCCTTCAGTTTGGGGTGGGGGGCAAAGGATAGGAGTTGAGTGCTATGCTCGCAGATATTACCATGAAAGTTCAGCTGGGGAAGAAGGTCGGGCTGTCCCTGCTTAGTATGCAGGATTTAACGTAATCTTCCTGGTTTAGGAAGTGCTCATCCCCACTGATAGATGTGCATGGAGTCCGTAAGTCCAGCCATCTCTGGTTCAGTTTCTTCAGAAGCTGGCCACCTGTTACCCACCCTCCCTCCCCAGGTTGGGAGAAGGATGGTTGTCTGGCTGCCCAGGCTAGGTAACGGAACCTGGCGGTCTACCAATGCCACACCTGATGTCCCTCCAGGAATTCACAGATGACATGTTTTATTTCTCCTGAATACCTCCCTTTGCAGGCAGGGACGGCTGAAGCATCCTCCATTCTCAATCAGTTGCCACTCTTCTGTTTGCTTTGTATCTTCCGCAAAGTTGATGGCATTTCTCCTCTGCCGTTGCCTCCTCTCTCATTTTCTTTTTCCTGGTCGGTTGTTAATGACTTGAATCTCACTTTAGTGTAATTTCAGGAGGGAGCAACAATAAATGACTGAAATCAATTTGCCACGTTTAACCTGAAGTTTGTGTATTCAATATCTGCTGCCCCATGGAGGATAGGGGTCTGCTTTGTTCCCCGCTGCCTTCCCAACACCTAAAGAACGTTTTGGCTGACTAGATTAAAAGTATGGGGGATAGAAGGTTTTATATGTTCTCTTGTGAATAAATATTTACAAAGTGCCCGCTGTAGACCTGGCACTGTACTGGGTGCTGGGGCCTCAGTCTCCTCTATAAAATAACGAGGCTGGCCCACCTTAGCAGTTGTGGCAGTACTGAGAGCGAGTCACGCCTGGTATCATAGAAAAGAGTCACAGATGGACAATCTCTTGGTTCTGCCAATTGAAACGTTCTAAGTATAGGAAGGCTGGCTGGACATTGCCCAGAGCAGCTGTGGGTGCAGTCCCAGTGCCTGCCCCACCTTTCCCACCCCTCACCCCCTCCTAGAGCAAGGGCTTCTGTCTCACAGCTGGAGGGAAGGGAGTGACAATCAGAAAGGCTGCAAGGGAGGGGAGGGGAGCGGGGAGGCCTGCAAAACTCAGTGGTGAACCCAGATGCTGGTTGAAGTGCTAAAAATAAATTGACAGGCATCCCCCTTACTGTCTTAATGTGGTTTTTAAAATAAGTCAGCCTCTTTCTAGTTCTCCCTTTCCACTGTCATTTATTTCAGTTTTTATCTCCATAACAAAAATTCCTTCCACCTTTTTTCCCCCTCTCTCTGTCTAATGCTCTTCACTTTCAAATGCTAATAATCTCCAGCTGTAAAAGGCTTAGAAGTGGCTCTAGATTGTTTGATCTTTGGCCTGTGATCTGCTTTCATCTCTCTGCTTTCAAATGTTACTTTAGATTTACTTTAACCTATTAACATGCTTGGTATTCATAGACATGCACTCTCCAAACCGGCTTCCCAGTGCCCCAACGGCTCCCCCACCCAATAACTGCACAAGGAAAGTGAAACTCGAAGCGGACATTCAACTTTCCCAGTGTTGGAGAAGGGGTCCTTGAAGGGAGGAAATGTGGAGAGGGGTGAAGAGGAGGAGAAAAGCAGTGGAAGATAGGGTGGGGTGGAGTGGGAAGGAGAAGGAGGAGGGAGAGGAGACTAGAGAAGGGTAGAGAGAAAGGGGAATGCAAATGGAGAGGGCAAGGGTGGGAGAGGGAAGGAGGAAGGAAACAAAGGAAGAGAAAGGGAGAGGGGACAAGAAGGAAGGACATGCCTCTATCACAGAGCGCGCTGCCTCCCGGCTGGTTAGACACTATCTAAATCTGCTCTCCCCGGAGCCAGGAATGGGGAATGGAGAAACGTTGAATTAGTGCTTAAGATTTCTTGCTCCGCGTTGTGCTGGAACGTCTGGCGTGTTCGTTTCCACAGGAAACGCGAGGCATGAATATGGATGAAACTCCTCACTGAGACCACAGGGTATGGTTCAATTATTTGCCATATAAAGTAGCACATGAGGATTCTTTGCGCTTGATCATTCCCTCTATGTACGTCTGTGTGTGAGCGCGTGTGTGCACGGTGCATGTGTTGGGAATGTGCAGACGCAGCTCGGGGAGTGGTCCCCAAGCCGCGTCAGGGTGTACCTCTGAAAGGCACCCGGTCATTCAGACTCTCACCGCGGTTCTGTTGCAGCCGAATGCCTGGAGGTGTGGAGGTGATTGGGGAAACCAGGTCCCCCTCTGGCCCTCCCCCTTGCCCACCCACTTGTGCGTCCATCTGCAGAGGCAACTGTGACTCCACAGCCTCTGAACTGGCCAAAGGACAGACATCTGGAGGAGGATGGCTGATAGCAGGTTCTGGAAAATCCAGGAGCAGGAGCCATCCAAAGCCAGCCTGCTGGCACCTTCCTTCTGAGGCTGCACCACTTGCCTCCAGAAATCAGATGCCCCTGTGTCCCTGAGTCTCCACGGGCTGCTTGACCCAGCACCCAGCCACTGGATGGCGGTGGACTCTGTCAGGAGGCGGGAGAGAGACTATGTCTTGGGCTGGACTATGAGGGGCAGCTGAGGGCGGCCAGACTCCACCTGGGACTCCCCCCCTGAAGAAAAGCCACTAAAGCAGCTGGGGTTGAGGAGTGCAAACTGTGGTCAGGGGGTGGTCCCAGTGCAGCCCGCTGCCTGGTCCTGTGGCCCACAGATCAGTCCTTGTCTAGAACCAGCTGTGTTAGCCTGGCATCTAGGATGGGATGGTGAATGTGGACTGACCCCCTTCTCGGGGGTGCCTTGAGGTCAAACATCCCCCAGTACAGGGCTTCTTAACCTTTTTTGTTACATGGAGCCCTTTGCAAGTCAGGTGAAAACTATGGACCCCTTACTAAGTCATCACTATATTGTGTATTATTTAATAAATAAATCACACTCACACCAACACGTCCCCACAAGAATAACAGTTTTTGAATTTCAATTCAAGCTCACGGATGCCTGGTTAGGAACCCCTGCCCTAGCAGGTAGTGGTCTGCTGGCTCTTTGCCTGGAGCATATGTCAGCATGCATTGAACCTTCTATGGCTCCAGGCTCACCTCCCTGGCGGGGAGGGACAAGTGTCCTTCCTCTCAGACGTAAGTGCAAGGTGTGCTTCAACCATCTCCCGGCTGGCCAGGGGCCCCTACGCCCACCCGTGAAGCTGAGCTTGCTCTGTCTTTTGTCTATGTGGGCAAACACTGTTCCATCCAGGGCCTGTGGGTGTCGTGTCTTTGTTGGAGACCCAGACATCTGCGAGCCATGGGGTGGGGTGGGACCCTAGGACTGCTGTTCCTTGTGTTGGGGGTTGTTGTTGCTCTTTGCCTCCCTCCATGTGGAAAGACCCCTCCTCTGGAGGTGTCAGGTGTCTTTCTTCTGATAGTCTGTGCAGCGAGCAGCTGCTGATGCAAAGAAACCTCACTTGGCTATTGATTTAGTCCCTGGTGTCTCCTTGGCTGCTCAAGCAATTACCATGCAATGGGCTTGCTTAAACAATGGGAATGTCTGAGGCTGGGAGAAGCCCAAATAAAGGTGTCATCACAGCGATGCTTTCTGGGGCTGGCTGCCAGTGATCCTTGGTCCTGGGCTGCTCTGTCACATGGCAATGCGCATGGCGGCCCCTCCTGGCTTCTCCCTTCTTTTCCAGGTTCTGTTGGCTTCCAGCTTCTGGCTGCTCCCTCTGTGGCTTTTCCCTCTCTCTGTGGCCTTCCCTATAAGGCCTTCAGTAACAGGATTAAGACCCACCCTGGGCCACACCTTATCTGAAGAAACCTCATCGAAAGGTCCTCTCTACAAGGGTTCACCCCCCAGGAATGGATTACATTTAAGAACCTGTTTTTCTGGGGTACATAGCTTCAAACTACCATAGCCCCTCTTAACCTCAGTTTCCTTATCTATGAAATGGAATAATAATACACCTTATTGTAAAGGGTAATTATGATGGCAAAACAGTCCTAATAAGGATTATAATTACAGTTCATGATGAACTCATCATGTAGCAGAAACTGTTTTAAGCATTTTATAAATATTAACTCATTTAATTCTCCACTAATCCTCATTTAATTCTTGTTTAACCCTGTGAAGTAGGCACTATTATTAACCTTGTTTTTCAGAAAAGGAAACTAAATAGAGGGTTTAAGTAATCTGCATGAGGTCACACAATTAAACCTATTCCGCGCGTGCTCACGTATTACCGTGTTTAATTCCATAGCACTCCTCTGGATTGGTATCACCACACCCCTTCCACATCTGAGGGAGCAGACCAGCACCCCTGAACTAGAAATAGTTCATGTTTTCTGCCACCCACATACCTTATCATCACACTGGACTACAAAGATGCTTTTAAACTGTAAAGGGCTTAAAAATGTCAGTTATTATTATCCACAAACATGAGGGATTTCTGCCAAAGAGAAGGCTAATGTGTGGTGGACTGGAGGCCCGTGGCACTAAGGAAAGGGCAGGGCTCCTGGGCAGTTCTCTCTCAAAGACCTTCTTGAGGGCAAATTAGAATCTTTCTGCTGCCACCAGTCAACTTCTTCTGGTCCCGAACAAAGAGGAAGGGGAGGACAGCTGGTTACCCAGCTCTGTAACCCCAAAGAGTCAGCATAGAGAGGGAGGGGAACTGAGGATTTGTCAGATCAGGAGAGCTGGAATGGGAACCTCCAGGGCTGCTCTACCGCTGGGGGGAGATTGCAGGGGCTGAGCAGAGAGAGGAGCCCAAACACGGAGCCTGCCTGTGGGTACACGGGAAGCTTTTCGGGCTCCCCTGGCCCATTGAAGCAGAAGGGAAATGAACCCAGGCAACACGAAGGTATTTCCACACCTATGGATAAATTCAAACTTCACACCAACCTTATGCATGAAGTATCCATCCATATCATCATTTTGCAGGTGAGGCAGCTGAGAATTTAAGTGATTTGAATGTGGTCACACAGAATCTTCTCATTACGTCTCACTGCCTTGCTCTTAACAGATATAGATGTTCCGTGTAATAGTTTGGGTAATCTAAGCACCTCTTAAAATATATGTATATATATATATATATATATATATAAATAACATTTTTGTAAGCAAATACACATATATGCATATATATTTATATATCATTTTGCAAATGTTGGTATGTATTGTGAGAATTTTGATTTTTACCCATAATAAAAAATTAAAAAAAAAAAAATTGTGAATTAAATCAGAAAGCAGCCTCACAGACTCCCCCGGTGGCCTAGACACCAAGTGACTTCATGGACCCACTGCAGGTCCCTTCTCACCAGGCTCTGGGCTTCCTGGGGGCCGGGTCTGGTCCTGCTTGTGACCTGGTGGAGGCTGAGCTTAAAGCAGTTCTTCTCTGTACTCTCTCCTTCCAGCTTGCCTAGCCGAGGAGTGGGTGCCGCCTCCATGATGAGAGAGACCCAGGATAAGTTTGAACCCACCCTTCCCCTTGACGGGCTGTGTGCCCTGGACAAGTAACTCAGCCTTGCTGAGCCAAAGTTTCCTTATCTGCCTAAATAGCAAGGTTGGCCTAATGATCTACGGCCCCAGGGAGAGGGGGCCATGGGGATGCAGCTCCCCAGACACCAAGCAAGTCCTGCACCTCCTGCCCAGCCCATCTGCCTCTCCCCAGGTAGTTGAGACAGAAGCAGCCTGCGGAGGGGGCAGACATCACACAGAACCTGGGCATGGTGAGGCAAGGAAGGTGGGAAGGACACCTGTACCCTCAACTCTGCCGGCTCCAAAAAAACTCAGAGGCTCTGCCACCTGCCCCACCGAGCTTGCAGGTCTCCTGGCCCAGATGTGTCTGACCTGGGGGCACATCTAATGCTGGAGGACCCAACTTCTGCTGTGAGGTCTCCCCACCTGAAACCCAGTAGATGGCTCCGCAGGCCGGGAAGAATCCCTTTAGGTTGCCACGGGGATGGGGGGCGCAGTGGAGAAAGAAGTCAGGGGTTGATGAGGGTTCTTTTTCTTGCTACTCTTGGGCTTCCTCTGGTGCCAACCTCACCATGAGCCTGGGCAAGCCGGGAGGGGAAGCAGACACTGGGGAAGAGGCCCCCCTTCTTTCACACCCACCCACAAGTCCTTAGTTACTGGAAAGAGCAAATGCAAATGGATCCAAAGCACAATACCCAGAATGCACTGCCACGTTTCCTAGGGGCTCACTCTCAGTTAAAGCTGGGCTCCTCCTGGGGGCTGACATTTTCCCTGGTTCAAACAACATCTGCGCCTGGCGGAGCTCGGCGAAAGGTGAAGGAGCCAGTTACTGCCACTGCACAGAACAACCCAGCGCCACCAGGTCCCTCCCACCTACAGGGGGCTCTGGGTCCACTCATGCACCCACACGCATACCCCCACGCACACTCCCCACACGAGCACGCTCACGAGTACTCCCCACAAACACACATGCACTCACGGCACTCCTCACAAACACACTTGCACACTCATGGGTGGTCAGAAACACACGTGCACGCTCATACGTCCTCCTCACACACACGTGCACGCTCATACGTTCTCTTCACCAACACACGCTTCACACTCACCGCCACAAGCGCTCTAACCCACACACGCACATCCTACATGCGTGCACACGTACACGTGCAGCCTTCCACAAAGCTTCATGCCCACTCACACACACGCACTTGTGCACACACATATCCACTCATAAACAACACCCTGTATCCTAGAGAGGGTCACCCCAGCCCGCCTCATGCCGTCTCCCCCTCCACCCCACCCAGAGGGCAGGACCAGGAGAGGCGGCTGAGAATTAGAAACAAATGTGTTCTTGGGAGAAGGGCCACCTTCCCCGCCAGGCTCCAGGCCAAATCTCCAAATGAAATCAGGCGGGGGAGAAACGAACAACCAAGATGCACAAAACAATGTGAAGAAGAAACTCTGAAGAAACGAATAATAATATATATATAAAACAGTGAGAGTTATTTTTCAGCTCACTGGCTTTCTGAGAAGTAATATCAAGTTGGGCAGCATCTTCTGGGAATCGACCTTTCTGAGCTGAGACCCAGGCCCCACGCGCATCTTTGTTCCTCTCTTTCTATTACCCGAAATCTGTGTGGTTTCATCTCCTCTGACTTTCCCTCATTTGCGCGCCTGTGCGCACCCCTCCTGTCAGGGGCTGGTTCCTCCAGGCAGCTCTGCCAGGCGGAGCTCCCTGGGCCCCCCGCGGGGCTGAGAATTGCGACTCTCCTGCAGCTCCCCCTGCTCGGCCTCCCTCCCTCAGCGCTGGCCCCTCCCTACCCGGAGGAGGCCACAGACCTCCTCTCCCCCACCCCCTGCCAACTTGGCCTCCCAGCCCTTCTTTGTTCCTAAGAAAATTCTTCTGTGTTCTGTTCACTCAACCAGTAGGTTTCTTTCTTCTCCTGAAAAGGCCACTGGAAAGGAGAAGCTGGGTGGGCCGGGGGGTCCCGGGGGTCCAAGCCCACGGCCCAGCCCAAGACTCAGTGCATGTTGGGGCATGAAAGAGCAGCTATGGAGGGGGAAAGCGATCAATCTAACATTCCCAGGAAAAGGGTTTAGGAAAGGGAGACCCAGAATATTCCCTTTGGTTCCAGTCAGCTCTCCATCAGGAGTGAGGTCTGAAGAACTTACCCAGAGACAGCCCCTTTGCTTCTCCCCGTCTGCCACCTTCTCTCCTCAGACACACAAACACACATGCACGGGCCCCTCAGACACATCCACACTGATAGACACACACACCCCGTGAGCACACACACACACACACATCTGCAAGAACTTGCAACACATTCACAGATACATACACATGCCCTCCTCAAACACACACAAATACACACGTGCACAACCTCAGATACATCCACACAGATATACATTGTACCCTTCAAACACACACACACTCACAAACACGTGTGTGCACACCTCAAACATATCCACACATGTACCCCTCAAACAAACATACACGTACATATACCTCAAGTGCCTCCCCAAAGATGCACCTACACGTACGTTTTAAACACACACACATCTCAAACACATCCATACAAATGCACACATACACAATCAAACATACACCCACAAACATATACAAACTTGCCCACAGGTGCACGCACACATTCTTCGACACGAGTGCTGTCTTAGTTTGCCAGGGCAGCTATGACAAAGACCACAAGCTGGGTTGTTTCAAACAACAAGCTTTTCCCGGGTTCCTGTTTCAGAGACTAGAAATCCAGAACTGCCGTTGGCAAGGCCAGGCTCCCTGCCTGCCGTCTGTAGCTTTCTGGTGTTGGCCTGTCCCAGTCCTTGGGGTTCCTTGGCTTGCATCGCTGCCTGCCATCACATGGCCGTTTCGCTCTCTTGTATCTGCTCTTCTGATTTCTTCTGATTTCTGGTTTCTTCCTGTGACCTTCTTTCTCTTTTTTTAAAGATTTTATTTATTTATTCATTTATCCCCCCCTTGCTGCTTGTGCTCGCTGGGTCAGCTAACCACGCCGTGCAGGCGGGCTTGCCTTCACCAGGAGGCCCCAGGAACCGAACCCGGGGCCTCCCATATGGTAAACGGGAGCCCCACTGATTGAGCCACAGCCGCTTCCCTGTGACCTTCTCTTTATAAGGCTTCCAGTCATATGGATTAAGACCCACTCCATTCACTTGGCCACACTTAAATAGGATCTTTGAAGATCCTATTTACAAATGAGTCCACACTCTGACTCACCTTAACATATTCAAAGATACTCTTTATAAATGGGGTCATGCCCAGAGGAACCCAGGTGAAGATTAAGGGGTACAGGATTCAACCTACCATGGGTACCTTTTGAAGCGGCACAAGTACCTTGTCCAGTGATCTGTGCCCACTCTCAGCTGATGTTTCCTGCCCTGCGGAGGTGGGGAGCCCTGATGATCAGGAGCCCTATTGACTTTCCCAATGAACACATCAAAGAGAGGTGGCAGCACCCATGGGACTTCTTTGCTGCAAAGATGAATGAAGGGTCCTGGCTCAGTCTGGCTCCTATGCTGTGTCCATCCATCAGAGTTAATGAATCTCTGAATAAATGGATTTTGGGTAGGGAAATGGGGGGATGGGGATGTAGGGAAAGTAACTGAATTTTTCTCAGCAAAGACTAGGAGGGAATGGCTAATTCTGATGCCCACCCTCAGATGCACACCTCTGTCCTCACTCACACTCAGTGCTTGAAGCAGGAGTGAGCTGCAGTCAGCCATGACATGAGGGGAATGGGTGGCCGAATGTCCTCGGCTGTTTGCAAAAACGTTTCCTCCTCCATTATGTCATTTCTGTCATCACAATCACCTTGTGATATAAATGGGGCAGGTATTAGTGGGCCTATCATACAGATGAGGAATGGGGTCTCACATGAGTTCAGCAACTTGCCAAGTGTATTAGTCAGTCTAGGCTAGTTGCTGTAACAAACAAGCCCCAAATCTCAGTGGATTCGCTTAATAAAAATTTCTCAAGCATGCCCTTCTTCAATGAGGGTTGGCAGAGATGCTCTGCTGGATATATTATTTCTGGGACCCAGGCCCCTTCTGCCTGTGGTTCTGCTCTCCTCTAGGTATTTTGAGTATCGGCTGGCAGATGGAGAAAGCAAGTGAGGACTGGGCGTGGGACGGTTTTTATGGACCAGGCCTGGATGTGGCACACATCACCTCTGCTCACATTCCATAGGCATGTGACTCAGTCACATGGCAACCCTTAACTGCAAGGGATGCTGGGAAACGTAGTCTGGCTGCAGGTCCAGGAAGAAGAATGCAAGTGTTGGTGAGATCTGGAAGTCGCACAACATCAGGAATCGCACAGCTCATCTGGCCGAGTCTTAGACCTAGCTCTTCAGATTCCAGCGCCTGTGTTTTTCCCTTTCCACACTTTACTTTGCCTCCTGAAAGATTAAGTTTTACCAGCAGAGCACAATTCCTGGCCCTTATTCCGGGTCTGGAAACCCTTACATTTATAAGGATATAATGTTAATGACGATAATACCTACTGATTTATTGAGCTCCTATCATGTTCCATTATGCACACTATCTCGTTTGGTCCTCACCGCCACCCCATGAAATGTGTAGTATTACCTTACCCTCTGAAGTTCAGAGGGAAGAAGTTGCTTGTCTGAGGTTGGGGGACAGTACGAATGTGATGCAGGGCTTTCTGCGCCCAGCCTCCCACCTTCCTCCAATGCTGCTGTGGCTCCCACTGGGCACGGGGTTGGGGACACCTTCTTTATCCTGTAGGGAAGACTTCCCTAATGAAGCCACAGCAGTGGTGCTGTCAGGAGTGGGCAGAGCCCTTCTCCCGTCTGCTCTGGAAGTGCCTGGCAGAACATGAGGGCCTAGGCTCTCCTAACAGCCTTGTTGGTAACTGCATATGTGGAGATACTAGAGACATTGCAAATAGAGCAAACCCCTTGGCTTAGAAGTCAAGAGATGGTCATACCAAGATGCAGCCATAATGAATTTTATAACTTTGGGCATCTTAGTGAAAGTCTCTGGAGCACAGTACAACCACCCTCCCTCCCCTGCAAATTGGAGATGAGAGCCACCACCCTTCTTCCAGCCCCTATCCCATAGCAACAGCCTCCTAACTGCTCTCCCCAACCCCACATACTTTCAACGTGTTTTTCTCCCACTCAACAACTGCTTTGACTTCCTGCTACCATCAGGTCCAAACTCTTTAATGGAGCCCTTGCATTTCTTTATATTCTGCTGCTAGGTTGCCTGTCCAGATGGTTCACCCTCGACTCCCCTAAATACAGCAAATACACCAGCCATGCCGTCCTTTTCTTCTCTCTGAAAACCCTTGGCTGGCTTGCCTTCCCCATGCCTATCTGCCTATTGCCACTTTAAAGATACTTCTCTTAATCACCCCTTAAAACTTTTGCTCTGACATCCATGCCTTAGCTCCCTCCTGCAGTGCGTGGTGCTATGGTCATCTGTGAATGCTTCTTCTCGTCTTCCCTAGATGGGGAGCTTCATGAAGGTGAAAGCTGAGTCTTGAACAATTTGTACCTTTACATAATGATCAAAAGACAATAACTTTCAGTGATTTTCATTTGTGATATACAAATAAAAGATTTGGCTCAGGGACCATCATTAAAATAGTTTCCTGCCAGCTAGGGATCACGAGGTAGCTCCGATATCTTGGTGGGCTGGTAACCTCCTTCCTCCTTGTGTTTATCTGCAAGGCTGTATAAGGATAGGTCCTTAAACCAAAGACTTTGGCACTTTTGGTTGTGTTTCCTTTGCCCACCATGGAAACAAGCCCCAGGCTTCCAACAGGCTAACCTGTCAGGTAGAAGCAAACTGGGCACTCTTGGCTTCTTCCCCACATGCAGCCTCTTCACACCAGGCCAAATTGTACACTGAAGCCAGTGGAGAAAATAATAGATTGGAACCAGGATGCTCAGGTTAAGTGGGCCGCTTTTGTGGAGCTCATCCATAATCCTGCTGGAGCCCAGAGAACAATACGTTAATTAGAGCGGACGGCACCGCTCCCACCAGCCATCCATCCTGCCTGTGTCTGCGCAGCCCTCCCCATGGACATGCCAGCCCACTCCCTTCCCTGAAAGAGATTTATTCATTATCAATGTTTGTCTGCAAAAGGGGCCCGGTGGGGAAGGGATGAGACTGTGGAAGGACCAGGATCCGAAAGAGGTAGAACCAAACCTGCTGGCAGCTGACAAATGGGTGTGTTTGGGAGCTGGAGAAAGGGTGCTTCCAAGTAGGATGATGAAGTAAGAGTACCTGGTTGGACCGGGAAAGAGGTAAGCCAAATGAAATCAGAAGCAGTTCAGTAAATACGTCTAAGATTTTTAACTGGATTTTTAGCTTTGGACCTAGCAAACTTTAAGCCACAAATAATGAGGAAAAGAAGGTAAGGACCAGATGAAGCCTATTTATCTAATGTTTACCCTAAAAAGCACTCAAAAAGTGCTTGTTG
Organism: Tolypeutes matacus; assembly: GCA_026826555.1. NCBI lineage: Eukaryota > Metazoa > Chordata > Mammalia > Cingulata > Chlamyphoridae > Tolypeutes > Tolypeutes matacus. The sequence continues at coordinate 21,162,333 of JAKSZT010032012.1, read as the reverse complement.
AATGAGTAAATAAATGACTTTCAAAGCAGCCAGAGGGATTTAGGTCAGATATAACGAGTAACTCACTGCCAATGAGCACAGAGAAATATGAACCACAAAGACCAAAAAAGGTTCTGGGATTCTCACCCAGGAGTTCTTTAAAAGGAAAGGAGATGTGTTCAATTTTTTGGGGTTCTATCATCTGTGCCTTGTGTAGAATATTGGAGAAAGTGGAGGAGGAACAGATCTCCTCAAGGTCAGGAGGCAGCCTGGGGAGGTGAAAGGTCCATAGGTCAGAGATGGCAAAGAACTGGCTGGGCTGTGGCCCACTGACCCAAATTCCACAGAGAGCGAGAGGGGCCCAGGGCCCAGACTCTGGGAATATAAAGTCACTGCTTTGTAGACTCAGCTCACAAAAGGGACATTAGAGACTGTAGTCCCTGCCCTATATCTCCTGTTGCCCAGATGGAAAAAATGAGGCTCAAGTGGGGAATTGACTTGCCCAAAGTCCCACCGCTATTCATACTGGAATCTGGCTGTTCCAAGTGTGCTCATTTGGCCGGTGTGGCCCATCACGCAGGCTGTTGTTGGAAGTGCACCCCAGACCTATTAGATCTGGACCTACTTTAAAACAAGGTGCCCACCTACGTGCATGCACACCAAAGGTTTGAGAAGCAGACAGCTAGATCGCGTGCCTCCTGCTTAGGGGAGGCCTGGTGTACTTGGGAGAGAACTAAGGTGGTGGATTGGGAGTTCTAGCCCTGACCCTCCATTCATTGGGTGGGTGGCTTGGGGCAAGTCATCTATCCCCTTCTGGGCCTTAGTTAACTCATTTATAATATGAACGGATTAAATCGGATCAAACCGGATCAGTGATTTTGGAAATTTAGCAATCTTCAGAGTCACCTGGAATGAAGGCAGATTCCTAGGCACCACCCCCAGAACTTCTGTGTGGGACCTGAGACTCCAAGAACTGCTTGACCAGATGACTTCTAACGTTCCTTTTGATTGGGACAGTCTGTGGGATAGTCATTCCCAGTTAGGGCTTTCCCCTCTGCCAATGTTTTCCATTGTAAGAAGAAACTCTCCACTCCCTGGCATATCCCTGTTCCAAGTAGCATCAACCTCTTCTCTGTGGTTTCCAATTCCCTCTCCTGCTCCAGGTAGTTAATGCCATTTTCCCGGCACATGAAGGACTGATGAGCCAAGTCTTATAAAATGCACGGAAGGCAATACAAGCAAAGTATTATCAACAAGATTTAAGAAGATTCCTATGAAAACACAGCAATAAAACCTGGAAATAACTATCCATTTCCTACTAACAAAACGTCTCATTTCCGAGTCCATAAACGCTCCCCCTTCCACATCCCCAGGCCCATCTGTTTTGTAAGCATGTATAATTATTAGCACCATAAAGTCTGTTTCTATACCTAATGTAATTATTGGAAGCCCAAAATAATATCAGGTAAAGGAGGGGGAGAGAGAAGGAGGTTTGCTCACTGTAAACTCAGACTATTTCTTTAAAGAGAGAGAAGTAGTCACATGGGGAGATAACGATTCTTTATGGTGATATTATGTTTCCTATGGAGGCTTTGGGGACAGCTTTGCAAACAAGGCTGAGCTGGCTCATCTCAAAGTAAAGAGTGGTTTCCTACCCCATACGGTGGATTTAGGTCCTTTTGGGAACTAGAAATTAGGATCACCGTACTTCCTCTGCGACCAACCTTCAGATTCTCTGGCGGCTCCGAAGCATGACCCTGTATCTGCAGGCACTCCCAAAGCTAGTTCATGCTCTTCCTTCTTTTTGCACTTCCTCTGGTGGAAAAAAATATTAAGTTTACCAAGCCAACTTTGGGATCTGAGCCAGCAGGGGATTCGTGGTTCAGAATGAACTCCAGACTATTGTCTATGTGTGCCCCTCCAGTGCCTCGGGCAGCGATTTAATCCCCAACTAAATGAATGAGTGAATGAGTAAATAAATGGATGAAGTGACCGATGATGGATAAGGTACAGATAATGATAGGAATGGTCATTAAAGGTGAATGAGAACGCACCCTCTCTCTATATGTCTTCTTTTTAACGGGTGGGAGTGGGGGAAGAGTTAAACCGATTTTGATCTACTTTATAATAAGCAAAATAACATTCTGACCAGGAAAGTCCTCCGAATGGATTGGCCCTCTTTGCATGTTGGTGAGTTCTCCATCAAAGGAGGTTTTAAAACATGGCCTGGACAACCTTCTCCCATGAATTTTGTCCCAGAGGTTGATGTATTAGTTAGGAAGGAGGAGTGAGGTGTGATGATGAGACTATTTCTTGATTATCTTCTATGTGCCAAACTATTTATTTGTATAATCTCATCTAATCCACTGACCAAACCCACGAGGCAGATACTCTAATCCCTATTTTTAAAATCAAGAAAGTAAGGTCAGAGATTTATGGAACTAGTCCATGCCACCTAGCAAACCCAGGCCTGTTTGCTCCAAAGTTTCTCTTCCTTTCACAGGACTTGGAAAGAACTTCCTAGGCTTCAGGTTCTTCAGTGCACTGATTGGAATCCAACTTTACATGCCCAGCTCCTGAAAGCCTGGGCTGCCACCTCTGCTGCTGAAAGGATGATCTATCTTTTGGATGCATCTTTGAGAATCCAAGGCTCTCTGAAGAGAGCCTGTATTGGGGAGTGACTTTTCAGATTGGTTCTCTTTTGGTTTGAATTTGTTTAAACTGCCCTAGCATCTTCTCATCTGCAGATTTGCTTGTCTGCCCAAATCCAAAATCAACCTGATAGCATAGAGCTTTCATTTTATGATCTGGAAATCTATGTACGCTTCGGTCCCTGTGGTCCCCTCCCCGTCCTGGGGCGCAGGATCCTCTCTCCTGCTATCACTCCAGCCTCATTCGCGACTGACTGAAACAACGTTTTGGCTGGGCAGGGGCAGATGGCTGGGGGTGCAGGCTGCAGCACTGTCTCTAATTTCCAGTGATGGGAAAAGCCCAGAGGTGCTGGTGGTATGGTCTGGGGAAGACTGAAAATTTGGACTGCTGTGCTTTCTGAAGTATCTCGGGAGCCTTTGGAGGCAGCTCTGTGTTGTGTGTTTCACTCCCGTCTCTGTCCCTTGTTCTCATGCCAACCTTCCCTGGATGCCCACCAGACTCCTTGCTGCCTGCTTGCCTCCATGGCCTGTCTCTCATCTCTCCCTGGAGCTGCACGGCAGAGACTGCCTCCTCCTGTGCTAGAGGAACAGGCAGTGATGAGGGAGAAGGGGTGGGAGGCTACTTGTCTCTTGGTACCAGGCCACCACCTTTCCTTTCTGAAATCTACTCCCTCCCTTTGCCTCTGCTTGCCTTTGCCTCCAGTTCTTTCCAATCCAGCTTAATATCATGCTGGGGTGGGCCCCAGCTAGAGGAGGGCCCCAGCGAGGCCTCTGGGAGGACGTCTGCTTCTGCTGATAAGTACCCTGGACTTTCTCCTACCCTTAGGCATGGCAGAGAGGCCCTCCTCCATGAGCCATAGAATTAAAGCGGGAAACTGGGCTCTGGCAACATGGTCTTCTCCTTGGCAAGAGGCCTGCTCTGCCTCCTCGCAGTTGTCTTTCAGAGAGTCACTGTTGCATGATTAAAAATGCCTCCTTCTTGCAGAGCAAAATAGTCTTGCCTGGAGACTCATTTCCAAATGAGACGGAAAGCTGGGACTCCAGGGATGCAGAATGTAGTGGGAAAGCAGGACTCTGGGGTCTGAGAATCTATTCCCACTCCAGGCCAGGGTGGGTTCCAGAGCAGAGCGCTGCATGGAGGTCTAACCTGGCCCTCCCTGCCTCCCACTTGTGGTTGACTTGTGTAGCCCAGGCTGCCCCTGCCTCACTCTGCCCTCCTGGAATCCCTTCCAAAGAGACTGGTGGGGCCTCAAGAATGTTCCCTTCCTTGACATGGTCTGGTTTTTGGGGGCAAGGACTGGGCAGAGCCCCCTCAGAAGCTTCCTCTGCTGAGGCTGGACACAGGGTGGCCCAGGCTCTGCTCAGCAGTTCCCACCTTGAAGGCTGCCAGCTGCAGTCTCAGAGCTGGCACCTTGCCCCCTGGGACTCCCGCCACCCTGGCTGACTCAGCCCTTTGTTCCCAGGGGGTAAGGCCCACAGTGTCCAAGTGGTCACGTCAGGTCTTTCCTTGAAGATTTTTCTGGGCCGAGCCAGCCGGAGAGTGAGATGGAGCACATTTTAGAAGGATTTGGGGATGGGGTATTGGGGGGAGTATTGGAGAAGTGGGAAAGAGATGGAGAAGAAGGGCAAGAAGAGACATGAGTGGGACTTAATCCAGATTGCCTTTCATTCCAAATTTGCTGTCACACCATGGAGAAAACATTTTACCCACACTTCTCCCTCATAATAGGATTATTCGAAAAACATTTCAAGCAAGAGAAATGCTGTTTTCTTCTGAATTTTTATTTAAAGCACACGGAGATCAGAAGTTTCTTTCCCAGGCTAGGTATCGCTTATATCTTTATCGTCCTCCTATGTCTTCCTTCCAGAGACAGAGAATGGAGACGTCCACTATCAGCAGCAGGGCCTCAAACCATTGTGTGACTGAGCTGCAGAACTGGGCAATGGGGCTAGGTCTTGGGATGCCTTCTCTTCAGCTCTTTCAGCTGACCCTCAAGCGGCCGTCTCAGCTCCTGCTCCTGATGAATACAGATTTGTCTGGTGCGTCTTCTCCACCTCCCTCCTGGCCATCTTGACATATCTCTCAGCAGTCCCCATGGCTCAAGGACTGGGAGTTAGAAGACCTCACTTCACTTGCTGTCTTTGCCAGAGCTTCTGTGACAAATACCACAAACTGGTTGGCTTAATCAATGCCTTATTGGCTCACAGTTTTGAAGGCTGGAAGTCCAACATCCAGAGACCAGCAAGGCTGTGCCTTCTCCAAAGTCTCCCACACCATGGTGGCAGCTTGCTGGCAGTCCGTAACTCAGGCTCTACCTCTGTCTCATGTTCGTCTGTCTCCTTTGGCCTCCCATTCCTGTATGCAGATCTTCTCTGTTTATAAGGACTCCAGTCATACTGGATTAAGGTCCATCCTGGGGTGACTCGACCTTGTCCAAATAGTACCTTCAAAGATCCTATTTACAAATGAGTCCACACCCACAGGGCTGGGGGCTAGGACTTGAGCCTGTCTTTGAGGTGGCCTTCTTTCAATCTACCACACTTGCTTTGTGATCAAAGTGGGTTGGTGGTGATGGGAGCAGGAAGGAAAAGCTTATGGACAAAATAAATCTCTCATGGCTCCTTTCGCTCTGGTTGCTGCCACCCTGGCTGACATCTGGGGAGAATGGCTGCATCACGCCTTCCCCCTCCTTGCCCTGAAAGCATAGACCCTGAGACATGGAAGGGTCTTTGGAAGGTACAGAACTCCTCTCCCTACTGGGTGCATGGATGTCAGTGAGGGCCCTACTTTCATACATCCAGGGACGGGGAGCAGTCTCCTTCTCTCCCTTCCTAGGTGGCTCATTCCATGGCTGGGCAGCCCAAGGTGTTAGCATATCCCTTCCAACATTGATTAGGATCCTTCCTTCCTGTCATCCCCATTTGGCTCTGGTCCTCCAGGGGAGGGGGCAGCCCCACGGTGAAGCCCGGAGCCTTCTGAGTCAGGAGAGTGTTCAGACCAGCTGACTGCTCCCAGGAAGGGGCCTGGGCAGCCCAGCTGGAAGATGCCTCCCACGCCCATTGGATTCCCTCTCCTGGCAGTGTAGTGCCTTGTATCAGATGGGCCCCAAGGAACATCTGCTCTCTCTTCTTGCAGCACATCCAGTTGTGTTGTCTGTCTGGAAATGTCCAAGCTGCTCAGTGCAGAAAGGGTTGTGGTCGTTGTCCTGTGTTTGGTCCTATCTTAGAGAAAAGGACTGGCTTTCTGGATAAGGATGTCCATCTCCCTGCCCCTCCCCTCCTCTCTCCTTTCTGTTTCTGGTGAATTTTAAGAGGTGATGACTGGGGCCAATAGGAACCCATATAGGACTAGAGTTTGGAGAAAAGTTTTTCCCACGGCTACCAGGGCCCTCAGAGGAGGGGCAAGGCGGAGGGCTACTGCTTAAATGTCAAAGGCTCTACATGCATCATTATCCTTTAAGCTGCTGGAACATCCTGCATGGGCAAGTCTCACTTCTATTTTAACCAGGAGGAGACTGATGCATGGAGAGCTTACGTGGCCAGCTCAGAGTCACAGAGCTGCCAACTGCAGGAGCCAGGCTCTGAAGCCAGCTTTGGGGTACTTCAGAACCTCCTCTTTCCGCTCCGTCTTGGGGTGTTCCATGCCTGCGCAGGTTCTGTAAATGGGAGGGTCTAAGGGTTGAGGGACAATGACCAAATTTATCATACGGGGACTGTGATTCTGACAAGAGCAAGTCGCTCTTTCCAGGTGTCTAGGAACTCAGCTGGCGGACAGCATAGCGAGTCACTGCAGGTTTGGCACTGCTGTGTCACCTTCAGGAGACAGCAGATGAGGGGGTTGGAGTAGATAGCCCATCTGGACCAACTTTTCCAGCTGGGATCCTAGGGATCAAAGCTTTCAGTTGAGGTGGGAGGAGCCCCAGATCAGCGACCTGGAGGCTCCTTCATTGGTGGAGTGCTGAGGAGAGGGTGAAGTGGAGGAACAAGAGGCCAGCTGCCCCGGAGTCCCTCATGGTCCGCAGTCCCTCTCACCTTCTAGGAGACCAGCACCGTGCTGGGGGAGGAGTGTAGATGCGAGACTTTGCAAAGGGCACAGCGGAAGTGGAGTCCAGCTTGCTGTTTGTTTGGGTCATTGCCAGTCCATGTTTTGCAGGGACTCAGAAGAGGAGAGCAAACAAGGGGATTTTCAAATAGTCTTTGCACGCTTTCTCCTTTGTTTTTCCTCTGAGGGAGAGGCAGCCTCTGCCGGGCCTCTGAATCTTGGCCTGCAGGAGCCAGACATGAGAAGTTGGAGGGGGTGATGGCTTATGTGAGATGAGGAGACTGAAGCCGTGTTAAGCTGAGCTGGGGAGCAGTTGATCTGCGCCCTTCTCACCAGAGCTCTGGCTTCTCCGGAGAGAATGTGAGCTGACCTATCCTGATCCCCTTGCTTCTCTTGCAATGGCCTTTTTAACAGGAACCACCATTAATCTGGAGAATCTTAGGCTAGAAGGGCCTGACTGATTGCACCACGTCTCAGCCGCACCCCAGACTGGTGGTCCTCCAGGCCTTCCTGGGCCCCTGCAGGGACAGGGAACTCGCTGTCCTTCCAGGCAGCCCCTTTAGTCTTTGCACAGCTCCTTCCTGGTAAATCGTCTCCTAGTAGCTCCCATTCATCATCCTAGGGTCTCCTGGCTCTGGGGGCGTCCCTCCCCTCCTTGCTTCGGGGCACCGCTGTCAATAACGCTTGTCCTCTGGCCCCACATGTGCGTTTTACCTGGTGCTCTGAATCACTTCCTGTAATAGTCATTTCATCTCAGCTGGACTGTGCGCTGCCTTCAGCAGAGACCAGAAGTTGTCTCCATTGTTTATATTCCTTATCGTCACTCCTAGAGGGCTGAGCTCTGGGCTAGTGCCTAATCACCACAGGAGGAAGGCAGGCAGGAGGGAGGGACGCAGAGAGGAGGGAGGAAAGAAAGCCTTGCCCATATCTTTTTTGTCCACTGGACAGTGGACCCCCCCCTGGATAGCGTCCCCTCAGACAATCAGTTGTTCCCATCGAGAGGTCCCCTGGGTTCCTGTTCCAGCCTTCTTATTTCCGAGCCAACCAATTCTGGACAAGTTACCTCCCTGAGCCCCAGTTTCCTCTGTATAAAAGGGGCATATTAATCACTCACCTTATATAGGGTTGTTATGAGGATCAAATCGGATCAAGGGGCTGCATATCTGGGCACACTCTGTGCACTGGATTTCCTAAGGGGTGAGGGGACATGCTTATGTCTAAATATGGGAAACTGCAATTACAACACTGTTATTATTTGATTTTTTTTTTACTGTGTTCTACCCAAGGAGAAGTTTCTTCATATACACCATCTCACTCTAGAGCTTATGAGGTGGGCCATTTACAGGTGAGGAAACTGAGGTTCAGAGAGGTTAAGTAAAAAACTAGGATTTGAACCCAGATACCTGTGGCCTCCAAACCTACACACTCCTTCTGCATCAAGCTGCTTTCCCTAAAGGTGAGTTAGGACCAGGGTGGGGGGAGGGGTTTTTGGTGGGGTGGGGTATTGGACTCTGTATAAGTCAGCCAAAGGGGTGCTGAACAAGATACCAGAAATCTGTTGGCGTTTATAAAGGGTATTTATTTGGGGTAAAATCTTATAGTTATAAGGCCCTAAAGGGTCTAACTCAAGGCTGCTTTCACAAAAGTCAGTTGCCACGTGTTGAAGCAAGATGGCGGGCGATTTCTGCAAGGGTTCAGCCTTCCCCCTTTGGACTTCCTTTCACTCAGCGGCAGGCTGGCATAGGGCTTGTCTCTCAGGGCTTCCTCTTCCTTTTAAGGCTCTGTGGGCCCAGCTTCTTCCAATCTCAGCTATAGGCTGTCAGGCAAATGGCTCGGCTGTCTTCCTGGGGCTTGGGGCTTTAGCTGTGTGAGCCTTCTCCCTTCTGTCACATGGCAGGACTGAAATGACCAAGTTCTCTCCTCTTCTGTGTCTATGGAGCTCTCTCTCTTCCTGTGTATCTTCTTGAGTGAGTGCCCGTTTATATCAGCCCCCCAAGGGGGCCGGGACTCAACCCTGAGTCTAATTAAAGCCCTAATCTTAATAGGTAATTTAATCAAGACATGCCAGCTGAACCTAATGAGTTCAAAGGGTGTCACACCCAGAGGAACAGACCAGTTTACAAATATAATCGTTCCCTTTTGGGGGGATTCATAAATAATATCAAACTGTAACAGACTCAAAGACTCTGGAAGAGACTCTAAAGCCTGTGATTTTACCATTCTCCCATTTAATAGAGCAAAGCAAATACTCAAGGCTCGTTTTTTTTTTTCCTGGGCTCGTTGGTTTTTTAAATCTCCTCCTTGCCTAAGTGTCTCATTTGCAGTTGGATTCCGGTCTGCTGGCCAGGCCCTACTTCTTCTCTTCTAGGTCTAGAAATCAGGCAGAACAAGGCAAGGAAGATGTGGCTTTGAGGCAGCTGATATTTCGCCAAACTTGATTGAGCATTTACCATGTGCCAGGAGCTGTACTGAGCCTGTGGGTCCGAAAAAACCACGGACTCTGGTCTCCAGAAGCTTAGAGACTGGTGAGGAAGAGAGGAATCAAGGCAGATGGAAGTGCCTTATGCTTATGGCTGGGCGGGGGAGGGGGGAGGGGACATGGTGGCAAGGAGAGGGTGTGTGTGTTGGGAGAGAGGACCCAGGCTCTACCAGGGGAGGATGGTGGGTAGAGGAGGTTGGGGGTGGGGTGGGGGGGCACCATACCTGGGCCCCTCTCTGGATTTCTCTACCCCAGCATCTCCCTCAGGTCTCGTTCTCAGTTCAAGTCAAATAACTCTGGTCCCCAGTTGCCTCCTTCTGCCATGTTCCAACTCAATCATTCTTTGAAATTTGGAGCTGTAGCTAAAACGCCTTTGCCCTATAACAGGATTTTCACAGTCTCCACAGCAGCGGCGTACGTCGCTCATCACCTGCTGTTGTAATCTGCACCGCTAAGCCCGCGGCTCGAGGCCGAGAGCTGAACTCGCGTTGCTGATGCGAGCTAGCGCTTCCTGGCACCGCAGCCACGTTTCTGGGAGAGTTGCTAATCCTCTCCCCCCAACTGCATACACAAAGACATTTCAAAGGAAATACAGATGGCAGAGGAAGGCATGGCCCTCCCAGGAGGGGCTGTGAGGACCAAGTGCCCCCAGACATAACGAGCCACCAGAATTGTGCCTGGGGTCTGTGAGGAAAACTGCCCTTTGCACCTCCTCCTGGAGTGGGTGGGCGAGAGAGCCGATATGGCCGGATTTCCCTGAAGGTTTTGCCTCACGGACTGGCCACCCCTCTTCTGTGTACACTGGGAAATTGACTCTGTGAAGGAGACAGGTGACATGTAAGTATGTACTAATTTCCTAGGACTGCCATCACAGAGTGCCACACACTGCAGTGGCCGCACCAATGACTGATGCAAGTGTAGGAAGACCTGGCCATCTCAGCTGGATTTGGGGCAGCTCTGGGGGGCTGCTCCAGGCTGCAGAGCTCCTTGTGCCTTGGCCAAAGCTGCTGGTGGGCTGCAGGGCAGCTGGAAGCCTCCCTCTGCCCAGTCTTGCTTCCCACTCTTCCTTTCCCCAGGTAGGGCTCCCATGGACACTCCTTAATAAAGGTCCTGCAGGTTACACTCCAGCTCAGATGCTGCTTCCCAGGGAAGCCACCCAGTGACAGTAGGTCATCATCCCCGCCTGCTCAGCAAAGCCCTGGGACCCGTCTGCTAAATGCGGCCGTCATCCCTGCAGCAAGCCCCACCTACCTTAAAGAGTGCGGCTCAGGCCAGGCCCAGAGGCTCCCCTTATTCTTCATTTCAGCTTCTCAAGGAAGGGACACATGTTCAGGCTGGTGGGCGCAGGGTACCTGCTTCCCCGCAGGCCCCGCCCTCCCCCAACACATGTGCCACCCTACTTTGTCGTATGGTGATGCTGCAGACACCCCATACCCAGGCAAACCTGGTCAGAGGGGCTTTCCACGCTTCCCCCAACAAAACGAGGCAGCCACGGGCCCCAAAGCAGCATCTCTGGATCAGAGGCGCATTCCAGCAGCTGGGACTGCGACGGGAGCTCGCTTTATTAGATCCCATTATAAATGGATGATTTGCCATCTCTGAAGATAAATGGGAAACTTAATGCAGAGGTATCCTGTCCGGGGAAACTGGAGAGTTATGGATGTTAGCTTTGTAGCTTTATGAAAGCACTTTCTTATGGAAACTGAAATGACCAAGATTAGATTGAATTAGTATGTACTGGTATGAGCTTTTTCTCCCCCTATCCATCTTGATTTTTTTTTTTTTTTTTTTTTTTGAGAAGGCAAAAGATTTGCCTCCTGCATGAGCATTTCATAAAAATGCAAATCCTAAGTTTGGGGTTGGTAATTAGCAGGGTTGCCTCCTGGTGCTAAGGAGGCAGCCGCCCAGCAGGGGCTGTGTGTGGAGGTGGGGAAGGAGGCGCCCTCTGCTGGCTCCGCTCCTGGTGGTGTCTGCTCCTTCTACCCATTTCCTTCCCACCTGGGGGCGCCAGGTGCAATGGAAGGTCAGGGGTCTCTCACCTGTCCCTAGAGAGCTCCTGGCCGACCCTCTGGGGGACTCTACTCTCCATTGCAGTGTCCCCCAGACTGAACTTTAGTCCCAGCCCTGGCGAGTGGTAAGGCTCTCTGCCAGCAAACATGTCCACTTGATAAACATCCGGGCACTTTTGATACCAAGCACAGTGCTAGGCGCTGGGGACACAAAGATGAATATGCTAAAGCCCCTGCCCTTAAGGAGATCAATCTACCTGAGGGGAGAAATGGAGACACAGAAGGTTCTGTGGGACAACGGGAATGTTTTATAGCTATGCTGTCCAACATGGTAGCCATTAGCTAACGTGGTCCCATGGAAATAAGTTGAGAACATGGGTCTGGAGATGGATTCCAGGGTTGGTTCTTCAGCCAATCATTCTGGGATCTCGGGCAAAAAGTGATTTGAGCCTCAGTTTCCTCTTCTGTAGAATGGGGTTATTAAAACCTGCTGAACCTCTCTAGACTGTTAGAACCAAAAGGCCTTGTGTTCATCTGGGCCAGCCTCTTTACTCTATGGGAAGGATGCTGAGGGCCCTGACCTGCCTGGTCTCTTGGCAGGGGAAGGCTGGTCAGCCACAGCAGGCTTGCTGCTAGGAGTGCTGTGCAGATCAAACAAGAAAGGGGAAAGGAAGACCTTTGGGAAGTGAAGCCACCCAGACAAGCCACAGCAGGTGTCCAGGACCGGGCTCAGAGGTCGGGTCCACATTGGCAGCTTGGGGGGCTAACTAGAGGAGATCTTGTTTGTGTACACCCACCCTCCAGGTAAACTTCTACACGGCCAGTGGATTCTAATAGGCAGGCTGGAGGAGGAGGAGTGCGAAATGGGGCGTATGTCGGGAAGCAAGTGAGGGCCCAGATTTCTGGAGCTCTGAGACTCTCAGAGCCTCTCTTCATGGTGATTGGGAGTTGAAATTAGGGTGTCCTGGATCCCTGTTAAACAGTGAAATGGGGTGTCCTAGCAGGGCTTCTGCTGCTTCCTTTGGACCAATGTAACTTTAGAAGATGGAAAGGGGAGCCCCAAAATGAAATGAAAATGGAGGGTTCCTGGCAATGGACTTAACCTCCAGGGAAGATGTCAGCAAAGAAATGGAATTTGAGTGAAGCCTGGAGAGCTGGGTTGAGCCAGGAGCAGTTAGTCTCAGGTGGAGTCATTTGAATTTTAAAACACAGATTAAACAGTTTCCTTTATATGCTGATAAGCACTGTGCCATCCCAGGTCCAGGGTGTTCTCAGGGAACCCAGGTGGGTGGCCAAGCTCTGTAGAAGGGAGGGATGTTGCATGGACTAAGGCCTAGGGGCTGCTTTGCTTAGGCTCCTGCCAGCCCACGGGAGTCTTAGGGCTCTCCCAAGGTGGAGCGGCCCCAGGGCTGCTTCCATTTCAGGCTGTGTCCAGTAAGGCTGGGCTGGTGGAGCTGCTTCTCCTATAGTAGAAGTATTTTATTATTATTATTATTATTATTTTTTTTTTTTTAAGATTTTATTTATTTATTCATTTATCCCCCCCTTGCTGCTTGTGCTCGCTGGGTCAGCCAACCACGCCGTGGGGGCGGGCCTGCCTTCACCAGGAGGCCCCAGGAACCGAACCTGGGGCCTCCCATATGGTAAACGGGAGCCCTACTGACAGAGCCACAGCCGCTTCCCATATTATTATTATTTTTAACCTCTTGGCTACTGGTTCCTTACTTGGGGCCTGAGGAAGATGACATATTGCCATGGATAAAAAATGTACTTCTTCCTCTTAATGCTGGCTTCTCGATATGCTGCTGGCTGAGGTGAGAGCAGAGCTAGAGGTAACCTTAGAGATGACTTAACCACTTCCTGCCCCTTCCCCATTTGAGAGGAGGAACCAGGGCCTTAGGCAGGAAGTGACTTGTCCAAGGCCACACAGCTAGGCTGGAATTGAAATTCAGGATTTCTAACTCATTCAATCATTAATTCAACAGATTTTAATAAATGCCTCATGCATGTCAGGGACTGTGTCAGCCAAAAGAACTAGAGAGAATAAGAAGACATGGTCTACATTCATGGAGTTCCCATTTGAGTGAGAATGATTACATAACCACAGATTTTTATAAGTGCTATGAAGGAAAATAACGGGGTGGTGTGAGAGAGAGGGGCAGGGTGGGAGTTACTCTGGAGACTGGGTGGGCAGAAGAGGCTTTCTGAAGAAGCAGTGTGTGTACGTTTACCTTTGCAGGCTGAGCAGAGATCAAGTCATTGGGTGGGGAGAGAGTGGTCAGCCTGAGGGACAGTTACGTGTGTTCGAAGAAACAAACCACCACCAAAGGTCAGGTGGTTGGGCAGAGTGAGGAGTGAGGGGGTGAGAGAGTGAGGGAGTGTGAGAAGATAGTGAGAGAGAGCGAGAGCGAGAGCGAGAGAGAGAGAGTGAGAGAGAGAGAGACTGAGGGAGAGGGTGAAGGAGAAAGTGTGAGAGACTGAGGGAGAGAGAGAGAGAGGGAAAGGGAGTGAGAGAGAGAGTGAGGGAGTAAAAGAGGGAATGAGAGAGTGAGTAAGAGTGAGAGTGACTGAGTGAGAGTGAGAGAGACAGAGAGTGAGAGAGAGAGTGACTGAGTGAGAGAGTTTGAGAGTAAGAGACAGAGAGAGTGAGAGAGTTAGAGAGAGAGAGAGTGAAAGAAGGAGGGGTAAGAGAGAGAGTGAGGAATAAGGGAGAGTGAGACAGAATAAGAGTTCAACAAGCCTGTGCCTCAAAGCAGGTATCCAGCTGATGAGAACTGGTCCTGACTCCCCCGCCTCACCCCCAGCCCTCTTCATGGGAGGGGAAACTAGAGCCAGTGGTTGGCACTGAGGGTTAACAATTCCTGGTAGCCTGGAGTGGGGTTCACATAACCACAGAGTACTCTCATCTAACAGTGCCTCAGGACTACCCTCTTAATCCTTTTTGTCTTCCTAGGTTATGGGTCTGTCCTTACTTCCCACTGCTTGGGCTTCTAGTTAAGTCCTGTGAAGGTTTCACATTTGACCTGTTGGTGAGTTGTCTGTGGGTGCTCTCTGAACTTCAGTATCTTCATTTACAAATATTAAGATGATAACAGCACCTACCTTACAGGGCAGTCGTGAAAATTAAATAAGTAGTACATGGTATGCAATAAATGGTAACTATCATCATTAATAAAAAGAATAAGAACAATAAGCTCGGGCCAGGAATAAGGGCTCACGTGGCGAGGCCCTCATGAGAAGATGGATGGTTTAATTAAACCAGGCCGTTTCCCTTCGGCAGGTCCGGGGGTGCTTCTGGTAAGTCAAGGATCAAACTGCCCCTCCTGTGTCTCCCATCCTGGCTTCTCAGTGAAGGGCATCATGGGGGGGCCGGTCAAGCAAGGGCTGAGAGGGCTCACCCTGCAGGCTGCGGGGAACAGGGGCTCTGGGAAGGGAGCAGCGGCTTTGTGTTATGAAACCAAGAGGGCCCACGAATAAGGAATGAGCCCAAGCACCCAATGCTCCCTTCAATTGTTCCTGGGACCGGCCTGAGAGGAATTCTCACCTCATCCTAGAAGACTTCTGAGTTGAGACAGGGGTTTGAGAAAGGCATGCTTATTGAGCTAGCAGGGGCAGGAAAAAAAAAAAAAAGAAAGAAAGAAAGAAAGAAAGCAAGGAAGCAGGTTCTTCTTAATTCTGTCTTACCCAAGGCAGGGATGTGGGGCCAGTAGAGGAAGAGAGAAGGAAGGGATGAGTTGAATAATTCTCCGGCTTTACAGCATCTTTGAGATGAGAGGATGAGATGAAAGAGGCTGGTGCTGATAAGAGGGATTTAGTTAGACACAACTTTATGAAGACAGCAGCTGGGTCTCGTACATTTCTGCTAGGATTAGCACGGTTTTTTCCCTTGGAGAAATTCCACCCTTCCGAGTGGTGTTGGGGGGCCATCCCACTGAGAGGCCAGGAGCCCTCTGATGGCCTCCAGGGGTCCCCGGACTGTTCTAGTCGTCTGCGACAGTGGAAAAGGGAAATTTTATGAGCTCTCCAGTCCACAGGTCCCACAGGGCTTTTGCCTTGCTCCAGACCATTTGTGATACGCACATATATCTTAAAAAGGAAAAGAAAGAGAGAGAAAAGCTATTTTATTTCATTGCCAAACTATCCACTTTAAATACCCTTTTTATTACAGTATCTGCATAGTAATACTAATAATAGATCTTGTTGGCAGCTCTAATGAGGCTGGAGAATATAAGGTTTCCAATAAAGTTAATTGTTGCCTTTAATATTCTCATACATTTATACATGGTAAATCTTTAAAGGAGAAAAAACCCTCCATTCCATCCCTGTTAAACAGCTGGCCCCAGACTGGATGGAGACAGAGCACAGTAGTTAATGTGGGCTGGCAGCTGGACTCTCAGAAAACTTGAATTTGGATCTCTAAACTTCTTCCTGGCCTTCTGAGCATGAATTTTGAGCCAGAAGGATCTGGGTTAGAATTCCGGCTCGCTTTTCACTTCCTAGCTTTGTAGCTTGGGCAAATGGCTTAAACTCTCTCAACCTGTGGAATGGGAGTCATGGTAAATGTGTATGAAGTCCCACAGAGTGGTTGCACATAGTAAGTGTTCCACAAACGTTAGCAATTTTCATTTAGTCAAATTAACTTAATTAATTGATTAAGCTGTTGTGGATTTACAGAAAAATCACACCGAAAGTACAGAGTTCCCATATACGCCCCTATTACCATTATTTCAGGCTATTAAATACAACTGTGATTTTACCCACTTACTCGGAGTCCACCGTTGTATTTGAACGTCACGGCTAGCTGAAAGATCTTTCTGTGAATTTCTCAAGGCTGTGCAGCAATAAACAATAATAGGGGTAACAACCAGGATCCTCGGTCCCTTGCAACTTCTGGTAAGCTGTAGTTATTAAGTAGCCCCTAATTACCACCGCCCCCCAACTTTGTCTTCTGCCCACCTCTTATCCAGAGCCACCTTCACATTCCCTGCTGGGGCCCTGGACCGGCCTTGTTTAAAATGCAGGTGTGCAGGGGGGCGCTTCCCCCAGTCTGGGCACAGAACTCAATGTCTCCTGCCTGGCTCATCAGCACCCCTGAGTGCTCATCGTTTTTCTATATTTTTCCTTTTCCCTTAAGAAAATTTCATCACCGTTACAGCTACGGGACAAAGAAGAACGTATGTTCCACCATTTATTATATAGCCGCTTCGTGTATTTTTGACAGTTTCATCACATCTCTGACATTTACAATGTTTTTCTCTCCGGGGCTGTGTGGAAGGAGCCGTTTACCCCTAGGAGCCGGGAGAGGAGAGTGAACCCCAGAAGGCCCAGGTGAGGGTCGGGCCTAGCCGACCTTGTGTTTCAACAAATGGATCACAAACAATGGAGCCCCCAATGCCGACCTCCCCACCCAGCTGGGTTCTCCTCCACACATCAACGCCTCTCCCTGGCAAGTGGTAAGAAATACTATGTGACAGGACGGTTTCCATGGCAACCCTCATTTCCAGTTAAACAACCGGGTACTGATGAAAGGAGTCTCCTTTGCTTGGGTTAAGGGGCTTGTTGGGAAGGGTGTGGGGCTCCCCGGTTTCTTCACCCCTCTCTCCTCTTCCCCCTTCTCACTCCTCACCTACTTGTCTCCTTACCAGGGATGAGGGAGCGACTGTGCCCAGGCCCTAAAGTGCTGGGAGCCTGGGTCTGCTGGACCCCAGGCGGTGGGGAGAGGAGGACTGGCTGGAGGCTGAGGTCTGAGCGCTGGGCCGCACTCCCCAGCTTGCAGCTGCTCCCTCCCGCCCCGCCTCCCCCAGGTCCCAGGTCCCTGCTCTCCTGGGGAAGGCCCTGTTGGGGGAAGACCCTGTGTCCCAACAGGTGGTTGGGTAATTAAGTGAGCTTTCTGCACACAACACTGTTTTGCCCGATGTAATTGCAGTTTCCATATAAATAATTCACGGGAAATTATTAGAGTGAGGACATCACCCGCCTCCTCATAATTTGCTTAACTGAGATAGGCCCTTTCATCATC
Source organism: Tolypeutes matacus (assembly GCA_026826555.1). Lineage (NCBI taxonomy): Eukaryota > Metazoa > Chordata > Mammalia > Cingulata > Chlamyphoridae > Tolypeutes > Tolypeutes matacus. The sequence continues at coordinate 21,145,154 of JAKSZT010032012.1, read as the reverse complement.
GGGGCTGATTTGCCTTAAGACCAGGCACTCAGCCTCCTCCCTAGGCCTGCTCCTCTGCAAAGGAGACCACGGGATTTAATTAAGTTATGCAGATCGGGCGTCCCCTGCCTGGGGAGAGGCAGGGTGTTTGCGGGCGTGGCTGTGGGGTGGCACAGGTGGGGCCACGATGCACCCCACGTGGCGGGCAGTGGTTTGGGGACGAGCAAAGAGGCTCCCCCCAGAGAAAGGGTAGTGCCACGATGGCGAGGTCAGGAGCTGGACCTCAGTGGACAGAGGAGCGCCGAGTTAGGGCTTGACCTCTGGAGCGGCCTCCTGACGCCTGTCCCTTCCTAGCTGTGGAACTTTGGGCGGGACACTTAACCTCAGCGTCCCTCTCTGTAAAATGACCATAAGTCAAGCACCAACCTCGTAGAGCTGAGGTAGGGAATAAACGAGAGCGTTTGTGTAAAGCGCCATGGTCTCAATCAGCAGCCGCCCTTACTGTTACTGTCATGGCGATCGCTGTTGCCTCGTCGCTATTGTTATGACTGGGTATATTGGGCTCTCAGCTCATGGCCTCCTCTGCTCTTCATGGTAATCTCCCCCAGAGCCCGTCCTGTCCTCTGCCGCAGGGAGGGTCAATCTATGATTTCCTCCACTAATTACCTCATGATTTTTGGAAGGAATTGCCCAGTTAGAGGAGAAAACCTGGTATTTTGGAACCACACAGAGCAAGGTTCAAATCCCAGTCCTACTTCTTGCCTACTGGATGGTCTTGAGCGAGTCACTTTACCTTCATGGAGCTTTGGGGACCTTGTCTGTAAACCTGGGGTAGTGTCGTCACCCCTCTGGGGCTTCCAAGGATCAGGGGTAACGACTGCAAAGCATCAGGCCCACGCCTGAAACGCGGTTCACGCGCCACACACGCCACCCTCCCCGCGGTGAGTCCGAGCAGGACCTTTCCTAGTCTCCTCACTCCCCACCTTTCTTTTCCTGAGTGGCTGCCGCCCCCTTCCTCGTTCTCTCCTGCTCTCTTCCCCCTGGCTGTCAAAAGATCAAAGGAGCCAATAAACTCATCCACCCTGAGGTACAAGGGACTCATGAACTTAAAAGCTCTACTCTTCCCGAGGAGATTGTTCTCAAAGGGATAAAACATTTACATTTTTTCTTCTTTTTTTTTTTTTTTTGCCAGAGATTCAGTGTGCTAACGGTGGCAGTCCGTGAACCTGCGATACAGCAGAGAGGTGCTCCCAAAATCTCTCCCTAAGAGTGATGACTTCTTTCCAAGGGAAGCCCGGGGTTTGGCTGTTGCCTCTCATCTCCTCCCTCTCTCTTACTCAGATGCAAGCTTTGTCAGAGAGCCAGTTGCCTCATTCATTTCACAGATAGTCCCTGAGTGCCTACGAGATGCCAGGCACCATGCTAAGCACTGGGTTTACGGTGGTGAGGAAACAGACACTGTTCCTGCGTCAATCGAACCTAAAAGCTAGTGGGAGTGAGTTATTAAACAGACAGCAGCAGTATTTCTTTTTTTTTTTTATTTTACAATTTTTTTTTTTTTTTTTTTTAGCAGTATTTCTAAACACATAATTACACACCCAAAAAGGGTTACAGAGGAAGAACACAGGGTCCTATGAGAGGGAAAACCAGGGGGACTGAATTTAAACGGCAGGAGGGGGAGCCAGTGTTCACTAGGTGGAGAGTGAGAGGAAGGGCATTATGGCAGAGGGAATTGCATGTTCAAATGCTCAGAGGCAGGAAACACATGGAAAGAAGAGAGCTGGAGCGTGACTAAAGGAGACATGAGGCGAGTTGGGTTAGGCTTAAGTGGGGGCCTTCAGGTGGTAGGAAGCCTTCCGAGGAGGAGGTGCAGCGTCTGGGTCCTGACCTACTTCACAGGTAAGGAGGAGGCCCTTCAACACCTAGACCTGTGCCCCAACCAGCTCACTCCCCATCTTAGAGGGAGACGAGGGAGGCTGTCAGCAAGAGGGACCCGGTGTCAGATAAGCTCAGATAAGTCATGAGGAAAATGCAGTTGTTCCTCATGAAGTTAACTGCCCTGAGCCTCCGTGTCCTCGCCGTAATGGGGTGTGCTGTCTATTTCCCACTGGCCCCTCCAGCTCCCCTCCGCACCTGCTCGTGCCCCTGGAGGCCGGTCTGCATGGACTGTATTGAGGGGTCCCTCTGTCCTTGGCCTGGCCAATGGGAAGTCCAGGCACAGGGCCTGGAGGGCAGGAGGGGAGCGAGAGCGTGGCCCTGGCTCCCTCTGCCCCCTCCTGCTGTGCTGCCTGCACGGCTCTCTGCCTCATGACACCCTCCTATGGCCTCTGTCCCCTCCAGGCTCCCTCCTATTGCCTGCCTTGCTCTGCTTCCCTGTCCCTTGTCGGTTTCCCTTGACGGCCCACACATTTGTAAGTAGTCCCGTCAGTGAGGACATTATCCCACCCGTCCTGCCCACCTGTCCTGCCCACCTCACAGGGCCACTGGGAGGCCCCAAGGCATCAGGATTTGTGTAAGTGTTTTGCAAACTGTAAAGTACTAGACAAACATGAGGCAGGACAAGTGCTGCATTTTTGTTCTCCTTGGGGCTTATGTGGTATCTTCGTTTAATGGGGTGGAGTTCAGGGACATGACACGCAGGTGTGTGATTCCCGATCCCAGCACTAGCTCACTAAAGACCCCTGGGAACTGTCCTTCCGTAACCAGTTATGAAGGGCATGCCGCAGCCGCGATCACCCACACCAACTCTCCTCTGTGTATTAGCTCGTGTGTCCGGCAGGAGGGTGCTGGAAGCCAGCAGGTCTGGGGCCAAATCCCAGTGCCTCCCTTTTCTACCCACATGACCTTTGGCAGCTCACTTAGCCTCCCTGAGCCTCAGTTTCTTGCCTGAAAGCAGGGACTGTAAAAATCTAACACACTCCACAGGGCTGTCTCTAAGATTGCCTAAGAGGTTGGCAGCGGTGCTTGGCACAGTGTAAACCTTCAGGGAGAAATAGTTACTGCCACTCTGTCGGTCGTGAGAAGCCAGCTGTGTGACTTTGGGCAAGTCACTTCACTTTCCTGGGCCTCAGTTATCCCTTCCCTAAAATAGTTCTGGAGTGAATGTATCAGTGTGTTTCTGCTAGGTAACAAATTCCCACAACTTCAGTGGCTTCCGCCACCCCTTTATTATCTCACAGTTTTCCGGTGGACTATGAGTCCAGGTACAGCTTACCTGGGTCCTCTGCTTGGGGTCTCACAGGCTGCAGTCAAGGTGCTGGCCCGGCTGCTTTCTCACCTGGAGTTCAGAATCCTTTTCCAAGTTCCATTCGACTTGTTGGCAGAATTTGGTTCCTTGTGGTTGTGAGCCAGAGGCCCTCAGCCCCTAGAGGCTCCCTGTAGGCAGTTCAGAACCTAGCTGTTTGCTCCTTCAAGGCTAGCAGGACCGTGTCCCCATCTTCAAGAAGTGCCCAGTTTCTCTTTGAAGACCTTTCACCGGGTTAAGTCAGGCCCACCCAGGATAATCTCCATTTTTATTCATTCAAAATTAACTCATTCAGGGCCTTAATTACACGTGAAAATTCCTTCACCTTTGCCATATAAAGTAACATAGTCATGGGAGTGCTATCCCTGCACCCTTGTCACATTACATTGGTTAGAACAAGCCGTGGGTTCTAGCCACACTCAAGGGTGTAACACCAGGGGTTGGTGTGGACACTTGGGGACCATCTTAGAATTCTGCTTACCACAGTGAGTTATTGTACTGCTGTGTGTAATGTCTCTCTCCCTATAGACTGGAAGCTCCAGGAGGGCAGGGACTGACTGCTGCCTTGTATGCCACTTTGTTCCCAGTATCTAGAAGTACAGCGTGTACCCACCAACTGTTTGCTGACTTTTGCCCGTGATTTTATCATCTCTCAGGTCCTTGTAGGCTCTCACATTCATAGATTTAAGAAACAGGCAGCAGAGGTGGGGTGGGGGTGGGCAGGATGGTAAGAGGTACTGGGGAGCACTAGCCTGCCCTGAGGCTGGCCAGAGATCAGCTGTCCTTTCCTCTTCACTCTCTCTCTCCCTCTGTCATCCCCAGACCTTGACTGGGAAGTTAGGATCTGGGGAAGGAATGAGACAAAACAATAACCAAGCCTACTGCAACTGTACCTCTTTATGGATCCCTTTATCTTTTTTTCCCCTTCAACTTTATTGAAGTATAATTGACATATAATAAACTTAGCATATTTAAAGTGTACAACCTGATGAGTTTTGACATATGTATATTCCTGTGAGACCATCATCACAATCAAGATAATGAACATATCCATCATCCCCCAGTTTCTTCATGCCCCTTGGTACTCTCTCTCCTGCAGCACCCCTCCCCGAATCCCCAGGCAACCACTGATCCTTTTTCTGTCACTATAGGTTCATTTGCATTTACTGGGATTTTATATAAATGGAATTATACAATGTGCACTCTTTTTTCACCTGCCTTCTTTTACTCAGCATAATTATTTTAAGATCCACCCATGATGTAATATATATCAATAGTTCCTTCCTTTTCATTGCTGAGTAGTATTTCATTACATGAATATACCAGTTTGTTTATCCATTCATCAGTTGATGGACATTTGGAATGTATCCAGATTTGGCTAATACAAATAATGCTGCTGTGGACGTTTTTGTAGAAGTTTTGGTATGGATGTGCACCTTCGTTTCTCTTCCCTAAGAAGGGAACGGATGGATCGTATGATAAGTAGATGTTTAAATTTTAATTGTTTATCAATTAGTTGTTCCTGCTTACATTCTCATTAGCAGTGTATGAGAGTTCCAGTTTCTATCCATCCTTGGCAACACTTGCTATGGTCAGGTTTTTTAACTTTAGCCATTCTAATAAGTATGCAATGGTATCTCATTGTGCTTTTAATTTGCATTCCTCTAACAACAATGTTGTTGAGCATCTTTGCATGTGCTTCTTTGCTATCCATATATCTTCTTTGGTGAAGTGTCTATTCAAATCATTTGCCCATTTTAAAATTGGGTTATTTGTGATCTTATTATTGAATATTGAGAGTTCCTTATATATTATGGATTCAAATTTTTCATGGAATATATATTTTGCAAGCATTTTCTCCCAGTCTGTTGCTTAACTTTTCATTCACTTTACAGTGTCTTTGGAGCGCAGAAGTTTTAATTTTGATGAAGCCCAGTTTCTCAGTTTGTTCTTTTATGGGGTTGTATTTAAGAAATCATTGCCATACATAGAGTGGTAAAGATTTTCTCCTATGTTTTCTCCTAGAAGTTTTAGATTTTACATATAGGTCTACGAGCCATTTTGGGTTAATTTTTGTATATGGTTCAAGGTATGGATAGATGTTAATAATTTTGCATGTTGATCCAATTGTTCTAGTACCATTTGTTGAAGAGGTTGTCCTTTCTTCTCTGAATTGTCTTTGCAAATTTGTCAAAAATCAATGTCTACATATATAATCTCTCCATTCTATTACACTGATCTAATTTTTTGTCATCTTTATGCCCATAACACACTGTCTTGATTATTCCAACTTTACAACCAATCTTAAAATCAAATATTGCTAGTCCTCCAACTTTGCTCTTCTATTTCAGTTACCTTGGCTATTCCAGGTCCTTTGCATAGCCATATAAATTTTAGAATCAGTTCATCAATTTCTACAAAAAAGCATGCTAGAATTTCAATTGGGATTGCATTGAATCTATATAATGAATTTGAGAACTGACATTTTAACCATATTGGACCTGCCAACACATGTACACAGTAAAAATCTTCATTTATTTATGCATTTAAAAAATTTCTCTCAGCAATATTTTCTAGTTTTTTTTGTACATGCATTCTACAGCTTTTGCAGATTTATCCCAAAGTATTATTTATTTGTTGATGTTATTGTAAGTGATAGTGTTTTTCTTTAATTTCTATTTTTTTATTATTCATTGTTAGTATACAAAAACAATTTATTTTTATACATTGATCTTGTCGACTTTACCTTTGATAAATTCACTTAACAGTTTTGGTAGATTTTTATAGATTTCATTGGATTTTCTACATAGATAATCAAATTGTCAGTGAAGTAAGTCAGTTTTACTTCTTTCTTTTCAATCTTAATGCCTATATTTATTTTTCTTTCCTTATTGCATTGGTTAGAACCTCAAGTATAAAGCTGAACAGAAGTGAATATTTTTGCATCGCTCCTGATGTTGGGTTGGGAGAAGTATTCATCTATTTTCAATGATGTGCTTTACCAGGTTGAGGAAATTCCCTTCTACTTTGCTATTAATTTTTATCTAGAACGGATGTTGAATTTTGACCAATGCTTTGTCTATATCTTCTGATATAATCATGTGTCATTTCTTTTGTAACTTGTAACAATGATCACTTTTTTTTAAAGGAGGTACTGAGAATTGAACCTGAGACCTTGTACGTAGGAGGCAGGCACTCAACCACTGAGCTACACCCCCTCCCCAAAGATGAATTTTTTTTTTTTTAAGGAGGTACTGGGTATTGAATCCAGGACTTCGTACATGGGAAGCAGGTGCTCAACCACTAGCTGCACCCGCTCCCCAAAGAGAGTTGTTTTTTTCTTTGTTTGTTTGTTCATTTGTTTTGTTGTTAGGAGGTACTTGGAATTGAATCCGGGACCTTGTACATGGGAAGCAGAGCTCAAAAACTTGAGCTACATCCTCTCCCAATGATTATTTTTTGAATGTTATATCAACCTTGCATTCTTGTTATATAAACCCCATTTAATCATGATTATTACCTTTTTTTATATATATTGTTGGATTTAACTTGCTAAAATCTTGTTTAAACTTTTTTCATCTATGATCATGAGTGATAGTAATTTGTAACTTTCTCTTCTTGTAAAGTCATTGTCTAACTATGATATCTAGGTAAAACTGGGCTCAAAGAATTAGTTGGGAAATATTTTCTCCTCTTCAATTTTCTAGGAGAGATTATGTGGCATTGTGTTTTTTTTTTTTTTTTAAGATTTGTTTATTTACTTTATCCATTTTAAACCCTCCCTTCCCCATTTGCTGTTTTGTGTTCATTCGCTGGGCAATTCTCTGTGTCTGTTTCCTGGCGTCTCTTCTCATCCTCCTCCTCCAGTCTTCACCAGGATTCGATCCTGGAGACCTCTGATGTAGGAGAGAGGTATTCTGCCACCTGTGCCACCTTGGTTCCTGGTTTTCAGAGATTTCGGAGCATCTCATCTTGTCTCTCCCCTGCGTCTCTCTCCTGTTATGTCATCATCTTGCTGTATGGCTCCTGGGGCATGGTGGCTCACCGGCACACAGAGCCTGGCAGCCCATGCGCCTTCTCTCTCTCTCTCTCTCTCTCTATATATATATATATATATATATATTTTTTTTTTTTTTTTTTTACCGGGAGGTCCCAGGGATCGAACCCAGGTCCCTCCATATGGCAGATGGACGCCCAACCATTTTAGCCACATCCGCCCCCAGTGGCATTGTTTTTTTTTTTGTTGTTGTTGTTGTTTTTCCTGTTGTTATTTGTTTGCTTTTTAATATTTGGTAGAATACCAACGAACCTATCTGAGCCTGAGGTTTTCTTTGTCAGAAAGTTTTAACTTCAAATGCAATTTCTTAAATAGGTACAAATGGGAAATTGTGAATTTTTTTTTTTTTAACTGATTAGTCTGGCTAAAGGTTTATCAATTTTAATGATATTCTCAAAGAATGAACATTTGCTTTCATTGATATTCTCTATTTTTTTTTCTTTTCTATTTCATTGATTTCTGTTCAGAGCTTTACTAACTTTTTTTTCTTTTACTGCTTTCTTTGGGTTTAATTTAATTTTCTTTCTCATGCTTCTTAAGGTGGAAGCTCAGGTCTTTGATTTGGTACTTTTTCTTCTTTACTAATATAGATGTTTAGTATTATTACCCCTCTAAGTACTGCTTTCATGGCTTCCCATAAAGTTTTGATTAGTTTTTGCTTTAATTTTTATTCAGTTCAATATATTTTCTTATTTCCTTTTTGAGTTATTCTGTGACTCACAGGTTATTTTGAAGTGTGTTATTTAGTTTCCAAATGTATGGGGAGTTTCCACTGATATTTCTGTTATTGTTATCTAATTTAATCCGATTGTGATCAGAAAACATGTTTTGTATGATGTTAGCTCTTTCACATTTTTGAAACATTTTATGGTACAGAATAAGGTCTAGCTTGTGAAATTTTCTTTGTGCACTCAAAAGAATTTGCATTCTGCATTGTTGGGTGGAGTGTTCTATAGATATCAACCCAGGGATTTCTTAAACTTTTTGTTCCATGGACCCCTTTGACAGTCAGGTGAAATGAATACTACTGTAATTTATTTATTACATACATTCATAAGTGAAGGAAATGCTAGATTTCAGTTAGAAGTCAGAGATAATAAAGATAAGTTGATTTTTTTTTCAATTCAAGTTTACAGATCCCCTGGTTAAGAAACCTTGAATTAGGTCAATTTGGCTGATGGTGCTGTTTAAATCTTCTCTATATTTAATTATTTTCTTTTTACTTGTGTTATCAGTTACTGAGAAAGGAGCATTTTAATCTCTGACCATAATTATGGATTTGTCTACTTTTTGCTGTTTTATGGGTTTATGTTTCATGTATTTTGAAGCTCTGTTATTAAGTGCATAAATGTTTAGGAATGTTGTGTTCTACTGATATACTAACCCCTTTATAATTATGAAATGACCCTTTAAAAAAAATATCTGGTATTTTTGCACTGAAATCTACTTTATCTGATATTAATATAGCCATTCTAAGTTTCTTTATTTTTTAATAGCTTTATTGAAATATGTCACACACATAAGATTCACCTGCTTAAAGTATACAATTCAGTACATTTTGGTATATTTACAGGCTTATGCAACTATTACCATAATCTAATTTTAGAACATTTTTATCAACCTTTAAGAAACTCTCTACTGATTAGCAGTAACCACATTCCCTTCTCTTTCCACTCCCAGTCATAGGCAACCTCTTTCAAGTTCTATAGAATTGCCTATTCTGGACATTTCATATAAATGGAATCATACAATATGTGGTCTTTGTATTGGGATTTTTTAAATTAAAGAGTTGTGAGTTTACAAAACAATCATGCATAAAATACAGGATTTGCATACACCACCCCACCACCAACACCTGGTACTGGTGTGGAACATTTGTTACTATTGTTGATGGCACTTTAAAAAATAACTTTACTATTATTTTTAACAATAGGTACCTTTGTTACAATTGATGAAAAGTTATTAAAATAGTTCTGTCATCCATTATTTACATTAAGTATATTTTTCACCATATACTACACTATTATTTCTATTTTGTATTAGTATTATATATTGTACATGAAAGAACATTCTTATATTTGTACTATTAACTATAGTCCATCATCTACAATAGGGTTCACTGTGTTGTACAGTCCTATGTTTTTTGTTTTTGTTTTTGTTTTTTTTTAAAGATTTTATTTATTTATTCATTTATCCCCCCCTTGCTGCTTATGCTTGCTGGGTCAGCTAACCACGCCGTGCGGGCTTGCCTTCACCAGGAGGCCACAGGAACCTAACCCGGGGCCTCCCATATGGTAAATGGGAGCCCTACTGATTGAGCCACAGCCGCTTCCCTACAGTCCTATGTTTTATACTGGGATTTTAAAATATGTTTTAATTAATATATTTTTTTGAGCTAATTGTAGGTTTGCATGCAATGGTATGAAGTAGTGCAAAGAGATCCTATGTACCTTTTAATCAGTTTTCCCCAAAGGTAATGTCTTACAAAATTGTAGTGTACTATCACAACCAGAATATAGACATTGATGTGGTCAAGATACAGAATATTTCCATCACTTCAAGAAACCCCTCATATTGCCCTTTTATAGCCAGGCTCACTTCCCTCCTACTCCCAACTCCTCTTTAATCTGTGATACACTCTAGTTTGATCTCCATTTCTGTAATTTTGTCATTTCAAGAATATTATGTAAATGGATTCCTATAGAATGTAACCTGTTGGGGTTGGCTTTTTGCCTTTACCATAATTCTCTAGAGATGCATGCAGGCTATTGTGTGTAGGAATAGTTTGTTTCTCTTTATTGCTGAGTAGTATTCAATGATATGGATGTACTACAGTTTGTTTAGCTATTCATCCATTGAAGGACATGACATCTATGTTGTTTCTAGTTTTCAGCTCTTAAGAATAAGGCTGCTTTAAACATTCATGTACAGGTTGTTGTGTGAATACAAGGCTTCATATTTCTGGGACAAATAACCAGGAGTTCAGTTGCTGGGTCACAGGTTGTTACAAGTATAGTTTTTGTTTTGTTTTTAGACTTTGCCAAACAGTTTTCTACAATAGCTGTACCAGTTTATGTTCCCACCAGCAATGTATGGATGATCCACGTCTCTTCATCCTTACTAACATTTGGTGTTATTACTATTTTTATTTTAGCCATTTTGATAGGTATGTAGTGTATAGTGATATCTTATTGTAGTTTTAGTTTGCATTCCCCTAATGGGGAAGTTGTCCCATAGCTTACTGATGTTCTGTTCATTTTAAAAATTCTTTTTATTCTCTCTTGTTTCATTTTGGTTTGTTTCTATTTCTATATCTTCAAGTTCACTAATTTTTTTTTCCTGCAATGTCTACTCTACTGTTAATCCTATCTAAGATATTTTTCAACATGCACATTGGAGTTTTCATCTCAAAGTAAAAATTTGGGCCTTTTTTGTATCTTCCACATCTATATTTAATTTTAATGTATTAAATATAGTCATAATAAGTGGTTTAATATTCATAAATTATAACATCTATGTTAGTTTTAAGTTGATTTTTGATTGATTTAGTTCCTCATTATGGATTGGTTTCCCTGCTTCTTTGTATGTCTGGTAATTTTTGACTAGATTCTGGACATTGTAAAATTTCCCTTGTTGGGTTTTGGGTATTTTTGTAATTTTATAAATGTTCTTGAGCTGTGTGCTAGGATGCAGCTACTTTAATGTCATATTTTTAATATTTTTTAAAGATTTGTAGGGCAGTACTCATTCTACAGCTAATTATTTCTCACTACTGAGGGCAAGACCTGTTATATATTCTGCCCAATGCTCCATTAACCTTAATGTTTTCCAGCATGGCTATTGGAAATAGTTATTCTTTCTAGCCCTGTGTGAGCCTAAGACAGCTGGTTCTTTCTCAGGCCTTGGGTAGTTTCCTCATATACATGTGCTGATCAGTACCTAACCCAAGGAGATCTGTATAGCTCCAGAATTTTGTCTCTGTACTCTCACCTAGAAACTCTAGATCCCTCGAACTTTCCAAGCTTTCACCTCTGTCTCCTAAACTTGTGGGTTTTGCTGAACTTTGCTTGGGTTCCCCTTCCTTGAACTGTGGCCTAGAAACTCTCTCAAGATAGTAAGCTGAGGCACCTATCACCTAGTTTGTTTCCCATCTCTGAGATCACTGTCCTATATTGCCTGATATCCAGTGTTTTGAAAAACATTGCTCCAAGTATTTTTTCCATTCCTTGTTATTTCATCAAAGATAGAAGTGGAGGTCATGCTTTAACTTTGTGGGAGACATTTTCCCATCCTCTGAGATGCTACCAGTGTCTGAGATGTCATCTGGGGCAGGTCTGGACATTGGAGTGTCTTACCAAGTAATGCATGTGAGTTGCTTTGGGCTGGTCCTTCAAGGATATCCCTAGTTTTCCCCTCAGTGCTGGAAACTGGCTCTCACCCTCCCCAGAACCCTCTCCCTGCTATACTTCACTTTCAATATTGTATATTTTATGGTATATTGTCTTCTTGTTGGATAAGGAAGACAAAGAAACTTAAACAGCTACTCTCTCTTCACCTGAGTGGTTAGCAAGAGAAAAAGCCACTCTTCTCCTCTCTTCCAAATGTAATTTTCTCTCTTCTGTCTTCACTCTTTTGTTCATTTATAAGGTTTATAGAATGCCCAGTTCTTTTCAGGAAATGAGGATTCAGTAGTAAGCAAGACAGACAAAATTTGTAACCTCCTGTAGTTTGTATTCTGGTGAGGGAGACTGTGGCTCCCAAAGGTGTCCATACCCTCATCCCCAGAACCTGTGAGTAGTTTACTTTGCTCACATAGCAAAAGGGATGTTGAAGGTGTCATCAGGTTAAGGATTTTGAGTTGGGGAGATTATCCTGGATTATCTTGGGGGAGGGGGCAATTAAGCACAGGGGTCCTTTTAAGAGGGAGACAGGGGTCAGAGTTAGAAAAGGAGATATGACAATGGAAGCAGAGGACATAGTCAGAGAGAGATTTGAAGATGCTGGGTTGCTGACTTGAAGATGGAAGAAGGAGCCGCGAGCCAAGGAATGAAGGAAACCTCTAGAAGCTGAAAAAGGCAAGAAAATGGGTTCTCCCCTAGAGCTTCAAGAGAAACACAGCCTTGCTGAGACTGATTTTAGCTCAGTGAAATGGATTTTGGACTTCTGACTTCCAGAACTGATAGTGATAAATTTCAAATAATAAATTTGCATTGTGTTAAGCCACTAAGTTTGTGCTAATTCGTTAGAGCAGCAAGAGGGAATGAATACAAAGCCAGATAATAAACAAAGAAATACTGAATTACAGGTAGTGGCTATTACTGCAGATGGAAATAAGCAGGATAATGGTACAGTGATAGAGAGTAATGAGTGTATGTGGTGGTGCTGGGAGAACCTGGCTTGCATTGGATGGTCAGGAAAGGTCTTTCTGAGGAGGTGGCATTTAACCTGTGCCCTCATGGATGAAAGGAATCAACCATATTCAGAGTCCTTCTCTTTTTCTTATGGTCCAGCACTAGCTCCTCACCCTTCTCCTGCAAAGAACACTGGAATCAGAGGAAGGCATGATGATTTAGGATTAATAGAAAAAGAGTTAACTTAATTTTCAGAAGGAATTATTCCTATTAGATACTTGGAAGGACTTCCTGGCTGGAAGCTGGGTGAGAAAAGGCCTTGTTGCCCCTGAAATACCATCATTGCCTAATGTTGAAACTGGAAGTAGCTCAGAGGGCAGTCAGCACAGCCCCTCAGCTTTCAGAGGAGAAAAGGGAGGCCTGAAAGGGAAGAAATTTGCCCACATTTATTCAGCCAATTATCAGCAGAAAAGTACCTGGAATCCAGGTGCTTTACATCCTAATTCTGTGGGGTCCTTCCAGGAACACCAGTATTAATTTCAGAACGTTGGATTGGGCTCCTGGAACAAATCACCTGGCCAGGGACCCCCAATCAGCTTTGGGTAGTGCCAGCCTCTTGGAGGAGGCGGGCAGGCAGGCCTGAGCTCAGCTGGACTTTTGCAGATCCCAGAAAAGGAGCTCAGAGCTGGTAGTGAGGCCATCTGACAGGTGAGATGTTTGGTGGAAGTCTGAGTGCCAATACCGCTACCTGTTGAAGGGCTGGACAGCTCAGCCTGGCTCCAGGCCAGAGGCTGACAATGCCAGCAAGGATCCAGCAAAGACGGCCCATCACTGCCTTCTCCCAGTCACCTCCCGTCCTGGTGATTACGGGTGGGTCAGGGAGTGGGAATGACCATTGAGAGTAAGAATTGGATCAGGACTTCCAGTGCCTTCCCTGCCACTACTGATGCCAGCATGAGCCGAATGCCCTGGGAGCTGTCTCGAGAATGAAAACTCAATCTTATGAAGTTGGCAGATGTTTCCTGAAGCTTATTCTGTACCCAAACAGTGTACTAAGTCCAGCAGATAGTAAAGGGAATGGGGTGGCAAAGGGAACCAAAAGAGGATTGGATGTGGTACCAGCCGTGACGGGGCTTAGGATTCTGTCTGCTCCTAGACCGCAGGGCCATGTGGATTCTCAATGAATGGCAGCTAGGTGAATTCACTAATTCAGAGTCAGTGGACACATATCAATTGATTTCATGCATCTGTGACTGTACTGGGTGCTCTCACAAATATTACCTTACCGAAGTCTGTGAAAGTCCCTGCCAGATCTGCCCTTGTTGTCCCCATTCTATAAATAGCACAACTGCAGCCCAGAGGAGTCCAGTAACTTGCTCAAGATGGTAGGTTGTAGGTCCTGGTCCACTGTAAGCCTTGTTGCCCCCACAGAATAAACAATTGAAGGAAAGAAGGAATGGATGGGAAGCAACTGACCATGCAGCCTGGCTCCAGGGTCCGAATGAGATGAGGGTGTTCTGAGAAAGGGAGGGGTTCTTAGGAAAAGCTTTCCAGGGAAGAGAGAGGATTTGGCTCCCACTTATGCCAAACCGATAATCTACTTAGCAATATGTGAAATATGATGGAATCATTTACATCAATAAATATGCTGGGAAATGTGAATATAGCCACACAAATATGCTAGTGGGGGGAGAGCAAGCTCTAACTTCAGGACATGGTGATGCCAAGGTTTAAAGGAGCCTTGGAGGAGGGGGTCTGTTAGCCACAGGCCTCGGTCCTCTAATGGAAAGCTGGGCCCTGGCTTTGGGTGGGGATGTCTGGGTGCCGTGCTGGGTGCTGCCTGTCTGAGGGGAGAGGTTGGAGGAAGGGGTGCCATGAGGAGGGCACTATTAGGTGAAGGGCCTAACACCTGCAGGGTCTGAGAGGGAAGGGAATTGGCTGAAACAGCCCAGGGAGCTTGTCCCATCCTCGAAGCCCAGTGCCAGCTGCAGGCCCAGGTTTTGCCCTGGGAGGGTGGCCGGGCCCCTGAGTGCAGGAGATGCTCCCCTCTGCTGGGAGTCATCTTCCTGGCAAACATCCCCTCAGCCAACTCCTTGAGACTGTGGCCGTCATTCCTGAGCTCGGTCCGTGCAGCTCCCCAGCCCCGGGCCCTAGCACACCGCTGAAGCCTTGCCTTCTGCACATTCCCACCCCACATCCTCCACCACAGATGCTCCAGTCTTCCCGTGCTCCCCAGGATGTGCCTTCTTGTTCTTGGAGGACTCACTCAAGGCCCAGCCCTTCAAAGGGTCTCTGCCTGCTTTGACTTCCTGTAGAACTTCCTGTGCCTGCCACTTCCGTGGGCTGATCATTGTGCTGCTGTGGGGAAAAGGAGCCTGGGTTCTGCAAGAAGTGGTATTGAAGCCCTTGTGACTTTCCATTTGTGTTGTGATTGCTTTTTTTTTCCTGAAGTAAATGCAGAGGGCTTGTGTTATAATTTTATTAGTGTATAGGAAATGGCTAAGAAACAGTCAGAACTCAATAAATGTTTGTAGAATGAATGCAGGGTTTGTCTCCCCAGCTTGAGGTTTTAGATACCGTAAAGGGTGAACAAATGCTTGCTGGTCCCAGGAGAACCTGAGACCTCCGGCTGGACCCGAAGGAGATGGGAAGGGAGATGGCCAGCTGACCCGCCTGCATGTCTGTGCATGGCTCTTTGCATTTCGGGCCATTATTCTTTCTCCCCTTGACACCTCTGCAGGTAGAGGCTCAGTGTAGGGTGCTGAGAAGCTGCGATGCTCTGCCAGAGCTGGTTAGCTCCGTGGCACTCCTGGTCCCCGGGATTTTGTCTGCTGTCTTTCTGAGATTCTAAAACAGATTTTCAAGGACGCCCCCACCCCCAGGGATTTGTTTCCCTCTTTTGTTGGTCACAAAGAGCCCTACTTTCCTAATGAGCTGCTGAGCTGTCAATTACGGATGCAAATAAAGAGGCCCAGAAACCATTACGGATCAGAAATGAATTGGAGGAGGCAGCTTCCCTTCAGCCTCCTGGGCTTGCCCCTGCCCTTCCCTGGGAAAGCTGGACCAGGAGCAGACAGGGTGGCTGGCCTGCCCAGGCCGCACTGCCAGCCGCACATCCAGGCTTCCTTCTCCCCACACGAGCCCTTCTCCTCTGGAGGTTACCCATCAGAAGTAGGTAAAAACTGCAGGGGGATAATCCATGTATGTTAGATCTACTTTATTGTACTATATGAGAGATTTCACATATACACACATATATAATAAAAATAACTAGCAGCTCTTGAATGTATGTGATAGACATTTACATTTTCTTCTTTTAAAAAAATTCTTATTAGCCTTCCTTTTCTTTTGCATGGCCTTATGTCTATCCACTCACAAAATCTAGGTCAGTAGTTGCTCAATAAATTTTCATTTAATTCAATTAAAAAAATAATGGGAATGTAAGAGCCCATTGAAATGGGAGTGTGGTGATAATCAGTTCTGGGCCGAGTGGGGAAATAGGAGGTAGTCTTGAGCCAGCCAAGCTTGGCTTCCTGGCATTTCCTGGCAGGGCTCAAGTGAGGGGATCACAGGAGGATACCTGAAGCTACCGGCAAAATTCCACGCAACTGGAGGAAAAATGGCTTCTCCTTCTCTTCTATCTTCCACACCTTGTCCAAGGGCCCCCAGCTCCCAGGACCCTCTCTCTGTGCCCACTTTTTTGGTTCCCAGGGACCAGAAAATTCTTTACAGTCTTAAAAAATAAAGTGTTTCAGGGCACCATGTAAAGATTCGGCCTGTGGGTTTTGGTATCAAATCGCTAGGATTCAAATACCATCTCCTCCCTATTTTGTAAGGTAGTATAAGCTTCCTGGGCAGCGATTATCATCTGTAATATGCAGACAATCATAGTGCCATTTGGATAGGGTTTGTAAGGGTTAAATGACCTAATTCACGGTTCAGATTTAATGGTACCTAGCACGCAGTAATCACCACGATTCAGCCACACTTGATGACTGTCACAGTAGCAGCACTTCACAGTGAGAAAAGACCCTTCGAGGAAGGCCCTTTATCCCCATTTTACCACCTAAGACACTGAGGCTCAGGGAAACTAGTCTGAGGCCACTAGCAGAGGTGGAAGTCAAAATTTCAACACCTGAGTCTTCATGGTCTGTTCCTTCCTTTCCAGTGCTGACTGCCAAACCTTATTGTGTCGCCTATCCCAAGAGATTTGCATTTTAATAGTGGCCAAAGGTCCTATGTTAATGCATGAAACAATGAATATCTAATTGTGGAATTTAAAAATAACTCCTAAGGGGTTGGGTAGAAGTGGGCTGTGGGTGGTTGTGAATTGAGGAAGAAGAGAAGGTTTTGTTTTATTTTGTTTTTTGGAAAAATAGCAGGGAAGGAGAGAGAAAAACTTTGCTGCTTCTGAGATGGTGACATACTGGCATAAACGCTTTTTGTTCTAAAGTGATTTGCAAGGATGAAATCTTAACTAGGAAAGGAGGGGCCCTGAGGAAGTTGATCTTGAGGCCTGCAGGGTTCTAGGTAAGAAACTGTCACATCTGGGACTTTGCACGCTGGGGAAGCTCTGGATGTTCTGCAGGTCCAGGAGGAGCTCTGGAGGTGATCCCGAGTCAGAACCAGCATCTCCAGAGGAAGAAGGAAGGAACTTCCAGAGGCCGAGGGAGATTCCATCAGGATCGTTACAGCAGATCCCTGTGACCAGCTGTGAGAGGAAATGGGTTTAAATAATTGCAAAGAGGAATCCAGGTTAGACTTCTGCACTATGCCTTAGTTTGCCAAAGGCTACCAAAGCAAAGTGTGGCCGGGGGAAGGGAGGAGTATATGGGAACCCACTATATTTTCAAAGTAACATTTATATAATCTAAAGCTTCTTTAAAAAGAAAAAAAGAAAAAGATAAAAGAAAAAGAAAAAAAGAAAATAAGTAAATAAACAACGGGGAATTTATTAGGGTAAAAGCTTACAGTTCTGAGATTGTGAAGATGTCCAAATCAAGGCATCATCAGAGATGTTTTCTCACCAAATTCAGCTACTATTGATCCTGGCATACTGCCTCGTGGTGAGGCAAGATGGTGGCCGAGCTCCCTGCCTTCCCCTCCAGAAGCTACTGTCTCCTGGAGCTCTGCTATAGGCATATGGCTTGTCACTTTCTGGGCCTCCTCTCTCAGCCTTGGCTGCTTTGTGTTCTCCCCAAAGCTCAGCTGTGGGCAATCAGGCATATGGCTTGCCTCTTCAGCCTTGAGCTGCTCCATGGGCCCAGCCTCTTGGGGCCTTGTGTTTCAGCTTCGGCTGCTAGCCATCCTCGAGTCCTCTCTCACATGACAGTGTCAAAATGGCAGCTGTCTTTCTCTGTGTGTCTCTCTGTGAGTTCTCAGTTTATATAAGTCCCAGCAAGAGGGCAGATACCCAACCTGAGTCATGCCTCAGTGAGTAGTCCAATCAAAATCCATCTAATCAAGTAATCTATCAAGGTACCTTAACAGAATCTAATGCAGTCAAAGGGTCTCACACCCACAGGAATGGATTAGTTAAGAAAACAATCTTTTCTGGGATTCACAAGATTCTAACTGTCACAACTGAGAAGCCCTGAGCTGGCTCTGGCTTCAGGGCCTCCAATGATGTCCTCAAGGCTTGGTCCATTTCTGCCTCTCAGCTCTACCTTCCAGAGCTCCACTCTCAGGCTCCCAGGGCCAAGACAATGTCATCGTAGGTGCTAGTACTATCAGTGATAGCAGAAGAGCCCTCTGGATGAATCAGTCAGAGCAGGAAACCAGAAGCTACTTCAGGTACATGGAAGAGGATGAATTTAATACATGGAGTAAACGACCTACAACCATTGGAAGGGCTGGGGGAGCAAAGGCCAGGCGGGCAGCTGCTAACCTCCAGGAAATCTGGAAATGCATGGATCTCAGGGAAGCTGCCTCCAGTGATCTCAAGTGCCTGGAATGCCCAAATGAGTGATTCACAGGAAGATGCCTGGAAGCTGCTGGCACGATCCCATGCAACTGGAGGAAAAACTGGCTTCTCCTTTGCTTCCGTCTTCCACACCTTGTACAAGTTCTTCTCACTGGGAGACTTACAGGGAAGATGCTGGCAAGGGAGTGTGGTAAAGGCAACTTCCTGGCTTTCTGCCCTGACCCAGGGTGTGCTGAGAAGTATGGGGATAACATGGACTATCAACAAATAACCCTTCTCTCAATACTTCTCTTGCCAAGGGTTGACTGTGTTTTATTAGCTTTGCCTGGAGTGTGTATCCCTGCACAAAATGTTGTGCCAGGATCTGCCATTTTCTAAAGGTTCACCTGCTTATAAAACCTGAATGGGAATCCAATCAATTCCACTCAAAGTACATGGACTGAGAGTGGGAAAGGGGGTCTCTTGAAAGAAAATTGGGAGTATTGTTATTAAAAGAAGGGGGGACTGATATTCAGTAGCAAGAAAAATAGTCATTGCAAATTCTCTCTTGGGCATACAATTAAAAAATGAACTTTGGAACCAAATGGCTACTGGTTCAAATGCCAGTGGTTTTGACAGATGTCTTAAACTTTTTGGAATTTCATCTTCCCCTTGAGAGTGATGAGATGATGCTATCTACCTAACAGGGTTGGTGTAAGATTCATGAGCAAACAAACAATAAATGTCTATGCTACTATTTAGTACAGGATATGTG
Source organism: Tolypeutes matacus (assembly GCA_026826555.1). Classification (NCBI taxonomy): domain Eukaryota; kingdom Metazoa; phylum Chordata; class Mammalia; order Cingulata; family Chlamyphoridae; genus Tolypeutes; species Tolypeutes matacus. The sequence goes on along the minus strand of JAKSZT010032012.1, from coordinate 21,125,846 downwards.
CACAAAGATATTAGTATGTTTTCTTTCTCCATTCCTCTTCCATTAATTTATTGATTGATTCAAAAAATCTTAACTGGGAAGCTATCACGCATTATGGTAGATGCAGGGAATCAAAGATGAATATGACAGTTTCTGATCTCTGTAGCTCAGAGTCTGGCGGTAAGATAGGCATAATCAAATACTATGCAAAAGAGTGTGCTACGTGGTGTAATGCATCATAACTCAAGGTCTCTCTTCTCTGAGGTATAAATGCAATGAGACTCATTTCACTATACTTTTTTTTTTTTTTTAAAGATTTTATTTATTTATTCATTTATCCCCCCCTTGCTGCTTGTGCTCGCTGGGTCAGCTAACCACGCCGTGCAGACGGGCTTGCCTTCACCAGGAGGCCCCGGGAACCGAACCCGGGGCCTCCCATATGGTAAACGGGAGCCCTACTGATTGAGCCACAGCCGCTTCCCAACTATACTTTTAATATTACCACTACATGCAATCAGGCCTATCCTGGAAAGACCAGGGTATCCTCTTGTTGTCAGTGCTCCAGCTTCCTCCCCATCCCAAGTGGCCAATCGGATGGCCGAAAGCACGGCTGCCCTTTGTTCTCCCCTCCTATCCCACACAGCCTGGTGTTCTGCCCCGTAAGAAATGAAGGTCGGGGGATTCCTGCCAAACAGATAACCTTCTCAGAGTAACCAAGCTGGCTCTCCTGAGCTCCCAGTTCCCCTTCTCTTCTCGGTTTCCCCCTGCCTTGGTGTGGGCTGTGCCTGGCTCCGGGAGATTAGGAGCTGGGGTCAGGGGGCTGGCTGCATTTCGTTCTCCTCTGCAAGGTGGGTGAGAAGCATATTCCAGCTGTCGATGCAGCCCAGCCCATGAGGGGTTAAACTCCCAAGGAAAAGGTTCTGGAGGCTCTGGCCAGCCTATCTCTCCACTTAACAATGGCAAAGAGTCTTCACTGCGGTAACCTTTGATCTAATTGCATGGCTCAGCATCATTCAACTGGACCAACAATTCTTTGTTAAGTGGGGAAATGCCAAGAGTCTGAAGGGCTGTGAAAGTCCATCCCTTGGCTTTGTGAGTTTTTGCCTCAAATGCCACCCAGTCTCCTGCAGTAGGTGCATCCAACTGTGGCTTCAGTGTCTAAGTGCCCTAGTAATGGGAGTGCCAGCGGGTTGGAGCTGATGCGGGGTGAGGGCAAGGATGGAAGAGAGCAGGAGGACCCCCTGAGGACAGGTTCCAATGCCTGGCTGCCCCAAGGTGGTATTGAGAAGGGCATCAGAATCCAAACCGCTAGCAGGCTGTGTCTAGGGGCTCAGGCGAGGGGCTGACTGTGGGCAGGTCAGAGAGGGTGAAGAACCTGGTCAGAGAAGATGAGACAAAATGGGGGTGGGGGGCGGGAATGGAAAGTGCCAGGCTGTCTTCTGAGTATTAGTCTGAAAATAGCAAGGCAGGCAGATGGCGGGGTCTCTGTGGCCTCATCCTGGGAAACAGACTGAGCTGAGAGACGTCACAGGGAGAACAGAAGGGCCGGTCCCTGCATTCGACTTGGGCTCCAGTGTGGGACCTACCCTGGACCCCGCTCAGGCCCTCAGCACCCCTTGCTGAGACTTCCGAGCTAGCTAGCAGACTGGTCTCCCTGCCTCCACTCTCTCCCACTGCTGTAGGGTAAGCTTTGTAAAACACAAGCAGAGCCTATCTCCTTTCCCCTAGATCCTTCAACAAGGTTCACATGCACACAGAATACTCTTTGGTATGCCATTTAAGGTCATCTAGGAACTGGCCCCAGTCTACCTTTCAAGCCTTGGCACACCTTGATCTCTGCCCACCCCAGGTAACTCCCCGCTCCCTGGGCCTGCCCTGCATGGGTGGGCCAGTCTGCCTTTGCTCCAGCTCTCTTCTCTGCTTCTGTGAAGCCATCCCTGATCTCAGGTGGGAATCTCTGACTTTAACTCTAACTGGAGGATTAGCAACCCCTACAAGGTTACAAGCTGTTTAAGGTCAAGTGCCGGGTATAAATCATTTTGTATTATCCCCGCTGTGCCTAGGTCAGTGCCAGCCTTACAGCAAGCACCCAATGGGTGGTGAACAAATGAATGACAAGCCCTTGTTTGAGGTGAGTGGTAATGAGTCATGGGTGTCGCCTTCCCAGGCAGGGCAAGGTAGTAAAGAAGCAGTGAGGAGTTGCAGGCCTTTTTTCCTTTGACTATCATCATTCGTTTGCCAGGCTGAGCTCAGCAGCCCTGCCACAGAGGGATACAGACTTTGAAGCCTGGAGGCCCATGCCACATGGGTCCAGCTATTCTTGGGAGCTTCTTGTGTAATAAAGAGAGTCCCCTGGCTGGCCTGCTGACCTCTCCCGAGGCCTCCTGAAGGCTGAATTATGGCCTGGTACACAGGACAGGAGCCATTTCCCTGGAGAAAGAAGAAAAGCTGTGCAGGAGGCATGGTAATAGTATCTCTCACTGGCTGAGCATTTGTAGTGCACCAGGCACTCTGCTAAGCCCTTTTGGATACACTTTCCCAGGAAGGTGGAGATCAGATGTGGGAAGGGGTTGCCTGGCAGTGGGGTAGATCCTTACAGCACTGCAGTGAGTGAAGGGTGATTAGAATCCCAGGCTCAGAAGGCCACGACCACTTGCTGAAGTTCACACAGCTAGTAACGGTGGCGCTAGACTCTGTACTTGGTCTGTGTGGCTCCAGAAGTCCACGTTCTATGGTCGCAGAAAGGGACAGGGAACGGGCAGCCCAGCCGAGCTCCTCAGGAGGACCCGATCACTCAGAGGTTGGTACCTGGGCTATGGATGGACAGTTGGTTTGTGAGGGTGCCTCTCACCCCCGGATAGCTAATGTATGTGAGAGAGAGAGAGGAGAGCGAGAGGGAGGATTTATTCTGCTGATTATGGCAGCGTGTCTGTTGAGGGCAGCCTGTGTGACAGAAACGTGGCAAGCCAATAAAGAGGGTCTTTATGGCACCGCTGACTACAGGGGTTAGAGGCTCTCTAGCTGGAGATAAAGTCAGGAGAGATGGATTAGGCTGTCGGGCCGGGCAGCAGAGAGTGGAGGCAGGCAGCAGGGGACCCAGCCCAGCCCCTTGGTCCAGGGAAGCTGGGAGGGAGTGGCAGCAGGGTGGGGAGGCAGCGTTACCCTCCTCCAAGGAGGGGGCTGCTCTTCGTTGAGTGTGCCCGGGAGCCTCTGCTCGCCTCTTTCTAAGAAAACTCTAATGTGATACGAAGCACAGTCTCATCACTGCATCTAATTACAAAAAAAAAGAAAAGAGAAAAAAAAGAAAGAAAAGAGTAAATCACCAAACACAATTAGTTTTCAGAGCCTTAATTATCCCAGAAAGTGTAATTAATAAGTGAAACAGTAAATGACCCAGCCAAGTCCGGTAGCCGGCCAAGACCCACTTCCCTTCTCAGTGCAGGCTCTTGGGCAGGGAGTGGCAGGGAGGGGACAAAGGGGCTGGGCTGGGCTAAAGCTTTCAGAGCCCCAGTTGTTGCGAAGATTTTCTTTGGGTTCCACACATTCTCACAAGTTTGCATGCCTTTCAAACTTGGTTTGCAAAGTTTCTAGGTCATTCCTTCTAAGCCCCTTTCTTTCCCAGGGCTGGAGGCCAGGGTAAGGCAGCAGAATTAGAATAAACAGACAGAGCGCCTTCCCCTGTTCTCTCCCCCAGTGTAACAGGCTCTGGGCCAGAAACTCTCAACCCAATTGATGGTAACAAGCTCAAGTTCAATACCATTGGCTGTCTGGTGAGACTTCCCTGGCTTTTCTTGTCTCTACTCCCCAGCTTGTATTTCTTTATTTATTTATTCATTTTAATAGCAGCATCATATAAATAAAACACCATTACAAAAATGTCGCGGAAAGTTCAAAACTATTCATTATCCATTTCATACAGATTAAAATTGCCATCAAGGCTGTTTGGATTTGACTTGCATTCCTTTCCTTCTAATGAGCCGGATAGAGAAGGCAAAAGATGCTAATTCATCCTTACATCTCTATCATATCTCGGCTTTTACTATATAAAGCATCAAGGTCGCATTCTGGGGAAATGTCTTTTTACCAAAGGTGCTATAATAATAATGAAGAAGCAATTTGTTTCAGCAAACTGCCTGCAGTAATGAGGCTTAATTATAACCATGTTATTAATACCGCTGCTTAAGGTAATTCACTTCTGAGCGGGGTGCAGAACAGTAAACTATAATTTAAACAAGAATCGAGACCTAATTTAAATCATCGGATCTACTGTGGAAAAAGGCAAACAGAATGTCTGTAATCCGCCTGTGATGTAGACTTTCCCCTCGGTGCCATTTGCGGGAGCCCGGGGTGATTGTCAGAGGGGCGGGGACCCCGGGCTCTGGAGTTCGGTCCTCCTGCCTTTTCCGGGGGGTCTCGGTGGGTGAGAGAGCCTGCTCTGTAGCCAGGCCCTGGGGAGGCTGAGGGGCCAAGAGGAAGGTCCTCACTGCCGTGAAGACATCTCTGATTTGCTCTTGAACTGCTAATTTATTATGAAAACATGGGTTTTTGTGGACAGGACCTCTACAGAAGATGATCCGCAGGCCCAGAAAGACGGAGTGCCTTGCCCAATTGGCTGCAAGGTCTGTGCGGAAACCTTCTGCCTCCTGGTTCAGTGCTTTTGCAGCAATGTCGGCTTCATTTGGTGACCTAAACGTCCCTAGGCTGGTGTAATATGGCACCTATGACATCTAACCCAATGATTCCAAGACCTGTCTGTTCCTCAGAATCCCCTGAGATATTTTTTAGAAAATATAAGCTCAAGAACCCAGCGCCACCACCCAGATTCTGATTGTGTCCGTTTGGCTTTGAGACAAGGGGCCCATATATTTATGAAGACCCTTGGTTATTCTGATGCAGCTGGATTAAGGGACCAAGTGTACAGCTCATTCATCAGTTCAGGGGACACCAATACATTTCAAATACACAAGCAATGATGTGTGTGTGTGTGTGTTCTTGATTAGCTTCTCTGAACTACATTTATTCATTCGTTTGTTCAACGTTTACAGGGCACCAATTACATGCGAGCCACAGCTTATGCACATCAGCTATTCCTTTTCTAGTACGCTTTAATCCCGGCTGCTGTATTTTCAGTGGATTTTCCCCTTCTTAATGCCGCACTGTATTGTATGTTACTCTAAATGAAAAGGAACAGGAAATTGAGAACAAACTTAAGTACGTGGCAAATATTATAAAGGACCATGTCTAGCCCCATGTTCTATACCAGTGCTCCACGGATGTTAGATATTACCAAGGTAAAGAGCTGTCCTGTCTGAAAGTCTTCATCAATGAGAGCTAACTGAGTTAGCCTTAAGAATTCCTGGCAGTCAAGGCTAAGTTAATGAGGCAGTTATGAAGACTCCATCACGGGTATTTACAAAGGCAGGAGAGATTCCTGGAGTCAGGGCAATGAAGAGATTACTTCCAACCCTGATTCCAGGATAAATCATAGGAACTTCTATATCTAGTAGGTGGTCTTTGACAGATGCCTAAATCCTGCCTGGTCATCAATTCTTCACCTATGCATCCATGCATCCAGCATCCATGCATCCATGCATTTATCCATCCATCCATCCAACCATCCATCCATCTATCCTTCCATCCATCCATCCATCCATCTTTCCATCCAGCCATCCATCCATCAGCCAATCTCTTCCACTGCCCTAACTCAAGGTACTGTCTGTGGAACCAAGAAGGATACAGGAGGTTAGTGGGCTTGAGGCTAGGGAGGGAATCCTGTTTCAGAAACCCAAAGTTCAGCAATGTGAGGCTCACATATCTTTTAAGACTGCAGAGTATGGAGTCCCTTATACCACCCACCCTCACCTTCTCCAGGCCCCATGCATAGACGTTGGTCCAAAGCAAAACCAAATATGGAACTAGAGTCAAATCTGAACATCTTCTCTGAGGGAATGCCTCTCTTACCCCCTTCCCCCCCACCCCAGTCACCTTTCTCCTAAACTCTGGAGAATGTTTCCAAAAGGGTCACTGTTCTGTGAAATGTAAAGTGGAAAGGTGGAATTTCAAATGGCTCAAATTCAATAGAAATTCTTTATTTTAAGGGACATAAAGGCCTTTCTTTACCCTGAAGTTAGCCTCCTCCCAAAACCAGCCCTCTCAGACCTGCCTCAGTTTATCTTCACCATCACCCACAGACATTTCTCTGTCCCTGCCTCTCCTCAAGAAGCCTGCAATTCCTTCCCTCCTCTGCCTCCTCTGCTTTCTATTTCTCTCTCACCTTCGTTCTTTTCCAAGACAACTCTCTCCTCCTGGGTATCCCCATTGGTGCAAGGACTCTGCAAAGCCAAATGACACCAAATGATGTCTCCAGCTGGTGGTAATGATTGCGCTCTGGCGGACCTGCAGTAACAAGGCTCAGAGCTGTAAGACAGAACCAGACTGTGTGGAGAGGGATGCTCCCTTCCCCCTGACACAGACATGTGCACACATAATAAGCCCATGCAAATCCACACACACACACACAGAGTACACACGCCTAGCCACTGGTGCTGATTTGCATGTGCAGAGACACATACCGGTGTAGACGCAGACACTGACATACCCTCATGCAGCAACAACCCTCCTTTCCCCCTTAATTAACCCCTCTTTCCTTCCCAAAGTGCTAGAGTCACCCCGCCAGTTAGGGGGGCAGGTGTCTGGGGAAGTAGTCCATTTCAATCCTGAAGACACCATGAACCCATCCAGATAAAAATGTCTGGAGAATAGCTGACAGAAATAGAAGTGGGGGAGAAGGAGGAAGGCGAGGTGTCTGGAGCATCTCCCTTAGGGGGAGAAATAAAAATCTCTACCAGTGTTCCATTTCCCCGCAATCTCCCGCAGGCTATTTCATCTCACGTTATGTGAGCTCTGAGGGGGTGTCCAATTTGAGGAACAATAACTGAGAAGTCATTTGCAATGCCCTGCCGAGGCACAGTGTCTGCTGACCTGGACAAGCACTGCGCTGGCTCTTTGGAGTTGACCTTCGCTTGCGTGGCTGCCCTGCCCCCACCCCCGCACCCCCAGTTCACATCTCAGGAGTCCAGACTCAAGTCCCTGAGAACAGAGCCTGCATCATGGCTTTCAGGTTTTAGAGGGAGGCCAGGGTGGGTTCATCCTGCATAGGGACCTGAGACGTCCAGGCGTAGAGGATGACCCCTTAGACTGCTTGGGGTTTCCCTGGGCGGATCCTCATCTCCTCCTTTAATCTGGCATATAGCTTGAGTTTGGAGGCTGAACGTCCTACACACACCTCTGACTTATTGCCAGGAGCCCAAGGGCTGCATTTAAAAAACCTGAAACCTGTCATGCTGAAGAGGCATGGCCCTCACATGTCAATTGGTCCATCACTGGAGTCTCATAATAGAATTTGTCCCTCCCCAGGCCAGGGTTCCTAGGAAGGTCTCTGCTCCTTGAAAGAACCACTCAGCCATCCTCAGTCACTATTCTGATAAAAATCTCTTTCATCTTATACTTTTCAAAGTATTTTCACATCCATTATCCCATTAATTGATTCACTCATTGTATGTATTTATTGAACATGTGAGGTACTTCAAATCTTTTCAGAACAAGGCCAGGATCTAGATAAATATATGCATACATACTGAGAATCCACAAAGTGAGTTGGCGCGGAAGGATGGAAAGGGTCTTACGGAGATGGAGGATGGGCAACCTTCAAAGAGTCAAATGACAACTCTGTTATGCCAATTTTGCAGATGTGTAAACTGAGGACCAGAGAGGTTAAATGACCTGCTTATGGTCATGGAATTAGTTGGAGGCAGATCCAAGAATGCACCTCCTCATTCAAATCTGATGTGCCTTCCCATTCCATTTTCTGAAGTTTCTTTCCAGAAAGTTCTTCCTGTGGTCAGTTCTCTCCTTTCCTTCCTTTTTCTTGGCCGCTCTGGAACAAGTTGTCTCAAAGGAGAAATCATCCCATTACAATTCTTTCTGGACCCACATGTGTATTGCTTCAGGGACAAGAAGAAAGAAAAAACTCTTGCCTTCTCTATTTCCCTAACAAGGTCAGTAAAACAAAGCAGTTGTCTGCATTTCATGTGCAGCCTCTCCAAGGACTTCCCTTTTCTCCAGCAAAGTCCTGGGGTGGACAAGGTGGGCAGTTGTGTGACGTATCTAGTGTACATAGCAGTCAGGTCAACGGCTTCCTCTATCCCAGCCTTTTCTCACAGATGAGGAGATGAAGGCAGGTTTCCTCTTGGCCTTCCAGCCAAGAAGCCCAAAGCTAGGGAGGTTAAAGTTCCCTCCAGAGGCCACATCAGGTGGTGGCAGAAGGTTTGCACTGTTGACCTCCTGTGAGTTTTCACTTGAGCTTGGGATCTTGCCTGTCTTCCTTCTGAGGAAAGCTGTGTGTGTGTGTGTGAGGGAGGTTCAAGGTGAAGGGGAAGCGATGTAGCTGTTTTCTCTCTGTACATGTCATCTTGTCAAAAAATATGAGACTCTTCAAGTCCCAGGCCCCTCACAAGTAAGGTCACGATGTCAACCCAGCAGCAGCTGGAATAGCTACGAAAATGATAATGGCGTTGCTGAGGCAGCGGAGTGGGGAGCTGGCCTCCGGCGCCCAGGCCTGCTCACCTGAGCCCCTGCATGGAGCCGGCCCTCAGGGGAGCTGCTCCGGGGCAGGGCGGGCACCTCAGGTGCAGCATCTGTCAACTTGCTTGTTCAGGCCCTAGGGACAGAAAGGCCCAGCTCCCCGTCTCTCTGGACCAAGGGGTATGTTCTTGGTTGCAGGCAGCCCAAACCGGCTTTGGGTGGAGTACACAGAAAGGGGGATTTTTTGGAAGGACATCAGGGGCTCACTAAATCTTTGGAAGCCTGCCTGACCAGGCTGGGGAAAGAGCCACTGGGGTGGCTCTAGAGGGTAAGAGGCAAGGAGGACAGTGATTGCCTTTGAGCAGAAGAGGCCACTGCCAGCCCCACTGTGCAGCCACCGCCTTAGGCACCCCCATGTCCAGGGCCAAGGGTTCTCCATTGTCATTGCCTCACACACCCCAGAACCAGAGGCACAGGTGGGGCAGGTGATGGTGGGGACCAGCACACATCTCCCGGGTGGGGCGTGGCGGAGTCTGTGCCTGTTTATAGTAGGAGATAGGATGGGGGAGAAAACACTCATGTCCATCTGGCACATCTTTTATGGAAGAATTAATTGGAGTAAACAGATCAAGAGAGGCTTAATAATGCATTTTAAACAACTGAACATATATATATTTTTCCTTTCAGAGGATGATGGACAGATGGCAAGTGGCAAATGGAATGGGCTGAAATCACTGTCGTAGGTGGGGATTAGATGTGTGAAGGGGCTTCCTGACCTTGGGGTAGATGACCTGTAGGGTGGTGGTCTCTCACCACGAGGAGCAAAGGGGGCTGCACACCCCACTTCTTTGCTATTGCCCCCTCCCATGGAGGCTTGCTTTGCTCTCTGGAAGGGTCTAGGGGCAGCCTCCTTTCCTGGAGATATATGGAGGGGCATATGATGGAGGGTAGGTGGGCAGAGGCTGAAGGACAGGGTTCTTTATTTCTGGGATATTGAGAGGAGAATTGATGCTATTGGGACCCTTTTCTTTTAGCCCCGAGGATGTGATGTTGTTTCCCCAGTCTGGAAAGGTATCTTTTTCTAGGTCAGAAAATGGAAGTTCTGCCCTGTCTGGGGGATCTCATGGGTACCCCACAGTGCTTCAAGGCATCTTGAAAAGAGGCCGGCCTGAAGGTCTCACGCTGCCCGGATGTGCAGATGCAGTGCCCTGTCCCTTTAAAGCACATCTCTGCCTGACTCCCCAGCCCAATGGAAACGGGGCTGGCCCGGCAGCTCTCCAAGGAGCCTGGGCAATAAATGATGAGCATTTCCCCTGAACGCATCTCCACGTGCCCGGTGTTTAAAGTGAATTGAAACGAATATCTGATAAATGAATAAACCCGTAAATGGAATAAAAAACCTTATGAACCTGAAGGAGAAATAGGAGTCCCAGGTCTGTTAAGTCTAAATTGAATAAATCTGATCAACTCCCTGACAATTTCTGCCAACGCTCTTGAAGAAGAAGGAGAAGAGGGGTGAACAGAGATCAGGAAGAAGAGGGGGCGGGAAGAGCAAGTAGGGGAGCGCGAGGCAGCAACTGGTCTGGTAATCAAGCTATTACCATGAGTCGTGGAGAAGGTCCAGACAGCCCGTTTCATCCAGTTGGACTGAATAAATAGATGACAGCAGGAGGCTCTTGTGCTCTGGTGGGTCTCTCCCAGGGGACATCTCCAGGGAACAATTAGGAATTTCTACAAAAAGGGGCCAAGCTCCCCTTTTGGGCCTTTCTGGGAGAGGGGCTGTGGAAGAACTATGGCAGCCTGTGACTCAGCTTCAGGGAGCTCAGCTGCTGGGATGGGGGTCCCTGGTGAAGGGACTTGGTTGTATGGTAGGTATTAGGGAGAAGAAGTCACATTCAGGATGGTCTCAGAACAGTGACAGAACCAGAAAACTCTTCTCTTGTACTCCATTTGACCTCTGCCACTTTCTAGCTATTATGTTGGGCAAGGCACTTCCTCATGTGGCTTTAAAACACGGCCACACAACACTCATCCTATCGAGAGGTGGAGGCTATGCTCGCCCCCCTTCAGTCTGGGCAGTTTGTGACCTTCAACCAATAAAGAATGGTGCAAGTGATGCTGGGTGGCTGCCATGGCTAAGCCAGAAAAGGTCATGTAGCAAATACTATGCAATGGCTTGGCTTAAACAATGGGATTTATTGGCTCGCAGAGTTGAGGTGTAGTCTAAATCAAGGTGTCTTCCTGAAGACTGGCATTCTGGGGCTGGCTGCTGGTGATGCTTGGTCCTGGGCTTCTCTCACATGGCAGTGCACATGGCGGCCTCTCCCTTCTCTTCTGGCTTCTGTTGCTCTTAAGCTTTTTGCTTTCCACGGCTTTCGACCTGTCTGAATTTTGTTCCACTTATTACAGGATGAAGACCCATCCTGATAGAGGTGGGTCACACCTTAACTGAAAGTTAACTCATCAAAAGGTCCTGTTTCCAAGGGCTCACATCTACAGGAACGGGTTAAGTTTAAGAACATGTTTTTCTGGGGTACATTCTTTTTTTTCATATTAAGTCTTGAAATCCAGGGTACATTGACTTAGCACATCTCAATTTGGACTAACCACATTTCAAGTGCACAATAGCCACGTGTGGCTAGTGGAACCGTATTGGACAGCACCAGGCTAGACAATTTCCCCAATAACATTTATCAATCTTTCTTTTCCCTGATTGATTTGAAAGGTTACCTCTAGCATAGCCTAATGTTTTTTTTTTTTTTTAATTTAGGTGTATTTTTGGTGTTTCTTTCTTTCCATTGAACTGTTTTTCTCTCCCCACACCAGTAATGGACTATTTTAATTATGATAGCATTAAATATTTTTAATACCTTGTAGTAGCCCAGTTCCTGCCTCTTCTTCTTTTTCTTTTTTTTTTTTTTCCTGATGTAATTATTTAATGACCTGGGAAAATGAACATGCTATGAAATATGCTGTTTATTACAAAGTAATGGGTAGAGGGTAACTTCACTTTTGATTAAAAAAAAAGTCTCAGCATGCATAGAAAAAACGGATACCCAAATATCAATGGTATTTAGTTCTGTTCAGTGATGAACTCTTTTTCCTTTCACTTTTGTGTATTTTTTTGGAAACATGGTTATTTTGGAAGCAAACAAACAGACCAAGCCACTGGAGGGAAAGTTTATGAAAGCCACGAGTTAGGGGCCTGGCAATCAAGGGCTGATCCCCAGGAGAACGGGGCCAGCCTGATGCCCATGGTCAAGTTCTTATTCTTTCTGTTAAAAGTTTTTGTGACTCTTCCGATTCAGTTTTTTCTCCAGATAGTCATTATTTCACATTAGTATTTGAATAACAAACAATCCACATTGTTGGTATTTTGACTGGGACCACAATGAATTCAGGGGTGAGGTGCTTTCCAAGGGCCCTCCCACTTGACATTTCAGTGGCTCCACTTTCCTGTGTGCGGAAGGGGAAGCAGGGCTGACTAGAGCTGCGTCCGGTGTGGGGCGTGCAGCAGCCTCGTTTGTGCTGCGTGTGGAGTGAGTCCTCACCGACTGTGTGACCTCCTGTGGGTGGGAGAGCCCGTGTGGACGGGCTGGGTGGTACCTGGTGTAGGACATATGTTCAGGAAATACTCAGTGGCAATTCTTCAGAATGTCCTGCGCTTTGGAGTCGCTGGGGAGGTTGGCTGGGAGGAGGAGCTGTGTTTGTTCCCTGGAAATAGTTGTCTTGGAAGATAGAAAGAGAAAAGCAGACTTGGGGTGGGTAAGAAAGGAGGTGGAAGGACTCTGTGGGAGAGGAGAAAAAGCAGAGAAAAGAGGGGGAAAGGAGAAGATAAATGAAGAAAGATGGGAAGGAAAGAGGAGGGAAGGGGTTGGAAGAGAGGTAGAAAGATGCAAAAGAAGGTTTTTGAGAGTTCGGAGGGGGTTGAAGGACGTGGAGGGAGGAGACTGAGGAGGAGAGGGGGCGCTTCGAGAAAGAAAGACACCAAGGCTAGAGAGAATCCTGCCGGGGGCCACCTGGGGGGCCTGGGGCGTCCAGGAGCTCTCATCACCTGGACCCAGGAGCTCTCATCACTGGACCCAGGAGCTCTCATCACCTGGACCCAGGAGCTCTCATCACCTGGACCCAGGAGCTCTCATCACTGGACCCAGGAGCTCTCATCACTGGACCCAGGAGCTCTCATCACCTGGACCCAGGAGCTCTCATCACTGGACCCAGGAGCTCTCATCACCTGGACCCAGGAGCTCTCATCACC
>JAKSZT010032012.1:21086149-21109020 GCA_026826555.1 Tolypeutes matacus | reverse complement strand
TCGCTGGGCCAGCCAACCACGCCGTGCGGGCAGGCCCGCCCCCACCAGGAAGCCCCGGGAACCGAACCTGGGGCCCCCCACATGGCAAACGGGAGCCCCATTGATTGAGCCACAGCCACTTTCCAACCTTTTACCTTTTAATTCCCCCCCCCCCTTTTTTTTTTGGTTGGCACGGTTTTCTCTCACTTGCTACTAAAATTGTCCTCACAGTTATCATTCCTCTGCTTCTAGGCCAGAGGGTTCATCCTTCAGCCTGAGCAATTAAGGGAAATCCTGCACTTAATGGTCCCAGGGATGCACGTTCCAGAGTCTGCTTCATGTTCTAACTAGCTAACGAGCAGTATGCTGTTGGGCCAGGTACCAAAAGCTTTGTGCCTCAGTTTCCCACATTTGTAAAATGGAGCTGATAATAGCGCTGTCTTAGTTTCTTAAGGCTGCTATAACAAAATACCACAAAGAGGATGGCTTAAAACAACAGGAGACTTATTGCCTCCCAGTACCGGAGCCGGGTGTTGAAGGGCCAGGCTCTCTCTGAAGTCTGTCGAGAAGAATCTGCTCCATGCTGCTCTCCTGGCTTCTGGTGGTGACTGCAGTCCCTGGCGTTCCTTGGCTTGCTCCGTGACTCAGTCTCTGCCTGCATCGTCACATATCTGTCTTCTCTGTCTCTGCCTGTGTCTCTCCTTCTTATAAGGACACCAGTTATACTGGATTAAGGGTCCACTTTACTCCAGTATGGCTCCATTTTAACTTGCCTAATTCCATCTGTAATGGCTCTACTTCCAAATAAGTTCCCATTCTGAGGTACAGGGCATTAGGACTTCAACAGGTCTTTTTGAGGGGTCACAAGTCAACCACAACAAGCACCCACCTCACTCAATAAGTTAGGTCCCCTGTTCTGGAGTCTCAAATACCTTGCACTCTTCCTTTGGGTCCTCACGTGACTGCCTGAAGATGATAATTGTGTCTGTTTTGCTCACTTCCATGTTTCTAGGGCCCAGTGTAGGGCCGCCCCTAAGGTGTGTGAGACTCTGGGCAAATATTACTTTGTAGAGTCTTTGTCTATAAAAATAATTCGAACCATCCAAAGGCCATGTATCAGCAGCAGTACACATCCTGGAAGAAGTCCCATGCACAGGTCACCTTGGGGCATCTGGTCAATCCCATGTGCATGCATGCATGTATTTGTGTGCCAGGGTGGGAGGTGGGGAGTGGAGGGTCAAAGGATGCCCTAAAGGGGAGAAACACAGGGCACCCCACTTGGTTAACATTGCCAGCTTCAGCTGGTGCCAGGCACCAGAGAGGGACTTAGAATAATTCCCAGGAAGGTGCTCCATAGTGAGGGAGCCGCCAAGGTGAGAGCCCTGCCTGTTCAGGTCCAAGATCTGGACTGTCCAATATAGCATCTGGTGCAGAAATACTCAATTCATGTTTGTTTGCCTAAATGAGTGAATGAAAGGTTTCATGAGGATTAACTAAGCACACGGTAAGTGGATGATAATGTAGGGTCACTTTATTATGATTCCTGAAAGGCAGGAATCCTCCCTGGCTCTCATGTCTCCCAAAGCAAAGGAGTCTGGGTAATGGGGTCTTGTGACCAGGGAATGAGTAGGTCAGCTTCTCACAGGGTCAGGCTTGGGAACAGTCCCATCGTGACCCTGTCATAGAGGACAGATTCCCAAGGAGGAACAAAGGGGCCTGGAAATCAGGCCAGGGAGAAAAATACCCTTTGGGGGTTATTTAGCGTTTGTTAATTGGTAACCTCGTTAGCAGCCCATCAGCAGCCTGATTCCAGCAAGCGAGCAGTCAGAGAGCAGGTTGAAGGGAGGGGGCTGCCCTGGCCAAGACTGGCTTCATAGACTCAGTAATAAGGATGGAGCAATTACCGGAACTTCTAGAGCCAATTCCCGTTAGGAGAGCGCCAGGCCGGGCTTTGTCCTACGGAGAAGAGGAAAAGGTCAGCGTGCTCTGTAGAAGGAGGAAAAAAAGAGCCCTTCACAGCAAAAGAGCCTGCCCGAGGGAGGGGGACAAAGAAAAGGAGGGCTCGTGGAGGTGAAAAACTAAAGAAAGAATGACATTTGGAAGTTCCTCAGAATGAGGGGAGGAGAATAATGAAATAAAAATTACAAGGTTGCAAGAGCCAGTGAACAAACCAGGAGAGACCATGTTGGGGGGGATAGCTGGGGGTTCAGTGTTACCCTGCAAAACGGCTGGCAGAGGCGGCCGGCAGGGCCTTCCTGAGTAACCTGAGCCGATCAGTCCCTCCTTCAGCCTCAGTTTCCTCCATCTACAAATTGAGGGGCTCTCTAGTTCTGAACCCCTACAGGTCTTTGATTCTATGCCTGTACACGTGGGTGAAAGGAAGAAAGGTGGTCCTGAAAGACATTACCAGAGAATGCCAGTTTCCTCCATTGAGGCATAACCAACGCTGCTCCCCAAACATTCCTTCATATTTCCCAGACCTTTGCACTCAGGTGGAAGCACGTGACTAGATCAGGCCAATGAGCAGAGAGCAGAAATGACATGTCATTTCTAGGCCAAGGCATAGAGGAGCAAGGCACGGCCTGCCAGCTGTCTCCTCCCTGCCATAACAAATTCCAGCACCTGGGTCCCTGAGTGACCAAGTGGAACAGAGGCCTCCACCGACCCACACAGGCTATGTGGCAGCAAAGAGAAATAAACGCTGGTGTTTCTAAGACATTCAGGGTCACCCTTTCAGGCCCACGGGCCTCGCTTCCACTGATTGACCTCCGGAATACTGATCTGACATGTCCACCCTTACTCACAGCTCCCAGTGAGTCTGCAGGTGAACAGCAAACTCCTTCTAGGGCTGCATGAAGGCCCTTCAAGTTCCTATTGAAGACCCCCACTGAAGGTCATCCAGGAGGGCATGAAAGAGGAGAAGCAGAGGTGAGGGTGGTACATCACCGAAGGGCTGGGGGAGAATCCAAGCCAGGGTGCAGGGCTGGGCTGCGTGTCTCAGCAGAACCCGGCTGTCTGCAGTTGCTTGGAGTCCCTCTGCCTACCTTCAACCCATGTACATTCATTCAACAAAATCCTGCTCATGAGATGAAAGGGTGTCTCTCTCTTCCATCAGATGGGAGCCGAGGAACTGAAAGAAACAGCAACTTTTGCAAGAGCTGGCTGTGGGTTCCCCCTCTGGGCACGAGTTCCGTGGAGGGGGGCATCTTTCCTGCCGCAGGCGTGGGTGTCTGCTTTCACAGTGTGCAGTGTCATCTGCCAGGATGAGGCCTGCAGGGGGGGACAAATGGAAGCCATAAAGCCAGCAGGCTCCCTTCCTAAGTGCCTCAGAGAGCCGTGGCTCTGAGCACAGGATCTCTGCTTGGGCAGAATGATTTCCTCTGCATACCTTGGCCGGGCCCAGGAAGTCCAGGCAGCAGATTAGGCTTCCATGCACTCCCCCTCCCTTTCCCTGGGAAGAAGCAAAGCAAAGCAACATTCAACTCAGGAACCACCCAGACAGGCCGCTGGCTGCAGGGTCTTTGGGTGGAAGGTTGTCATTTTCTCCCGAACCTTTCTCTGCCTTTGTTTCAGAAACCATTTGTCACTGTTTCTCCAAGAACCCTTTCCAAGGGGCTATGAGTGGGTGTGAGTGGGCATGGGGAGATGGGAGGGAGTTGCTGCGTGAAAACCAAAGCGTCAGGTTTCCAGTGGGTGAGGTGGGGTTGCTGCCGCTGCTTTCCAGTCTTCATCCCAGTCTCCTGTCCTAGTCCTTCACCCCTGACCAGCCCAGTCTCTTCCCAGGGCTGAGCCCTGTGCTGGGATTCTTTGCTTCTTTTTGGCATTACCTCTCCCTTCCCCCCATCACCCACAGCTGTGGGTATTCATTATTTAAACAACCCATGCCTCTGAAGTCTTATTTATCCAACATCTTTCCACAGCATATGTCAAAATTTACAGTAAGTGCATTCATCCCATAATAAACATTTGGCTTTGCTGGTCCATCGGGGGCAGGGCTAATTAGGGAGAGCGATTCTCTTGTTATCTGAAGGGAGGTCAGATAAGGCAATTAGCATCCTTGCATAGCTTTCATAATTGTGACTTGGAGGCTAGGCCCTTTTGTGCCAGGTGGGGAAGAGAAGTTGGCAGGGAGGAAAAGGGGAGCGTTCCCTAGCAAGTTCTGGAAAACCAAAGCTGTGTTTTGAAAAGCAGCTTGACTAGTTGGTTTCTGGGGCTCCCAAGTCCACATGCTGCCTCTCACTTCCCAAGCAAGGCCCAGTCTTGAGAATATTCTACACACACCCCCCTGCCCCCGATCTGTCTGTCCAGCCCTCTCTATGGGTATTTAAAGGGACATTTGAAAATGTTATCAATGCTTCGACCTCAGAATATCTACACCAAATGGACGCATCAAAGAATCAGCACTTGGGGTGTGAGAGACGCTTAAACATCATCTGGTTCATCTCTGCCCCCCTCCCCTTGTCATCTCTACCAAGCATTTGTTCAGCATCAGTGGGGCACTCTGACTTCCCTTCCCTGGGAAGGAAGGAGCCAAGTGCTCTGTGCTGGGCCAGGGTTCTCTAAGAGTGAGATCCAGCCATGCACGTGGCTGGGGGCTGAATCCTGGATGGCCAAGCAACCTTGCAGGCAATGAGGCCAAAGAGGCAGGTGCAAAGGAACAGGTTGAGAGCCTGGCCTGGACCTGAAGCAAAGGGAAAGGACAGGGAGTATGCAGAAGCAATGGCAATCAGGAGTGCTATTGTTTGAGGACCCCAAGACCACCCTTGGGTTCAAGAATTCCCTAGACAGACTCACAGAACTCAGCAAAGCTGTTAAAACCATGGTTATGGTTTATTACAGTGAAAAGATACAGATTAAAACCAGCAACAAGAAAAGGTGCATAAGGCAAGGTCCAGGCATGACCTTCCAATTGTCCTTTCTCAGTAGAGACAATGCTCCCTTCTTCCAGGAACATTGGATGGCGGCATGTTCAGAGTATTGCCAGTGCAAACATTTTACTGGGGGTTAGGTTGTGCAGACATGACCGACTGCCTGTGTGGCTGACCTCAGTGACCAGCCCCTCCAGTGGTCAAGCTGATACTGAGTGACCCAAGGCTCCCCCCATAAATCACAGCGAGCTTAAAAAGCTGGCCATGGCTCAAGGTCCCAGGTAAATAAAAACACGTTAATCAGGAAGGGCATTCCAAGGGCTTAGAAGTTATCTCCCAGGAGCTGGTCAAGGGCCAGTCCTTTCTTTGGGCAAGGTTAGCTCTTTACTGTACCAGTACCCCTCCTGGAAAGCTATCTAAAGGAAGAGGCTAATGATGGGTGAGAAGAGCAGGCCCCTAGAGGGCAGGGAAGTCTAGGCCTGCCTGGGAAGAAATCACTGACCTCTGCACCCCATTTCCTCAGAGAGAGCAGCAGCGCCTGAGCCTCTGAAAAAGCCTTTCCATGACGTCTCCACCTGGGGATGGGCTGGTCTTCAAAGAAAAGGTCCGAGGGAGGAGGTTCCTTACGGTGTGTGTGCAACACATGCCAGCAAGAGGAGCCAGGAGCTAAGGGCATGGAGGGCGTCAGATAAGCACCCCCAGGGGCTGGGCACTTGCTGTTGGGGAGGCCGTAAGCACTGCGGGGCTCTGGAGTCTGGTGAACCTCGGTTTTAAACCCTGGCTCCACAGCTTAGCAGCTCTGTTGCTTGGGCAAGTTGTGTGATTTCTTTGAGACTTGGTTTTCTCCCTTGTAAAATGAGGATGATCATAGTGATCATAGTTCCCACGTCACTGGGCTGCCCTGATGGTCACATGTGATGAACGCGAGATAAATGGTGGCGACCTTTATTGTCACCATCACCCCCTCCTGCTGACATAGACTTTATCTTTGTATCCTTCTGGCCTTTATAAAATCCTTTCTTATATTGAGTTGAAACCTGTTTTTTCCAACTTCCTCCTTACACCGGCCTAGCTCTCCTTCCTGATAATCCATTTTCTGTCAATGGCATCATCATTTTCTTCAGGTCAATCAGTTAGTCATTTATTCATTTGTGCCTTCACTCACTCAGCCATTCAATATTTGTTTTGTGCTAAATGCTGTGGACTGAAAGACAAATAAGACACTTGTTTTTAAGTGAGGTAGGTAACATGCAAACAACCACATAAACAGTTAAAATGTTTTGTTTGGCAAATGTATTAAGTACATAGGGCACGAAAGAAGCAGAGATTTGTTTTATTTCTTCACCTCTCAAAGTGCACATCTTCACTTGCCTTTATGTCCCCCCTTGAGATAACTTCCAAATTCTTCCTTTCATTTTTATTCTTGTTGCTATGGGTTCAACGATTGTAAATAAGTTTAATCTGAGGTTGGAATGCAAAGTGACTACTAGTGATTTCCTAGAGGGTCTTGTGGAGAGCAGTTTTCCAACTGCACCTCGGTCTGTGAAACTGGAGGTAGCATAAGTGAAGGGAATTTAAAAGCTGTGGTCATTATACAAATCTGACCTTCTATGATCTGAGCATACCCAATGCTCAGACCAGACAGAGGCCCTCATCACACGCAAGCCTCTCAGTGTTACTCCTTTTCTCTGAATCCTTGTAAGAACTTCTTTTCCTCCCTGCCTCTCCAGGAAGCCTCCCATGGGTCACCATAGTCCCTCCTTTCCTGGAATAATTCCTGGGAGGGTTGAGTTCATGTGTTGGCTTGGCCAGGTGACGGTGTCCAGTTGTTTGGTCAAGCAAGCACTAACCTGATCATTACTGTGAGGTTATTTTGTGGATTTAAGTCATTGGCCATTTGATTGCATAATGACTGATTGCATCTACAATCACAAAGGCGATTGCTTTCAACAACGAGAGAAGTCTTATCCAATCGGTTGAAGGCCTTCAAGGGAGAACTGATGATTTCAGCAGCCAGAAAGAAGAGCCTCCATCTTTTCTTCAGCCAACCAGTTTCTCCGGGGAATTCATCTAAAGCTTCAACGGAGTTTCCAGCTTGCAGCCTGCCCTATGGACCTGCCCCCTTTACTTGCCAATTCCTGTGGTCACGTGACCCAACTCCCATTACACATCTCATGGTATTTATATCCATAGCCACATATATATATCTCCCTTTGGGTTCTGTTTCCCTGGAGAACTCTGACTAATTCAATGCCCATGGCATTAGTCACTGCCTCATGGCTGGTGTGATGCCTGCACTTCCGATTGCACAGTCCTCAAGCAGTAATTACCCTCTTATATCTATGGCGCCCTCTCATCCATCCCCAGGCTGGTAGTGGTCTGGGCTCTTGAGAGGTGCTGACTGGTTAACTAACAGACAGCCAGGCATTCCAAGGGATTGTGAAGGGCCACTGGCTCTAGGAAACTGTCCAGGTTAGACACGCTCTCGCCATGTTGCCTCTAGTTAAGGTACCCGCCCAGAACTCTCTGAAGAGACAATGGAATGTTAACAAATAATGTGCCAGTTGTCCCTCTGTCTCTGCTGCTTTTACTCAGTCATTTGCTGCCACAACACCTCTCTGCTTCTTCCCTCCCTCTGACCCAAGGCAAAATTTCTAAGTGGATTTGGTAGCGCTCCCAGCCTGGCTGGAGCCAGAGGGATTGGAGTGAAATAGATTTGTGGATGTTCATTGTGCTAAAGCTGCCTTCGAAGAGACAATAGCCCAGAGAAGAGCCTCTCTGAGGGGAGGGAGTTTTGGAGAGGCTCTGGCAGGGAGACGGGCACTCCATAGAAAAGCCAATGGCAGAGAATGCGAAAGCCATGCTCATTATACAAATCTGACCTTCTACATTCTGAGCTCAGGAGAACAGGGAAATGAGAAGCTTAAAGAAGATCCCATAAAGAGCTGATCCTGGGATTGGGGCTATCCATCCCCTAGGAAAGCTAAAGAGATGAAGATGAGTGGACTGTCCTAGCTATTAAAATCTGGAAGTTAGGTGTTTAGAACAGAGATAAAGTGAATCCTAAAGATTTGGAGGCCAGCATTCAGGAAATAATCTGTAAGCAGGGTTCAAGGAGATACAAGGGAAGTGCTTCTGAAACATCATTGACACACTCATCCACCATTCATTCCTGCAATAACATGTTCTGAAGAACTGTTATGTTCCAAGAAGGGTGTTAGGCAACAGGAACACAAAGAGAAATGAGACACAGTCCTTATTGTGGAAGATGTAGGAGACCTAGGAGTCATCCAGGATTCTGAAACATGAAAGATAAGACAGGGAGAGGACGAAAATGAACTTAGAGAGGTCAGTTGGAGACAGACAATGCAGTGCCTTGAATAGGACGCTGGAGAATTCGGTCCTTAGCCAGTGTGTAATTAAGAGGCCGTGAGGGCATTTAAGCAGGGAGGGATGTGTGTATTCAGAAAGACCCTGGTGGCAACAGCTTGGAGGGTGGCTTGCAAAGGGGGATGAGGGGCAGGGTAGAGTCAGCAAGACCATGAAAGATGAGGACTTCACCTTTGGGGGTGGTATGCAAGCAAATCCACTCACCTACCATGAAAATTCCTTTATATTAAGAGGTAGGAGAGACAACTGATACCAGTACAGGCTCTAGGGTCAGACAGACAAATAATTTGACAATTACCAGTTGTGCAAATTTGACATGCCAGTTAACCTATCTGATACTCAGTTTCTTTACTTGTAAAATGTGCTCTAAAATTGTAGTCATCTCAAAAGGTGGTTTTGAAGATGAAATGAATTAATATATGCATAGCACTTAGCATAACACCTAAAATGTAACAAGTTATCAATAAATGTTTGCCATCATATTTATTACTAGTGATCAGTTGACAAAAATAGCATTCTCAAGCAGCAGCTCTTTTTTTCTGGGAAGGCTAGAGAAGGAAATTGTTAGCTTGCCAAAGGGTTATAAGATAACATTGCAATCAGGAGCTGAGCAGGGCTGAACATGGAAGCAGCTCATAACGAATTAAAGAAATAACTGCAGAGTCCAAACTAGGTGCCCTTGCCTTGTGTTCCAGATTTATCTCTCTGCAATGTCTCTGAGAGAGGGTTGCTGTGACTCCTGGCATTCCAGAGGCGATACTGCAGAATAGCAGAGGAGAAACTGCAGTATTCCCAGCCTGTTGCTTCTACACCAGCTTGGCACCTTAGTGAAAGCATTAAGTATTTTAGTTAGAGGGCTCGAGTTAATCAGGCCCATCTCTCAGACATCATCTCTCCCTCTCTGGCTGTCTGCCTTTATTGAAAGATGAAGGAAAACTCTCTTAAGGGACATCGAGCCATCCATGGCTAGCTTCTAATGAGGAGCCAAGAGTGGGTGAGCTGGTCGCCAGATGGTTTTCTTCAACCACTTGGTTCCTCAACTCCAAGAATTTTTGGGGACAGGGTGGGAGAATCCAGGGCTTCAGATTTGCTCACTAAGGCTCTGTGAGCTTTCTTTTGCCATAATAGTCCCTGTATTCTCCTACTGTGAGGCGACTGAGCCTCTACATTTTCTCTCTTTCTATTCCTTCTCCCTCTTTTCTTCTACCATCATTTCCCTTTATTGAGAATTTACTGTATGCTAGGAACTATGCTATATTCTTTATGTACAATATCTCACTTAATCCTTACATATCTCTGTGAGAGAAGTGATCATATTAATCCCATTTTATGTATGAAAAAAACAAGGAATAAAGAAGTTAAGTAACTTGTACAAGGTCCTCTGGCTAATAATTAGCAGACTCATGATTCAAACTCAGGTTTGTTTAATGCCAAAACATATCAAGACCAGTGATTCCCAAAGTGTGGCTCATGGGCACTTTGGGTTCCCCAGATCCTTGACACAGTTCAATGGGATCAAAATAATTTTCATAATAAGACATTGCTTGCCTTTTTCATTGTGTTAACATTTGCATTTACTGCCCCGAAGCAATAATGGGCACAATTGTTGGCACCTTAAAACAAATCAAGGCAGAGGCACCAAACTGTGTTTATTAGACATTGTATTCCTCATTGCCACACACTTGCAGTTAAAAAGAAAAAAAAAAAAAAAAAAAAAAAAAGCCTGTATTACTTAACAATGTCCTAAAGAAGCAGTAGAAATTATGGCTTTTATTGAATCTTGACCCTTGAGTGCATGTCTTTTTAATACTCTGTGTAATGAAATGGAAAGAACGCATAAATCATTTATGCTAGGTGTGATGTTTGTCTCTCGGAAAAGCACACGTGTGATTGTTTGAGTTGCAAGCTGAACTAGCTGCTTTTTTCATAATACTTTATTTTACTTGAAAGAATGACTGACAGACAAATTATGACTACCTTGAGTTCGATATTTGGAAAACATTTTCTTGCAAATGAATGGAGTGAGACTGTCACTTCAAGGAAAACAACTGACACATTTGTTGCCAATGATAAAAATTCAAGCTTTCAAGCAAATATTAGAATTTTGGAAAACTTGTGTTTATACTGTATCAGTCAGGGTCTAGTCAGTAGACAGAAACCACCTAGTAATTTGAATAGGGAAGGCTTACTATAAAGAATTATTAGCTATTTACAAGAATGAAAGAGAACACTAAAGAATACCACAGACTAAGGGGGCTTCATTTCTTACAGCACTGTGCTTGCACCCCTGGCATTTACTGCCATGCTTGTGCCTTCCCTGGGCCCTAGGACTGGCAATGGAGGAGTCTTTGGTGTTTTGAAGAAGCCTGACCTGAGAGAGGTGTGGATGACCTTGTCTTAAAGGGGTCATTCAGCCTTGGGGACCCATTCTCAGCACACCCGCCGTGGGCTTCGGGATTCAGAGGGGCTGCTCTGGTTAGGATTTCTTCCCTGGTCACTTTGGGCTTCCCGTTTATTGAACAGAGCCTGGTGATGAACCTCTGCCCTGCCCCTTGCCTCCACCATCCCCAGCTGATCTGTAGTATCTGGGTACCTTATCTGATTTCTTTACGCTAGATTTTGGAGGATAAGCCAAGGGGATGCCCTTGGCCCAAGAGTAGTGAATAAAGACCTGGTCCCTCAGTGCTTACAGGCAGGTGCTGACTGCACTGAGAGGCCAGGTGTTCCCAAGAAGAGTGGAAAATCCCGAGAACCAGCTTCTCTGAATTGGAGCAGAAGTAGAGTGGCAGACTGTCTAACCGTCGCCAGTCATATTGAAGGGAAGGGGCTGACCTTGGGAGGGATTTTTGTAACTTAACTAAAACACTTATTTGGTACCCACCCTGCTGAGCAATATTGGCGGTGTCCACTGTCTTGTGGCCATAATTGGGCAGACTGCATGACGTCACTGAGATCCCCGCACTTCTGCAGACCAGCTGGGTCCGGCTCCTCCTTACCGCAACCCAGGCCCTTCAAGGGCCCGAGGGACCCAGGAGGGTGGTATACAGTAGGTGCCCAAGAATCTGCAAGCAGCTGTCATGCCCAAATGATGAGGAGGCAGCCATTCCCGGCTCCCATCCTTCTCCATAACGCAAGGTGCCCTCCCAGTGAGTCCCTTGTGGGCCTTTTCCCTGAGAGTAGCCCCAAGCTGCCCCTTTTTTTCCCATGCCCCAAGGAACTCTGCCTCCATGCCTCAGAGGAGGCTGCAGGCTGACTAGCTCAGCAGAGAGGAGAACAGAAGGCGGGAACCTCCTCAGTCACCTTTGCGATAAAAAGAAAAAATAAAAGAAGAGAGACGGAGAGAGAGAAAGAAAAGGAGAAAATCAAAGACTAATCCTAAAAAGTCTCCTTTAATCTTAGAGCTTCCAGACCTAGTTTCCCTTTCATCTAGGACTTCCAAGTTATCTAGTTATTTTATGGGTAGTGAAACCACAAGGCGAAGGGAGGGTGGGGGGAGATTAAATTAATGAGCAGGTAAGCAGGTTTATTATTTCGTCTGATCATTCCTTCCTTCCTGCTAATTTCTCTGAGCCAATTTGGGAGGCAGAGCCTATCATGTTAACTCAGAGACAGACTATTGTATCCATGTTCTTTCTGAAACCATTTATCTGAAGGATATTAAAGATCCAATTTACATAGACATTGTGGCATGGCGAGGCGGGCGTGTGGGCACGCAGGCGCGGGAGAGACATGAGCTCCGGTCCCCACCTAAGCCGGCCTGTGCGCATTGTGTGCTCTCCCCGGAGGCTCTCCAAGTCTGCGATCACTCAGCAAGTCAGCTCAAAAACTCACTGGGTCTTGACAGAAATCAGGCTCCAGACAATGCTGGAAATGTTTATTAAAATTGTGATTCAGCCCCCACCAGCCCCTTGCATTTCCTTGTCATCATTTCTTTGTTTTTTTTTTTTATTTATTTTTATTGTGGGTAAAAATCAAAATTCTCACAATACATACAAACATTTGCAAAATGATATATAAATATATATGAATATATGTGTATTTGCTTACAAAAATGTTATTTATATATATATATATATACATATATTTTAAGAAGTGCTTAGATTACCCAAAATATTACACGGAACCCACTGGGATTCCCATGTTGCCCACCTCCCACACCTCCCACCACATCCCACACAAACATCTCCCACAGTGTGGCCCACTAGAGTGGACTTGATGGTGTTCTCTTGTACACATATGGTGATTCTAGCAATGGAAGAAGTTATAACAATGAGGTGGAGCCAGTGGCCACTTGACACTTTTGGGGTAGGGAGGGGATGAGCAGTTGAAATACAGGGGCTTCTTTGGGAGTTGGAGGTTGTCCTGAGTACCATTGTGGCAACGGATGTAGGCCATTTTAAATCAGCACACACCACTCAGAACTGAGTGGGAGAGAGTGTGGTCTACGGTGTGAACTGTGGTCTAGGGTTCCTTGTCATCATTTCTATGTCACAAGGGAGCAAATGGAGTCTGAGACCTTCTTGAGCTGGATATCTGCTTACCAGGGGTCGTGAGCTTGAACTAAAATTCGATAAAACATTATTCTGGTGGGGACGTGTTGGTGTGGGTGTGATAGATTTACTAAAAAATACAGGGTGTCGTGTGGACTTAGTAAGGGGTCCATGGTTTTCACCTGACTGGCAAAGGGGTCTGTGGAACAAAAAAGGTTAAGAGGCCCTGGCTTAGCTGGATGCCTGGGAGTGTTGCCCCAGCCCATGTGTGTGCTGGGGTGAGGAGGGACAGGGCAAGATAGGTACTGGGAAGGAGAGGTCAGATTCCCAGGTTAACTCTCAGCTCCCAGATTAACCCAATCCAGTTCACAGAGCCCTCCGTTCCATGCCAGGGCACTGTGTCATCTGGGATGTGCCACTTCATCTCAGGATGTGGTGAGGAAGCTCAGTTTATTGGCTTATAAAACACAGATAAAAACACCTGCTTGCCTATGACACTGGTTTGTTATGAGAATGAAATGGCGAGAGAAATGTAACAGCACTCTAAACCGAATTTGGCAGAAAGGAGAGGATAACACACCCGGCTATAGTGGCTTTTAAGTCTTTTAGCAATGACCAATTTCCCTTTTCTGATGTGGAGCTCACCAAAGAGCCTTCTGTTGGATAATTTGGACTCCTGAGCAAAGCTGTCCAGCAGCTCGTGCCCATGGCCAGTGCCCGTGGCCCTACGAGGAATGCTGTCATCCTGAATAAGGGTGCTGGCACTTACCTCCGATTCATTCGATGGTTGTTTCATTCAATCAGAGAACATTCACTGATGGCCCTGGTGCAGTGGTTCCTAGCCTTCGCTTCACTTTAGATCACCCGGGAAGTTATGAAAAAACACCCTTGCCCGGGTCCCTCCCCTGGCCAATCAATTCAGAGGCTCTGGAGGTGCCTCCCAGGTACTGACATTTTTAAAAGAAGCTTCCCAGGTGACTCTAATCAGAGTTCGGCTGAAGTCCTTGACCTGGTATATTCCGTGCACTGTGCTTGGCTCCAGGAGATACAGAGATGAATCATATGCTCACAGCTCCATATAAACTACCCCCCTTAGCACCTGATCACCACTGGGAGAGTTAGGGAATTCTAGGCTTGATTTTGCAAACATGAGGATAAGACCTAACCTTCCTGATAACTCTCTAAGTGACCTTCCCAGCCCTCACTCATGAGCCTAGCCTGCCGGCATTACCGCTTCAGAATCGCAGGTGCTTCTCAAATTGCAGGTGCCACTAAAATCACCTTGGTCTCCCAACGTGGCCTCTCTCCCGGGCCAGCGTCTCCCAGGTCATGCTGCCTGCAGCACAATTGGTGAAGCTGGTTTGCTTTGCTTTGCTTTCCACCCAGGTTCTGGGCCAGAAACTTATGGAATCTATGGGTAGAGCATAAACTCAGGAGCCATCTGCCTCATATTTCTTTCTTGTAGCAGCTACCGGAAGATGGACTCTCTTCTCCCTTCCTGTAGCCTGGGCTCCCATTGGACCAGCCAGCTAAGTTTATGGCTTGTTTAGGAAATAGTGTAGCTCATTTGAAAAGGAGAAAAGATGCCTATACCCTTCCCGAAGAACCCAGATCAGGGTTTTCATGATTTGGTCAGGTGACACATCCTCCAGGCAGTCATCTTTCAAAGGAGGTCGTTTCCCCACACCGTGCCCACTGTCCTCGGCAGCCCACAGCCTACATGCTCTGCTCCTTGCCTTCCACAAGTTGAGGAAGTGGTGCCAGGGTAGGTCAGGGGTCTTGCTGGTGCTGGGATGGAAGTCAGACCTCCCAGTCATGTGCTTCTTCTTACATTCCATCTTCAGAGCTGTCTGCTACAATCAGGTGGAACTGTGATGTTTTATCATTCAAGTCTGTTAAGAGTCTGTTTCTTTCTGCGATCAAAACTTTGTTCCCATCTTCTCAGGGACTTAAAATACTGTCCTTGAACTGAGGCGGGACCCTTGCGCATTAAACACACTCTCAACTTGAAAGCTGTGGGTTTGTGTCGCTGCAGAGGGTCCCAAGGGAGCGTCAATAAGAGACGCGTGTTTGCTGTAGTACAGAGAGAAGCCTCGCTTCTTGATGGAGTTGATCTGAGGGGTAGGGGGACTGGAGGGGGTTGTTGTTTGTCTCCCAAGAAGGAGGGGTTAGGGATGGAGCAGTCTAAAGTTCCAGGAGTTGCCAGCGGCCGCCTCCTCAAGGCGGATCATGGCCTCCTACTAGAGCAGGGACAAGGATGACGCTAAGACCCCGAGACTCTACAGAGCCAGCTGTTTCTGCCCTTTGACCACAATTCCACTGTTTGTGTGGCACTTTTTCATGTGCTATCTCACTTGATGTTCACACTATCCTTGTTGGGTAGGCCATGCTATTTCACAATTGTCACGCGAAGAAACTGAGGCTCTGACAGGTCAAAATGCTTGCCTGAGATTTCCCAGCTAATATGGAACCTAAGGTCTTTCTTTCATCAAAAGTGGCAAGTAGATTTCAGTACCTGTTAAACCCTGATTGATTGACAGTCGTTGCTTAAAAGGCTGTGTTGAGAAGGATTATGAGTTTACATCTGGACTCACTGGGAAAGAAGGTTGTGGTTGATTTGTACAGTTAATTTACATTTTATTGTCCAAACTAGAACATTTTGAGAGTGAAAGGGGACTGTATCAGTAATTATGCTTGAACAATAACTATAAACTGTAACTCTCCTGGGCAAACCAAGCTACTCGGTCACTTAATTAAGTAACCTCATGTGCTCTGGGCACTGAGGATGGGGTGCTGGTCTGCCATGAACATTTTTATGAAGACTTCTCCTTTTATCCCACTCCTAGGGGCAAGCTCAACCTTTCAAGTCCTGAGAAAAGTTGAGGGAGGTGGGGTGGTCACAGATCAGAGGTCATCTGATATGGCTACACTCTGACCACAATAAGCCTTGGCCACTTGTGGTCCCAAATCCCTGATCGGCTCATCTTCTAGAGGGAGAAGAGCCAAGTAAAGAATGCAAGGGACGACAGGAAATGCCCACAAGTTGGCACGTTTTCCATTTTGTCTATATCAGTAATGCTGCTACCCTTAACCATTCCTAAGCAGGAAGATAACCACAAAATCTCTCAAAACCAACTCTTACGCTTATTTGGCAAACAGTCATTCACTGCTGGATCCAACCCCTTATCAACTATTGCTGCAACTATTTCAGCAGCCTGCTGTCTCATGTCTCTGCCTCAATTCTTGTCTCCTCCATTTCATTATCCACTCTGCTAACAGGCTGGTATTTTAAAAAAATCAAATCTAACTATACCTCTTCCTCAAAATCTTCATTGGTTTTCCACGTGTAAAATAATTAGGCTCAATTGGCTTCCACAATCACTTTCCATTACTTCCCCATGCAGTCTGTGCACTGAGCTTACCAGAATACTCACCATTTTCTGAACACATACATGGTGCATATTTCCAGGCCTCCGTGCCTTATATATGCTCTTCCTGCTGCCTGGAATCCCTCCTCTTTCCTCCTTTTCTGCCTGGTAAATGCCTACTTAGTCCTTAAAGTCCACAACTCATAGCAAACCTTCTCCTTTTCCAGGCAGAACTAATTTCCGCATTCACCTTGCGGATTCTCCTGCTGTAGCATGTTATCCCTTACAGTGCACACGATACTTTACAGCTTTATCCCTCGCACTAGATGTGAGCTCAGCGGGGATTGTTTATTTCTAACATGATGCCTGGCATCTCAGCTGCTTAGATAATGTTTGAGGAATTAATAAATGTATCAAAGGATGAATGAATAAACAAATGGACGAAGGAATGATGCTTAGACCTTTGGCCAGAGCTTTTCTCTTCTAAAATGTTCAGGCCATGAGGAAGATGCCCATTTGCCTCGTAGAGACTTCCATTCATTAAAAGAACCTGGGAGGGGGTGGGGTAGGTTTTTTTCCTACCCTGAGCTTTCTCATCTACTCAAAGGCTGTGCATGGCCTTCTTTGCCGGCTCCTAGCAGCATTCACTCCTATCCCTCCACTTCTCCCATGACCCCTGCCTTCTGGAGAGTCCCCAGGAGCCTGCTTTCCCAGACATTCTCTTCTTAGCCCTCTTACCCTCTTCTTGGGAGCACTGTGCTCAGCAATCCTTCCCCAACTCCCCACCAATAAATTCTCCCACAATAATGTGTTATAGGGATGGGAATGGAGGGGAATGGAATGTGGCTTGAACCTTAGCCTGAAACAGGAAGTTTTATGTGTACCACCCCTGTGAGCTTCCCCAACTTCATTCTGAAGTCCCACCTAAGCCCCAAACCCTTGCCTTATGGAGGATACTGGCTGCCTCTTTGCCATGGTGCCACTTTGCTGCAAAACTGTTTATCTGCATTTCTCCTCTTTGCCCCAGCATATTTTGGCATTCCAATTAGTACCTTGCAGTTAGTTTCTCGAATCTGAGCAATCCTCCTACCCAACCTTTCACCTCCTGAATTCGCTTTCCTGCCCTTGTAGGGAGATGTTTGACAAGCTCTTTTCCATTTCATCTTTGAGCAGGCTGACATGCTCAGAAGCTCCACTGCTGTCTTCCAAATGAAAAGCAGGTTAATTAAGGCATATTTTCCAGCTTGTTTTTTGAAAAGGAAAACAAAAGGGAGAAAGCATGTATCCCAGTTAATGGTTCCTAATTGTTTCTTTCCTGAAAAATCTTCAGTGCAAACCATTTTAATCAAGTCCTTCCTAATCTGGCATTTTAGAACTGAGCAAGGCTGTGCATGGATGGCCCCACCAGCTCCCAGCTGGGCACTCTTCCCTGACTGTGCTGGGGCGAGGCCTGTCCTTGGAGCTAGAAGGGGCTCAAGCCTCTTAGCAGCTGTGTGACTTGGCCGACTTTATCAGTGTCCTTAGCAGTAGAGTGGAGCTAATACCTGCTTGACAGGTTTACTTTGAGATTTAAATCTGGTACTGTCCTTGGAAAGAATGCCTGGCAAATGGTAGAGGACTGGGAAAGGAACAGAAGTAGGAGGTACTGAGGTGTCTAGGAAAGTCTTCCTTATGCAGATTTCTCAAGTTGTGGACATAAGATCCTAACTCCCATCCTCCTTCACGGTCCAGCTCATATGCCATCTCATCACGAAGCCTTCCCTCGCCCTTAGCCGAGGCTGATTTAGTGGACACTGCACTGTGCAGCCCAGAGCCCCCCTGCAGGACTTACTCTGCAGCTGCTGGCAGTGCTGCCTGCAGCCCTCCGCTCTCAGCCCTCTTTAGGAACTGCCCTAGCGGAAGCCAGTCATCTTGCCCAAGGCCATGCCTCTTTCCGGGGGAAGGCTGCATCCAATGATTGGTCCATACAACATGGTATAAAGACCTGGACCCTTCACTGCTACTTGGTACAACTCTGAAATGCCATTCCGGCTTCAGTTTCCTGTAGAACTGGTTGAGGTCCTGAAAGAGACTGCATTTCAGTCCAGCTTCTCCCTCTGCCCAATCTTACTTTCCTCTCTTTCCCTAAAGGAATACTCTTTAATAAATGTAATAGATTTCCTGCATGCAAATATCCATCTAAGAGTCTGCTTGCTGGAGCACCTGACCTGTAGCAGTGACCCTCCTCTGTGTTACTATGGCATCCTTTCCAGCCCTTATTATCAGTGCGTAGTAGTATATTGGGTGCCAAAAGAGGCATTTTAGGAAGGGTAGAATTGCAATGAGGCCATTTTTGCTTTTTCATCTAGCAGGGGCATGTTGGTTTAATTCTTTCAGGATTTCTCATGCCCTTTGAATCTTACTGAACTCTATCTATCAAGATCTACCTATCATCTATCTATCTATCTATCTATCTATCTATCTATCTATCTATCTATCTATCTATCTATCATCTATCATCTCTCACACTCTCTTCCTTCCATCCATCCATCAATCCATCCACCCAGCTATCTGTAGTAGATATTGTTGGTGCCCCACCCAGATCCCCTTTACTGGCCAATGTGTCCATCTTCCAGCTTCTCTGTTGGCTGATAACAATTCATAACTGTTGCACTCTTACCTGGTGAATTGCCCTTGTCCAAATGGATGCCTCTTCATCCTGGAGGCCATGTACCCACCTCCTCCTCCCTGAGGCAGGCTTCAGCCAATGACTGACAAGCACTGGGGTAAAAAGGGCAGCCCTCTTGTCTCAAGGTGGGACAAACTCTGTGGTGGAGTTTGGGTTTCAGTGCTCCCCATGGGATGAGACTCAAGCTAGTTTCCAACCAAGACCATATTTTGCTTAGCTTTTTCCCTAGTCCCTCTCCTGAACATACTCCTCTAATAAATAACTTGAAGAAGGCTCCCCCTTAAGGTTCTGTTTTTACCTGCCCTAAGATATTTGGCATCAATAGATGTCCTGTTTCTTTTAAAGCAGACTCTAAGTATGGTTTCTAGAATTGGAGAGTAATGAGGATCCCACTGCTGGTGGCAGGTGGAGTACTGATGGTCCTTGGTAGGCTGCCACAGTGTAATTATTAAAACCATCACCTAGGTGAAATAGAAAGAGGATGCTCTAGCTGGTGAAATGTCTCACATAGTTGAGATGTCTGCAAGAAGAACAAGCATAAAGACTTTGGAACTGGGTACCTGTTATTAAGTATCATTGATTTGTTGAAGAGAGAAATGAAGAAAATGGCAGGCTCAAATCTATTAATTAACAACTTAAAACAAGGTGGCAGTATTTGAAGAGAACTCCCATTCTTCCAGCCAGAGGCAGACAGAGCTAAAGACCAGGCACAGGATTTAATTGTATGAATGGCGGAATTTCAAAGAAGACTAGATTCTCAGCCTTGGCAAGTCTCCTATGTTGAAAACTGGGCCCTGACAGGGATGTAGTGGGACCCGATGGGAATATCTGGATAGATATACTTGAGAACCAATTCCCCAGAGTTCTCAGAACTGTTTGGGCCTGCAGGAATGATTGATTCCTCTTTGTTAAAGGTCAGAGCTCCCTGATTGCTTAAAGACTATGAAGAGGCACTAAATGAGGCAGTTGCCTTAAAGACAATGCTTGCCCTCCTCATTATCTGCCCTACCTCCTCATTTGGCCACCACATCCACAAATTCAGGCTGGGGGTTGCTGGACACGCTCATGGATTACAGGGATTATACTTTAAAGGACCTTCAGGTTCTGGATATAATATAGTGGAATAGCAGGGACCAGGAGTGGATCCAGAAAATACTGGATTGGGGAAGAGACCAGAATATAAATCTCAAAATGGAGAGTTTTTCAGTAATGGGGCACTCTCCTTGCAAGGGGTCCAAGCTATGGTTCTAATACACTCCCAGGATGGCTCTTGGAAGCTTGGAGAGAACAATGGTCCACGTTCAACAAAATAGAGTTACCAGAACTGTGTAGGAAGGAATCAAAAGACTCATAGAAGTGGGCATGTTAGAATGAATGTGCTTTATAAAATTGAAAAGTTCACCAACTAACTGTGTTCCCCAGGAGTGCCTGGAGGGCACTTTGTTTACTAAGGTGATGAGGAATTTCCAGCATCACTGGAAAATTCAGTAGTATGATTAACAGAGGTCCTATTACAGAACTGGTTCCCCCTAGTAGAAATGGGGATGATAAGACGTCAGAATAACAGAGGTTTCAGAAGCAAGGAGGGCACAATTACTATAATGGGCAGCAAGGCTGGAACAGCAGCCAGGAGGACCCAGCCTGCAGGGATTTCTGGAAGTGGCACTTAGAACACAGTGTTCCTAGAAGTAAGATAGATGGGCACTGAGGAAAGAAACTCCTTAGTTCATGTAATCAAAGAGCCCAAGAATGGATGAGCCTTTCGGCCAAGTTCAGCTGCCCAGCAGAAGGTCTCCAGACATGAGCCAGTTCTAATTGATTAAAGGAGAGGCCAAGTTCCCATGAAGAGGGCGCTACATTAAGAGAATAGAGCAGTAATTCCCCCAATTCTTCCCTAAAGTTCCTATAGCTATTTACTTGCATAATAGGGCACTGGGGAAAGAATACCCAGAATCTTTCGAGGTCTGTTGGAGACAAGATCTGAGTTGACACTGATATTTGGGTACCCGAAGCAGAATCATACCACTCCAGTTAGAGAGGACTTGTGGGAGTCAGCCAATTAATGGGGTTTTTGGCCCAGGAGTGTCTGAAAATAGTTCCACTTGATGGTCATTTCCCTGGTTCCCAAAATATATTTGGGAATACTTAGCAGGAGACAACATTTACATTAGTTCCTTGACCCATAGGGTAAGAACTATTGAATAGAAAAGGCCAGTAGTATCCCCTAAAATTTCCCTCCCTCCAC
This sequence comes from Tolypeutes matacus, assembly GCA_026826555.1. Lineage (NCBI taxonomy): Eukaryota > Metazoa > Chordata > Mammalia > Cingulata > Chlamyphoridae > Tolypeutes > Tolypeutes matacus. The sequence goes on along the minus strand of JAKSZT010032012.1, from coordinate 21,088,012 downwards.
CAGGATAGTGAAAAAACAATATCACATTCCAGAGGGGATGCCAGAGATTAATGCCACTCTAAAGGACTTAAAGGATACCGACGTGGGACCCTGTCAAAGTCTATATGGTAAGTTTATACAATAGTGATTCCCCCAGTTTGTCCCCAAAAGGACTGTAACTATTTATGTGCATAACCAGGCAATGGGGAAATGTCTAGCCCCTGTAAAACCCAGATAGATCACAGCAGATGACAGTGCACTATTGCAAATTTAACCAAGTAGTAGTCCCAACTGTAGCTGCTATGCCAGTCATGACATATTTACTAGAGAAGATTAACAAGGCCTAGGGTAAATGATATGTAGCTATTGATCTGGTGAATGAAGTATTTTTTCATTTCCATCAGCAAGAGGACCAAAAGCAGTTAGTATTCATATGTAACAGGCAACCATACATATTTACCATCTTGTCCCAGGGGCAATGTTAATTCTCCTCTTCAAAATACAATCCAAAGAATCCTACATCATCTGAACATCCCACAAAACATCAGAATGGTCCACTGTATTGATGTCATGTCATTTGGACCCAGTGAGCAAGAAGTGACAATTATTCTGGATGCCATGGTAAGACACATGCTTTCCAGAGGGTTGGTGTTGAACCCTACATAGATTTAGGGGTTTGTCACATTTGCTGAAGTTTTTAGGGGCTACTGGCCTAGGGATATTTCCTCCAAAGAAAAGAACAACTTGTCAGCCTTATACCTCTTTTCACTAAGAAAGAAGCATTATGATTAAGAGGTTTCTTTGGATTTTGGAGACAACATATTCTACTCTTGAGAATTCTGCTACAACCCATTTATCAGGCATCATTGGAAAACCGCTCTGTTGGACACCATCAGCTGGGTCAATCCACCAGGCAAGTCACATAGATGAGCAGAAGCAGTAGCTAAAGACGAGAGAATTCTATAATGGGTGGTAGAGGTAGAAGATGAGTAAAGCCTTGGGAACAAGCAGCAAGGCTATAGTTCATTCTATTAATTTTCCTTTTGTATGCTTTCCAGGAAATTGTGACCAATTAGAATCCTGGAGATGCCGTATCTAGAAGGCGTAAACAATGGGGAAATCAACTGGGTCAGAACTGTGCAAGAAGTTGACTGTAGTAGATGCTGCTGGTGCCCTATCAGGGCCCTTCACCATCTCTGAGTGTTGGAAACCTGCCTTGGGAGATACAACTCCCTGCCCCTGGGAGATTATCTCAGGCAGTGATTGGCATAGGAACCCCAAATCTTCAAGATGAGACCAACTCTGTGGTGGATTTAGTGCTCTAGTCATGGGGTCTGTCTGAAGCTACTTTCCAGCTAAGACCACATTTTTACTTTGCTGTCTCCAACTTGCCCTCTCCTGCTTCCCTCACTCTAGTATTCCTTCCTCATAAATTTCTTGAACAAGAATCCCTGCTCAGGATCTGCTTTTAGGGGACTCAGCGTAACACTATGTATACATTTATGCGTGCTTGTGTTTGTATTTGCATATTTTAAAAATATAATTCCTCTTTCTCCAGTGCCACAACTCAGTGTGTACTTCACAGACACAGATATGGCTGTCACATGTGCACTGCCTAAATTGCATTCACTGTGTGACCCAAATATATCTAAGCCCAATTTACTCTATGGTTTCTCATGTTTCAGTCAAGTAACTCCAATGTACCTATTTTGAGGGATGGAAAATTTTGCAGCTCCAAAAGGAAATTTTACTAGCTCACCCAGAGTTAATATATGGAACCATACCATGCAATTGAACTTCAACTTCTTGAATTATAGAAAGAAATTTCTTTATAGAAAATTGAGAGAGAGAGAGAGAGAGAGAGAGAGAGAGAGAGAGAGAGAG
>JAKSZT010032012.1:21030818-21086139 GCA_026826555.1 Tolypeutes matacus | reverse complement strand
GTGTAGCTCGAATTCAAAGAGAAATAAAAGGAATTAATTTTTGAGTTTTGAGCTTCTGAGGACCCCATTTTTGGAAATTTTAAGGATTTTCAAGATTTTGACTATACCTATTTTTATGTTACATATTTGACTCTAAAAGCAGACTTTATTGCTTAAAGCTCAACTGTGATAATCTATTGAATTATTCTATAATTTAGACTCTTCATTTCTGATTAGGCATCTCCACTTTGGTCTGAATTAGTGAAGTTTGACTAAATGTGGACAGTAAATGAATTACAAATTATATGTAAATGTGTATAAATTAGCACCAGTTATTAGAATAATTTGCATCAACAGCTCTATAATTAGGCAGCAACCTGGGAGAGAAGGGCAGTGAGCAGGGGATCTAGAAAGCTGGGAAGATGGCCCTGAAGTCCTGGGGTCCCCACCTTTATGTTAATGAGGTTCACTTTTCTATTCCCCTGTCCTCTCAGCACAAGACCCTGGGGATCTGAAATCCATACCCGGTTTTTGGGCTTCAGGCTCTTGTTAATTCTTGTTGATGCTCAGGGACTTGGCTTTTCCTGTGCAGGATGGTACAATGGGGAGGTCATGGGATTTGGCGTATGGGATATGAGGTCTCAGATCTATTGCTTTCAGGCTGATTTGACCAAATCACTCCGATGCTCAGTTTCTTCATCTAGAAAATGGTAAGTTAAATACTTGCTCTACCTGTCTGCCAGCCATGCGGTTCCAATGACCCTACCGTGTGAATGACACAGCCCCCTCACAGCCCTCTCCATGTTTTTGATAATATTTTTACTGTACCTGAGTTTACCTAGCCAACAACTGGCGGATCCAGGATTCGTACCTGGGCTTGCCTGGCTTCACAGCCGCTTGGTAACACTGCGTCCCATTGCCCAAGCAGGAAGCATGCCTGAGAAATAGCTCCTGCTCGTCATTGCCCTCTCCTGGCACTACCTGGCCTCCTGCCCCACACGGCGCAGCTCTCTGAGGGCAGGGGCGGTGCCTTTGTGCTCCTGTGCCCTGACCTCAATACGCACCCTGGAAGGTCGTGCACTGGTGAGCACCTTGACTTTGGAACCCATGCCTCCCTGCTGGCTTATCTAGGACATTTCTCTCTCTCTCCCTTTAGCCTGGAGCAACAGGGGCAATGGAACAAAGTCCGCATCCCCATGTCTGTAGCCACTTTGCATGACCACCTTCGAGGGGAATAAATATGGCTACAGCGACACAGGTATCGGAAGCAGTGTGTGATGAAACCCAGCTGCCTGTTTGCCTTTGGAATGAGTCAGATGTTTTTTTTTGTTTGTTTGTTTGTTTTTTAATTAATTTATTTTTTATTGTGGGTAAAAATCAAAATTTTCACAGTACATACCAATATTTGTAAAATGATATATAAATATATACGCATATATGTGCATTTGCTTACAAAAATGTTATTTCTATATATATAAATATATTTTAAGAGGTGCTTAGATTACCTAAAATATTACACGGAACCCACCGGGATTCCCATGTTGCCCACCTCCCACACCTCCCACCACATCCCACACAAACATCTCCCACTTGCCGTCTTTACTGGCCGTGGAAACATGACCATGTTCTGAACCCTGCCCACAGGACTATCGGTGGCTGGAGGAAAAGCTCTAATGTGTGAGTCATCCCCCTGCAGACAACCGAGGGTTTGGGTTCTGAATAAGGTACCCCCTCCTGCTCTGTGGCCTCAGAGAAATGACTTAAACTTTCTGGGCCTCCTTGTGTCCATCACAGAGTAACTGTGAGGATTAAATCAGCGGGCTTTCAGATGTAAAAGGAATTTTCTCTTGTTATTCCATTGTTGTCAAGGCTCTCGGCACCAACCAGCCAGATCTTCAGTTCCTGCCCGCCCCCCTAGACTTGCATCTGCCCCTCCATCCCGCAACACACACTTTGTGTTCCAGTCATAGCGAGCCGCTCCCCTTCCCATCTATCTTTCTCCCATTGCCACCTCTTCCCTGACTGGCTTTTCTTGCCCGTTGCCCCGGGCAGCGTCTACTGATTAATCCATCCATTCAACAGATGAGCACTGGTGCAGCTTTGATGATGTGCCAATCGCCCCGGTAGGCCCTGGGGACACGGGGGCGGGAACGCTGTGTGCAGAACCCAGCACAGAGCCTCGCACTCCCCAGGAGCTCAGGGAGCAGCGGGCATTCTCAGTGTATTATGTGGAAGACAGAAAAATCATCCATTCAAGCCCCTTTCCATAGGCACATTCCTGGGAGCTTCCTTTCCTCCCAGATCTTGCATTTTCTGATCTCCATCCTCCCTTGGGAGACAAGCATCCCCTCCTTTGTGCCCTGCTGGTATCTAAAATTCTTCGGTCGCAGTACCTTTAACATGGCGCTAATTCTCACACACGCTGCCCCTCTCTCCTCTCCTTCTCCTCTCCCTCTTCCTCATCCCTTGTCTTTCTTTCTTCTCTTCTTCCCTCCTTCCCATTGGCAGCCATTTTCTTTGTCCTTCCTTGGAATGTATGAGGCCAATCCTTGAAATGAGAAGGTGACTACTTTCAAACAGATAAAAGAAAGCCCTTCTTTTCCCAGCAGATAATTAATTTGTCACTTGCTGGTCGTGGAACATAATTGAGGCCAAGGGCTTAAGAAGGCCCTGAGAAGGAATTAGACACGTTGTCACACCAGGGGGAGCGTATCACTCACTCTGCCTCCCCATCCCTGGAGGGCGAGGTTAGCAAGCCTTGCCCTGAGCTGGGTAGCCAAGAGCTTCTCAGCCTGTTAAGAAGCCCCAGCCAGGTTCAGTGTTCATTTACCCCATAGTGAGCAGAGCTATAGCTGCCTGGGAGCAGTGAGGTGTAGTCAAAAGCTGCATGGATAATCAGTCTGAAGCCTTGGATTCAAGTCCCAGGTCTGTCATTTTACTAGTGGAATGATGTAGGCAAATTCCTTAACCTCTCAAAGCCTCTGTTTCTTTGAAATCCAGTGGCATCAGCGAACTGTGTGCTTTTCCCTCCCAGGGCTATTGAGAGGCTCTAGGACTTGTATGTAAAACAGCTTGATGAGCCGTAGATTGTCAAGGATTGGGCACTCCATGGGTGCTCACTATGTCTTATTTTCCAGCTCAGTCAAAGTGTGCACAGCCAAGAGGGGATGTTTCCCGGGAGGTTAAGTCTAAAGCTGCCAACATCAATCTTGGCCAAAAGGACCATCTCACGGACATCTGGTGCTCTCAGGTGAGATTTTAGGACGAGGAGAGGATCTCAGCCTCCCTGAGTCTAAAGTCTGTATCCAGCACTAGCCGCCTGTGAGGTCTTGGCATTACCTTTCTCCTTTCTTGGCTCAGTTTCTTAATCTGCAAAATGGGTATTGGAGGGGAACGGGTATTACTCCAAAGATCAAGGAGAATTGTACCAGATTATTGATTTCTCAACGTCTATTTCTTAGAACATTAGTGAGAAAATTCAAGGAAAAGGAATTCCAGAAGAAAAGAAAAAGAATTCAAGAAAAAGGTTGAGAAGTGCTACATACTTATCCATGGATAATCATAGTGCAGATTAGCATAATACATTCCTTGACGGCCCTAAATTGGGAATACTGTTTATTTTTTAAACCTGGTTTGGCCCAAATTCATTTGATGATAGAAGCCTGAGTCTGCAGAACCCTTATTAACATCCTATGGTTGTTGATACTCCATGGAACATGCTTTGGGGAGCATGTGACAAAATGATCTCTCTGTTCTTCCCTGTTAAATATTGTGTGCCTCCATGAGGGAGTTCAGTCCCAAGGAACTGGTAGCTGGTGTAATAAACACCTACCTGTGGATAGCAGCAAAGGAAGGCAAACCATGCAATGCTACTCAGCATTTCCTCTGAAATGTATTGAGTACCTAAGCTGCATTAGTTGCTGGGGACACAGCAGTGAATAAGACACAATCCTTGCCCATGAGGCTCTCTTAGATTACAGGGAGAGGGTAAGGGGTAGGGAGCAGCATGTAAACAGGTAACAGCAGATCCACAAGCACTGGTGTGCAGTATCACCTGGGAAGTTAGTTAGGAATTCAGATACCTGGATTCCACTCCAGGTTTTGAGGATCAGAATCTGTGGGCTGGGGTCAGGCATCTATATGTTATGATGTGTATCTAGATTGGGGAATTCCTGGATTGCTTTGATAGGAATTGTGGGAAAGGCATACACTTGGGAGTCAGAATGTCAGCTGGGTGACCCTGGAAAAGTCCCTCTCTCTGAGCCTTAGTTTCTCTCGTGAACATGCTTGTGGGTTTGTGGCAGGAGTGAAGCAATATTGCATGTAGAGAACTTAGCACAGAATCTAGTGTACCACGAGAGCTCAGGGAACAGTAACCATTCTCAGTGTATTTACTGAAGTGCAGTAGAAACATAAAAGAGAGAAAAAAACGCCCATTCAAGCCCACTTCCAAAGGCCTGTCCTCAGGGCTAGGAGGAGTAGGGTGGAGTTCTGCGTATTCTGGAATCTGCCAGGGCATGGGACTTCGAGTGTTGACACTGGTATAAAGAGATACCATTTAACTGCAGAGGTTGATGTTGGGCTAGACATGCCATGTCAGGGTTTGGGGGACTTGTGAGGTTCTCCAGTTGTATAGCTCTATTCATCCAAGACCCAAATTCCCTGTTACACTGGCTCCTTTGATCTATTTCACCAAAACATTCACTGTCTTACAGCTGGTTATTAATTTCCTGTGGGTATGCCTTACTGCCTTCGCTGACTCCTCAAGGCCATGGGCTATGCATCTGACACCTCTTTTACCCCTAACATGATGCTGTGCAAACAACAGGCACTCAATAAAAGCCTGTGGCTAATTGATAGATAGTTGATCTGTTGGGGGGGGAGGGGGGGACGGATGCCAGCTGTGGCTGTTTTGTCCTCAATTTGGGTTCATTTCCACCTTTAAAGAGCTTGTGCATTATTATATTATCATATTATGCAAACCAAACATCCTAAAAAGACAGATAGTTAACAAACAGACTAGTAGATTAGGGATTGCCTGTGGGATTCATCCTAATCAACCAGCCTGCTTATCTGCCTGTGATCAGGGCCCCGAATCTTTATCATTCAGCTGCGTGAAGCGACATACCAGGTTCCCAGAGGAATAGAACGGGATTTCAATTACATATCCATTTTTTTGTATCACTTCACTGAAATAGCATGGGCTCCCTGGCTCTAAATTGCTAAAACCAGTTTAAGTTAAGGCGCCAAATAAACACTAATTACAGAGCAAAGTGGAGTCCAAAGCATCAAGGCACTTGGCTGAGAGATGCTTTCTGTCACTGTCTCCAATGAGAAGCTGGAAGAAATTGAAGTCCCCCTTCTTTCTTCTCCATCTCAGGAGCCTCTCCCCTCAGAGGGTATGAGTAAGGGAGGGGGTACCAAAGAGCCATCTGTGGAGAGAAGTTTGGTTGTTTCTCTTTTAGCCCTGGCAAGCTATTAGCACGAAGACGGTGGCATCTGTTTCTTTTGTATAGTAACTGGTGCCATTGTCCATATTCTTATCTCTTCAGAGACACCCTTCAAATCCTCACCAAGACTGCAGCTTCCTGGTGAAAAGGGTAATAGCAACAAGTGCCAGCTCCATGACCACTGGTTGTGTGAGTTGGCCAAGTGACTTCATGTTTTCTGCTTCAGTGTCTTCCTTGGTACAGTGAGATCCAGTGGTGTGCTGGAAAATATTTAACCAGCTCTCCAGGGGGAAAACACCCTTATTTGTAGCTCTCACCAATTACTATGGTGCAAATTCTCCCACCATGGCCGATTTCAAGCTGCCAACCTGATGTCACTGGGCACGGAGTTGGAAAGAAGTGCACACAATCAGTTCTCCTGAGCTGGTGTGAGATGACCCTGGTACTCCACTGCCTGAAACCTCTTCCAGCTCTCACATCAAATGATAACGTGATGCCCATACAGAGTCCATTCAGCTGCTCTACTGTTTGAGCAGATACATATCTCCAGTTCTTAGAAATTAAAATTAGTTGGTGGGTAACAAGAGAAACGTCCAGCTTCTGAACCTTTCCCGAGGTAGGGTAGGAGTGAAGAAAACAGTGCTTTCAACGTGAGTCAAAAATAAAACTACAACATTTTGTTCATTATTTATATCAGTATTTTAATGAATATGTAATAGCATTTCTTAATAAAATGCAATAATTATATTCAATCTTTCATTGAATGGAAAATAATCTCTTCCTTGTGTTTGTACCTTTGTGAAGGAGAAGGTGGACAATTTATTCCAGGCCAAGTGAGTTTGACGTAGCATAGATCAACAGGGTATCTTCTCCCCATCTGTCTCGCTCCAGCCCACGTGCCCAACGAATGCTTGGTGGTGTGCATTGCTGAGCTCTCCTGGTTGTGGAGACTGTCCTCTTTTGCAAATGGCAGAGATCTGATAATTAGACATGGAGTATTACTTGGACCCTTCAAGGTTCCCCCAGCATGCCTTATGTTGCTCCCACCTCCATGCATTTGCCCATGCTTCCCCCCTCTGCCAGGAAAGCTCTCCTCCTAATCTGTGTCAAAATCCCCCTTGTCCTTCCAAGCCCGTTTCAAGTATCTCTTCCTCCATAAAAACTTTTCTGCAGACCCTTCCTCACCTTACATAGCTTTTCTGTCTCTGACCCACCATACCACTTGGACCTCTCTTGGGGTACAAGTCTTATGTACCTTGAAAACAGTCATTGATGTACTCCCCCTCTCCCTCAACTAAATTGTGAGCATCTTGAAGGAAGAGGTTAGTTCTCTTTAATAATTTTCTTATTTCCTGCAATGTGCTTATAAATATTTTTGGAATTTTAATTAAACTAACATGACTAGAAGGTGATATGGTTCCTTAATCTAAGTAGTTCTTTAAAACCTGAATTCTGAAGTTATAATCTATTGAAGAATATGCAGAAAAATATTAGTCAGGACTGTTGGTATGCAGAGGAATAGGAGACAGCCAAATATTTTGTTTGCTTTGTGGGATGCCAAAAGATGCCCTACACACACACACACACACTGGTTTGCCAAAGTACTTGAAATTCCCACATGACTTGCTTACGTTAAATGAAGTATCCATCCATACACACATTCATTAACTTTATAATTGAAATTAATGGAAATATATTGTATAACATATTGTATGATTCAAAAAAAAAATTATATGTACCCAGTACATTTAATTGAGAAATGTATGTTTTTATTCAACTGTGTTTTCTTTTTAGGGTTTAATTGTTTATATTTTCAATTATTAAATGTACAAAATAAAGTTGAAAAAAAAAAAAAAGAGTGTTATCACTATCTTCTAAACTCGTAGAACATTGCCAGGTGCCACAGGAGATCTAGAAGTCTCTATGTCGTCTTTGCCTTCTGGGAGCTTGGAGTCTGGTGGGAGGGACAAGATCGATGCTGTTGAAATACAAGTGAGTGGTCTGGGGGAGGTTAGGGAATGAATAGTTTACGAGAGCCTTAGGAATTAAATTTAGGTCAGAAGAGGAGAGAGAAAAGAAGAGGGAAATAGGAGAAGACATAGAGAAAGAAAAATAAAGAGGGAAAAGAGATAATTTTAGGATGTGAAGGGAAAGATGTGAAAGTGGGAGGTGTATAGGTTGAGGGTAGTTAGTGAGGAGTCTGGACCGGCTGGGGGGTGGTTTCGTGTTGGGAGATAATATTATGAATTTATCTGAGAACTAAAAGACATAGTCTTTTGAGCCACTTTTGTATTTGGACCTTATCGAATAAGCACTGGGGAACCAACCATAGCTTTTGAGCAGGGAAGTGGCATGATGGCAGAGATGCTTGGGGCCAATCACTGTAGCCATAGAGTACAAGGCACTTAGAGCTGGGAGACTCCAGGGAGACAAGCCAGGAGAAATGGGCATTCTGGGTTTCAGGGCCACGTGGTAGCAATGAGGACAGGATGGAAGGGACAGGAGTAAAGGCCATGAGAAGGAAGAAGCAGGATAACTTGGTGTCAGGTCAAACTGTTCAATAGTAAGTTACGAGTAGAGTAAAAGGTGGTGAGCCAGCGACTGTTGAAAGTGATGCAAAATGGAAATGAGCCTGGAAGTACTGGAGGAGCCTAGGAAGACCCATGGGGTCTGCTCCTCTTTCATTCTCTCTTTTTTTCCTAAAAAACCCCATATACCACCCCCCTCTACTATTAACATTTTGCATTAGTGTTGTGCATTTGTTACAATTAATGAAATATTATTATAACTATGAACTATGATCCATATATGTACACCATGTTGTACAGTCCTGCTTTTTCAAAAAATTATTCTAGTAAAATTATGTACAAAACTTTCCCTTTGAACCACATTCCAAAATATAATTCAGTGCTGTTAATTACATTCAAAATGTTGTGTTACCATCACCACCATCCATTACCAAAACTTTCTTTTACTATAAAGTAGTTCTCTCTCTCGCTGGCTCCTAGAATCAGTCCTTCTCTTTACACAGTCTCCACTCCCTTCTCTCCAACACACAAGGTTTCTCTGATCACTTTCCTTTTCCTCTCCTTCAATAACTTCAGCTTATGCAGGTCAACCGTGACCTTGCAGTCCACTCACAGCTAAGAAACTCAGCTGCGCAGTCTCTTCCTCTTGACACTTCTGAGAGGGGGGATCTGGACAGCTCAGTTGTTTCCACATCTGTCACATTACAGTGTCGTAAGCTGCCAGCCAGCTTATGGCTGGGGGTCTTGCTTCTGGTGTCCACTCCTGGTCGAGTCAGTGATGGCCTGGTGATGGTGGTGGTAGTAGTGGGGTGGGACCAGAATCTGGGTCACATGACGAAACCCACAGCCCAGGGACTGTAGGCTGGGACAGTCCCCTTAGAAAGGGCTGTAGGAGAGAAGGCATCAAGATTTCATTGCTTTACATGCTCTTGGGATTCAGGGAATAAAGGTAAGGATGGGGTTGAAAATGACGAAAAGTTTGAGACAGGTTAACCGAAAGAATAGGCTTGGCAGTGACAGAAAAATAGGGAAATGTAGCAAGGAAGCTAGGGGTGGGGACAGGAAAAGTCTGCTTATTTCACTTTTTCATTAATTTGGCAAAAATTTATTGACTGCCTACCATGTACTTACATTTAAGGGGCAGAAAGAGGAGGAGGAGCTCAAAATCAACACTTATTAGGATGTATTAAGGAATAAGGAAGGACTTATTAATGAAATCAGGATAGTGCAGTCCCTGAGGAAGGAGGTTTTTGAGAAGGATAAAGAGCCGTGTCAAATGTCCCAGAAAGAAAAGGAGCTTGAAGACAGCTGAAGAAGGTTGTAAGCTGGGTGTGCTGAGAACGCAGGTAGCTAAAGTCAAGGTGGAGGTGGAGTGACTACAGCTTCACTGAGGACGCACCTCTGTTGGGTAACGGCTACTATTTTGCACCCTCCGGTTGATGTGATGTAAGGAAACATCTGTTACAGGTATTGTGGAAACAATGGTCTCAGTGGTTCTCAAAGTGTGGTCCCCGGACCAGCAGCATCGACATTACCTGGGGACTTGTTAGAAATGCAAACTCTAGCGGTGGGGCCTAGCAATCTATGCTTCAATAAGCCTTCCAGATGATTCTGATGTGTGCCAAAGTTTGAGCACCACTGGCCCAGGGAAAGACCATACCAGGGATGTCACATCATCCCAAGCATGTAATTTAGAGGGACACAGACCCCCTCTAGTTCATTCAGAAGACAGCGAAATGGAAGGTGCATTACAGGAATGCCTGAAGAAACCAAGGCTGCTGACCATGAGATAAAACACCAGGGGAGGAACGATAGCTGCTTCCATTACGCATTGGCCGCTTAGAGTGAGCCAGACACTGTCCTTGGCACAGGGGAAACTAAGCCTTTATGGGGCTTACATTCTAGTGGGGGAGAGACAGATACCGTATCGGGCAGCGACAGTGCTGTAATGAACACAGAGCATTGTGATGCAGTAGGGTAGGACTGCAGGTCTCTTCTGGAGTCAGGGAAGGGCCCATGGAGTAAGTGATATTTGAGTAAAATCTGACCCCAAAGAAGAGCCAGCCATGGAAAGGAACAGCAGGGAGGAGAGTGGGCTAGTTAGAAGGAGCTTCAAGTACAAAGACCCTAAGGCAGGAAGGAGCTTGACAAGTTCAAAGGATGGACTGAAACCCAGTGTGTTGGAAACCGGTCTGAGAGGGGAGAATGGGCAGAGGTGAGGTTGGACCTTCTGTAGGCTGGGCTTTAGATTTCACGGTGAGTTCAGTGTAGGAAGCCTGTGGAGGAGTTAAAGTAAGAGAGTGAAATCATCAAATTTCTATTTTCAAAACAATACTCTGGCTGCTGCATGGAGAATAGATTGGGGGTGGCATGGGGAAAGAGAAGCAGGGACACCAAATAGGGGGCTGCTGTGTAGTTTTGGTGAGATGACAGGGCCCGGGACCGGAGCTGCTGGCAGGGACAGAGAGAAGTGGCTGAATTTGAGACAGATTTGGGAGGCAGAGCTGACGGGATAGATTATGCATGTAGGAGGTGAGGAAAGGGGGTCCTGCATGACACACAGGGTCTTGTCTTGAGGAATCTGGTGGTGTCATATTTGGATAATTTAGGGAGAAATAGCTGAAATGCTGTCAGGGAGAGGAAGGATTATGCTTACTTAGTGCCACCCAAGAGGTAGATGGAATTGTAAGGAGACAGGGTGTGCTGAATATATTAAAAATTAACAAAAAATCTTTCCAATAGTTAGAGCAACTCTGGGCAGGGTCTGGGCTGCTTGTGGACATGTGGACATGTGGACATGGGCTAAGCACCGACTTAGTGAGGCTGTCCTGGGAAGGATGCATGTTGGACTAGACGATCTTGATGATCCTTTTCAACTCTCATATTCCTTCACACTAAGTCTTTGGAAATGAGATTTCTGTTGCAGGTTGAGAAAGAAGCCAGATTACAGAAGTGGGTGGTGAGGAAATGCGGCAGTGGCTATAGACGGCGTGTTTGAGATCATTGTCAAGAATGTAGGATGGTAGCCGGTGGGATCTAAGAGGGTTGGTTTGTTCTCTTTTTTTTGTTGTTGTTAAGATGGAGGAAAATTGTTTCATTCTGCCTGTCCCCTAAGATGGCCCTGGGTCCTAGGCTATAGGAGGCTGGACGGTCATTTCAGGTAAGGGCTGGGGCCTTTGGAACAATTCCTTCCATTGATGGACCTCTTGCAGCCACCACCACCATTCCATATCAACACAGACAACCTCCGGGGCTCAAATCACTTCCCGCCATGCATCCAAGAACACACAGATTGGAGGTAACTTTACTCCAGAGGGCCAATTAGCACAGACCCAGGCTGGGTAATTACAGTTTGATAAGATCTTGGCTGCTGATATCCAGGGCAGATAAAGCACTAGGAAGGTGTTTCGCAGCAGGACTTGGGGGGAACCATATTATTCCGGTCCTTTCCTTCTCCCCTTCTCTGCCATTATACTTCTGCCCCTGCCTCTCCCAAACTTTAAACTGGCCCCAGAGAAGAAGGGGATGGCAGGGGTTGAGAGGGAAAAGTAGCCAAGAGACCGGGAGTGAAGAGCTTCTTTTCTCCCAAGGCCAGGCCCACTGCCTGCACCCACCTTTCCATCAGCCCTAAGAGGATGCTGTTCTTCAGTGCTGTGGAGATGGGACACAACCCAGAAGGAAAGAGACGGGGTTCTAACCTGAGGGACAGACAAGGAGGGGGACTATACATCCTCTTAGGATAGGGAGATGCCTCGGGCTCGGTTCAGAGTGGCTCCTGGTCTCTGACCACCCTCCATGGTCTCTCAAAGCCACCAGGGCCCCCAACCTCCCCCTCCCATATCCCTGGGGCCTGTCTAGAGGCTGTTGCTGTATGTGAGCCTATTTCTCATCCTCCTCCTTCTTTGAGTCCCCCTTTTGCCTACCCAGACCCCCCCAACTGCCCCTCACTGGTCCCCCATAGCCACTTGGGGCTCCCTTGAATCCACTTGATACACCACAGCCAGAGGCATTGTTTAAAAACGCAAATCCAGTTCTGTCATTCCCTGGCTTCAAACCTTCCAATGGTTCCCCACTGCCATCAGGATTCAGAGCACATGTGGCCTTAGCATGATTGTTTCCCCCCTTCAGATCTTTTATTTTAAGAACCAAAACGTGGCAGAAGCTGTTGAAATCCACCGTTGACCATTCTCCCTTCCTATTTCTCTTTTTCAAGGTTTTTAGCTCAAAGTTTTCTTCTGTGGCTTTAAATTTTAGTTTCAAAATGAACAAACAGTAAAGTTGACGTTTGTATTTGGTGTTTGGTTCTACGAAGTTTAACATGTGAATAGATTCATGTAACAGACATCACCATCAGGACACAGAATGTTCCATCCCCCAAAAGCCGCACTTGGGTTGCCCCTTTGTAGTCACATCGTCTCCTCTCCCCTAACCCCTGACGTCCACTGATCTGTTACCTGTCCCTGTTGTTTTCTCTCAAGAATGTCATGTAAGCGGAGTCTGACTGTATATAGCCTTGTGATACAGGCTTCTTTCCCTCAGCGTAACGCCTTTGAGATCCAGCTGAATTGTTGCGTGTACCCGCAGTTTGGTCCTTTTTATGGCTGAGTCACGTTCCATTGCATGAATGTGGAAGAGTTTGCTTCATCACTCACCTGATGAAGGTGTTTAGGTTGTTTCCAGTGCTGGGGTGACCCAGCATGGCTTTTAAGGTCGTGTGTGGTCTGGCCCTCCTTACCTACTTTAGCCTCATTTCCCCAGCCCTCGGCCTCCTAGACATCCCCTACTCTTCAATTATACTGAATTTCATCCAGTTTCTCAAATCAGCCATGACCCTCTTGGTCTCCTGACATTTGTACAAGTTGCTCCTTCTTCTGCGGATAGCCTTGTCTTCCCCCTCCTTTTTGCATGCCTAACTCCTTGCCATTTTTCAACCTGTTTAAACATCTCTTCCCCAGGGAGGCTCGCTAGGACTCTTGGCAGCATTAGGGTCCCATACTGGATGCTCCTACCCTCCCCGTGCTTCCTCCAGGGCCACACTCTTAAGTCACCTGCCTTCTCCACACTGTGTAAGCCCCGTTTGGGCAAAGGGTCACGTCTGCCTTGTTCACTGCTATGCTTCCATCACCTGGCAATTCCCAATAAATATTTTTTGAATTAATGAATATTAATGAATATGTTTTGATATCCCTAGGACCTAGCATTATGTTAAACATTCAGTAAATAATAATGAAGGTCTGATGAAGTAATGAAATGAAATGTTTTCTTTGGTGTCCATCCTGTAATAGACGTGTACGTTCATTGTCCTTTTCCTATAGTTCTCAGACCACTTTGCTAAACTTTCCTCACTTTCCGAGTCATTAGCTTTTTTCTTCAGAGTTATGTGAAGGGTTTGAGATAGCTTTAATAATGACACTCTAAATAAAGCAAAAATATGGATAAATAAGTGGGATGAACTGAAATAGAGGAGGGATAAGAATATGAGACTAAAGAAAAACTAGAACTCAGAAAGTCTAAGCTTTCTGGCAACCAAAGACAAAAGGGAAGCAATCAGTAACAAATTTTACATTGTCCCTTAGTAAAAATTATACCAGTTTCCCTGAAGAAGCTGAAGTTAGGGGAAATTTCCCATGTGGGACTTCAAAAAAGGACACGGAGGTCTTATGGGCAATTTTTAAAATAATATTCTTACATTAAAGGTAATAGCTAGATTCATGTAGTTTTTTCTTAAATTGTTTCTCAGTTCAAACTTACAACAGTATGCCTAAACACAAGTCAGTAAATCTGCTTCTACCAGGAGCCAAAACCATTTGGTCCAGGTACTCAGCTCTCTGATCATCTGGCTTGATCCAGGGATAAAACCCAGGATATCTAGAGGAGTAGATGGGCTGCATGTCCTTCGGATAATCCTCCATGAATATTATTTCTTGCACTTGGCCTTCAGATGACAGCCAGTAGCAGACACTTGAGTTTATGTTTTCCAGTGAGGGTATGGAGTGCTGGCAGTCCGTGCTGTCAACATAGGGCGTCCCACATCCCCCATCAATCACCCAAGTGGGCGGCCGCATCGACATCCTCTCATGAAGTCAAGCAGCCTCACCCAGGCCCTTTTGCCTGATCAGGTTGCCATTTTCCTATTAGGTCGAGGTGGTTCACCAACATAATGAAGGTCACAGAAGAGATACTGAGATTTCCCCCGGGACCGAGTTTGCCAAAGGCTGTTAATGCAAAATACCAGGAATAGGTGGGCTTTTATAGTGGGAATTTATTAGGGTAAAATCTTACAGTTCTGAGTCTGTGACAAGGTCCAAATCAAGGCATCATCAGAGCTGCTGTCTCACCAAAGGTTGGCTGCTGGAGATCCTGGACTCCTGCCACGTGGCAAGGCACAATAGAGAACTTTAAGACAACCTCAGGTCCTGGGATTAAATATTCCAAAGAGAATGAGTGTGTTGGCTAATGTTTGAATATAGAATGCTCTCCCATTTACAATCTCTTCATTTGATGCTCACAAATGCAGGGCAGCAAGTAGGCTAAGCAAGACTTGTTCCCATTTTACAGATGACAAAATGATACTTAGCAGATTAAATGAGTTGCCTACAGTCACTGAGCATAAAGTTTCAAACCAAGACTCCAGTCTTTCTGGACTCTAATCCTGGGTTCTTTGCATTTTCCATTTAATTGATTAATATACTAGAACACTACATGCCAGTATGATGATTTCCTGGAAACATAATAGAGAGAGGGTAAAGAGCGGCCAACTTTCATCTTTAGATCAAGAAGAAGGAGGTTCTAGGTATAATGAATGGGATTTGGGTGAGATATTGAGAAGATATTTCTGCCAGAGAGAGTTATGGGTCACAAGGTAATGCTCTGGGATTTTCTTACCTTGGTTTGGGAATGACTTGGAGGTTGTCCTATCTAGAGACATTCAGGTCTCTCATGAACATTCTTGTGCCTTCCACCCTACCCTTCTGAGCAGAGCCTGGGCTCCTGAGGACATCAGTGTGGGGCACCTACCGTTCATTTATTCATTCACGCAAAGGTGTTTATTGTTCCAGGCCCTGGGCAGGTGTATTGGAGGCTCAGCAGGGCGCAGTTTTTCACCCCAGATACTTCTGATGAAGAGGCTTTAGTGGAGGGACTAGTTATGGACAAATGGGCAGGTTAAGGAAACAAACAAGGCCTGGTGACGTCTCAGACACCAGGAGAGTCAGAACGGCAAAGAGGAATAGAGGTACTGGAGCTCCTGAGTGCTGGAATCATGCAGGCGAGCCTGCCTGGCAGGAGTGGGAGCCCTGGTGGCATGCCTGCCAGATGCCCCGTGTCAAAGCAGAGGGCGAGCGGGGAAGAAACCCCACTTCTCTTTTCCCTGCCTTCTGATCTCCTGCTGATATCCCCATTAGCCACACCCAACAAGAAGCTGCCATCAAGACAGCCCAGGAGGTACAACACCCAGAGGTCAGCCTCCTGAGGCCAGAGCAGCACAGAGAAGGGCGGAGAGAAAATGGAGAATAATCAGTGCAAGGGGAAGACAATCAACAAAGTCCCTGCCTGTCATTCCAATGAGGAGGCCAGACAATAACTACATGAACAAAAGGCATATGGCACCATGTCAGAGAGTGATGAGTGCAATGCAGGGAGACAGAACAGGGCAGAGGGCTGGAGAGGAGCTGGAGTGGGCAGTGGTGCCCCTTTAAACAGAGCTGGCAGGGGAGCCTCTGAGGAGGTGCCCTGTGCAGAGACCCGAGGGACGGGGCCTCGGCCGTCGGTTCCCATTTGAGGGCTGGCAGCCTGAGTCCAGTGAGGGGCGAGAGGACCTCCTGGGTAACCTGAGGGGCTGGAGGTGAAGGCAGAGGGTCCCCTGCACATCTGGGGGCAAGGCTTGCGCCCAGTCACCCCAGCACCCTGGCTGCGCAACACAGACGCTCTCTAGGAAAGGACGGTGGCGAGGAAGGGAGAAACCTGCTGAAGAGGTGCCCACCCGAGGCCCCTGATGCCAGGACGGAGCCCAGAGCCTTCCTCTCCGCCCTGCTGGGCTGCCCACACAGCCCCCACACCGCCATAGCAACAGATTCCTCCTGAATGAGGCGGAAGCGTGTCAGCCTGGTGAGGGGGCTTCAGCACTCACTCAGCAAGAGACAAGTGTGGGGAAGGAAGGCCGCTGTTACCAATTGCTAGGCAGTGACCCAGAAAATGCTTCAGCCTCCCCGAGAATGCGAAGAGAACGGCAGCCAGTGGGCAGGTGGTGGTGCAGCCACGCTCGGTGGCAGCGGCTCTCTACAGTGCTGTTGGGGCTCTGGTGGTTTTAATTGGCAATGGGAAGCTCAGACCCACCTCCCCCAGCACACACACAGACAGCCCCCCTCCCCCTCCGTCACACACACACACACACACACACACGCAGAAGCACAGGGTTCTGTAAGAGCAGGTAGCAGGAACACTAAACTATGGTACGTAGTTCCGGGAAGGTTTCCTGGAGGAGGTGACTTTCAGACTGAGACCAGAAAGCAGAAGAGGAATAAACCAAGCAAAGAGAAGTTGGGAAAACATTCCGGCAGAGGGAACAATTGCAGAGGCCCAGAGAATAGAGAGAGAGAGAGCGAGAGCGAGCGCAAAACTGAGAGAAGTTCAGAGTGGCTGGGGTATAAATAGGAGAGGCCCTCAGTGAGAGACGCAGCTGGTGGCAGCAGGGAGGGAGGAGGCCCAGGCTGTCCACATCGTCCTTCTGGCCCCTTAGCGAGCCCCTGACACGGGAGATGGCAATACTTTTCTCATTTCTGGGTACTTCACCATTTGATAATGCTTCTGTGTCCATTTGTCGCAGATTTCAGTAGAAGAGTCGTGGTGGGCAGCAGGGCTGGGATTGTGAACATGTGTGAGGACAGAAGCTCTGCGATGTTTGGGGACTCACAGCTAAGTGTGGGCCTGGGATGGTGGACTGCTCCCCCCCCATCTGATGTCCAGCTCCCTGTGCCGGTCATCACATGGATCCCCCGCAAATACAGCCAGTCAAGGTGATCACTGCCCTCTGGGCTTCTGTAGCCGCCAACCTGTGAGTGGAACCCACTGGGGTGATGGACTAAGCCCCCCTGCTGGCTGGTCTTGGGCTCAGGCGAGCATGAGCACATTCAGCCTTCATGGGGCCCTGCCCTGCAGCAGGTTCTGCAGCTGGAAGCTTTGCTTCCTGAACCCCAAATCTGCTCATCCACTTACACCAAGGGGCCCCCAGCACTGATGCCGAGGGGATTTCTCTTTTCCTAATATGATAAGTGCTTGCAAGTTCTCAAGTTTTAAAGTTTCATTTTGTAGAGGTTTTGGTCTTTGGGATTCCCTACCTCCACCGACTGTCTTCTTTTTGCCGCTCTTCAGCATTTGTGTCTCTTCTCGCACGCGCCTTGCTCTGGGGACTCATGGTCTCTCTTGGGCTCTCTCCTTTCTCAGGCTTCATCTCCCCTTTGGGAAGTTTCCTCTCTTTGCTTGGCTTCCCTAGCCTCTCCATTCCTTTCACTCTTTCCTCCTTGGTCTCCATCCCCTCCCAGCCATGCTTTCATTTCCCCTACTATAGAGCAACCCTGGGACCCAAAGAAGATGGCCTGGGGGACTCAGACTTGCTTCCCAGACCTGTGCTTCAGGGAGCCAAGTGAGCGAGAGGCATCCTGACTCCACTGCCTTTGAAAGGAGGGGCCAGGAGGAGGAAGCCGCTGAAGGAAAGAGCAGCTATTAGTCACCAGGGGGAGAAGAAGAAAAGGAATTGGTCAGACAGCAGGTGGTCCAAGAAAGCTCACACAGCCCAATCAGCCCTGAATTTAATAAAGGTGGAGGAATTAGGATCAGGCAGGGAAATGCAGTGCTGCAGGCCAGGCCGGCTTCTCCCCTCCTTCAGTTCAAGGGTGAGAAAGGCTGGATCTCGGTAGGAAGACAGGTGAGCAGGCAGGCACCTGGGACAGGTGTCTGGTTGTGCCTTTGGAAGACGGGGGGAATAACAAGGGGAGGTAGAGAGAAGGAGTACACAAGGTTGAAAGAGATAGATACAGCTGCTAGCACATCTTCTGCACCTTGCAGGAGCTCCCTGTACCCTTTATGCATCCCAGTGAAACTCCAGAGTGCAGGGTCCTTTATACCTGAGCACTTGTCCTTTCCACCTCTTTTCCTTTTCACATAGCTTGTTGGAGCACATGAACAAATATTATTTAACTAAATTCAACAACATTTGATGGCACCTATATTTATCAGGCTCTGGATAGGTGCTGGGATCAAAGATGAGTCCTTGAGCTCAAGATGTTCACAGTCTAGTGAGAGATACAGATATGGGCACAAATGATTCAGGCCAGTTGCTCTGCACAGTAGAAACAATGTGTGCAACGTCCGGCCCAGCTCTGCCTGGAGGACTCCGGAGAGCTTCATGGAGTATGGCCTCTGGGCTGGGGCTCAACCATAAGAAAGAGTCAGCCAGACAGGCAGAGAAGATGGGCAGGAAGGGCATTGCACCAAACCTCGGGGTCCTTAACCAGCATGGTGTGTTTGGGGAGCAATGGGTGGGGGGATGTGGGAGCAAGAGAGAGAGAGAAAAAAACAGGATTGGCTAGAAGCTGATGTCCTTCAGGGCTCTGGTGGACAAGTGGCAGCAGGATGGGAAGTTCCAGGGTTCAAAAGCCTTCTAGGCATCTGGGATAAAGGAATCACACCCACTTCCCACTCTGGTCAGCGTGACTTAGCCACACAGCCCAAGGGAAGGTTCTAGAGAAGGGTGAGGGGACAAGGAAGGCTTTGCTTGAGAGGCTTTAAAGGGAGTCTAGCTTTTTTTTTATTAGTTGGCTTTTGGTGGTGGTGGCAGGAGCTGTACACCCCAATCAAATGGTTACCTCCCACACACATATACCTCTTTGCTTCTTCTTCTAGTGCTTAGAGGAACTCCATCAACCCCTACCCCTCCTACTCTTTGGATAATGTTCATTTTCATTCAACTATAATGGTCTCAAGCCAGAGTCCATTTGTTCCCTCCCACACTCCTCCTTTCATTCTATGGCAGAAATGGGAATAGAACCCCAAGGAAACTCAAGGAGAAGTAGAACACAAAGACTTTAGAACGGTTTTTCTTGCAAATGAGTACAAACAATTTAGAAGACAAATTGAAAGAAAAATTATCGGGAGTCTGCTTAAACCCATTAATGGCTTCCCATGCCTTAAGGATAAAATATCAGCTCAGGACAGTACCTGCCGAGTGCTATCTCCCACCATTAGCTTCTCGAACCTCTCTACACCCACATGTTATGGCTCAATTTTACCAAGCCATTAGTGATTCCTTCCTGGAATACCCTGTTTTCTTGTGCTGTCATGACTTTGATTTTGCTTTTTTTTCCTGTCTGGAATTTCCTTCCCCACTTGTCAACCAAGGTTACATTTCCTCCAAGATTTGGGTCAATTAAATCCTGTTCAGGAGTGGCTTGCTTGGCCACGTCCTGCTGCCTCCTCTGAGTTAGCAGCACTACCTTGGGGACCTGTGGCTCAATATCCTTCACAATTAGAGCATTTATCAAACTGTATCATTTATGTGTTTGTGTCCCTAATAGACTGTCACCACGTCATGGCAGAAGCTAGCTCTTTCATCTTTGTATCCTTAGAGTTTATACAGTCCCTGGCACATAACTGGCGCTCAATAAATATGTACTGAAAGCATGGATGAGCCAAAAAGTATTCTATTCTTTGCCCTAGACATCTCAATCCTAGGAAAGTATCCTAAGGAAGTATTACAAAAGAGAGAAAAAGAAATGAGCACACAGATACTCATTTCAAGATTATCTTCATTAGTAGGAAGACTAGAAGCAATCTAAATGCCAATGATAGGACAATTGTTATGGCCATATACTTACTGAGTCTGTGTAACAATGCAGAAAAATATTTCCCACATGATCTACGGTTTAAAAAATGGTATACAAAGGTATGTTCACTCTGGTTATAGTTATGTGAAAATATGGGCAAGGAGTTAAAGAAAATTAACCAAAAGAAAATTAGTTGTTGGGTTTAGGTTTAGTCAACTAGAGTGACTTATTGCATTTCTCTAAAATTCTTTTGAATGCTGATATGATAGTATTTATGTGGAGAAAGGAAACAGCTATGCTAATTCAGCCCATGAGCCATACAATCTAGGGGCCTAGCTCTAAAAGGGATTCTGAGGAATATATTGTCCTTTGGCACATCAGCCTTAAAAAGCTATAAATAACCCCCACCCAAACAGCTCCAGTTATGATCCCGTAGACCAGAACATATTCCACCATTCTTAAAGCTTCTGTTGTTTCCAGCCTCCTGGTGTTATAGATTTGGGTCACATCTACTTTAACTTCTTCCTTCCTAGGCCAAGGAATGGGTCTTCATAGAGAGTTTCCCATCACCACTCCCATCCCTCTGATCATTCTGTAATTCTTTCCTAGATCTGCTCCCTATCTGTTGCAGTATTAGCATATTCACTATTTACTGCATGCTTACCATGGGCCAGGTAGGGTGGCCATGCATGCTGGTCTGCCTGGGACTGTCCCAGGTCTAGTGCTGAAAGTCCAGCACCCCAGGAGACTCTTCAGTTCCAGGCAGATGGTCTGGAACCCCAGGGCCAGGCTCTAAGTTATTTGCTGGAGTTAGAGTTATGCACCAGAAGGACAAGGTCCTGCCCTCAAGGAGTATATATCCTAGAAAGTGGAAATGTCCACAAAAGTAACTGACAATTTGGACAGAGGATGGCTCCAAGTAGGCATATAATAGAAAGCAATCATTTGTGTGTGTGTGTGTGTGTTTGGGGCAAGAGATAGCCCACAGAGGAGATACTTGAGCTGACCATGGAAAGAACTGTAGGCATTCACCAGACAAGGGTGCCTGCTCACAGCTGCCTCCCTGAGCCTGACGTTTGGTCTTGCACATGGCATTCTATGTCTGGTTGCACAGTTACTTTCCACGAGGGAAGGACAGTGTTCCTGCTTGGTTTCCAGTACCCTTTCCTGGGTAAGTCTTTAGTCTAGACAGAAGCCCCTGCCCTTGCTCATGTTTGTTAACTAGGAGAGCCTAACCCCAGAATTAAGTTTCAATGCATATCTCCCTGCTCAAGTGTGATATTATATCCTCTACAGTTTTTCATACCAAAGTACCTGCCACAGGCAGTCCTCTCCTTGACTTTGTCTGATTTCTATGGCATCCACCTTCAGTGAGGGACAGGGATGCTTTCATATTTGCCAGGTGGCAGTCTGCTCTCCTCGACTGAATTTCAGCACTTAGGAGCAGGGACAGAAGCTTAGATCCATGGATCCCACACTAGGCTGTAGCATGGGCCATGCGCAGAAAAGGTACTCAATAAAAACCTGTTGATCTACAGAGGGGTGAATGGGAGAGAGCACCACTAGCAGAAGCAAGGAACTGGGGTCTTCCTTAGGAAAAGACCACAAAGTATGTGACTAGAGGATTTAGTGACATCCCTCTCCCTTTCTCTTAGCCACGTTTCCTCCCTGACTAGTGGAGGCCCAGAGAATCATTTGGGGATGCTCTGACCATTTGTTGTGCATGAAAGCAGGACCTGGTAGGTAAGACCTCCCATAGGCTCCAGAGCCTTTCCTCAGTCATTGGCTTGACACACCTTAGGGCTATGGAATGCTTTTGATCCTCACAGCAACCCCTGGACCTAGGCACCTTGCATTGTCCTGGATTTACAGGTGAGGAATCTGAGGCTGGAGGTCCAGTGACTTGCACAAGGTCACACTCCTGCTATAGTCACACTCCGAAGCTGGCCATCTTTCCATTCTGTTTCCCCGCAACAAGGACCCCATCACTGAAGCCAGCCAAGCCCAGGCTGTCCCTCAGGCCAGCTCCTGCAGGACCCCCTTCTCATTTGCCTGCTGCAGGTCAGGGAGCACATTTCCTTGGTGAGAAGAAAGCCTGGAGCTCTTCATTCAGTTTTGCTCCTTCAGCCCAGATTCATTTTTTGATTTGTTTTCTGTTTATCTTTTTTTCTGAGGAGTTGGAGAAAGAAGTGGGGGGTGGGAGGCTCAGCCTCTTCCAAGATTTCCTTTATTTCTCCTGCTGTGTGGGGATTTTAAATGATGAGGCTTTGATTTATCTGCCTCCTTGGGAGACTTGCACAACTGTTTAAAAACACGCTGGCTCTGGTACTATAGCACTTCTCCACTTTGCCTGTTGAGGAACCTACAGGCCTCGAAGCTGAGTCTATGCCTGCTTTCCTTCTCTCCAGCTTGTGTGGGGCATCTGAAAGGCAGTCAGCTCAGTCTGCCTTGCTGAGGTTGAGAGTGAGAGCAAGAGAGAGACTGTGTACACGAAGGTAAGAAGGGAAACTCTGTGTAATGTGTCTTTCCAGGCCGTGTTGGAGTACTTGTACTTGAACAATACAAGTATACCTTTGCAGCTGGGTGAGGGTGGGGTGCAATGAGAAAGGGGATGAGGATGCATTCATTTTGGTCAAGTGCATGCATCTGAGGGAGCAGATGCCGAATGCAACCACATGTGTGCTCAAGCATGTTGAGTAAGGAAATATATGCTCATCATGTGTTCTTGAACATGCAAGTGTGTTTCCACAATCTGTATGAGATCTTGGGTGTGAAGGCAGCCAGGAACTTGAGCTTGAGCAAGTGTATAAAGGTGTAGAAAAGATGTCAGATGAAACTGTGCCTGCACACCTGAGAATGTTTATGGAGCTGGGATAGAGCATCAGGAGAACTGGGTTCAAGTCTCCTTCCTACCCCTGATTACTACAGGAGGCATTTTTGATCACATGCAACAAGGAACGAAGATCCTTGCACACGCATTTGTGCTTCTGTTTGTGTGAACATCTGAGCATACCAGGGTGTGTCTTTGTGTTAGTGTTGGGTCCACATTCCTGAGTGTGTTTGGGGCTCCCGGAGCACATGTGTGGGGGGAAACACAGGAGAATATGAGCCTGGATGGGTACGTGAGAATGTAGGCCCGCGTTGGCATGACTCTGTCCTGTGTTTGGGTTTGCTGTGTTAACAACCCTGGAGAAATTAAAACAACGATGATGACAAAGAAGAAGGGAAAATGGTGTAAGGCTGCATACATTTCTGGAGCCTCAGGAGCTGGCTGCGTGCTGGCTCTGATGCCAGCAGCGTCCGTTACCATGGCTATCACTAAAAAGAACTGCTGGCTCCTCTGTTTATTTTTAAATCCCCGTTCCTGTGACACTCCCTTCTGAAGCTCAAACCCGGTTCCCTTGGTGCTTCCATCCCTTTCAGATCTGAGGATGAGAGCCAATTCCCTTCCAGTCTCTGGGGGGAGTCTAGGAGGGAGGCAAACAGCCTAGCATTCAAATCCCCCACCCCGCCCTGAAATCCAGGTGCATCTGGGGATTACTGAGGACCACGAGGCTCCTGGAAAACCAGATTGCTCAGTGAAGGTGGATGGCTTCCTGCTTCCCTTTGGGTCTGATCTCTTGGTCCAGCCTAAGATGAACTGGCTGCTGGGGTCTGGGAGGGGAAGGAGAAGGATGGTAGAGGGAGCTGCAGATTCACGGAGCTGATGCCACCAGCCCCAGGGGGAAAGGGAACCTGTGGGGCCTGCAGACAACAGAGCTGGGTCCCCAGGCTGCCTCGGGTGGGCCTTCGCGGGGTCTCAAACACCTGCTTTTAGAGCCCCTTGCCCAGTGTGTGACTGGGTGAGGAGGAGGCTGGAGGATTTGGGAAGTGCCATGAGAGAGCAGGAGGCAGGGCTGTGGTGCACTTTCTGAGCCCACAGATGCTGTGCTCAGTCCTTTGAGGGCAGGTGAACAAGGCCCGAGTCGTGGCTCCTGGCATGACCACTGGTCAACTTCAGAACATTCCAGGCCTGAACTAGCAACCCCAACCCTAGGTGCAAGAGCCAGCAGGTAAGTCGAGAAAGGGGGCATACACCCAAGCACTCCCTGCTGAACACGGCCATCAGCAGTGTGCCTCTTGCCTCTCCCTCTCCGAGGGCAGCGACCGTGTCCTTTCCCACTTGATCCAGCCCTGCCCCTTCCAGCATGGTGCTTGCATCGGGTCCTGGTGGCAGCAGGTGCTCATGAAGTGTTCACTGAGTGCAGAGCACTGGGCTGGGAGTCTGGAAAGCTGAGTTCTCCTACATAGACCTCAGACTGTCAGTGGGGGCAGCACTTAACCTTTTCTCAGCATTGCTTTCTTCATCAAAAAAAAAAAAAAAAAAAAACAGAGCTGCTGAGATTGAATTACCTCTACATTTCCAGCACTGACATTTTATGATTCTATTAACTAATTGAATTGGATGGACATTATGGAGACTGTTGAACAACTGTCTAATTTTTGTTTTTTAATTTTAGCCAGATCTCTAGGTCAGTGTAAAGCAAAATATAAGAAAATCTCTCCCTTTCATATGTGAACATTCTGGAAATCTGTAATGGAGAATTTAAAGGTCTGTCCACACTCCTGTTTGTGATTTTCTCATTAGATGGTGAGAATGTTTTGGCCCTTTAAGCTAAATTACCCATGAGCTCCTATCAGCTGTAACTTCTAGAACTGTCCCTGAAGCCAGTCTGTCCCTTCTGCTTCGGATGAGTAAAAATTGGGGCTATAGAAAAGGCTTGAGTTTGAGAAGCAGGTCCTGACTCCTCCAAAAGAAACAAACAATAAGGATGTGGCTTTATGGAGGCAAGGAGAGTAGGTGCTGAAATTCTCTGTCCAACTCCTGGCTTCCTGATCACCTTCTTGATGGTCTTTTATTTCTTTCTGATTGATACCACCTGCTGGAGAAAGCCTTGACACAGTCCATCCCCTCTTCTACCTTCCCCTTTCCCCCGACCCCCCCAGGCTCCATTCAAGTTGTTTTGGGTAGAAGGACTATAACAGTAGGTAAATACTCTCAGGGAAAGTGATGTTCCAGCCCGGTTGAGTTTCATAGTTACTATCAATCAGGAGGTCCTTCCTTCTATCCCACCTAAATCCCACCTGCTGCAGTTCATGCTCATTTTGTCCTATTCAAGAAAACAATGCTTTGTGGTCTACAGGTTGCTCATGGAATCACCTTTCCATTGGGAACTGACGGCTTCCTCCCTCGAGTTCAAGTAAACCTTTCACCCTCAGTTTCTACCCCCTACCCCACCCCCTGCCCAGACTGTCAGTCCTCCAAGTGTTCCTGTGTGATAATGAACTTGCTGACATCCCAGAGTGGGCCAGACAGGATCTGGTCTCCTCCCTCCACCCCCGTCCCATCTTCTCCTGCCTTCCTGGAGCCCTCGACGTTGGCTGCTCCTCCCGAAGACCGTGCTTGTTTGTGTGCTCACACATGCCTCGTCTCCAAACACAGCGTGGAAATAAGTCGTAGGACCGAGAGGCAGCGGCTGCGAGCCCGCAGTGACCGATGAGGGGGCCTGATTGCTTGTGCATAGCTGCTGAAAGGGGTCTTGACATTTTAAGTGCTCGTCAGTGTGAGGAATGACAGCGGCAGACAATGAGACACTTCCTCTTTGCCTTTTGCTGGCTATTAATAAGTGTTTCTGATTCTGCAGATGTGGGAGAGATTCTGGGCCACTGGGTTGGGTGTGTGTGTGTGAGTGTGTGCTTTCTCACTTTGTCTTTCTCCCAGTCCCCATTTCCTCCTCCCTCCCTTGTCTCCCCCTCCACTAGCTGCCTGTATCCTTCTCTCCTCGGCGCTGCCGGCTGTTTGTCTTGTAGTTGGATTTGTTAGTGCTCAGGAAATGTCATTAGGCAGCTGGACTCAGACTTGCTCTTGGCTCTTTGCTGGAATTCCATCTCTTACTCTCCCTGGTCTGGACTAACTGCCAAATCCCACTCATTTCCCCCTGGGCTGGAATGGAATAGAAGGGATGTAGAGGGTTGGCAGAGAAGACGGAGAGAGGAGTGTGAGGCTGGAACTGGGAAAGGGGTACCAGGACTCTGGCAGCACGTGGGGCCATGAAGAACAGTCAGGGCAAGCTGGGGCAACGGAGCCAGGGCTTGGGGACAGAAAACGGCAGACAGAACTGGGAGATAGATGTCTCCTGCGCTCCTTAGCGCCAGCCTTCTTACTTCCCTCCCTCCCTCTCTTCTGTTCTCCCATCAGCACTAACCTCAGAAAAACCTCCAGTGCCCACATCCTCCTCCACAGCCCACATGGGGGAGAGGATGCTCTTTTCCAGCCTGGGGAGGATGTTGGCAGATCACACTAAAGAGGGGTCTGTTTGATACCCCAGGTTTCTGAGCTGGTTCCCCGAGTCCCCCTGGTCACTGCTCTGAAATCCATCCTCTGCCCAATTAGAGTGAGTTTGCACAGGACCAAGGGGTTGCCCTCGGTCCTCAGCATCAGCGCAAGGTGAGACGTTCAAATACCCTGCTCCAAATCACATCCGTGGACCCCAACCTGGCTTCTGATGCTCCTTCTCAAGGGGCACGTTCTCTGCTTTAAAGTCACTCTGTTTGTATGGGAAGGGGACAGGGAGGCCGAAGCAAGGGGATGGAAAGACCCTCAGACTGGAGCAATGGGAGGTGAGGACTGTGGCCTCCTCATCTCAGGAAAAGAGATGTCCAGCCCTGAGTAAAGTAATGCCCAGAAATGAACTCCAAGCCATGGAGCCTCTGGCTCTAAGGGGAGGACAATTATCCTCTGATGGAGGTGGGGGAAGCAGTGCGAAGCTAAGCACAGCTCCCTGCTTCCCAGGGCCCTGCCTGGCTCTCTGCACCCCATGTCCTCGCCCTCTCCCTCCTGTCTCCCCCCGCCATCCCACTCTCCATCCTGGCTTCACTGGAGTCCAGCCCCAAAGCCTTATCCCAGGCCTGCAGCCTTTGGATCTCTTTATTCTGATTCAATTACATACACAATATGAGCTTTGCAAACAGAAAATTACACGCTGCAATAATTGAATTCTTTCCTGGACTTGAAGCTTGCTGGGCTGTAGCATGGAGCAGCTCCCAGATACTCAGCTTTGCCCCAGGCCTCCATCTTCACTTCACAAAATAATAACTAACATTTAAACCACATTTTATAGTTAATGGCATTTCCACCTCCACCATCTCCTTTTGAATTTTACAGCTGTGCGAAGTGAGCTATTATATACCATTATTGTTATTATTTAGCATTCCTGTTTTACAAATAAGGAAACTGAGTCACTGAACAATGATAAGTCTTGCTCAAGGCAACATAACAGGTCATTGAGGCAGAGCCAAGATCCAAATCTGGGTTTTCTGAGACAAATTTCATGTTTTTTTCCCACCCAGTCTGACCCCCTTTTCCTCCCAGCCCTGCCTACCAGTTGGGCCTGGGTCTTGTGGCCTCTCGTGGTTCAGGGATAAGGGGGACCCGTGACCTTTCCTTCCTCACCTGGCTGGGCCAGGTGTTATCTCCACAGTTGTGTAAACAGTCAGTCCTGTCCTCCATCACAAGCCAAAGTCCATTAAATGTGTGCAAACACATTATTGTTGGGTGCTCCAAAGAGGATCCTTTCTTTCCATTGGTCTTCCACAGCTTTGGCCTTTTCCCTCTAGGACCAACAAGTCAACCACTTTCAGTTCAATTTCCTTGCCCTTCCTTTAAAAGAACACTGAACAGACCACTTCCTTGGGTGTATGCAATAAACATGGCTGTGATTCTGCCATCTACATCGCCATCCACTCAACAAGTGTCTATTGAGCACCTGCTGGGTGCCAGGCACTTGTTATGCCACTCGATCCTCACAATTAATGAATGACATAGCTACTACTATTTCTATTTGAGAGATGGGGAACTGGGACATAGAGCAGCTAAGAAGCTTGCGCTCGTCCCCAGGTCCACCAGAGCTTTCCCTGCTCTTAATCACTCTGCCTCATGGCTGGTTGGTGACTGGTTAGGTGGGTAACACTTTCTCCCCCCTTAGTTCAGCCCTTCTCCATCTTTCAACTGGACTATCTAACGCCTTTCTGAATGGTTTCCTTGATTTTGGTATTATGCCCATTAAATGCCTGCTTCATTCTCAGTAAGTTATTTAGTAAACATCCCTGACAAAGCCATTGCCATGCTCCAGGAAAAACTCAAGCACTCCAAACTACTTGCAGGAAAAAAAAATTCAAGCTTCTTGGTACACTGGACAACTCCGTGACCCCTGCCTATTTCCGGAGCCCCATCTTCTGCCTCTTTCCCCCTTGCATTTTATCAGTTGTTATGCTAACCTGCTTATAATTCCTGTCCTGCAAACACCAGGAGGTTTTGCTGTTCAGTGCTTTTATGTATGCTTCTCCTTCTCCCTGAACTGCCCTTCCCACCTTTGTCAGGCTAACTCTTACTTCTCCATTAAGGCTCAGTCCAGGCATCATATGCTCGAGGAGACCTCTGTTGAATCTCCGGTTGGCTAAGGCTCCCCTGTTGTGATTCCACAGTCCCCTGTGCATTGCTCTTCAAGTACAAAGACTTGTTCACATGTTTGTGACCCCTGTCCGTGTCCCCCAGTCCTGGCCTGGAAGTTTATGACTCTCTCCAGCAGTTAACACTGTTCCTGGTTCATAGGAGTCTCTTATTTGATGTTTGTTATTAAATCACCACATGTTATGGATTGAGTTGTGTCTCCCTAAAAGATATGTTCAAGCCTTAACCCCGTTCGGTGAATGAGATCCTATTTGGAGACAGGATCTTCAAAAATGTTATTAAGATGAAGCCAAACTGGATTAGGGTGAGCCCTAATGCAAAATGATTGGTGCCCTCATAAGGAAAGGAAAATTGGACAATAGGAGACATACAGAGAGAGAGAGATGGCCGTGTGATGGAAACAGATAAGTTATGCTGCCACCATCCGAGGAACACCATGGATGGCCCACCAGAAGCCAGGGGAGGGGCTGACATGATATGCCTGATCACGTCCTCCTACATGTGCATCTGGCACTCTGAATATAAAAGGAGGTACTGGCTTATGTGACCTGAAGTTAAATGCGCCAAAGGAAACTTTCCTGGATGCACAATAATCCGAAGGTAAGAACATCTCTTACAAGTTACTGCAACCAATTTCTCACTGATTTCCTGGAGGTATTCAACGGGCTTCTTGGAGATGCATATTCACATATATTGCCATGTCTTGGAAGTTTTCTGTCATTGTTTCTTTGAATATTCCTTCGGCTTCTTTCTTTCCTTCTTTTCCCTCTGGGACTCCCACAATACATACATTGGTATGCTTGATGGTCTCTTAGGCTAATTTTGCTTTTTATTATTCTTTGTTCTTTCTGGTCCTAAGTCTGACTCAGCTCAATTTTCTTGTCTTTGAGTTCACTGATTCTTTCCTCTTCCAGCTCCAATCTGCTGTTGAACCCCTCCTGGGAATTTTTCATTTCAATTATTATGGTCTTCAACTCTAGTAGTTCTGTTTAGTTCTTTTTTAAAAAATTCTCTTTATTGAGATTCTGATATGGTTCATTCTTTCTTTTCTTGATATCCTTTAATTCAGGGGTTCTTAACAAGGGGTCCATGAGCTTGAATTGAAATTTGACAAAACATTATTCTTGTGGGGATGTGTTGGTGCAGGTGTGACATATTTATTTAAAAATACAGAGTATAGTGTGGACTGAGTAAGGGGCCCACGGTTTTCACCTGATGGACAAAGAGGTCCATAGAACAAAAGTTTAAGAACCCCTGCATTAGTTCTTTCTCTGTATTTTTTTTCATTTCCTTGAGCATATTAAAGATCATTGTTTTAAAGTCTTTGTCTGGTATGTCTATAGTCTAGTCTTCTTCATTGATGTTTTCTGGATTTTTATCCTCTTTGGATGGACCATAATTTATTCTTTATTTGTTTTATAATCTTTTGTTGCACACTATACATTTTAGTAGTTTAAAATGTTGACTCTGGGATTTAGTTCCTGAGCTGCCTGTGGTTTGAATTTGTAACCAGCTACTGATCTGACAGAAATTTTCTTGAGTGCCAAGAGCTAACCAATCCACCCCCACCCCCAAAAAAGAGAAAAACCAATGCAAAAACCACCTGTCATAGTCTTTGCCAATTGGCTTTGCATTGGCTGGTTCTGGCCTTCAGCAATCAGCCCTCTTGTCAAGAGGGTCACCCCAAGGCGAATGTAAAGTTCAGAATCCTCCTTTTCTTTTCTGGGCCTATCTTGTCCTGGGCTTGTGCTTGCTAGTGGCCTTAGGAGTTCACCTGTTTACAGGAATTGGAATGCCCTGTCTACTCCCCAAGAGGCAGAACCTCTCCCTCTCCTGGGTGTTCCACCACAAGACTTAAGGCAAGTAAGCTTTTGCCCTAGGTCACCCAGCTCAATAGTCACTTACACAGCTTTTGCTGTCTCAAGCTGCTTTTGCCTAGAGAGCAGTTCCCTAGGACAGTCTTTCCCAGCTGGAAGGAAGGTGAAGACCCACAAAAGGAGTGCCAACTAGCTGCACACTGCCCTGGGGAGGAGGTGAGGGAAGGACCAGCAAAATGCTAGGAGCTTCTCCTATGGCTCTTTGAAGCTGCTTTTTCTTGATTTAGCACTTGTCCAATAAATGCAACCCTTTAACTGTTTTAGGTAGTTTTGAAGAAGGATCTTTAAAGGCTCCTCTGGTGCTTTTGTCCAGGGTAGGCTGGAACAATGGCTGCCCTGAGAGCTGGGCACTCCAGTGATCTGAAGTAGCTTATCAAAAGCAGTGATCAACTATCAGACCACACACCCTTGTATCTTGGTAAACTAGATCTTTCTCTGCCACCCTGGCACCAGCAAGCTGCATCAGGGCCAGGGTTGAGCACCTCACTGCTTCCTGCCACAAGGCTGGGGGATGGACAATGGTAGCTGCTTCCTGGAGAGTGCCATTCACCAGTATTTACTATGATTTGCCAGGCTCTTCTTCCTGTTCTTCCATGATGCTGCAGAGTGTTCTACTAGACTCTGGAGTTTCAAAATCATTGATTCAGACAGTTCCTGCTGTTTAGTAGTTGTTCTGGCAGAGTGACCGATTCTTGGAGCTTGCTACTCCATCATCTTCCCACAATCTGGGCTGGGTTTAAAGAAACAAACAAGGGATGGTGCAGCATCCCGAGACTAGAAATGGCAGGAAGCTGTTACCACCCCAAGGACCAAAAGTGCCAGGGAAGAAGTGAAAGCCTAGGAGAACTGTATGGAGAGGGCTAATTGGCAGCAGCTGTGGCTTTGGTACAGGGATGCACCAACCCATGGTGACCTAGAGGAGATGAGGGAATAAATTCCTCGACTTCATTCTCCTCCCACCCTCTAGATCTTTCATGTGCTGAATTCAACTGGAAGATGAAAGATGAGGAGCCTGTTGATAGAGCCCTTGTAAGTCAGCTTCCTAGGGAAGAGAGTAGAGAAGGGTGGAGAGTGGATCTGGACGGACAAACTGAAGTTATCCAGCACATTAGTAACCAGGGAAATGAAAATTAAAATAGTGAGGTAGGTTTTTTTACTCGTAAGGTTGGCAAGAATTTGTAAGGTTTGAGTGTTGTGAAACAGACACTCTCATACACTGATGGTGGAGAATACATTGGAAAATCTACTTTTTTTTTTCCAGTTTACCAGTTGCCATTAAATTTTAAATGTGCATATACTAGGATAGAACAATTGTGCTTTTCTAGGTTTAGAGAACTGCTTGTGCTATTGCACAAAGAGGTATATACAAAGATGTTCATTATAGCAACATTTTTATGTGAAAGATGGAAAACAACCCAAATCACCCATCGAAGAATACATAAATTTTATTATAGTCAAATAAATTGTATTATTTTCATTTAACACGATAATATGTATCTGTTAAGAAGAATAGGGTAGGTCTGATACATACTATTACGAATAGCTCTCCAAGAAGTATTTTTGAGTGAAAGATGGAAGTTACAAAATAATATGTATAGCATTATATGTATAACATATGCAAAGTAATCATATATATTTGTACACAAGTAAGACATCTCCTTAAATGTAATTTTATGGAGATGGTCTAAAAAGATATATATCCAACTGATAGTCATGATTCAAAATTGACTTTAGTCTTATCTGTAATGTTTAAGTTTTTTTTTTAACAAGAGGAATGCATTTATTTATTATTCATGATATTAAAAATCCATTACTCCCAATCGCCAGCAACACAAAGAAGGCAATTTCCTCCATGCTGCCTCCTGGTACTATAGCCATAATCCCTCTCCCCTTCCTTCTATGCACCAACTGGACCAGGTATCTTATCCTTGCATTTGTCACAGTCAGTCTTATGCTAGAGTTCGTGTGCCTGTTTCCCCCTCTGGATTGTAATCTCCTGGATTCCAGGGACTGTGCATTTGTAGTGAGCATCCTTTGCTTTTTCCTCCCAATCTTTACACCTTTCTAACAATTGCTCCCACTTAGCACAACCCATAGGCTACAGCAATGCTCTCCAGGGACCACGCCTGTGGGTGGCAAGTATCAGGGCAACTGAGTCAAGTTGGACCAATTAGTGTCACTTCCTAGAACATGAGGAACTGGGATAGAGAGTCACTCTATCTCTCTCCTGGACACTAGACCTGCAGTATATCAACCACAGTATTTTCAACCATGAGGACAGGTGAAGAAGAGAAAGCTGGTTCCTAAGAAAAGGAGAGAAGAATGCAGAGAGACGCAGAAGGGGGTGAAGATATGAATCCTGCTGGTGTTGGAGGATTTGATATCTGGTTCACGTCAACAACATCCTTGTATCTTTAAATAAAGATTATCCCACATGTTTATAATAAATAGTCATGTTTTTGCCCAAATCTCCAGTTGGTTTCTGTTGCTTGTAACCAGGAGAATTCTAATTAAAAGCAAAGAGTCTTTTCAATCTCCCACTGAATCCACGGAGCTCATAGGAGTGTCTGCCTCCTAGTAGACACTCAACCAATGTTTGCTAATTTGGACCAAATGAGAAGTTCCTCCCACGGAACCCTTGAAAGTGCTCACCCCCTCTGTCTGGTACTTACAGTGCTCACAAGGGACCCCCTCCCACTGACGGGCAGCTCTGTGGGGCCCCTTGGGGGCCCCTCTCCACCATGGCAACTCTGTGAACCTGTGAAGTCTTCTGTTTCCTGAGCTGAACATCCCAGCTTCACCCATTGTTCCCCGTAAATCACTACTTCCAGACCTTTCTCTTCCTAATCACATTTCTCCGGACAAACTCCTGTTTGTCACTGTCTCTCCTAGAATGAAGTGCCCCAAATTGACTCTTCAGACTTCAAGCGCCTGTGGTCTATGAGCGATAGGCAGAGCTGTGGGAGGTCACAGACAAACTCTGCAGGGCTGAGCGTCAATAAGGGGCTGAGTTATTTTGCTGAGTATTTAAAGGAGAATTATTATTTGTATTTGGAATTACTAATTCCAATTACTTGGAAATTGCCCCAATTGATAAACTCTTTTTTTGTTGAAGGTGTGTGAATATGAAATTTATTAATGCACATAATTTAATTGGCTGATGTGAAACCCTAAGAAAAAAAATTTACCATGGCACAAAGCACACGTCTCCCCGATCAATTCCATAGTCCATCCGTGACTGTGAATCACTCACACTCGAGGGGCAGCTGGCATTCCTCTAACTTGGAATTGAAACTGCAGACTTTGCAAAGTCAAGTGGCAAGCAAGACTGTCAGAGCCTCCTAGAGCTGGAAGGACACCTTAGAAGGGACCATCCATTCTAATCCCCTCATTTTACAGATAAGGCGCCTTAAATCCATGTGGGAACAAGTGGGGCATTAATAAATAAATAAACTAAAGTAAATTTTACTTGTGAGGAAGCTAAGACTCAAACTAGTTAAGCTGCCCACCCAGGAACACACAGCAGTTGGGAGTGGAGTCAAAACCTGCCCTTCCAGTCCACAGTCCTTTCCACCACACCCACTTGTGTGAGGGAGTTGGCTCTCCATTGGGGCAGCCTCTAGGTGCTAAGAGGCTTCTCATCTTTCCTCTGAAGACAGCAGGCTCAGACTAAAGGCCAGTTGTTAAAAGTCATAAATGTAGAAGCAGCTGAACTAATCAAAGCTTGCAATTAGGGGGCATACCACCCAGAACTGGTTTCTCAGCCTACCCTCTTCCCTGAGGGTGCAAGGAAGTCAAATCAATATTAGAGTTTAATTCTTTCCTCTTATTACAGGTGCATCTTCTTAAATGTTGAATTCGTGCAAGCACGAGGGACAGCAATTGATTATATTCATAAAGCAATGAGGCTTTCTGTTCATTGACAAATCTCTCAGCTTCTCCATGGCCTCCAGAATCTCACCTCTTCCTGTGGTAAGACTCCAGGAAACTGGAAAAATTGTCTCTCAATGCAAGGACCAGACAAGACATGCTTCCCTGATGACTTTCCCAAGTTCTAGCTTCGCTGGTGTGTGAAAGAAAACTTCTCTAACAGGGAATCAAACCGTGGTTGATTACTCTGGGCATATAGGGGAAGCTTCTGGAGGTGCATAGGGCTGAGGCTGTTTGCAATGTAGAGTTGAGTCTGAGAAGCTCCATGGTCAGCTCTCTCCACACTGTCCATGGAGGGTCCTGGCCTCCCTTGCCCCCACCAAGCTCTGCAGTGTGGTTCGAGGATGGCTGAACAAACTGCCGTCCCTGGAGACGAATATAGTTTCCTTTGAAATTCCAAAGATCTGAAACTTCATTTGCTTTCTAAGGAAGCAAGAGGGAGGAGAAGGACACACTAGGGGTCTTGGAAAACAGAGTGGGTAAATTACATACCAGTTCATCTTGGCAATAACCAAGAAGAGAGGAGATGACAGCAGAAGGGTCACCCAAATCTAGAGAGATCGGACAACCAGGCAAACCTGGAGAATTCCGTCTACAGGCATAGCTGTGACTCTCGCCCCTGCCCAGCCCCTTACCTCTCCATTGCACTGCCCCACCAGCAACTTTCCCAGATAGAATAGCTCTTTAGCTGGTGGCTTTGCTTGGGTGCCCACTTTCTGATGTCTTTCAGAAATAACGTTTATCTGGCTTTGAAGGTCTTATTCTGGGGACATTTCTTATTTTCCTTCTTTCTTCTTTCAAAAAGAAAGAGAGAAAGAAAAAACAGCAGCTTTGACTAGTCTGAGGGTGACACAAATGCCTGATTTTTATGCAATGTTGCAAGTGCCTTTCAGCAACACAATGGCAGGTTCTTTGACAATGTCATGCGTCTATTCAAAACAACTGGCATGCCAGTCAGAGGCCTGGGCGTTTGCACAGTGCTTGTTCTCCGTAGTGATAAGGCATGTTAGATTTTCCCATTCTATTTGAGAAATAATTCTGGTCTTTTTTAAGTCCCCTGCTTTTTTGATTATTTTTTTCTTGCCTCTTTGCTGAACAATAGGACCTGTCCCTGTTTGATTCCCTCCGTGATGCCTGAGCCGTAACAACTTGAGAGAGAGAGAAAAGGAGAGTGGGGACAGGGCTGGGGGTGCAGGGGGATGTGATGGCTTAACAACCCCTGCCAGGTGCTGGCCACGAGAGGGACAGCACTGAGGAGGGGCTGGGAGATTAGCACTGATAATTTCATTGGGTTGATTTGTACAGCTCCTTTTGTTAGAAGCCAGGTATGGAGGAGGATGGGTCAATTATCGGGCGTCCTGCTCCCTGTCTGGTCTACCACAGCTAATCCTCTCTCTCCCCTCGGCAGGTGTTCGGTGCCAAGAATGGGAAGGTCTGCTTCCTGCCAGTGATGGATGCGTGATGGGTGAGAGAGCAAAGGAGAGGGGGAATGGGGCTGAAGCCTGAGGGCGTGTGAAATCATCCAGCTTTGCAAACGGGGTTGGATTTGCTGGTTCCAATCCCCATGTCTCCGAACAGACAGGCCCTCACGATTGGCGTTACCAGTTAGCTTTTGCTGTACAGTAAACCACCCCCAAACCGAGTGGCTTAAATCAACCACCGTTCCTTTCATCGTGGTTCTCCCAGGCAATTCTGGGCTGAGAACTGGGCTGGGCTGGTCTCAGCTGAGCTCACTGATGCACCGGCCCAGGCGGCCTCACACATCTGCTGGGCGACTGGGGTGAGGAGGGTAACTGGGGGAAGAGTCTTTTATCATCTAGCAGACTGACTCGAGCGGCCGAGCTCCAAAGAGAGCAGGAGGGCAACACGGAAAGCATAAGAGACTTTCAGACTCCTGTTCCATCATATTTGCTAATGTCCATTAGCCAAAGGAAGTCCCATGGCCAACCCAGGGATGAAGCAATAGATTCTTGGATCCACCTCTTCATTGTGGGCTGGAATGAAAGATTTTGTGGTCATTTTTTCTTTTCATTTGCTACAACTTAAATAGCTTTCCCTGCCATCTCCCCACCCTTCACACACACGCACACACACACACACACACTTTTGATTTACATACCTGTTTCAAGGCTCCTGGAGAATTTCCCTCTTGAACCCAATTACTCTCACGTCATTCATTCTCTCTGCATTTCCACTAGCTCGTGCCTGTTGTGCTTTATGCCTTTTTCACTTGGCAGAATTTCAGAGTGAGTCTAACCTCCTCGTTCTGTGAATGAGGAAATCGAGGCCCAGAGAGGTAAAATGATTGGCGCAACATCACCCATCCAATCAGTGGGGTGCCTTAGATCCCAGCCTCCCAGCTCTAATTCTGGGCCTCTTGCTTCCAAGCCAGGCACCTCATAAAATTCTTGTTTGTCTTTCTTCCACCATGCCAAACTAAAGTTGTGTGTGTAATTTTGTGCCCTACCTATCACCAGAAAAGGACTCAAGGTGATTTTCACACCAAAATCAGAAGGAGAGGCAGTAGATGATCTCAGACCTCTGAAATGAGTAACCCATGCCATTCGGGCAGATTTACTCTAGTTTTGCTGGCAGCTGCGGCAAAAGAGGGATAGTCATCAAATTATAAAGTTTTTTTTTATTTTCTAACACAAGAAGGCATACAAACATCTGTTGAGACCATTTATTTTTGCTGGCACAAAAAGACATTTACTGGACATCTCTCTCTATATATAGACCATTGAGCAGCATTTTGGACAGTGCCCTTCTTCATAGCCCCCAAAACAAATTTATTTGCTGCACCCCCCGACCCCTGCCCCGCATGCTTGGCATGGCGTGCTGCCTGCCGTAGGTGCCCATCAGTGCTGCAGGCTGATTGGCAAGCGGCATCTGCAGTTTTGACTCCTCACCAGGAATCAAGTGGGCTTTGCCCTGGGTGAAAGGACAGGGCTCTTTGGATGGCTAAATTAATTGATTTAGCATTGATCGGACTGTGACCTTCTATATCCAGTCTCTCTAGAATCCACGGCTCCCTCAGTTGAGGAAGCTCATGAAATTCCTTCCAGATTTCGTCTAAGCAGCACAATCTTGTAAATTCCTGTGCAAATGGAAACTCAGTCTCCAGAGCAGAGCTCTACCCCTGCCTCTCACCCACCCCCTCACCATCTACTTGTGAGTGGCTCTGAGGCACTGAGCGAAGTCTTTCACGTCTCTGAATACCTACCTGACTCTAACTCCACCTGGGTTGTTTGAGGATCAACTGAGACATGGTATTGCAAAACGCTGAGAGAAGTAAAGAGGTAAGGAATCTTAGTATTATTCTTAGGCTTTCAGTTCGAAACTCTGCTCAACTTTCCATCTTTAGTCTCAGAGATTGAACGCCTGATTCTACCCAAACCAGAGTGCCTTATAATAACACATGTTAGAGAAAAAGGGACAAAAGAGGCTGAAGAGCCCCCAAATGACCACTACATTTGCCCAGTGGCACTTTTCCAGCAGTGGGATATGGTGGAGGGAAGATCCTCTTTTCTCTGCAGCCTTTGATTCTGCTGCCGTGCTTCTCAAACCCTAGTGTGCATAAAACTTTCCTGGGGTCTTATTTCTATGCAGATTATGGTTCAGTAGGTCTGGTGTGGGGCCCGAGAACCTGCCCCATGCGAGGCTGCTGCTCCAGGGACGGCCTCGTGGGTACAACTAGAGCATCGAAAGACCCAGCACCTCACTGAAGGATGGGATCCCTTGTATCAGCGTGCACAGCTCAAAAGGCATGGTCTGAGCAAGGGGAGCAGCTCTTGTTGGCATGGACACCCCTGAACTTCAGAGCAAGTGGGCTAAGGGTAGGGCCACAAGATGGAAGGAGTGCTTCTCATCATCTACCTTAGGGGGAGGACCTTCCTGGAATTCAAGGCGTAATCCAGTAGGAAGGAGGGTTTGAATTTTATATTCTGCCCCTAGCTGTCCCGTACTTGAGGTTCTGAAGGGACAGGCTGTAAAGCTAACTGGCTTCCCACCCTGAGAAAACAACCAATAAACCCACACAAGGCTTTGCTATCTATCACACAAAGCTTTGCTATCTGCCAGCCGTCTTCACATACAGTCTCACTTAGTACAACCTGTAGCACAGACGTTTTTGCTCACCC
This sequence comes from Tolypeutes matacus, assembly GCA_026826555.1. Lineage (NCBI taxonomy): Eukaryota > Metazoa > Chordata > Mammalia > Cingulata > Chlamyphoridae > Tolypeutes > Tolypeutes matacus. The sequence goes on along the minus strand of JAKSZT010032012.1, from coordinate 21,047,908 downwards.
CTTTTTCAGATGATAAAAACCTGAGGCACAGAGAGATCAGACAAGCATCCTAAGATCATTCAGCCGGTCAAGGGCAAGTCAAGGCTCAAACTCAGGTCCTGGGTTCCATCTGCTACATCTTTCTAGGATACTGGGTGAGCTCAGAAGTCAATGAGACAGAGAGCAGCCCCACAAGGAGTCCCTGGCCTAGGATGCAGCAGACACTGCCAGTCCAGGGAAAATCTGTCTCCCCACTAGGAAGAGAGAAGATGCAAACCAGCTCAGCTGGTTCACTCCTAGCACAGTCGTGCCCTGCAACATCACCCGGGAAAGAGCAGGGAGTGTGAGATACTAATCAACTGCTTAGGAAACTGATAGTCTGGGGAGAAGGGGGTTCACTTAAAAACAAGGTAAAATATGTCACTTGCTTTTGATTAATTTTTAAGAGTGCAGTTAGACATGGGGACTTTAGCATGAATTGCCTCCGATTTATGTGCCGATCAGATGGATCCTTAAACTTCCTAAGTGCTTAAAGTGTACACATTTTAACTTGAAAATTACCAGGTTTGTCTAAAGAAAAATTTTCGAACATAAAACATGAAGCTCATTTGAAGGGAGAAATTCTCCAATGGAGTGAACCCAGCCTGTCATAAAAAAGTTAAACCAGGCATAAAGGAAAATGTCAGATGTGTGGGAGAACCAAATGTCTCTCCTCCTCTTTTTTTTTATTTATATAACCTGGATCAGATTATAGAAGAATATATGAATGTCTGAGGCTGGGCACCAGGAGGTCCAGGAGGGGAGGGAGGCTTGCTCTCCCTGGCAGTGCAGAGCTCTCTCCTGGAGAATACTATTTTTTTAAAAAAACTTCTAAATAAAGCACTGTAGAGTGGCACATTTATAACCAGCAAAAAATTACTCAAATAAGAGACGCTGTCAGCTATTTATTTTAAAAGCTTTTTCCTGAAGGAGAAGGGGGAAAAAAAAAATCTCTCCAGTTTCCTCCATGTCCCTTCAAAAGGTTTGTGAGTGGATTCTTTCCTGGCTTTTTATTCTCCTCCTTAGGAAAGGAGCCTATCTCCTGGCTCAAGAATTCTTTCTGCTCTTCTTTCTCTCTCTTCTCTACCTCCAGCTGAATTATCTCTCAGGAAAAAAGGAAGCTGAGTCTCGGCCTCAGGACAATGGGCTAGGGAGGTAAGATGTTGGAGTGTATGTTTGTGGGGTGCAGAAGGGGTTCATATAAAAATTCCGGCAATAGCTCCCAGACAGAAAGAAGGAAGGAGGGAGGGAGAAAAGAAAGGCAAAACAAAGGAAAAGGAGGGAAGAAAACAAGAGGAAGGTGGTTGGAGAAGAAAGGGGAAGGGAGGGAGGAGAAGCATCCCCAGTCTATGCGAGCCGTGTGGCATTGAGGGCTCAGCCCCAGCTTCCAGCTCATGCTGCCTTTCCCCATCAGCCCCATTTCTAATCAAGCCTGAGCTGTGCACCCAAAGCCAAGGGCGCGAATGTCACTGCACGTCAAGCTGCCGCTACCCGCCCCCCACGGAGTTGGTTTATTTCTCTCCTTTGCACAAAGGCCTGGCTGGACTAGGGTAAGGCTGGGTCTGCACAATGGCCTCAAAATGAAACATCAACAGGGATGGGGCTCGTGGTCCTGAAAATGCTGGAAAGATCTTTACTAGGAATAGAATGGAGGGCTATACTATGTTAAAATGGCAATGCTAGTTTAACTGACTTCTTCTCCTTAGAAGGCATCACCCAGGGTTGAACACCAGGGTGAGTTAGACACCTGAAGAGCAGGTACCTATTCAGATCGAAGAGCAGGTGCCTGATCTGATCAGCATGTGTGTTGAGAACTCCATACCTGTCCACTGCCTTCGTGGCCCCTTATTCCCATCTATTAGAATCCTGCCCATTCTTCAAGCACCAGCTCAAATTCTTCCTCCATCATTGCCCCTTCCAGCCAGGAATGAGCCTTTCTCTACATCAGGGGCTCTTAACCTTTTTTGTTACATGGACCCTTTTGCCAGTCAGGTGAAAACCATGGACCCCTTACTAAGTCCACACTATACTGTGGATTATTTAATAAATACATCACACCCACACCACCACGTCCCCACAAGAAGAATGTTTTTTTTTGAATTTCAATTCAAGATCACAGACTCCTGGTTAAGAACCTTTGCTCTAAATGCTTTACTTGTACTTCAGAAACATCCCCTTACCACCTTCTGGAAAGTGTTAGCTATTTGAGAGCACACTGTAGCTCTTGTACCAGACTGAAGGCTTTCAAGGCCCCAAGACTAGGCCTGGTTGATTTTTATATTTCCTACAGGGTTGGCTGCAGGAACAGGTGCTCACGAAAAAGACAGAAAATTACTAATACTAGCCCAATACATTAAGCACTTACGGGAGGGAAGGCATTGGTTCAAGCATTTGCATGTATTAATTCTAGTCTTCACAGCAATCCTGTTAGGGGATGCTAGAGTTGTCCTCAATTTAGAGGTGAGGCAATCGAGGTCCAGTGGTTGAACACCTTGCCCCAGGTCACACAGCTGCTAGGGGAGCAGAGATGAGATTTGAACTCAGGTGTCTGTGCTGGAGCCTGTTCCTTTAGCCACTCTACAAGGTCTCTTGAAAGCCTCCCCTGTGACTCAGAATCCACGGAGATGGAACAATTAAGTTAACGTTCACAAATATGTTCCACAATCCAATGCCAATACCATTCCTTAGTCTTAAAATTTCATTTTGTTTTGTTTTTGCACACCCCACCACCTTGGAATTGTACAACATATGAGCCCTGCAGGATTCAAATGTGAGTCTTTTAGACCCAAAGCCCTTATTCTTTTTACTATGTAACGTTGGACATGGAGTCAGGACAGTATAGGAAAGATTGGAGTTCCAGTTCTGTCACTTAGCAAGCACACAGGGTTATTTATAAGAATTAAATGAGATAACAGTACAACATAGCTCCCACAGAGCCTGGCACAAAGTTATTCATAATAATGACAATGAGAATTATATCGCAAGGCCATTGTAAAGTGCAGGTGATTGATTAGCATCCACCTGAGATCAGGTATCTCAAACTCTGCTTTCTCTGTGAAGTCCTCTGTTACCATTCAACACTGAAGGCCCCCTTGCCCCTGAAGGGGCCTCACTCTGGTATCCTGCACCACATGGCCCAGCAGCAGACACTCTCTTGTACTCTCCTCTAGCTGTTTTTGTAAGGGACTCTAAGCAGGGAGTGCTTTATGGTTTAGACCTCTGTCTCTGGAGTCTGTCAGCATCTCTGTGGACAGTCGCCCAGGTTGTACACTGCATACACAGTGGGCACCACTCCCCTGGCACTCTCTGGACCCTGACTCACAATGGACCTGAGTCAGACAGACCTGAGCTCACATCTAGGCCGTGCCGCCTGTTACTGTGTCATCTTGGACAAAGGATTTACCTCTTTAATCCCCAGTCTCCTCACCTGAAGAATGGGGATGTGATTAGTCCTCTTTCACAAGGGTGAGAGGGTGAACAGAGATAGCACGTTTAGGATTCTAAGCATAGAACCCGCACTAGCAAGAGCTCAATAATGTCAACTATTATTTTTAGATCCCAAACAGAGGGGAGGGCCCTAAGGAGGTGCTGAACAGATGTTCATTGATTGATGAATTTCTCCCCTATAAAGCCTGGACTTGTGGCTCTTCCTCCAAAGACTTCCTCTTGAACAAGCCAATGCTACTAAAGCAGGAGGTGGAACGTAGCATCTATTAGCACAGGCTAAGTGAGGAAAAGAGAAGGGGAAAAAAGATAGTGCGGACCAGAAGGGACTTGCCAAAGATTCTCTGTGCCTCAGCCTCAGCCTTCGGCATCGTCTGGGAGTTAACACTTCCCAAGGGCAGAGGTGATCCTCAGTGCGTCTCTACTCTGCTGGCAACATGCACAAGACATAGGAGGCCTCGCTGCTGCCGCTGCTCGCTCACCTGCCACACCTCCTCCGCGGTAAGGCACTTTGCGGTGTGCGTTCCTGGCCTGGCCTTAAATGTACACTCAGGTAAGAGAGAAATCTGGACCATCTGCAGCACTGTAAAGAGCCCTGGTCTGGGGCTTGACCCGTGTCCTTGGGCACTTCCAGCTTTCATTGACCTCAGGTTACTTGTCTCTAAATAACAATAACCAGCAATGTCTCTATCTGCCTTTGAAGCTGCTAGGAACCTCAAACACAGTAACACAGGAAAGAACTTTGAAAGGTAAAATGAGCTACTCAAAAGCAAATGCAAAGGGTTATAAATATCATAATAATTATTAATTATTACTGTACCCAACAAGAACTGTGGGCCTTACACCACTCCAGAAACCGCCCACTTGTCTGTCTCTGTGAAAACCTGAGAAGAGCATTGCAGGCAGTGGCAAAAGTGTGTGCAAAGGCCCTGTGGTGGAGAGCCTCCTTAAATGTTCTAGAAATTAACGGAAGGCCAATGTGCCTGGAATACACTGACTAGGGTGGAAGAGGGACCATATCTAGCAGGTGCTCAATAACATTTCACAGATGAATGAATGACTTGGTAGCAAATAGGATTGCTGTAGGGGTCCTGGGGACCGCCCCCCCCCCCCTTTTTTTATCTTTTCTGGGTGTTCACTTCGCTCTAGCATCACTGAATGCTTCTGATAACCTCGTCGTGGACTCCCTGTGGGGCCGCTCTCCGCACTGGCGGAGGTCTCCCTCCCAGCTCCCCGAGCTCCCCTGGCGATCAGACGCTGGCCAGAAGCTCTGGGCTCTATGCTTGGCTGATGCCATCCTCCCTGCCCTCCCAAAGAGCCCCCTCCTTTCCTCCTGCTCGGGCTCCCCCAAGGGACCACAGCCCGTGTTTATGAAAACTGAACATGTCATTCAAACCTGCCCCTCTGGCCTCCTGAAGCTAGGGATCAGGAGCCACGATTTTTACCTCTTCTGGCTGCCACTGGACTTTACAAGCAAAGGCTGGTCTCCCCCTTGGCAGTTCCCAGAACTTCGCAGACAGTAATGAGTCTGGGGCTGGTGTCAAGCTCAGATGTCAAACAGAGTGGCCAGGGCCTCCTGAAACACGGCGAGCCGCGAGCTTCTCCCTCTACAAGGTCAGCTGTGTGTAACACTTCATTAAATTGCTCAAACACTGAGCCGTGTCTTTAACCAATACCTTTAATGTCATTTTCTGCAGACTTAATAGAGGAGCATTAGCATACCTGTCAAGTCTTCCCATTTAAACTTCGAAGTAAGGGAAGTTTAAAGTGCCTCCTTCAGCCCACAGTGGATTTAGCTTCCAACTTTGGTTTAAGAAAAAGGAAGGAAAAAAAAAAAAAGGAGGAGGGGGATATCCTCTGTGGGCCTCTGTGACGAAGCAGGGAAGAGTGCCTATATTGCAGCCTTATTCCCCATCTCCCTTCTTCGGTTAAGAACAAAGGGAGGCAAGTCCAGTGTTGACCCAGAAGTGGCCAAGAGCTCCAGGAGGTCAAGCAGTCCTTTCTCCTGTCTCCAAAGCGTGTGCTGTCTAGAACACTGCGTGAACCTTCTGGATAGGCATAAAAACCCAGGCAAGGAGGGCCTCTGGGAGGATGAAGTCCTGCTCGCAGGGCCTCTTTGGACCATTTGGACTAAACTCCGAGGCTCCCTCTTTCTGAGCGGCCTGAGCTGTGGGTGTGGACAGCTCAGTGTGTGTGGATTACTTTGCAGCTCTCTTCTTCCTCCCGGTGGGGTGAAGAGAAGGAATGAGAGCAGAAAAGGAGGGCAGCAGGCCAGGGCTGAGGAGTGGGTTGGCGAGGGCCGCCCTAGGTTTGGACTGGACTTGATGCTCTTCGAGTCAGCTTCGAAACTTCTACAAGCGAGGCCCAAACAGCACCCCCGGAGAGGCCTGGCCTCCACCCCAGGACACCCACATAAAGGAGGGTCTAGCAGTACACGAAGCCTGGAAAGTCCACCTCCTCTGTGAGGCATGGGAAGGGTCCATCTCGATGCCATGATCCGTTGCCACTGAAGGACAAGACCAGGGCTCCATGTATCCTGGGGTCCTGGGTGGGCCAGAGAGCAGCCCCCCAGCCTCAGGAAACCCCAGCTGTGCAACAGGCTCAGTCGCCAGGGCGGGGTCAGTGCTTCTGGGGGTGCAGCAGGCCTTGAGGACTCAGCATGAGAGTCTTGGCGGGAGTTGGGAAGCAGGATAATGAATGTGCCTCTGTCATTAAACTGCTAATCGTTAATTATCCCCCTAGACATCGCATAATGTGCTACCCAGGCAAAAAATAAAACTGCTTGAACTTTTCTACTAAGTTCTAGTTTTAAACAAATTACTCGCGTCAAAACTATTTACTAAAGTGAGTAATATTAGACATTTGTCAGACTTCATAACATGCTTTAATTAGCGCCCGCTAATAAAGTCCTCATGTAATTAAGCACACATACAAACCTCAGTTGTTGTTTTTTTCCAATTTTTGCTTACGATAATTTTTTTAAAGTATTTGATGTCTGGCTTCCAGAAAAATGTATGGGCACGGAGGTGTGTGCTTTTGTGTGCGTATGTTTCCAATGTCACTCCATAATGAGACACCCACATAATGAAAGCACCCACTTAATTATTAATGCTGCAATTAAGGCGAGAAGGCAGAGTTTCTCCTCCAAAGTGAGAAGTTGATCCCTGGCTCGCGCTGCGGTGGGAACTGGTGCAGGCTGCCACTCTGTCCTCTTGGTCCCCGGGGGCAGAGCAGACAGCGCCTCGTGCCTGGGCTCCCTTGGGGAGCAAGCAGGTCTATACAGAGCCTGCTGGCTTCCCTGACATGCTCCTCCTGAGAGGTTCCAGAGTGAAGGTGGCAGTAGTGACAGTTTGCTCTCAGCTCTGAAACCTGTCACTCGGAGATCAGCATTTTAACTATTCCCTGTCCCTGAAAAAAAAAAAAAAAAAAAAAGGAGGACACCTTAATTTATCCTTCTGATTGGCCTGATAGCTGTCATAGTGACAGCCTGTCTCTGGCTGAAAGGGACCTGGTGCTAGTCCTCCGGCTGGCTGTGTGTGCATTATATGGTCTGCTGGCTCCCGGAAATGGCAGTCCTGAGAAAGCAGCCCTGAACCCTGATCTCTGCTCTCCCCCTGCTTCTGCCTCCCCTCTCGCTGGCCGAGAGATTGGGGGTGACCTCCAGGGTCTGACCAAGCCAACTCTCTTGCTTGAAGCTGGGTGCATCTTGGTGGTACCCAGTGGATGTTCCATTACAGACTGGCCCATCTGCAAATGGCTTGACAGGGTCACCCCTTCCCCTGTGTATTCGAGACGGGGGACAGCGATGACTCAGGCAGCTGGATGCCCCAAAGGGTTAACTGATGTCCTAAACGAAGTCTGAGAACTTACCTGATTCCCCATATGATACTACGCAGTTCACTCCCAGAACATGAGTTTGGTAACTTCATTTTGACAGCCACATCTCTTCTCCAAAGGGCTGGTATGTTCCTGAACTGTAGTAAATCCACAACTCTTTTTTTTTGGTAAATGTTAAAAATCCCATGTCCCTTAAACCCCCTAGAAATTCTAATGTATCTTCTAGACTCATCAAGAACCCTGATATGTGGTTGTCAGTCTGAGTTTGATATGTTCTCAATAAGATTTTGTCCAGCTTTACTGTATGTAGGTTGTGTTTATAAAACTAGGTTTTTGTTTCCTTTTCCAAACAGAAATATATTTGCTTTTTCAAAGACTGCCTGCCCTCCCCCAGGCCCTGAGGCCTCCCGGGGGGGGAGGGGGGAATCTGTATACATTCTTCTGCCCACCAACACCTCAGCACACAGCTGCACTGACAGTATTTTGGCCACAAGTCACATGTGACTACTGAGCACTTGAAATGTGCCCTGTCGAGAAGTGCCGTAATTGTAAAATATACACGGCAAAGGAGTCAGAAACAAAGAATGTAAAAAATCTCTTTGATTTTTATATTGATTACATGTAGGAAAGAATAGTATGATGGTTATATTACGGTAAATAAAATATACTATTAAAATGAATTTCACTGGCTTCTTATTACTTTTTTAATGTGGCTACTAGAAAAATTAAAACTGCTTATGTGGCCATAATTACATGTCGGCTGTTCAGTGCTGATTAGCGACAGCCGCCTATGGCAGCCGAGCGGGACAGAGGGGACAGTTTCAGCCTTGCCCTGGGTTCGGTCCAGCTCTGCCATTCGTTGGCTGTGTGACCTTGCACATACCTCTTTACTTCTCTGGGCCTCGATTCCCTTAGTTTTACAAGAGAAGGTTGATGGTACAAGAGGATCTATGAGATCTGTTCCAGTTGTAAGTTTCTGGGGTTGATCAGAATGGGATCACCATCTCTCTGGAGACTTTAAAGAAGAGGACAGTGGCCTTGGCTGCTTTGGACATGGAGCCATTAAGGCAGAAGGGAAGAAAAGGGACACTGGCATCTTTGGAATTTCTGACTGGCTCTTGGGTGCCTTGTATCTTCCCTTCCTAGTCATTCTGGAATTTGCACTCAAGCTCCCTAAGATGTGGCCAAATGAACTCTGACCTCTCCACCTTGGTTCTCCCATTCCCCATTGCCAGGCTGAACAGCACCTGGGGAGGGGAGCACCTGTTCCGTCCTTTAACCCATGGTGATATGTCACTGATCAGCACAATTGGCTCTAATAGCTCCCCAGGTGGATTCCAGAGAGCAATGAGCCGAACATAAAAATCCCTTTATTATTGCCATTTCACTTTTATATACCCATCAAGCTTTCCTAGTTAATCTCCTACATCACAATAGCTGATCATTTTTAACATTTGACATTGATAGAGTGCCCACTGCTATTATTCTGACATACTATAAAACATTACACCCATTTGCAATAGAAAAGGCCAAGAATCAATACCCAGCCCCATTTTCCACTGTGGCCGTAAATCACGAAGCACCTAACAAATTGGTTTCAGTAGAAGAAACTTCAGAACGAATGAATGGCCTGACCAATCCCCATCCCCTGTTAGAGCTCACTGGGACCTGGATGTTTGACGGCTGGGGGCAGGGGTGGGACGGTGCTCTGCTCCCTAAGGCAACCGGGATTTCCCAGGGATAAGAATCGTCCTTCTGCTTGAACCCCAAACACCCACGGGTGCTGAAGGGCACCTTGTTCTGCTCATGTCTGCTTTAGCCCTTGCCTTATAGAAGTGGCCCCACGCTGGGAAGCTGGTGGTTTTCCCAGGACCTAACTTCCTGCTTCTCACCCCAACTCTCGATAGGCTCGAAGAAGCTTTGCCAAGATCATTGGTCTATTTATCAGTTACCCCATTCACTGGTACAATCAGATGTTAAACCAAATTGATTAGCTAGATAGATAAATTGATTTGGGAATGAATTAACTGATCAGTTCCCCCAAGCCAGGAGTTAAAGAAAGTTATGGATTTAGGCATTGCTTAAAATGTGTAGCGTAAAGGGTTAGGCTGTATAGTCAGCCATTATCCTTGTATTGGAAGTGAATGACATTTTTAAAAATCTAGAATTTTCAGAAGATTGCCATTATTTTTCATTTTTTGAGCATCACCTAGATCCAGCTTAAGTGCACTGAAATTGTGGAACTCCCTCAAAAGCTTCTTTTAGCCTAACTTAGTTGAGAATACATGAGTCAACCTACGTCTGACTGGGCGCAGTTGCTGAAATGCTGGAATGTTCTGACAGCATGTGGACCAGCTCTGGGACAACAGAAGGGAGGAGCAGCTTATTTGCTAGTTTATTTTCAGTTCAGGACTGGATTTCCTATAGGAGCCTGATGTATGAGTGGCCTGTGATAGGCACATTCCTGAAAAGTCACCCACAAACCTGATTTTTGTAGAACAAATTCCTTTTTCCTTTTAACTTATTTTATAACTTCAGAGATGATTTTCCTGCCTTATAATCAGTAGTGAGTTATTCTTTACATTATCTGTTTTAACCTCGAATGTTCCTACATAAAATGAAGAGCTTTTGTGAAAAGAAATTCTTTGGAAAAGGGACACATCCTGCAATTTGTGAACGATTCCAGTCGTTTTGTTTTGCAAGCTAGGAATGGCTTATGCAGGAGATCACTGGATTCCAACTTGCAGTGGTTCGTTTGGAGGTTGATATAACTGTAAGAACATCGGATTCTGATTCAGGAACCTGGGTTTGCGTCTGACGCTGCGACTGTCCAATTAGGTGCGCCCAGGGTAGATGCGATAAAGAACCTCCTTATGCTTTAATTTTTTCCTTTATAAAGTGGGAATAATAATTTTCTATCCCTTTCACATGATCCCAATGAGGAGATGAGAAAACTCAAGTAAAAGCATGTATATCATTGCCATTACTGCCAATGTAATGATAATAAAGTGAAGAAAGAAGACTAAACCATTCTTACATCAAGGCCTATTTTATGCCATCAAGCAAAGTTTCAATTATTCAGAATAAACAAAATAGAAAAGACAAAAAACTCAAATCTAGGCCTCTTACTTTTGTAGCATGAACATTGAAAGTCCAAAAGATAAGCAGGTACAACTAGGTCCTAGACTTCATCACCTTAAAAAAGCCATTGAGTGCCTTTAGATTTTTTTTTCTTTTTCTGACATCTCACTCTCAGTTTTTTTTTTTTTTTACATTTCTCAATTAAATTTAATGGATACATATAATTTTTTTTTTTATCAAACAATACGTTATACAATATATTTGGTTCATAGTAATGCATTCATACAGTATTTGTCCTTTTGTGTCTAGCTTGCTTCGCTCAACATAATGTCCTCCAGGTTCATCCATGTTGCCATATGCTTTATGACTTCATTTCTTCTTACAGCTGCATAATATTCCATCGTGTGAATAGACCACAGTTTGTTTATCCATTCATCTGTTGATGGACACCTGGGTTGTTTCCAACTTTTGGCAATGATGAATAATGTGGCTATGAACATCGGTGTGCAGATGTCTGTTCGTGTCACTGCTCTCCGTTCTTCTGGGTATATACCCAGTAGTGGTATTGCAGGGTCACGGGGCAAGTCTATATTCAACTTCTTTAGGAACTGCCAAACAGTCCTCCATAGTGGTTGTACCATTCTGCATTCCCACCAACAGTGAAGAAGTGTTCCTATCTCTCCACATCCTCTCTGACACTTGTGGTTCTCTGTCTGATAGGTGTAAATGATATCTCATTGTAGTTTTGATTTGCATTTCCCTAATCATGAGTGATGTTGAGCATTTCTTCATGTGTTTTTTTGGCCATTTGTATTTCTTCTTTGGAGAAATGTCTATTCAAGTCTTTTGCCCATTTTTTAATTGGGTCATTTGTCTTTTTATTGTTGAGTTGTAACATCTCTTTATATATCCTGGATATTAAACCCCTATCAGATATGTGATTTCCAAATATTTTTTTCCATTGAGTTGGCTGCCTTTTCACCCTTCTGACAAAGTCCTATGAGGTGCAAAAGTGTTTAATTTTGAGAAGGTACCATTTATCTATTTTTTTTTTCTTTTGTTGCACGTGCTTTGGGTGTGAGGTCCAAGAAACCACCACCCACTACAAGGTCTTGAAGATGTTTCCCTACATTTTCTTCTAGTAGTTTTATGGTCCTGGCTTTTATATTTAGATCTTTCATCCATTTTGAGTTGATTCTTATAAAGGGGGTGAGAGAGAGGTCCTCTTTCATTCTTTTGGTTATAGATATCCAGTTCTACCAACACCATTTGTTGAAGAGACTGTTTTTTCCCATTAGCGTGGGCTTGGTAGGTTTGTCAAAAACCAGTTGACTGTATAGGTGAGGGTATATTTCTGGGTTCTCAATTCTATTCCACTGATCAATGTGTCTATCTTTATGCCAGTACCATGCTGTTTTGACCACTGTAGCTTTGTAATATGTTTCAAGGTCAGGCAGTGAAATTCCTCCCACATTGCTCTTCTTTTTTAGAATGCTTTTGGCTATTCGGGTACACTTACCCTTCCAGATGAATTTGGTAATTGTCTTCTCCAATTTTGTAAAATAAGCTGTTGGGATTTGGATTGGTATTGCTTTGAATCTATAAATCAGTTTGGGCAAGATTGAATCTTCACGATATTTATTCTTCCAATCCATGAACACGGAATGTCTTTCCATTTGTTTAGGTCTTTTAAAATTTCTTTTAGCATTGTTTTGTAGTTTTCTGCATATAGGTCCTGTACTTCTTTGGTTAAATTAACTCCTAGGTATTTGAGTCTTTTTGTTGCTATTGAAAATGGAATTTTCCTTCTGATTTCCTCCTCAGATTGTTCAGTACTAGTGTACAAAAACATTACTGATTTTTGTGTGTTGATTTATATCCTGCCACTTTGCTGAACTCATTTATTAGTTCAAGTAGCTTTGTTGTGGATACTTCAGGATTTTCTAAGTACAGGATCATGTCATCTGCAAACTGTGAGAGTTTTACTCCTCTTTTCCTATTTGGATGCCTTTAATTTTTTTGTCTTGTCTAATTGCCCTAGCTAGAACTTCTGAACAGTGTTGAATAACAACGGTGACAGTGGGCATCCTTGTCTTGTTCCTGATCTTAGGGGGAAAGCTTTCAACCTTTCCCCATTGAGTATGATGTTGGCTGTGGGTTTTTCATATATGCCTTTATCATATTGAGGAATTTTCCTTTTATTCCTATCTTTTGAAGTATTTTTTATCAAAAAAGGATGTTGGATTTTGTCGAATGCCTTTTCTGTATCTATTGAGATGATCATGTGTTTTTTTCCCTTCAATTTGTTAATGTGGTGTATTACATTGATTGATTTTCTTATGTTGAACCAGCCTTGCATACCAGGAATAAATCACACTTGGTCGTGATGTATGTCTTTTGATATGCTGTTGGATTCGATTTGCAAGTATTTTGTTGAGAATTTTTGCATCTATGTTCATAAGAGAGATTGGTCTGTAATTTTCTTTTCTTGTGGAATCTTTATTTGGCTTTGGTATTAGGGTGATGTTGGCTTCATAAAATGTGTTGGGTAATTTTCCCTCCTCTTCAATTTTTTTGGAAGAGTTTAAACAGGACTGGTGTTAATTCTTTTTGAAATGCTTGGTAGAATTCACCTGTGAAGCCATCTGGTCCTGGACTTTTCTTTGCTGGGAGATTTTTGATGACGGATTCAATCTCCTTTATTGTGATTGGTTTGTTAAGTTCTTGTATTTCTTGTAGCGTCAGTGTAGGTTGGTTATGCTTTTCTAGAAATTTGTCCATTTCATCTAGGTTGTCTAGTTTGTGGGCATATAGTTTTTCATAATATCCTCTTATGATTCTTTTTATTTCTATGAGGTCATTTGTAATTCCCCCCCTTTCATTTCTGATTGTATTTATTTACATCTTCTCTCTTTTTTTGTTTGTTAGTCTAGTGAGGGGTTTGCCAATTGTATTGATCTTCTCAAAGAACCAGCTTTTGGTTTTGTTGATTTTCCCTATTGTTTTTCTGTTCTTATTTTCATTAATTTCTGCTCTAATCTTTATTATTTCTTTCCTTCTGCTTGCTTTGGGATTTGTTTGCTGTTCTTTTTCTAGTTGTTCAGTTAAATCTTTGAGTTTAGCTCTTTCTTGTTTTTTAATATAGGCATTTAGGGCTATAAATTTATAAATTTCCCTCTCAAGACTGCCTTCACTGTACCCCATAAGTTTTTTTTTTTTTTTAAGATTTATTTATTTACTTTATCCATTTTAGACCTCCCTGTCCCCATTTGCTGTTTTGTGTCCATTTGCTGGGCAATTCTCTGTGTCTGTTTCCTGCCATCTCTTCCCATCCTCCTCCAGTCTTCACCAGGATTCCATCCTGGAGACCTCCGATGTAGGAGAGAGGTGTTCTGCCACCTGTGCCACCTCGGTTTCTGGTTTTCAGAGCTTTCGGGGCATCTCGTCCCGTCTCTCCCCTGTTACGTCATCATCTTGCCTGATGGCTCCCGGGACCTGGCGTCTCACCAGCACACAGAGCCTGGCAGCCCATGCGCCTTCTATATATATATTTTTTATTTTACCGGGAGGTCCCAGGGATTGAAGTCAGGTCCCTCCATATGGCTGATGGACGCCCAACCATTTGAGCCACATCTGCCCCTTATCCCATAAGTTTTGATATGTTGTATTCTCATTTTCATTTGTCTCAACATATTTACTGATTTCACTTACAATTTCTTCTTTGACCCACCGAATATTTAGGAGTGTGTTGTTCAGTCTCCACACATTTGCAAATTTACTTTTTTCCTGTCTGTTATTGATTTCTAGTTTCATTCCATTATGATCTGAGAAGGTGCTTTGTATAATTTCAATCTTTTTATATTTATTGAGAGCTGAATTGTGACCTAACATGTGGTCTATCCTGGAGAAAGATCCATGGGCACTTGAGAAGAATGTATAACCCGCTGAGTTTGGATGCAGTGTTCTGTATATGTCTGTTAGGTCTAACTTGTTTATCATATTGTTCAAGTTCTCTGTTTCCTTGTTGATCTTCTGTCTAGTTGTTCTATCTAATGATGTGAGAGGGGTATTGAAGTCTCCGATGATTATTGTAGAAATGTCTATTTCTCCCTTCAGTTTTGCCAGAGTTTGTCTCATATTTTGGGGCACCCTGGTTACGTGCTTAGATATTTATGACTGTTATATCTTCCTGGAGGATCGTCCCTTTTATTAATATAGAATGGCCTTCCGCATCTCATCACTTTTTTGCATTTAAAGTCTGTTTTGTCTGATATTAGTATAGCTACCCCTGCTCTTTTCTGTTTACTATTCGAGTGGAGTATCTTTTTCCAACCTTTTACTTTCAGCCGGCTTGTATCCTTGTGTCTGAGGTGAGTTTCTTGTAAGCAGCATGTGGATGGCTCATGTTTTTTTATCCATTCTATCAGCCTGTATCTTTTGATTGGGGAATTTAATCCATTCACATTCAATGATATTACTGAAAATGCACTATTTATTTCCTCCATTTTATTCTTTGGTTTTCATATCATCTTGTTTTTGTCTCTCTTTTTACTCTTTCGGTTATCCTTTCTGCTTTTCTTTTTTCTATACTCTCCTCCAAGCCTCTCTCTCCTGTCTTTCTTTCAGGTTCTAAGGCTTCCTTTAATATTTCCTGCAAAGGTGGATTCTTTTTTGCAAACTCTCTTTGTTTCTGATTGTTTGTGAATACTCTATACTCACCTTCATATTTGAAGGACAGTTTTGCTGGATAAAAAATTCTCGGCTGGCAGTTTTTCTCTTTCAGTTTCCTAATTGTATCATACCACTGTCTTCTTGCCTCCATGGTTTCTGAAGAAAAATCTGCACTAAGTCTCATTGGACGTCCTTTGTACATGATCGTTTGCTTCTCTCTTGCTGCTCTGAGAATTTTCTCTTTAGCTTTTACATTTGACATTCTGAATAGTATGTGTCTTGGCGTAGGTCTATTTGGATTTATTCTTATTGGGGTACGGTGTGCTTCTTGGACATTTAAGTTCATTTCTTTCATGAGAGTTGGGAAATTTTCAGCTATTATTTCCTCAAATACTCTTCCTGCCCCTTTTCCTTTCTCTTCCCCTTCTGGAACTCCCCTGACACGTATGTTGTTACGTTTTGTGTTGTCATTCAACTCTCTGAGTCCCTGCTCAATTTTTTCCATGCTTTTCTCTCTCTGTTCTTTTCTCTCTTCAATTTTAGCTGCTCTGTCTTCGGTATCACTTATTCTTTCTTCTATCATTTTGAGTCTGCTGTTGTATGCCTCAAATGTGTTTTTGACTTCACCTATTGTGTCTTTCATTCCCATGAACTCTGTTACTTTTCTGTTCAGGATTTCAAATTCTTCTTTGCGTTCGCTCAGTGTCTTCTTTTTTTTTTTTTTTTTTTTTGAGAGGGAAGCTTGCTCATACTGGCCCAGCTGCCATCTACTCCAGACAAACAGGCAAGGAAGTATGGCTGTTCTTTATTTCCAGGGTTATTTATACACCATTGTTATTACTCAGATGTTACACAGAAGGAACACAAAACACAACTTCCCAGAATCACTTTTGCTATGCCTAGGGAGTATGTGTACTCTGAATCAAGGACTTTGTAACCTAATAGCTGATTCAACAGTTGGACCACTGCCCAGGCCTTAACCGTCACAGTTTAACCCTCACGGGCCACTGCCTGAGTCTCAACCCTTTACAGTATGTCATGATGCAAGTGTACTGGCTTCCTTCACATGTTAGTGATTTATGTCTGGGCATGCTTATGTTTCAGGCACTGGGCTTGATGCTTTGCAAATATTATACCATGTAACCCTTACTACAATTTTATGAAGTAAAATTATCTTCTTTTCTATGTGAGGAAACTGAGGCTTGGAGGAGTGAAATAACTTGCCTGAGGCTCATGCTTTATATTTGAATTAACAAATGCACATATTTATGCGTTCATAAAAATCTGTGAATATGATATTGCTACAAGGATTGCACGCACTTTGAAACATGCTACTTTTTATTGGCATTATCTTGTTCCTTAGAAAACCAACAAGGAAAGTGGAGCGTATTGACAAATATTTTCCAAAGCTTTTGTAGATCTGGCATGAGGCCCTCTGGCAATTCTTTTTTTTTTTTAACATTTGCAAAATGATATATAAATATATATGCATATATGTGTATTTGCTTACAAAAATGTTATTTATATATATATACACATATATTTTAAGAAGTGCTTAGATTACCCAAAATATTACTCGGAACCCACTGGGATTCCCATGTTGCCCACCTCCCACCCCTCCCACCACATCCCACACAAACATCTCCCACAGTGTGGCCCACCACCCTCAATGAACTTACACATCCTGGAGCCTTGCCACCAACCATAGACCACAGTTCACACTGTAGACCACACTCTCTCGCACTCAGTTCTGCGTGGTGTGTGCTGATTTAAAATGGCCTACATCCGTTGCCACAACAGTACTCAGGATAACCTCCAACTCCCAAGGAAACCCCTGTATTTCAACTGCTCATCCCCTCCCTACCCCAAAAGTGTCAAGTGGCCACTGGCTCCACCTCATTGTTATAATTTCTTGCATTGCTAGAATCACCATATGTGAACAAGAGAATACCATCAAGTCCACTCTGGCCCATAGTTCTTCCCCCAATCCAGAGGCGACTGGGATGGTGATGTCCACTCCAACTCCAAGTGAGAGAGGG
>JAKSZT010032012.1:20874257-21025818 GCA_026826555.1 Tolypeutes matacus | reverse complement strand
GACTGCTTTCGCTGCATCCCATAGGTTTTGATATGTTGTGTTGTTGTTTTCATTAGTTTCAAGGTAGTTACTGATTTCTTTTGAAATTTCCTCTTTGACCCACTGTTTGTCTAAGAGTGTGTTGTTTAACTTCCATATCCTTGTGCCTAACCTGTTTCTCTGGCCCTTATTGATTTCCAACTTCATTCCGTTGTGGTCAGAGAAATTACTTTGTATAATCTCAATCTTTCTGAATTCATTGAGTGTTGTTTTGTGGCCTAGCATGTGGTCTATTTTGGAGTATGTTCCATGTGCACTGGAGAAGAATGTAAATCCCGCTGTATTTGGGTGTAGTGTTCTGTATATGTCTATTAAGTCCAAATCTTCTAATGTATTGTTGAGTGCCTTCGTTTCTTTATTGATTCTCTGCCTAGATGTTCTGTCTAATGATGATAGTGGTGTGTTGAAGTCCCCTGCTATAATTGTAGAGGAATTTATTTCTCCTCTTAGTTTTTCCAGAGTTTGCCGCACGTATTTTGAGGCACCTCGATTAGGTGCGTAAATGTTGATGATTGTTCTCTCTTCTTGAGAGATTACTCCTTTTACTAATATGTAGTGTCCATCTTTGTCTCTTACAATAGTTTTGCATTTAAAGTCTATTTTGTCTGATATTAGAATAGCTACTCCTGCCCTTTTTTGGCTATTGTTAGCTTGTAAAATGGTTTTCCAGCCATTCACTTTCAGCCTCCTTGAATCCCTGGGCCGAAGGTGGGTTTCTTGTAGACAGCATATAGATGGATCATATTTTCTTATCCATTCTGCCAATCTGTGTCTTTTGATTGGTGAATTTAATCCATTAACATTCAGTGTTATTACTCGTAACGAATTTCTTACTTCAGTCATTTTTTCTTTGGGTTAATGTATGCCATATGTTGTTTTGTTTCTCTTTTTGAGTTTTCAGTTGTTTTTAAACTCTCCTCCAACTCTCTCTCCTTTGTGTTTTCCTTTCAACTTGTAGAGATTCCTTTAGTATTTCTTGAAGTGCTGGTTTCTTCTTGACATACTCTCTTAATTGCTGTTTATCTGTGAATATTTTGAACTCTCCATCATTTTTGAATGCCAATTTTGCTGGATAGAGAATTCGTGGCTGGAAGTTTTTTTCTTTTAGTGTTTTGACTATGTCATACCACTGTCTTCTTGTCTCCATGGTTTCAGCTGAGAAATCAGCACTTAATCTTATTGTGCTTCCCTTGTATGTGATGGTTCTCTTTTCTCTTGCTGCCTTGAGTGTTTTCTCTTTGTCTTGAGCATTGGACAATTTGACAAGTATATGTCTTGGAGTTGGCCTGTTGGGATTTATACTATTTGGGGTGCGCTGTGCTTCCTGGATCTGCACATCCATCTCTCTCAATAGATTTGGGAGGTTTTCAGCCATAACTTCCTTCAACACTCCTTCTGTTCCCTTTCCCTTCTCTTCTCCTTCTGGGATGCCCATAATGCGTATGTTAGTGCGTCTTGCATTATCGGTTAATTCCCTGAGACCATGCTGGATTTTTTCTATCTTTTTGTCTATCTTTTCTACAATCTCTTTGATTTCAACTGTATTGTCTTCCATATCACTAATTCTTTCCTCTGCCTGTTCAATTCTGCTGCCATGTGAGTCCAGCGTCTTTTTCATTTCTTGACTTGTGTCTTTGTTCGCCATCATATCCATTACCTTTTTAGGTGTGTTAGCTATTTCTTCAGTATGTTCTCCCAGTGTCTTCTTTATATCCTTAATCTCTTCCTTCAGTTCTTTAAGTTGGTCCATGATATTTGTTTGGATAGCTTTGATTAGTTGTTCGATGTACTGCATTGCTTCCTGGTTTTTATTTTGTGCACTGGACTAGTCCATGTTTTCCAGTTTCTCAGAGTCATTTGTATTTTTCTGTTGCCCTCTGGTCATCATATTATCTTGATGGGTTTGTTCAGTTGATTAGCTTTTCTCTATGCTCTAGAATTTTATTTAGCTGTTGGTTCTGCGTGTGAGTTAAGTTTTCTCTTTGGCAGTTTTTCTTCTTATTTTATTTCCTTGCTTCTTTCTATGTTCCCTTGAAGGCAAAAGGTTAGGGCCAGAGGAATCAAAAGATGTAAGGAAGGCAGAAGGATAATAGAAATATTGATAAAAGTTAGAAGAGGGGCAAAATGAGACTTAATGAGATGAATATTTAACTTGTGTAGGCAGTGTAGAGTGCTAGGAAAAAATATGGAGTTCCTACAATGGACTGGGAAAACAAATGGAGGAATATATATATATATATAGTGATTTAGAAGGCTAGAATTATGAGGAGGGAGAGAAATAGTAGAGAAAGGTCTGAAAGGAAAAAGTTAATACTAATGAAAAAAAAAGAAAAAAGAAGAAGAAGAAAACAAAATAGATGGGATAGAAATTGACACCCTTAAGTTGTGGGCCTATGAAAAAATGTTGTCTCTAAGAGCCACAACAGAAAACAGAAGGCAGAAAGATGCAGGAAGGATAAGTGATAGTACAGAATCAATATATACAGCGAGTGGGAAATTACTGAATAAGAAGCCCAGCAAAGAAGCGACCAGCTGGCAGCACCTATTTAAAAAAAAAAAAAAAAATAGAAGGAAAAAGGAAGAGGGAAGGAAAACAGGAATAATAGCAATAGACCAGAAAGTAACAGAGAGAAACCAAAGATCCACACAGGCAAGCAGTCAAACAGAGCTAAGGGGGGTCAATGATTCCCCTAGGGTCCACGTGGATCCTTCCTGCCTACTTGTGTTTATCAATGAATTTCCCCACAGGATTCTATATGCAGGTCCTGAAGCAGCTTTTAGCTATTAAACTAAATTAAGAAGAATTTATTTTTCATTTGTTGAGGTGACCTCACTTTTTTTATTTATTTATTTTTTTTTTAGCCAAATGCAGGACCCAAAATAATTTCTCCTCTAGACCAACCCCCTCACAGAAGGGACCCTAGCTGGGCCCGTGGAAATTAATCAAGCACGTCCCACTTTCCGGACTCCCCAGGTTAGCTGAAGCTCTGATGTTAGTCAGTGAGGAGTGCTAAAGAGGGCGGATTCCGCCCCTTCTGGCGCCGAGCTCCAGCGTCACCGGGCTGCTCAGTAAATCAGTTTGAGTGCAGATTCGCGTCTGCTCTCAGCCTAATGTTGCTTCAGGTTGGCTTATCTGCTCCCCAAAGCTATGGGGCGGTGCAGGCAGCCAGATCAATGTCTAAAAATATAAAATACCCTTCCCTGTCTTCCAAGCGAACCCTCCCTTCTTTGGGAAGTGTCCCTTCCTCCTGGCTCCGCAGCGGCCCCGGTCTTATCCCTGGGTGGCTAGGGAAATCAGCTCCGTTCCCTGACCAAAATCCCCCCTCCGGTTCACCGGGTGCTGATTAGCTCGTTTGTTCTGTTCACACAAGGTCCAAGGGGTGCCAGGCAGCCAGATCCCCAGAAAATAAAACTTTTTCGCCCCGCGGCTCCAAATGGCCGTTTTATTATTTTTTTTCCCTAACCGCGGGGCTCAGCCGCCTGTGCCAACCTCCACCGGCAGCCTCAAAACTCACGAATCTCCACCGTTCGGTCCACGCCGCCGATCCGCGCAGATAGATGTCCCAAGCTTCTCACTCCACGCATGCACAGCACAGACCCCCGGGCAGGACCCCGTCCCCAATCCGCCTTGCTCTGGGAGCTTGCAGTGTGCGCCCTCCTACACTAACGCCATCTTGCGTCCTCCCTTCCGCTCAATGTCTTCTTGATGTCATTTATCTCTTTAACTATATTGTCTTTCATCTCATTAATTTGATTTTGGAAATTTGTGCTCATCTCACTGATTAGTTCTCTCAAATTCTGCATCTCTTCTGGGACTTTGCTATATTCCTTTTCTTGGGCCATGTCTTCTATTTTCTTAGTATGGCTCATAATTTTTTGCTGGTGTTTAGGCATCTGGTTAGGTTGTATTTTACTTAGATGCTCTATCTCTTTCTCTTTTATAGGGTTTTAGTGGCAGGCGGCTGTGAGTCACCACAGCTCTTTGATTTTTGGCTCAACTTTGATTGTTAGGATTGTCCTGCTGGTTGCTCAAAACTGGGCACTGGACCCAGTAAGGGGTTGTAGAGTCGTTTCCTAGGGCCTTGGGCAGGGAGGCTATAGAGGTCAGGAAAAGCCTCTCCTACTTAGTTTTATTTTCTTATGTGCACCTCCTTGGTCTGACAGGAGATGGCGCTCGTTGGCAGCTCTCAATTTAATGCCTGATCAGAGTGTATTTGTTGTGACACAGACCAGATAGATATTTTTTAATGAATTCACTCAGTTAGCAAACATTTCCTGAGTGCCTGCTCCATGCCCTGCACTGGGCTCCATCCTGTACACATAATAATGACAGACATGATATGGGCCTGTGGGGAGTGTCTGAATCTGAAGTTCTCACACTTTCAGGGGCATCAGAATGAGCTCCAGGACCTACCCAACCCTTCAAAACCAGAATTTTCCAAGGACGGAGTTGGATGTCTGTATTTTAACAGGTTTCCCAGGTAACTCCTACCTGTGGACCACTGGCCTGCAGGTCAAAGCAACACTGGAGACACCATTACTAAGTGCCACCCACCTCCAGCCACCTGTAGCTTCCGGGGGGTGGGGTGGGGGGTTATGTTCAGAGCCCAGATTGCCGATTTCCCTGAAATTGGGGCACCACTAGAAGCTCTTGTGTTCAGCTGGTATGTGCCCACTGAGATGTGGAAAGGGACCAAATCCTTCGTTCTCAGCCTGTCGTTCTGCTGCTGACTCGCTCCAAAATAGCCTGGTTTGTTGGGCAGCCTGGACTGCAGGCCTCCTGTCTGAGGCCCAGAGGCACACCCAGAAGTCCTGTTGTCCCTTTTATCATCGGGCATGAGATGGTTCTCTTTGGACTCAGTGTCTGTTTAGAGCTAGAGGAAGAGGAGGGGAAAGCAAAGGCAGAAAGGGAAGGATGCCCAAGTCAGCTCCCGGAGACTTAGTCATTGTTCTCTGAGCTAAAGAAACACTCCCAATACTGCTCACTTTCTACAGTACCTGCAGAAGGGCATTTCCAGAGCAGTTTCCCCTCAGCAGCCCAGGGTGAGCCTCTCAGCAGTCCAATGAGGGAGGGAGGGTAGGCGTCCCAGCCTCTGTTTGATGGATGGTGAAGCCGAGGTTCAGCGCAATCAACAGTGGCTTCCCCAAATCAGACAGGCACACGACTCCCAATGACACAGACAGCATTTGTCTTGATCACCACTGCAGCCCTGAGCATATTTCTAGGAACCTAGTAGATCCTTAAAAAGTACTGCTTTTATATGAATGGAGGAATGCACAAATGAAAAAAGAAAAACGACCAATTAATGATGGGGCAGCATCAGACCTTCTTCTAAGTCCAGGGGCTGGTGACTCCTGATGCTCTCTGGCTTCACCAAGGAAACTGAACTGCAGTCCCTTCCCCTCTGTTGACGTCTTCTTGTTTCCGTGTTGCTTCTAAGGTCAGGGGAGGCTTTTGCAGTCCTCTCATTGTGGGCCCTGAGTGGCCCTTTTGATGCTTGTTTTTACTTTTTGCCCAGGCCTCAGTGAGCTTTGGCAGGTAAACCTGCACTTTGCCTTGAGGCCTGCCTTCCCTGCATGGAGAGCTATTCTTGGCTTGTGCCTGCTCCTGCTGATTTTGCAATATCATGATTTCAGCTAAATGGAAATGCGTCTTATTCCCACAGAACTGCCCAGAGCCCTTTGCTGGGAGCTGATTTTGGTGAGTAGTCTAGAGACAAGTGGCAGAGCTTCCCAAATGAAGGGGCCTTGAAAGGAAGAGCTCAAGGGCCTACAGATGTCACCTTGCCCTTCCTAGCTGTGGCACTCTCCATCCAGCCATATGAGGACCTCCATCCTTGATTAAAAAGTCCACATCCTCCCCTGGCCAACAGCATTTACTTACACCAAAGTCCATTTCTTGAGTTGCAATGTAAGTCCCATTTGTTCGCACTCTGTCCCCAATGACTTTGGAGAAGCTTCTTTCATTTAAGCCCAGGATACTGGAATATACAAACAAGCAAATAGGTAGAGTCTCTTTTCTGTGCGAGCTGAAAGAAAAAATCAGAAATCCTTGCCTAGGGTTCAGTGAGGAATAGTGGTGCCCAGAGGCAGGGGCTGGGTCAGGGACTTCTGTGTACCTTCGGGTGTATCCGGTTTTCTATGACAGAAATCCATTTCTAGCAGTTTCTGAGGGCAGGAAGGGAAAAGGTGGGAGGAGAAGGTGCAGAAACCCAGATCCTGCCCTGGCAAATGAGGAGGACAAATAAGTGCACCATGGTGTAGTGCAGCCCTTACTACAAAGAAGTGGAGGGACCAGACGGCATTAAATATTCAGTTTTTCAGACCCACCCGAGCACCCCAGTCTGCCCTGTGTTCCCCCTTCCACTCAGTCCAGGTGGTCAGGACCCAGGCTGCCTCCTGCACCGTCAGAAGTGACCCTTTGATATCTGATCTCCCATCTGCTGGGTTAGGCATGTGGAAGAGACAGCTGGCACAGCCCCTCCTAGGGGATTGCAATTAGGGGATATTTAATCCTGTCACCTGGTTCATTTGCAGTGATGGATTTGGGCTGGAGCACTGAGTGGCGCCAAGAGGATATTGGATTACTAGGGCCCATCCCCTTCACCCCTCAAAAAGAGCTGGCCCTCCCCTGGCCCTGCACATGTCTTACCTGGCCCAAGGTGGGCCACCTGGCTCCTACGAATTAAACGCAAGCTCTTGCTGTCACCCCTACCCCGACCCGAGATTTCACCTGAAACCTCCTGCAGATGTAAAAACATTGAAAAGGTTTGCACCCTCCCACGACCGCCCCCACTTATTTGGAGGTTCTGAGTTACAGATTCTGGAGCTTGAGTTGACTTCCAGGGCCTCACCACCATTCTGTGTTCATTTTTCGGGACTCTCAATGTTGGGAAACTTTGAATTGGCTATTTAATGTGGGAGCCTTTTTCTGAACCAAGAGACTAGCCCAAATCTATCTAACTGGTCCCTTTTCAGGCCAACTATCTGGAAGGTGATTCAGAACTGCGTTCTGGTCTTTGCTGTATCGTTAGCAGGCTGCATGATGTTTTACCAAATTACTTCCTCTCTCAGGGCGCCAGTTTACTCATCCACAAACCGAGCAGGTTATATTAGATGTTCTCTAAGGTCCCTTCTAGATCAAACATTCTATGTTTATGGGGGAAAAGTTGGGCTAAGACACAGGGTGAAGCATTTGAGCTGACAAAAGGAAAAATTCCTGGAGTGGAGAACAATGAAATACACCAACAAGACAAGATGCTCCTCAGGAAGCGGTTCAAGGTGGAAGAAGCACAGGTATGTCTGGAATAATTTTGAGATGGCCTTGATGATTTTGGTCACCTCTATGAGAGAAAAGAGTTATGATTGGTCTTCGAGCCATTCATCTGCCTGGGTCTTTTAGGAGCCCACAAGGAAGAGGCAGCCTCAACAGTCGCACTTTCTACTTTGGCACATCTCAAAGCAGCCTGTGGCCCATCTCCACACGGCAAGTTCCATGTTTCAGGAGGGGTGTCACCACTCCTAGAACTTTGTACAGGGCTGCTGCCTCCCATGAGGCAGGCTAGGTGTGACACCTTTCCTGAGAAGTGACGTCATTCCCCTGCTTTCAGAGGTCAGTGGCTTCCCATTGCACTCAGTAGAAAATCCCCATGTACCACCACAGGGTAGTAAAACCTGTGTCACCTGCCTTTTGCTGTCCTCTGTTTTGATTCTCCACTACCCTCCCACTCCCTAGGTCTGTGTGTGCGTGTGCATGTGAGTGTGTGGCTGTGTGTGGTGTGTGTGTGCATGTGAGTGTGTGGCTGTGTGTGGTGTGTGTACAGGTGAGTGTGTGGCTGTGTGGTGTGTGTGTGTGCATGTGAGTGTGTGGCTGTGTGTGGTGTGTGTGCAGGTGAGTGTGTGACTGCGTGGTGTGTGTGTGCATATGAGTGTGTGGCTGTATGTGGTGTGTGTGTACATGTGAGTGTGGCTGTGAGTGTGTGGCTGTGTGTGGTGTGTGTGTGCATGTGAGTGTGTGACTGTGTGTGGTGTGTGTGCATGTGAGTGTGTGGCTGTGTGGTGTGTGTGTGTGCGTGTGAGTGTGTGACTGTGTGTGGTATGTGTGCAGGTGAGTGTGTGACTGTGTGTGCATGTGAGTGTGTGGCTGTGTGGTGTGTGTGTGTGCATGTGAGTGTGTGGCTGTGTGTGGTGTGTGTGCATGTGAGTGTGTGACTGTGTGTGGTGTGTGTGTGCGTGTGAGTGTGTGGCTGTGTGTGGTGTGTGTGTGTGCATGTGTAAGCAAGAACGTGCACACATCTTAAAGTCTCCTACCTTGGTCCTTCCCCAGCACCCTCGTACTTGTCGTTCCCCATCGGGAAGGTCTTTCCTTAGTTCTTCCTTTGGCTAGTCCTTACTATTCTACAGGTGTTGGTTCAGATATTGTAGCTTCCGGGGGACTGTCCACGAACACTTTCTTTTACACCCCTCTGCTTATTTTCTTAATAACCTTTACCATTATGTTACATTACCATGCATATTTATTTAACTTGCTAGTTTTCCTTTTCTTGCCATCGGATATAAACTCCCTGAAACTGGTAACCTTTTCTCTTGTTTGCAGCTGCATTCCCAGTACCTAGTATAATAGCTAGCAAGTCACAGAAGTATAATAAATATTTGTTGAATCAATGAACATAGAATTCCTGCTGTAGATTGCACTTGGAGAACATATTTCTGGGTGTTGCTTCAGGAGGGCAGGCTGGGATCAAAGCAGTGCATTAATACCCCCATCATCCCGCGTGGCAGGTGCCTGTGCTTTCCACCTCCAGCCTTGAGACAGTAAACACTCGTCACCCTGGCTCTGACCTCGCTGACCTGCTCAAGCTACCTTTTCCTGAGATGATCAAAGGAACTGGAACAAGGAATCAGAGTTGAATGAGTTTCCGGGTTACATCCTGGAAATGGGGGCACTTGTAGAGCAGGCCCAGTCCTGGGAGAGAGCTCTTGAGAGCTGCAAAGCTGCTACCTTCAAAGGGTCAACGTGAAAACAAAGTAAGAAGCACTTGGGTAGAGAGGCTTTCCCTCGGATAGGGGAAGCACTTCAAACCCATCACCCACCCCTCCAGCCTCAGAGACGGGTGTGTGCATGTGTGTGTCGTATGTGTTAGGCACACATATCCAACAGAAGGGCAGAACTTTGAGGCACAACACAGCATTATGGCTCACAAAGATCTCAAATGCTCTTGAAAATAGCCAGTGCTTCACTCACCCCCTCCACCCATAAAGAGCCAAATTCTGTGACTCTTGATCATCTTGCCATTGTCACCTTATAGAATTCCCTGTTTCTCCCAGAAGCTCTCCCTGGTTAACTCCTCCTGCCTCTTATTGTTCTGAAATCCATCAATGTCTGTGTCATAGTTTTAAGTTGTCACTACTTTTAGGTTATTTGATAAATCATCTTAAGGCATTTTCATATGCATGTGCTCTGCTTCTCCATTCCATTTATACACTCCTCCAGGGCAAACATCTATACATTTTTTTCCATCTGTAATCTTCTCCATAAGATTCTTAAGACAGAATTCTTGTCAGTGTGCTTGTTATCTGAATGCCTTTTGTAGGCTGAGAACCCTTGGATGCTGGTTTTCTTTCATTCATTAATTTATTTAAAAGATTTACTGAGGCCCATTATGTGGCAGACACTGTGCTAAGTGCTGGGGTTTCAGTGTTGGGTCTCAGTCTGGGGCAGAAAATTAAACAGACACAAATAACTATAATACAATGTGATAAGTGCTATAATATAGGTACTGTATGCTCAAAGTGCTATGGGAACTCAGGAGGGAGCTTATGAAATAATTTAATGTTCCAGTGTCTGAATGTTTAAATAATGCCTTTTCCTTTGTGAGTGCTTCCTGCTTTTCATAGAGTATCGATGACCATTATCTTGTCTGATGCTTCTAGAAATCTTGCTAATGAACATTTGTTCCACAAATTTACCCATACACATAGTAGGTGCTCAAGACATATGTCCTGAAAGACAGAACAAGTGGATGGAAAATCAATGTTATTATCTCTGGCTTACAATTAGGAAAACAACGTCACAGAATGATTTGCCCAAGGTCATAAACAAGAACCCAAGTTATCAGTACAAATACATATTAAACTCCTACTGTGGAAGAGTCACCAATTAACATGCTACAACAGATACAGAGAAGTGTAAGACATGCTCCACCCTTGTGGAGCTTCTACTCTCATAGGTAAAACATGATAGATACAAACCGTGGGTAGCTATTAAACGATGAAGTGGGAAACAGAGCAGCTCAGGACTACAGCAAGATGGTCCAGGATTTAACCATGAAATGAATGGTGTAGAAGGAAGAACCACGGGACGCAGGAGAACAGGAACACTGCCGGTCACAGTGGTAGGAAAGGCCTCACAAGAGAAAAGCTGGCTCTTAAAGGGTGGGTTGATGAAGACTGAGAGAACAGAATAGGAAAAAGAGAGGAAATGAACCCAATGAGCCCTGAGCACCTTGACCGGCTCCAGCCACATGCTAAGATCCCTCTCTACCTCTCTTCATTGTTGTTATCTATCAATCTCCAGGTTGCTCTGTGGGAAAAGATGTGAATGATAATATTTCAGTTCAGGGGTATAGTAGCTATCTGTTGGGGTGCTTTCCTAGCCCAGAGTCACCCTGTTCTTTGACCACTGCTTCACGTAGGTGTGCGGTCCAGCAGTGTTTATTTATGTGACCTTGCTCCTTTCCCCGTAAGTGAGAGAACCAAGGTAGCCTCAAGCTAATCCTCTCCCTCAGGAGTTTAGAATGGAGACCAAGAGACTAGATTCAGTCTGAGCTGGTCGCTTGAACAGAGGAAGAGTAAACTGATGAGCTGTGCAGTAGCCATGACTGGCCATGTGCATGTGAAGCAGGAAAAGCCAATCTAGAGGAGGGTAGAGAAGAACAAGGCAGATGTGCAGAGAGACACAAGGCCAGCCACCAACGGAGAGCCCTGTCTGTGTGTCTGCCAGCTTTTCAGTCCATCTTGAGACCCAGATCCTCCTTCTCCTTGGTATCCTTGAGATACCCTCATGTCCTTGGAATAACTTCTAAGCCTCCAGCTTGAGAATTTTTGTTTCTAATTTTTTTTTTTTTTTGATAGCCAAAATCAAAGCAATTTTGTTTCAAATAAAAGTATAGGTTGACAGAGACAGCTGTCAAGAAGTTTTGAAGTTTGAAAAGATAGAAATGACCCAGTCACGGCAAAGAGGCTCCCTGGACTCTAGTCTGATTGCCTACATGATGGAAAGAACAGTCATTAAGAAAGAAGAGCTGAGGCTTCTGGTTGACCAACATGGCAGCATAAGCTGCTCCAGGGTGCTATTTGCCCACAGGATCTTTGAGCAACTAGCAAAATCTGGCAGAGCCATCTTCCTCAAAACTCCAGAAAACAGTTAGAAGAATGTAGTAACTGAGCAAGTACCAAATCAAGAAAATGCAGCTTTTGAAAAGGTAGAAGAAGCTCATGGTACCTTTGCTGGACCATCCCCCAACCCCTCCCTGGTGTGGGGTGGAGCCGGCCTGTGCGCCCATCGTGGGCTCCCTGGTCCGATTCTGGAGGGAACAGAATAACCCTTCTGCGCACACTGGGGTGTCTGTATGTCACCACCAATCTATCAGGTGGCAACCTGGAAGACTGAACCAGTTAACTCATATCTGCTTGCCTTTGCAGACTCACTCTGCAAGCAAAAGCAGCTTGAGGACAGCTAAAGGAGTAGGAGAAACAATTAAGTCAAAGTGACCTGTGGCAATGGATTACCTATTTCAAGTCATGCAGTGGAAGACAAGGAAGGGGTCTATTTCATAAGGAGTAGAGAAAGCATTCAAATTCCCATAAATGGGGGGATTCCCAAGGCCAGAGTAAGCACAAGCCCAGGACAAGATGCCCTTTTTGATCACAGGGCTAACCTTTGAAGGGGAGCATCAGCCCACACATAGCCAGCTGCAGAGATTATGAAAGTTGTTTTTTGCATTAGTTTGTTTTTGTTAGCTCCAGGAACTCAAGGAAATCTCTGTCATACTATGAGATGGGTACAAACTGGTTAGCTGTCACACAGCTAACTAGATGCAAAGATTTGAGAGTCGAAAAACTTAAAATAATACAGTGGCAATTTGAAAGATAAAAGTAACTAAATATGTTTAAAATGAATAAAGGCCTTTAAAAAGTAATGCAGGAACTCAGAAATGAACAAAGCACTATGAAATTAGAACAAACAAGTTTTAAAATGAACCAAATAGAAATAAAGAACAGGCTTTGATAACTAAAAGCTCATTGGAAACATATTTGAAATAAGGAAAAAGAATTAATAAGTTAGACCTAAATCCAAGTAGAGTATGGTAAGAGAAAAAGGAAATATGAAAATGAGATAGTGAGACATAGAGAGTGGAATGATAAACCTCCAATAAATGACCAAGAGGAGCTTAAGAAGAAAAGAATTGAGGGAATGCATGAGGCAAATTTGTTCTGAATTGATGGAAAATGTAAATAATCATATTTTAAAAGAACAATGGTTCTGGCAAGATAAATAAAAATGAATCCATAGCTAGACACATCATAGTGAAACTGCAGAATACCAAAGTGAAAGAGAAAACCTTAAAGGCAAACAGAGAAGAGAATTTACTCCAGAGAAAAACAGCAACTTGGGCAGCAAACTTCTCAACAAAGTATTTAGAACAGAAGGTAATGGAATGCGCCTTGAAAATGCCAAGGAAAAAATAAGTGCCAACCCAAAATTCTATACACATCTAAACTATTATATAGAAAGTAATGGATAAATAAAGATATGTTCACAAAAGCAAAGATTAAGAATTTATAACTCATAGAATCTCATGGAGAGAACAATTAAAGAAAGGAATTAAACCCAGAAAGAAAGAGTGAGATGCAAAAAGTAATGATGAATATAGAAACTGGTAAATATGTGGGTAACATAAGCAACAACAGACTATATAAAACAATAATAATTAAATATCTAACTTGTGGTTTATAAAAACAAGGTGGAACTAAAATTGTAGGCTATAATATCAGGTAAGATAAAAGGGGCATTACTGGGGTTAAAATGTTAAAAGTTTCCTGTTTTGTTTAGGAAGAAGGTAGAAATGTTGATTAACTTTAGGCTTTTTAAGTCAGCAGCCATGTTAAATTTTTAAAGCTAACCACACACATAAAAAATAGAAATGAAATGCCTAACAGGAGGAAATTAAAAAGAAGTAAAATAAAGCCGGTAGAAAGCAGGAAAGTCTGAGGAAAATTGAAATAATGAAAAGTGCAACGAAATCCACATATCCGTAAGTACCCTAAATATACTACATTTAATGCTGTCTATGGACCCAAAAATATACCCTGAGACTGTGCCAAGTAAACAAGGGTATGCGGTCTCCATGGCTAAAGCATATAAGCGGGGGAGAACGGATATTCAAAAAACAAACGAAAAGAAAGATGCTTTCCTCCTAGTAATCGGGAATGCAAACTTAAAGCTCAACGATCACTCGATTTATGAAAACAAGACTGTCACACGAAGTTTTGGTGAGGAATGAGGGAATTAAACGTTGCTGGGGGAGTACGGACTGACAAGCCACTTGGGGACGTAATTAGGCAACATACCTAGTAAAGTAGAAGACGTATATACAATCCAGCAACCTCCACTCAGGCCAGGAAGAACTAACAGAGTCCACACTTGGTCTCCCGGCACCAGCAAATAGAAAACAGGACAAGATATGTGGAACGACATTTTTCAAACCTTGAGCAAGAGACAGACAGGACTATAATCTTTAAGAGCAAGAAAGCAAGCGATGTGAACACTATAATCATCTTAACTTTCTGCCTTGAAGCAATTGCTGGACTATGGGGGAGAACCAAACAGCCTGAAAGGTTTACTGAGTTAAGAAGTTAGATGTCAGAGTCCAGTGAGACCAAGGTGACAAGGATTTCTGAGGCAGGGTACTTGAGACGGGGAGCTAGCTGTACAGAAGAGCTCCACAAATCTGCAAAGCATTCCCTTGCGTCTTTGGGCTGGAAACCACTCAGCGCATGCAGAGAGTAAAACTCCTCTAGATAGGACAGAGAACAACTTCTGAGGAAAGAGCAATTACAGGGGAACTGTAAGTCAAGAAAATTCACAGAGCTCACACAGGGCTAGGAATCATTGGAGATCCTACCCGTCAGGATGGAGAGACTTTGTTGATTAAACAGAGAATTCAGTAGAGATACCAAAAGGGTTATATTTTATAAAGAGGACAAACTAGCCCAAGAGAAAAGCTTTCACTACACCTTCCCTAAAAAAAGAGAAAAAAATTAAAAAAAGAAAAAAAAAAAAAAAAAAAGAAAGCTTTGCCTACCACGATAAAGAACAACATTTTTAATGCTTTTTAAATTAGAGAAGTTGTAGGTTTACAGAAAAAAAAGTCAGAAAATACTGAATTCTCATATACCACCCCTCACACATGCAGTTTTCCCTACTATTATGACTGTGTTAGTGTGGTACCTGTGTTACAAGTGATGAAACAATATTATTATAATTATACTATAAACTACAGCCCATAGTTTACATTAGGGTTGACTGTTTGTGTTGTACAGTCCTTTGTTTTTTTTTTTCTAGTGACATAAATATACCCCAAAATTTCCCCTTTAACTGCATTCAAATATATAATTCAGTGGTGTTAATTACATCCACAATTTTGTGCTATCATCACCACCATCCATTACCACAACAGCTCCATCACCCAAACAGAAACTCTGTACCCATTAAGGATTAGCTCCTTCATTCCCTAAACTTACCATGGTCCCTGGTAACCTGTATTCTAGTTTGTGAGCCTGTGAATTTTCGTATTCTAATTTCACATCAGTGAGATCATGCATTTTGTCCTTTTGTATCTGTTTTATTTCACTCAACATGATGTCTTCAAGGTTCATTCATGTTGTTGCATGTATCAGATCTTCATTCCTTTTTATGGCTGAATAATATTCCCTTTGTACGTGTATACCATATTTTCTTTATTCATTCATCTCTTGATGGGCAATTGGTTGTTCACATCTTTTGGCAAGTATGAATTATGCTACTATGAACATCAGTGTGCAAATACCTGTTCAAGACTCTGCTTTCGTTTCTATTGGGTATATACCTAGAAGTGGGATTTCTGGGTCATATGGTAATTCTATACTTAACTTCCTGAGGAACCACCAAACTGTTTTCTATAGCAACTGCATTATTTAACATTCCCACCAACAAT
The DNA here is from genome assembly GCA_026826555.1 of Tolypeutes matacus. Taxonomy (NCBI): domain Eukaryota; kingdom Metazoa; phylum Chordata; class Mammalia; order Cingulata; family Chlamyphoridae; genus Tolypeutes; species Tolypeutes matacus. The sequence goes on along the minus strand of JAKSZT010032012.1, from coordinate 21,010,522 downwards.
GAACAAGTATTCTTATTTCTCCACATCCTCTCCAACACTTGTTACTTTCTGTTTTTTTTTTTTTTTTTTTTTTTAATAGTAGCTATTCTAGTGGATATGAAATGGTATCTCACTGTGCTTTTGACTTGCATTTCCCTAATGGATAATGATGTTGAGCATCTTTTCATGTACTTTTTGAACACTTATATATATCATCTTTGGAGAAATGTCTATTCAAGTCTTGCCTCTATTTAAAGTAGGTTGTTTGTCTTTTTGTTTTTGAGTTACAGGATTTCTTTACATATTCTGGATACTAAACCTTACCAAATAAGTGGTTTCCAAATATTTTCTCCCATTCACTAGGTTGTATTTTTACTTTCAGGATGAAGTCCTTTGATGCACAAATGATTTTACTTTTGTTGAGGTTCTTGTGGTAGTTTGAGACTGCATGTATCTCAGAAAAAATCATGTCCTTAGAGCTAGTTCATTCCAGTGGGTGTGAACCTATTGTAGTTGGAACCTTTTGATTAGATCACTTCAGCTAAGGGCCTTTAATTAGGTTACTTCAGTAGGGTGTGACCTGGGGTGGGTCTTAATCCTCTTACTGAAGTTGTTTATAAGCAGGATGAACACATGGAGAGGGGGCCGCAGAGACAGAGGGAAACCACTAGAGGCTGAGAGAGAAGCCAAAGCTGAAATCAATGGAACACAGAAGCAGAGAGAAATCCATGATGCAGGAAGCTGTGGGTAATGGAGCCCAGAGGAGGAGAGAGAGCCCCAGCAGACACCTCAGTGTGCCTTGCCACATGAGAGAGGATGCCAGGATCTCTGACAACTGTTCTTCAGGGAGTAAAAGCATTGCCTGGTGAGGCCTTGGTTTGGACATTTTTCTGGGATTCAAAACTGTAAACTTTTAAACGAATAAATCCCCACTGTAAAAGCCAAGCCTTTTCTGGTATATTGCCTTGGCAAGCTTTCGCAAGTTACAACAATCCTGTTTATCCATTTTCCTTTTTGTTGCTCATGCTTCTGGTGTGAGGTCTAAGAAACCATTGCAAAACACAAATTCTTGAAGATACTTCCATATGTTTTCTTCTTGAAGTTTTACAGTTTTGGTTCTTATATTTAGATTTTTTATTCATTTTGAATTCATTTTTATATATGGTGTGAGGTAGGAGTCCGCTTTCATTCTTTTGAATACGGATACCCAGTTTTCCCAGCACAATTTGTTGAATAGACTATTTTTTCTTCATTTAGAAGACTTGGCACCCTTGTCAAAAATCATTGGCCAGGAGAACAACCAGCAAGATGGCAGCAGAGTAAAGAGCTCTTAGAGTCAGCTTGTGCTACAGGGCAGTTAGTAATCACCCAGAGCTACCTAAAGCACTTGTTTGGGGGCTCCAGTAGACCAGAAGAGCATCCTGTAACATCCTTGAAAGAATGGAAGGAGAAGACTGCCCATCTACCAAAAGGATTCTTAAGTAAAGTACTCCATGCTGCAGAGGCCAGTGCCCACCCTCCACTGACAGCACAAGCCATCTCAGGAGCTATTCTGTGGCTGGAGTTAGAAGCTCCATTTCCTGAAAACAGGGGAGGAAGAGACAGTTGGCCACCGACTTTAGTTATTGATTACTAAATTCAGCTGGCTAAAGTATAACCCTAAGAACAGCTAAAGTTTGAACCTGTCCAAGTCAGAAAGAGGCCAGTAGCTGCCATTTTGACTCTGCCCCACGACATGAGGGGAAGCCAGGCTGATTGAAAACCACAGTGACAGTAGGGACCGGCTTCTTTCCACTCAGATTGGACTGCAGCCCTAGCCTAGGCTTCAGCCCCACCTCTGGCAGGGAAAAAGCTAGTGGGACCTGCACAAGCCTCTCTGGATAACTGCAGATATATTCAGCTGACACTGACTAAATAGCGAGAAGTCTACTGGGGCAACTGTGGTCATTTTGGACCTGCATGGCATTGATTGCTGCCCACACCTGCAGCTCCATCCCTGCAGTCTCTCTGGGCAACTACAGTCTAGGCCTGCATGACTTGGATTATCACACACGGCTGTGGCTCTGTCCCTACCCCTGGCAAAGGAGAAAGGCGAGAGAAGCTTCATTGGTTCCTGGGGCATTGCAGGCAGCTTGAGCCTTCACAACTTACAGCACCAACTACATCTTCAGCTCTTACTACACAACCAGCAAGGGAGAAAGGTCAAGAAAGCCCTAAACTAAAGAGAGAAACTGCACCCAGAATAAATATATCTAGAAAGCCAGGTGTCAAGACATGAACAAAAAATTACAATCCATACCAAGAAACAGGAAGATATGGCCCAGTTAAAAGAACAAGATAAGCCCCCAGATGACATAAAGGAGTTGAGACAACTAATCATAGATGTTCAAACAAATCTCCTTAATAAATTCAATGAGATGGCTAAAGAGATTAAGGATATTAAGAAGACATTGGAAGCGCACAAAGAAAAATTGAAAGTATACATAGAATAATAGCAGATCTTATGGAAATGAAAGGCACAATAAATGAAATTAATACACTGGAATCATATACTAGAAGACTTGAGGAGGCAGAAGAAAGGATTGGTGAGCTTGAAGAAATGGCTTCTGAAAGCAAACATACCAAAACACAGATGAAGAAAAGAATGGAAAAAATTGAACAAGGTCTCAGGGGAAAAAATGGCATCAAGAGATGTGCAAACGTATGTGTCATGGGTGCCCCAGCAGAAGAGAAGGGAAAAGGGGCAGAAGGAATATTTGAAGAAATAATGGTAGAAAATTTCCCAACCCTATTGAAGGACATAGCTATTCGTGTCCAAGAAGCACAATGTACTCACATTCAAATAAATTTGAATAGACCAACTCCAAGACACATACTAATCAGAATGTCAAATGCCAAAAACAAACAGAAAATTCTCAGAATAGCAAGAGAAAAGCAATGCATAACATATAAGGAATACCCAATAAGACTAAGTGTCGACTGAGGCAAGAAGACAGTGGAATGATATACTTAAGATAATGCAAGAGAAAAACTTCCAGCCAAGAATCTTATATCCAGCAAGACTGTTTTTCAAAAATAAGGGCGAGTTTAAAATATTCACAGATAAACAGGAACTGAGAGAGTTTGTAACCAAGAGACCAGCTTTGCAGGAAATACTAAAAGGTGTGCTACAGTCTGAAAAGAAAAGACAGGAGAGAATGGCTTGGAAGAGAGTCTAAAAATGAAGATTGTATCAGGAAAAGTAATGAAAAGTCTCAAAAGAGTGGTGAAAATAAAATATGACAGATAAAACCCAAAGGTCAAAATGAGTGAAATAAGAACTGCCTTTACAGTAATAACATTGAATGTTAATTGATTAAACTCCCCAATCAAAAGACACAGACTAGTGGAATGGATAAGAAAATATGAGCCACCTATATGCTGTCTTCCAGAAACTCACCTTATACCCAAGGATACCAGTAGATTGAAAGTGAAAGCCTGGAAAAAGATATTCCACACCTGCAGTAGCCAAAGGAAAAAAAATCCGGAGTAGCTATACTTATATTAGACGAAATAGACTTTAAAAGAAACTAGTAATGCACAATCTGAGGAGGAAATCAGGGGGAAAAAATTCCATTTACAATAGTGACTAAAAGAATCAAATATTTAGGAATAAACTTAACCAATAATGTAAAGTACTTGTATTCAGAAAACTACAATGCATTGTTAAAAGAAATAAAAATTACCTAAATAATTGTAAGAACATTCCATGCTCAGAAATTGGAAGGCTAAATATCATTAAGATGTCAATTCTACCCAAACTGATGTACAGATTCAATGCAATCCCAATAAAAACTCCACCAGCACTTTTTAAATAAATGGAAAACATGATTATCAAATTTATTTGGAAGGGTAAGGGGTCCCAAATAGCCAGAAACATCTTAAAAAGGAAAAGCAAAGTTGGAAGACTCTCACTTCCAGATTTTAATTCATATTATCTAGCTACAGTGGTAAAAACAGCATGGTATTGGCATAAAGACAGACACTGTAGATCAATGGAACTGAATTGATTATTCAGAAACAGACCCTCACATCTGTGGTCAAGTGATTTTTGACAACCCTGTCAAACCACCCAGCTTGGGCAGAACAGTCAATTCAGCAAATGGTTCTGGGAGAACTGGATATCCATAGCCAAAAGAAAGAAAAAGGGCTGTTAATTAATACTTGATACAAAAAATAACTCAAAATGGATAAAAAACCTAAATACAAAAGCAAGGACCATAAAGATTCTGGAAGAAAAATGTAGGAAAACATCTTCAAGACCTGTTGGTAGGTGGTGGATTCTTAAAGGAGATAAGAGAAGGACTAAAATGGACTACTGATGCTTAATGCATGTGAAAGTTTTAATTAACTTTCCTGTAAAAGTGTGGAAATGTATAGAGTTGATGGTTTATAAATGGGAATGTGGCTGGAAAGGGTAGTCTAGGGATGTAAATGTCAATTGAAAGAAGGTGACCCGCACGCTGGGCCCGGGGACTCATGGCGTGGAGATGGCGAGCGTCGCTGTAGGGCCTTCCCCCCTGGCTTGCTCCTTCTGGGCCGGCTCTCCTCGCATCTTCCCAGCGCGGCCATGTTGGTCCCTGCAAGGAGTGGGTCCCCGACCTCACGGGCTTCACCCTCTTGATGTTTACTCACTCCCCTCAAAGAAGCTAGTGGCTTTTCATTTAAGATCCATTATTATTAAGTATAAATCCAAGCCATTCTGTGAAAAACTACTTTCCTGGGTCAGAAGTACTAACTTTGCCAGAATTATTGTTCTTTCAAGCAGTCATTCGTATCAGCACATTATTTCCAGCTTCGAAGCACTCCCTTCTGGTACCTACTTACACCTTCCATGCATAAAAGTGTTCGAAATAAAATAAAGAGCCTTAACTGGGAAGAAATGGAAAAAAGTCAATGCATTCCTCAAATAGAAGATTCTGAGTTTTGTGTCGTATTCCTGGAGGAGGTATCACAAAACTACTCTATGATGAAAGCTCTTCTAAAGAAATCCAACTGGTGGTTCTGCTGAAATTGGTTTCAGAAGGAGACAATATCCCAGATGCATTAGATCTTGTTGAATATCTTAATCAGTGGCTTCAGATAATCAAACCACATAGAGAAGACCCCACAGCATCTGTCTTGCCATGGAAAATACCAAGTTCTTGGAGATTGCTCTTTGGCAGTGGCCTTCCTCCTGCATTGTTTTGATCTGTTTTTCAGTTTTATACCATATGTCCCAAGCTACCTATTACCAGTACAACTGTTAAAGGCTATATAAAATTTTGTATTACCCGAGAATGTATTCGGAAATAAGTATTTGCTTTTCACAGTAAAAAGGATTACCAAAAGGCAAGTTTTGCTATACTTTTCATTATATACAACAAATGTAAATTTTGTACAATCAAGATTTCTTAATTTAAAAAAAAGAAAGAAAGAAAGCTAGAGAATAATCTAGGGACTGAATAACACAATAAACCCAAAGGTGGGTGAGAATTGTGGTTGATGATACAGATGCAAGAGTGTCCTTTGTGAGCTAGAACAGATGTACATCACAACTGCTGGGTGGTGGGAATGTGGAGAAGCATTGAAAAAATACAACTGGAGTGACCAATAGCCTGTGGTTAACAGTAATAATGCAATATTCATGCATCTATTCCAAAGATGTACTGTGCTGATAATGGGGGAGATGGGAAATGTGTGCCAAAAGTATGCTATGGACCTGCTAATAGTCTGAAGATATTATCTCATAATCTGTAACATATTTTCCACCACGATGTGGTGTGTTGATAGAGGAGTGTTGTATGGGATTTCTGCACCTGTGCATGATGGTTTTTTAAGTTTACAACTTCTGTAATAGAAATATATTAAAAAATAATAATAATAGGGTGGATTGGGGGGAAAATACACCAAATGTAAGATATGGATTATAGCTAACAGTAAGATTTTGACAATATTCTTTCATAATTTGTAACAAATGTCTCTCAACAATGCAAGATGTTGGTGGTGGGTTGATGAATGGGACCCCTGTATGTTATGCATGTTTGCTTTGTAAGTTCACAACTTTTACTATACACTTATTGTTTATGTATGTTCATGTATAAATGATATATAAATTAGTAATAGTAATAATAATAGGGTGGGTTGGTGAAAAATACACCAAATGTAAGATACTTTGGTTAGTACTAATATTTTGAGGATGCTCTTTAATCATTAGTTAAAAATGTTTCACAGGGGGAGGATGTGGTTCAAATGGTTGGGTGACTCCCATAGGCAGGGACCTGGGCTCAATCCCCGGGACCGCCCAGTAAAATAAAAGAAAAAATATAGAAAGTGCACTGTCAGGCCCCGTGAGCGGGCGAACCTCCAGGCCCTGCACACTGGTGAGCCACCAGGCCCCATGAGTGGGTGAGCCCCCAGGCCCCATGCGCAGGTGTGCCAGGCCCCGCGAGCCACGCAGCAAGATGATGATGTAACAGGAGAGTGACACAAGGGAGAGCCAAGACGAGACGTGCCGAAAAACCAGGAACTGAGGTGGCGCAGGTGGCAGAACGCTTCTCTCCCACATTGGAGGTTCCCAGGATCGAATCCCAGTGAAGACAGGAGGAGAAGGATGAGAAGAGAGGGCAGGAAACAGACACAGAGAATTGCCCAGCGAATGAACACACAACACAAAATAGCAAAAATGGGGGTGGGGGTAAATGGATTTTTAAAAAAGTAAAATAATTAAATAAATCTTTAAAAAAATGTTTCACAACAATGCAAGGTATTGGTGGTTGGATGATGTTATCTATGTTTGTTTTGTAAATTCACAACAATTACCATACACTTATTGTTTATGTATATTTATGTATGAGTGATATACTTCAAAACATTTAAAAATATATTAAAAAATCAATTGGCCATATATGTGAAGTTTATTTCTTAACTCTCAATTCAATTCCATTGGTCTACATGTCTGTCTATTGTTGTGCTAGCATCATGCTGTTTTGATTACTGTAGTTTGGTAATAAGTTTTAAGATTGGGAAGTGTGAGTCTTCCAGCTTTTTAAAGATGACTTTGGCTATTTACAGCTCCTTACCATTCCATATAAATCTGATGATTGACTTTTTCATTTCCACAAAAAGACTGTTGGAATTTTGATTGGGATTGTGTTGAATCTGTAAATCACTTTGGGTCGAATGCACATCTTAACAATATTTAGTTTTCCAATCCATAAACCCAGAGTGTCCTTCCATGTATTGAGGTCTTCTTTGATTTCTTTTAACAATTTTTGTACTTTTCTGTATATAAGTCCTTTACATCCTTGGTTAAATCTATTCATAGCTATTTGATTCCTTTAGTTGCTAATGCAAATTGAATTGTTTTCTTAATTTCCTTTTTGGATTGTTCCTTGCTATTGTATAGAAACACCACAGGTTTTGTGTATTGATCTTGTACCCTTCCACTTTGCTCATTTCATTTATAAGCTCTGGTATATTTCTTGTAGATTTTTCTAGATTTTCTCTATATAGGAACATCTCATGTGCAAATAAGGATAGATAGACCTTCCTTTACAATTTAATGCCCTTTATTTCTCTTGTTTCCCAAATTGCTCTTGATAATAATACTTCTGGTACAATGTTGAACAATGTTGGTGATGCAGGCACCCTTCTTTTGTTCCTTATCTTAGGGGGAAAGCTATCAGTCTTTAACCATTGAGCATGATTTTAACAGTGGGTTTTTCATGTATAGCCTTTATCATGTTCAGAAAGTTCCTTTCTCTTCCTTTATTATTGAGTGTGTTTTTTTTTTTTTTATCAAGAAAGTGTGTTGGATTTTTTCAAATGCCTATTCTGTGTCAATTGAAATTAATATGTCATTTTTTCTTTCATATTCTTAACTGGGTATTACATTGATTGATTTTCTTATATTTCTTATATTGAACTACCCTTGCATTCCTGGGATAAGTCCAACTTATCCCATGGTTTATCATTCTTTTAATATACTGTTGGATTTCATTTGCTAGTATTTTGTTGAGTATATTTGTATCTATGTTCAACAGGGATATTGGTCTGTAATTTTCTTTTCTTGTGGTATCCTTATCTGGCTTTGGTATTAGAGTGATAGCCTCACAGAATGATTTAGGGAGTGGGCCTTCCAATCCAATTTTTTGGGAGAGTTTGAGTAGAATAGATGTTAATTCTTCTTAGAATGTTTCAAGGAATTCACCAGTGAAGCCATCTAGGCCTGAGCTTTTCTTTGTCAGAAGGTTTTTGATTACTGATGCAATCTCTTTCCTTATTATTGGCCTCTTGAGAGCTACTATTTTTTTCTTCGGTCAGTGTAGATAGTTTGAGTGTTTCATGGAATTTGTCCATTTCATTAGGTTACCTAATTTGTTGGCATACAGTTACCTATTGTACCCTCTTATAATCTTTTTAATATCTGTAGGGTAGGTTGTAATATCCCCCCTTTCATTTCTGATCTTAGTTATTTGTCTTCTTTCTCTTTTTTTCATTTTCACTCTAGCTAAAGGTTTGTTGATTTTGTTGACCTTTTCAAAGAACCAAGTTTTGGTTTTGTTGACACTCTTTATTGTTTTTTTTTTTTTTTTCCCCTATTTCATTTATCTCTGTTCTAATCTTTGTTGTTTCTTTCCTTCTGCTTGCTCTGGGTTTAGTTTGCTCTTCTTTTCCCAGATTCTCCAGTTGTGAGATTAGGTGTTTGATTTGAGATCTTTCTTTTTTAATTTAAACATTTAAAGCTATAAGTTTCCCTCTCAGCAATGCCTTTGCTGCATCCCATAAATTTTGTTATGTTGTGTTTTGGATTCCAAAGGGTCCAATTAGTATAAATGCAAATAAAACTACACCAAGGTATATTGTAATTAAGTAATAGAAAGAAAAATAATAAAAGCATTCAGAGTGGAAAAATAAGCATATAATGTACAGAGGAACAAAGATTAAAAGATTACTTAAAACTTCTTATTGAAACTATGTAAGAGAGAAAACAATGAAACAACATATTTCAGGTTTTGAAAGACAAACCCTGTCAACTTAGAAAACTATATCCAGTTACAAAATTCCTAAAAATGATTCCAAAATTAGAACATTTTCATACAAACTCAAACTGGAAGAATTCATTACCAACATACCTGCACTAAAAGAAATGTTAAAGTTATTGAGATAGTAGAAAAATGACAGAAGATGGAAACTTGGATCTGCATAAAGAAATATAGAGTGCTAGAAATGGCAAATATGGAGGTAAATATAAAATATTTCTTCTCATTTAATTTATTTAAAAAGTTTTTGTTCAAGGAAAAATAATGGCTTATTATGATATTTATAACATGTAAAAATAAAATATAAAACAACAAATGTAGAAAGAATGGGAGGAGAAAATGGAAGATATATATAAGATTCTTACTTATACATGAAGTAGTATAATATTATTGCAGATAAGTTGTGATAAGTTAAAAAAGTATATTATGAACCATAGAGAAACCACTAAAAATAAACCAAGTAATATAGCTAGTACTCCATATGGGAGATAAAATCAAATAATAAAAATTATTCAGTCAATACAAATGAATGACAGAGAGGAAATAAACAAAGAACAGATGAGACAAACTGAAAACCAATAGCATCATGGAGATACAAACTCAACCATACAAATAAAATAAGAATAAAAGTAAATGTTTTATTTTAGAAACACACACATTATATAAACAGACTCAAGAAAAAATAAAAACTCTCAAGAGGTTTATAACAAGAAAAGAATCATTAGTCAAAAACCTCCCAACAAAGAAAATCCAGGATCAGGACTTCAGGCTTCACTGGTGAATTTGACCAAATATTCAAAGAAAATTTAATATCAGTCCTTTTCAAACTCTTCTAAAAAATTGAACAGGAGGAAAAACTTCCTAACCCAGTCTATGAGGCCAGCGTTAACCTGATACCAAAACCAGGTAAAGGGAGAGAGAGAGGGAGAGGGAGAGAGAGGAAACTATAGACCAATATCCCTTATGAATATAGAGGCAAAAATCCTCAAAAAATACCAGCAAACCAAATCCAAGAGCAAATTAAACACCATGACCAAGTGACATTTATTCCAGTAATGCAAGGGAGGTTCAACATAAAAAATTCATTTGATGTGATTCTCCACATTGGTAGAATAAAGGGAAAAACCTGCATGGTCATCTCCATTAACACAGAAAGGATATTTAACAAAATGAAACACCATTTCATGATTTTAAAAAATACAAAATTAGGAATAGAAGAAAACTCCATCAATCTGATTAAGAGCATTTATGAAACACCCACAGTTAGCAGTGAAATACTGAAAGCTTTTCTCTTGACATCAGGTAAAAGACAAGGATAGCAATTTCACCACGGCTATTCAGTATCACACTGGAAATTGTACCCGGAGCAATTATGCAAGAAAAAAGAAATAAAAAACATACCAATTGGAAAGGAAGAAGTAAAACTATCTGTATTTGCAGATAACATGATTCCATATATAGAAAGTCTCAAAGAATATGCAAGAAAATAACTAGAGCCAATAAATGAATTCAGCAAAGTGGAAGAGTACAAAATCAACAACAAAAAAATCAGGAACAATACAAAAAGGCAATCAAGAAAATAATTCCATTTACAAAAGCAACCCAAAGAATAAAATATCTAGGAATAAAATCAACTGAGGAAGTGAAAGACTTTTACACTGAAAACTACAAAACACTGCTGCAAAAATTTAAAGAAGACCTGCATGAATGGCAAGACATCTGTTTCCATGGAATGGAAGACTTAACATTGCTAAGATGTCAGTACGACCCAAAGTGATCTACAGTCTCAAATCAATTCCTAGCAAAATCCCAGCAGCCATTTTTGCCGAAATAGGAAAGCTGATTCTTAAATTCATATGGAATTGCAAGCATCCCTAAATAACCAAAAGAATCTAGAAAAAAAAAAAAAAAAAAAAAAAAAAGAACAAAGTTGGAGGACTCACAGTTTCCAATTTCAAATTTTACTGCTTTCGTTCCCTGGGACCTCCCGGTAACAACAACAACAACAAAAATTTACTGCAAAGCTGCAGTAATCAAAACAGTGTGATACTAGGAACAGACATATAAACAATTGGAATAGAATTGAAAGTCCAGGAAAAAAACCTACACATCTATGGTCAATTGATTTTCAACATGAGTATCTAGTACATTCAATGGAGAAAGAATAGCCTTTTCAACAAATGGCATTGGGAAAACTAGATTTCCATATGCAAAATAGTGAAGTTGAACCCCTATCCCACACCATGGAAAAATTAACTCAAAACAAATCACTGACCTAAATATAAGAGCTAAATCCACAAAATTCTTAGAAGAAAACATGAGTAATTTTTGTGATCTTTTATTTGGCTGTGAATTCTTAGATATGAAACCAAAAACATGAACAACAATAGAAAAAATAGACAAAATGGACTTCTTCAAAATTAAAAATGCTGTGAATGAAAGGACATTATAAAGAAAGTGAACTGACAATCTACACAATGGGAGAATATAGTTGTAAAGCCTATAACTGATAAGTTTTTAATATGCAGAATATTTAAAGAACTCCTACAATTCAACAACAAAAAGACCAACAATCCAATTAAAAATGGGCAAAAGGCTTGAATAAGTGTTTTCTAAAGAAGATATACAAAGGCCAATAAGCTCGTAAGAAATATATCATTAGTCATTAGAGAAATGCAAATCAAAACCAAATGAGATACCACTACACATTCACTAAAATGGCTATTTTTTTTTTTTTAATTTAAAATTACAAGGCAAGAAAGTGGAAAAATTGGAAACATTCAGCATTGCTTTTGAGAATATAACATGGTGCAGCCACTATGGAGAACAGTTTCATGGTTCTTCGAAAAGCTAAAGAAAATTATCATCTGACCCAGCATTTCCACTCCTGGGTATCAACCCCAAAAATTGAAAACAGGCAATTGGACGGATGTTTGTATACCAACGTCCATAGCAGCATTATTCACAATAGTTAAAAGGTGGAAACAACCCAAATGTCTACCAGCAGATGAATAGATAAATAATATATGGTATATACATACAATGGAATAATATAAGGCCATAAAAAAGAATGAAGTTCTGATTCTTGCTACCACATGAATGGAGTTAGAAAACATTATGCTAAGTGAAATAAGCCAGACTTGAAGGGATAAATCTTGTGTGATTCCACTTATATGAACTATCTAGAATAATAGAGACAGAAGGAATCTACCAAGTTATCAGGAGTTGGGGAGGTAAGGAAATGGGGAGTTATTTCTTAAGGGGTACTGTATTTCTGTTTGAGGTGATGGAAAAGTTTTGATAATGGATGGTGATGATGGTTGCATGACATCATAAATGTAATTAATACCACTAAACTGTGCAAATAACAATGATGAAAATGGTAAATTTTATGTTATATACGTATGTTAGGACAATAATTTTTTAAAAGCAAATGGTTTAAATGTTCCAATTAAAAGTCAGATGGCAGCACAACATTGTGAATGTAGTTAACAGCACTGAATTACATATTTGAATGTGATTAAAAGAGGATATTTTAGATTGCATATATGATATACTGGAATAACAACTTTTTAAAAATCCATGGAACTGCACAATGCAAACAGTGAATCCTGAGTTAAACCATGGCCTAAAAAACGTTAGAGATTGCAATACTGGATAAGATAGCAACACTGAACGCTTTGCTGTGTATAAGAAACCCAGCGTAGATATAAAGATGTAGATAAGCTAACATTGAAGAATGGGAAATATATACTATGAAAACAATTATCATAAGAAAGCTCAAGTGGCTCTATTATACTAGATAAAGCAGACATCAGAACAATGAATATCACCAAGAATAAAGAAAGGTATTTTATAACTACCAAGGTGCCAATTTATCGAGAAGACGTAATTCTAAATGTCTATGCAGCTAATAATATATTTCAAATACATTAAGCTAAAGCTGATAGAACTGAATGGAGAAACAGAAATCCATAATTATATCAAAAACTCTACATCTCTCTCATTAATCAATAGAACAAATAGACAGAAAATCAGTAAGAAGAGATGCTTTGAAAACATTATCATCAAACATAAGCTAATTGATATTTATACAACACTCTACCCAACAACAACAGAATGCACATTTTTCCAAGTGTACATGGAATATCCATCAAAATAGATCATACTCTGGGCCAGAAAAGCAATTTAAAAACTCAAGAAATTTTAAAGAAGTAAAAAAAAAATGTAACTATTTTCTCTAATCTTGATGGAATTAAAGTAGAAATCAATGATAGAAAGATATCTGGAAAATCCCCAAGTATTTGTAAATTAAACAACACAATAGACCATGAATCAAAGAGGAGGCTGGAGGAAGATTGGCAAACACTTTTAATTTAATGAAAATGAAATCATAGCATATCAAAACTTGTGGAATGCAGGTAAAGCTATGCTTAAGGGGAAATTTATAGTATTAAATATTTGTATTAGAATATAATAAAGCTTTCAAATAAATAATCAAAGTTTTCACTGTAAGAAACCAAAAATAGAAGAACAAATTAAACCCAAAGCAAGCAGAAGGAGGAAATGACAAAAGAGCAGGAATAAATTAAAGAACAAAAGAAAGATACAACAATATCACAAATGAAAAGAGGAAACAGCACCAAAAATCCTATGGACATTAAGAGAATAATGAGGGAAGATTATTAACAACATTATGCCAATGAATTTGAAAACAGAAGATAGGAACAAATTCCGTGAAAGATACAATTTAGAAAAATCACACAAGAAGAAACAGATAACCTGCATAATCTCATATTTACCATAATAATAGAATTTGTATTTATAAAGCTTCCAACAAAGTTAACTCCAGGCCCAAATGGTATCACTGTGTGAATTCTGCCAAATATTTAAGGAAAAAAATAATACCAATTCTACACAAAGTCCTGCAGAAAGTGGAAGAAGAGGGAACATTTTCCAAATAGTTTTATGAGACCAGCATTACCTTGAAACCCAAACCAGAGAAAGACATTACAAGAAAAAACAAACAAACAAACTATGGAACAATAGCTTTATGAACAAGGCTTCAAAATTCTTTAATCAAACATAGCTAATTGATCCAGCAATGTAGAAAAAGGATAATACAGCATTTCCAAGTGGGGTTATCCCAGGATGCCAGGTTGGTACAGCATTTCCAGATTAGTCAATGAGATTCACTGTACAACAGACTAAAGAAGAAAGACAGTTGATCATGTTGATATATATAGAAAAATTATTTGATGAAATCTAACATTCATTCATGATGAAAACTCAGAAACTAGGAAAAAAAAGAATTCTAAACTGTAAAATTTGTAAGATAAAACATAGAGGAAAATCCTTGTGGTATTCAATGGAATAATACTCAGCAATGAAAAAGAATGATCTGTTGGTAGACACAACAGGAAGGATGAATCTCAGAATAACTGCTGAGCAATAAAAGCCAGACAAAAAAGAGCCCATACTGTATGGTTCAGTCATAAAAATTTTTTTAAACTCTAGAAGATGCAAAATAATCTATAGTTTCAGAAAGCAGGTCAGTGTTTGCCTAGGGAAGATGGGGACATAAGCAGGAAGGTATACGAAGGGGCATGAGAAAAATTTGAGGGGTGTTGGATGTATTTATTACCTTGATTTTGGCAATGGATTCATGGTGTACACAAATGCGTTAAAATTTTATTAAAGTGTACATTTGAAATAAGTGTAGTTTATTATATATCAAGTATATGTCAATAATGCTATTTTTTAAAAGGCATACACATTGAAAGGAAGTAATATTGTTCTTTATTTGCAGATGATATTATGCTCCATAGAAAATTCTAAGGAATCTACAATAAAAGCTACCAGAACAAATAAGTCACTTTAGCAAATAATAGGATACAAGAGCAATATGTAAATACCAATTGTATTTTTATGTTAGAAATTAACAATTTGAAAATGAAATGAATAAATAATACATTCACAATAGCATATAAATATGAAAGTATGTAGGGATAAACTTAACAAAATAGTACCAGAACAGTACCCTGAACACTAAAAACATTGCTGGAAGAAATTTAAAGAGACCTAAGTAAGTGGTGTGACATATCACATTCATGGATCAGAAGACAATATTGTTAAGATGGCAATTCTCCCCAATTTAATCTGTAGATTCAAGCAATTCCTATCAAAATCACAGCAGCCTTATTTTTGTAGAAATTGACAAGCTGGATCTAAAATGTATATGAAAATGCAAAGGACCTAGACTAGCCAAAATATTTTTGAAAACAATGAGTAGAGTTGAAATATTTATATTATAAAGCTATAGTAATACAGTAATACAGCGGCATTCATATAAGGACAGGCATAAAGGATCAATGGAACAGAATAGAGGGTCCAGAAATAGACCATAAACTGATTTTCAACAAAGACAACAAAGTAAATCAATGGGGAAAAGAAAATTTTTTCAATAAATAATGGTGGGATAACTGGATATCTACATGGGAAAAAGTAAGCCTAACCTTTACCTCATGACATAAAAAAATTAACCCAAAATGGATCATATACCTAAGTATAGAAAGTAAAATTATGAAACTTCTAGAAGAGAAGTAGGAGAAAATCTTCATGAGTTTAAACAAAACAAAACAAAATACACACAAAAAAACTAGATAAACACGTAAACTCTAAATGAAAAATAATGCAAATTTAAAATTAAAACCTGCTTTTCAAAATACAACAATAGGAAGATAAAAAGGTAAACCACAAACTAGAAGAAAATATTTGTAATACATGTATCTTACAAAGAATTTTTATTCAGAGTAGGTAATGAACTTAACACCAGCTTTTAAGAAGACAATAAAAAATTGGCAAAAAATTTAACAGATATTTCACAAAAGAGTATATACAAATGGCCAACAGTAATCCTAAATGATGGTCAACATCATTAGCTGTCTTCGTTTCCCACAGTGCTGCCTATGCAAAGTACCAGAAATGTGTTGGATTTTATAAAGGGGATTTATTTGGGATAAGAGCTTACAGTTCTGAAGCCATGAAATGTCCAAATCAAGGCACCGTCAGACATGCTTTCTCACCAAAGTCAGCGGCTGTTGGTCCTGGTGTCCTGCCGTGAGGCAAAGATGGCTGTCCATCTCTGCCTTCCCCTCCAGAAGCTACTGTATCCTGGAGCTCAACTGTGGGCAACCAGGTATAGTGCTTTTCTCTTTCCAGGCCTCCTCTCTCAATCTTGGCTGCTCTACTTTCTTCACAAGTTCAGTTGTGAGCTATCAGGCATATGGCTCATCTCTCCCTGGGCCTCAGCTCTTTGAGCCTCTAGGGCTTCTTTCCTTGAGCTCAGCTGTGGGTGAACCTGGAGTCTGTTCTCTCCATTGCAGAATCAAATATGGTGGCTTCCTTTTTCTGTGTGTCTATCTCTCTGTGTGTCTCCATTTAGATGAGCTCCAGGAAGAGGGCAGAGACTCAACCTGGGTCACATCTCACTGATGCAGTCCAATCAAAAGGGTCTCATACCTACAGGAATGGATTAGTTCAAAATTATAATCTTTCTCTTTTTGGAATTCGAAAAAGAACTTCAAACCATTACATTAGTCATCAGAAAAAAGCAAATTAAAACTACACAATGAGATACCTGTTACACTGGAGAGAATGACTAAAATTAGACACAGTCCACGTGTTGATGGAGATTTGGAATAAGAGGATCTCATATACACTGCTGGGAGGAATGTAAAATCATACAAGCACTGGAAAATGTTCGCCAGTTTCTTAAAAAGTTAAACATAGCCCAGTCATTCATAAAATATGGCAATTTTCTCTCCAGCATCTAGTCTGCAGGGTCTCTAGCAAATCTGCACCAGGAAACACATGCAAGGATGCTCACTGCAGCACTGCTTGTAATAGCAAATAAGTGAGATGAAGTTGTCCCTCATCAGGGGATTAACAAACTATCATTGGTTCATACAGTGAAATACTATAAAATAATTGCAATGAGTGGGCTAGATCCACATCAAGATGGACAAACCTTAAACACATTATACTGAGAAAAAAAACTAGTAGCAAAAGGATATATATTAATTATTTATAGATAAACATAAATAGTAAAAAGCACCAAATATGAGTGTGAAATGCACAAACTTCATTATAATAGATGCTTATGGGGTAACAGAGAGAGGGGAGAAAGGATGCAGGCATTACTTATATTTGAATTATTTTAGAAAATTGAAAACTGAAGCAAATATGGCAATATGTTAACTTTACGTTTAATTTCAGTAGTAGGAGCATATGTGTTTTAGTTTCCGTGTTGCTCAAGCAAATACCATTCAATGGATTGGCTTAAACAATGGGAATTTATTGGCTCACAGTTTTTAAAAAATTTCTTTTAATCATTAAAGAAGCTTAAGATTACGTAAATGGTACATAGAAAATATAAAGGGATTCCCATATACCCTATGTCCTCCCTCTCCCCCACTTTCCCCCATTAACAACATCTCTCATTAGTGTGGTACATTTGTTTCAATTGACGAAAACATATTGAAGTATTGCCACTAACCATGGTCTGTAGTTTACATTGTGGCTTACACTTTGCACTGCACCATTTTATACCATTTTATAGGTTTTGACAAAATGTACAATGACCTGTATCCATCATTGCAGTGTCATGCAGAACAATTCCAATGTCCCAAAAATACCCCATGTTACACCTATTTTTCCCTCTCCCCCCACTCAGAACCTCTGGTGACCAATGGCTTCATATCAACATTACGAGTACTTCCATTACTAGAATAATAATAGGTCTACTTTAGTCCATAGTTGTATTCCCCCTTTATGTGTGTTCATTCCTCAATCTTGAGATTTTGGGATGGTGATGACTACTCTGCTTCCAATTGAAAGGGGGCTTAGGTCTCATGGGGCAGATGGATGGCACTGTCTTGCTTGCAGTTGTAGATAATCTCTGTTTTTTGGGAATGGCATTGTCCATCATTAGCATTTTATTAGTTGTCCTGGGTGAGTGATGAACTGGAGAGTAGGTGATGGCTGCAACTCTGCTGAGACTCAGGGCTCAACTAGCATATGAATAGCCAGAAGACTTAAGTCTCTGGGACACATATTTAATGGGTGTAGTGCTAGTTATAAGTTCAAATAAAAGAGTGTAAGAGTCATGTGTAGGAAAATTACAAGTGAGTCCAACTCTGATACACTGCAGGGGAGGCTCACAGTTTTGTGGGTAATAGAAGTCCAAATCAAGGAATTGTCAAGGCAATGCTTTCTTCCCAAAGACAGGTATTCTGGGACTAGCTGCCAGTGATGCTTGGTCTTGAGCTCCTCCATCACATGACAATGCACATAGCTTCCTCTCCTGCCTCTCCCTTCTCTTCCAGGTTCCACTGACTTTCAGCATCTGGCTGCTCCCTCTGTGGCTTTTTCTCTCTCTCTCTGTGATCTGCCCTGGGCCTTCAGTACAGGATTAAGATCCATCCCGGGCCACACTTTATACGAAGTAACCACATCAAAAC
Organism: Tolypeutes matacus; assembly: GCA_026826555.1. NCBI lineage: Eukaryota > Metazoa > Chordata > Mammalia > Cingulata > Chlamyphoridae > Tolypeutes > Tolypeutes matacus. The sequence goes on along the minus strand of JAKSZT010032012.1, from coordinate 20,991,960 downwards.
TGTTATTTACAAGGATTCACACCCACAGGAATGGATTAAATTTAAGAACATGTTTTTCTGGGGTACATACTCCAAACTGCCACAGTGAGTGTCTATTATATCTTGAAATTTTATCTGCTTATATATTTCATAACAAATAAGAGGGAGGGATTGGCCTGCCCTTCAAGAGAGGGTGAGGGCAGTCAAAGGAGTTTGATTAGCTGAGCCCCACTTTTGGGAATTCAAGAAGAAAGCAAGTGCCAGGAAGCTTCCAATGTGCCTCCCAGAAAGGAGTCAGAAGATATACCCCAGAGATCATGCCAGAGAGAATGGTGTAAAATTGGAGAAACTGTGCAGCTTCCTGCATTTGGTACCTGTCACTTCCACTTCGGTTCCTGACAGCGATCAACAGTAAAAATTTCAGAACCAAAAGGGCCTACAGGCTTATCTTCAGGAGCAGCAGGGACGTGGGAGCTGGGAAGACCGAGTTTCACTCTGCAGCCAGATTTGGAGAGCTAAAGCCCCACGCCTGAGTTAAAGAGGCAAAGGAAGGGAAGCGGCTGTGGCTCAATCAGTAGGGCTCCCGTTTACCATATGGGAGGCCCCGGGTTCGGTTCCCGGGGCCTCCTGGTGAAGGCAAGCCCACCCGCACGGCGTGGTTAGCTGACCCAGTGAGCACAAGCAGCAAGGGGGGGATAAATGAATAAATAAATAAAATCTTTAAAAAAAAAAAAAAAAGGCAAAGGAAGCAGAGCGAGACCCTGTTATGGGAAAGAAGCAGAAGAGGTGAGCTGCTAGAAGCCTGAAAGGGGCTGTAACTCCACAAGCCCCTGCCATGCCCTTATATAACTGCCTTTCCATAGGTAAGGGAGGCACTTATCACTGTCAGTTCCCTGACGCTCCAACCCCAGTGAACATGCTTCCACTATTACATGGCTTGATGTATACGTTATCATCTCGCCCTTCCATTAAACTGAAACTTAAATCCAGTGTCCTGGTCTCTGCCAAAACAATCGTTGCAGCTCTTTTGCTTCTTAATTCCCACTGTAATTTTTCTTCAATCATACTGATGTCTCCAGTCCCTTAAATCCCCCATTTTCCTTTCATCCATCAGCTACCTTTTAATTCATTCTTATCAACCATAAAAACCGCAATTGTTTCCTTGAATTATTCACTTGCAAGCTCAGCTATTTTGCTCCCATTTTCTTACATGGAACCCTCTCCAAATCCAATCTGCAATCTTCCTTCCATGCCTCTAAACCTGTTTGGCGGAGTAGAGCTGAAGAAAATTGTACAATCATGTATAGTAAGATTACAGAAATTTGGAGTTTCCAATATGAGTTGGACTTTCAATTCTGCTGAGCAAACTTTTCCACTGGTTGTTTTGAAATTCACTCCCAACTCCAATATTCCCTTATAAAGTATGAGTGAACTATACCCATCTAAGCCCCAAAATGGAATATTTTGTAATCTCTATAATCACACGACCCTTCCTTTCAGGGTTCAACATTCCCATCTCCACATACATATATATACACACACACATATATGTTTGTCTATATGCACACAGAAGCCTGTACATATATGTATATGGGTGTTTATGAACATGTATATACATATATGTATGTATATATGTTATATACAGCCTTCACTTCATATATATAGAAAGGCTTCACTTCTCATATACCCCATGACTCACTGCTGTCACCATTTTACCACACCACTAACACTAATCTGGCAAAAGTCACCAGTGACCTATGTTCAAGTCCAGTCTGCCTTTATGTCCCTTTTTACTTGTGTTTCATGTGGTATAGGATACTGTTGATCAATCCTCCCTTTATGGAGTGATACACTTCCTTGGTTTCCCTTAGATCATCCTCTCCTAGAGTTTCTACCTCTAACTCTTCAGTGTCCTCTAATTGGGTCTTATTAAATATTGGTTTTTCATGTCCTTGACTTTGATTCTCTTCTCTTCTCAGTCTACCAACTCTTCATGGGTAATTGTAGTGATTGTACCTATTCCCATGGTTTTAACTACCACCTAGATCCTGCCAACTACAAAAATCTGTTTCCAGCTCAGATTTCCTTTCCTCAGATCCTCATACACAACTACTTATTGGACATGTCCCATAGCATTTCAAACCGACATGTCCAGGCTCATAGACTGCAGTACATCTTTTCCTCCTGGAGGTTCGTTTTGCTTGGTGGAACCCCTACCCACTGAAATGCCCACACCAGTGACGTGGAAGTTAACTTCTCCTTCTCCCTCAGTTTATATACAGTGACTATCCAAGTCCTTTCTATTCTACCTAAGCATTTCTGGAAAGGGGAGGAAGAGTGTAGTTGTAAGCAGCATGGTCCCTTGAGCCAACTTGTATGAGTGTGAATGTTTGCTTTGCCACTTACCAACAGGTGACCTTGGGTAAGTCACTTATGTTTTCTGTGCTTCAATTTCTTCATATATGAAATGGGAATTTTAATAAAAGTATCTATCTAATAGAGTTGTTGTGAGAACATTTTCATATCATTAATATTTCCTGGCCACCTTCACAATCTCCATATCATCTTCTCCTACCTGTCTTTGTGGCCATTTTCTTATTTCAAGAAGGTTTAGGATACTGTGTTTGGGTTTTGGTAGCTGGGTATTGGAGTGGGAGTGGTCAGGTCTGTCTCATACCAGGGAGGCATAAAACCAAGGGATACTGGTTATTCAGATCCTGAAGGAGGTCAAGTTGGGAAGCAAAAGAAGGTCCAGAAAGACCTAAAGAGAGGGAAGCAGAAAGAACTGAGTCTGAAGGGAAGGGCTAGCAACTCAGAATAGGCAAAGCCAGGAAGAGTGTGTGGAAGTGGAGCTGGTGAGATTCCAAAGGCAAAAATGTAAATGCATAAAAAGATGACATATTTTAGAGCAATAGTATCCTAACTCAGTGCTTTGCAACCCATGTTGTGCCTAAATATAAACTAAGAAGCATTTTAAAAATACTGAATATGTGAAGCGGCTGTAGCTCAGTGGTTTAGCATGCACTTCACATGTACAAGTCCTGGGTTCAATCCCTGATACCTCCTGAAAAAAATACTGAAGCCTAGGCCCAGGCCCAGACAGATTTAATCAGAATTTCCAGGATTGAGTTCTGACCGTTTTTATTTTCTGTTTTTTGTTTTTTTTTTCAAAAGCAATTCTAACATGTGGCTTGAGGCTAGGATTGAGAACCACCATCCTAAATAGTCTTCTAATTTTGGTCACTTTCCTCTCTAACCCCATCCTCCCACACTTATCACACACTCACTCACACACACACGCACACACACACACATGCTGTTTTCACTTATTTTTCTTAAGACAAAGCTAGTCATGTCATTATCTAGCTCAATAGTCCTTCAGTGGCTCCCCATCACTGTACAGGACAAAATCCCAATTCCTTAACATGTAAAACCTTTCCTGACTATGTCCTTGTCTACTTCATACTGGCTTCTGAGAGCCCATTGAGAAAATCTGTTTCCTGGTTCCATGTTCATTGATGCCACACTGATAGTTTTAAAAAAATACTTTTTATTTTTGAAATAATTTCAAACTTATAAGACAGTTGCAAAAATAATACCAAACCCCATACAATGAACTCCAACATACCCACCACCCAGATATCCAGATACTATGTTTGCTGTACAATCTCTATTTATCTATCTATCTATCTATCTATCTATCTATCTATCTATCTATCTATCTAATCTATCATCTATTATCTACCTATCATCTATCTATCTATCCATCTATCCATCTATCATCTACCATCTATTATCTACCTATCATCATCTATCTATCTATCTATCTATCTATCTATCTATCTATCTATCTATCTATCTATCTATCATCTATCTATCTATCCATCCATCTGTCATCTATTATCTACCTATCATCTATCTATCTATCTATCTATCTATCTATCTATCTATCTAATCTTCTAAATATTTGAAAGTAGGTTGTGTACATCATGCTCCTTGAATACTTATTACTTCCATGTATATTCCCTTAGAACAAAGATAGTCACTTATGTAACTGCCTTAAATACAGTTAGCAAGTTCAAGAAATTTAACATTGATATAAAGCTTACAGTTTATATTCCAATTTTTTCATGTTTCAATAATGTCCTTTCCTCCTCTACTATTAGATCTAGTCCAGTATCATCTATTGCATTTAATTGACATTATCTCTTTAGTTACCTTTTATTTTTAATTGTGAAAACATATTTAAACACGTAAACTTTCCCATATCAACCACTCCCAAGTATACCATTTAGAATTAATCACACCCACAATGTTATACTACACTCATCATCCATTCCCAGAACTTTATCATCATCTCAAATAGAAAACCTACACCCCATTTCTACCCTACCCCCTGTGTCTGTAACCTATACTCTATATTTGTCTCTATGAATTTGCATATTATAACTATTTCATGTAAGTGGAGTCATGCAATAACTGTCTCTTTGTGTCTGACTTATTTCACACAATATGATCTCTTCAGTGTTCATCCATGTAGTAGCATATATCAGAACTACATACCTTTTTACCACTGAGTGATATTCCATTGTATGTATAAACCACCATTTTGTCTATCCATTCATCTGCTAGTGGACATTTGGGTTGCTCCCACCTTTTCACTAACTTGAATAATGCTGCTATGGAAAATACTGTACAAATATTTGCCCAAATACCTGCTTTCACTTCTTTTAGGTATATACCCAGAAGTGAGATTGCCAGGTCATATGGTAGATAGTTATATGTTTAACTTGTTGAGGAACTGCCAAAACATTCTCCACAGCAGCTGCACCATTTAACATCCCCACTAACAATGTAGGGTTCCTATTTTGCTGCATCCTCATCAGCACTTGTATTTTCTGTGTGTGTGTGTTTTTTTGTTTGTTTGTTTTTTGTTTTAATAAAACCATTCTGGTAGGTATGAAGAGGTATCTCATTGTAGTTTCCATCTGCAGTTTTCTAATGGCTAATGATGCTCAACATAATTTCATGTGCCTATTATCCATTTGTTTATCTTCTTTAGAAATGTCTATTTAAGTCCTTTGCCCATTTTTAAATCAGATTGTCTTTTTTGTTGTTGAGTTGTAGCAGTTCTTTATCTATTCTGGATATTAAGGCCTTATCAGACATAAGGTTTGCGATTATTTTCTTCCATTCTGTGGTTGACTTTTCACATTCTTTATGATGTCCTTTTATGCACAAAACTATTTAATTTTTATAAGTCCAATTTAACTTTTTCTTTTGTTTCTCATTCTTTTCATGTAAAGTATAAGAATACAATGCCCAATAAAAGGTCCAAAAGATATTTCCCTATGTTTTCTTCTAGGAGTTTTATAGGATCAATTTAGGTTGTTGATCTATTAAATTTTGTATACACTGTGGATGTAGGTGTCCACTTTCATTCTTTTGCATGTGGATATCCAGTTTACCCAACACTTTGTTGAAAAGACTATTCTTTCACCATTGAGTAGACTTGGCACCCTTTTGGTCTGAAATGTTTGTCCTTGTGCTTGTAGAACAACACTGTTGATTACTGAGCTTTGTAATAAGTTTTGAAATTGGGCAGTGTGAGCCCTCTAATACCTGTTCTTTTTAAAGATGGTTATGGCTATTCAGGGTCCCTTGCCCTTCCCTATGAATTTAATGATTAGCTTTCCCATTTCTGTAAAGAAGGCTGTTGAAATTTTTATTGGAATTGTGTTAAATCTGTAAATAACTTTGGATAGTATTGGCATCTTAATGACATTAATTCTCCCAATCCATGAACATGGAATATCTTGCCAGTTATTTGGGACTTCATTTATTTCTTTCATTACGATTTGTAGTGTTCTGCATATGAGTTCTTTATATCATTGGTTAAATTTATTCTTAGATATTTTATTCTTTTAGTTTCTATTGTAAATGAAATTGTTTTCTTGATTTCCTTTTCAGATCATTCTTTGCTGGTATATAGAAATATCACAAATTTTGTGTATTTGATCTTGTATCCTTCCATGTTGTTGAATTCATTTTTTAGCCATAGTAGTTTTCTTATAGGTTCTTCTGGATTTTCTATATATAGGACCATTTCATCTGCAAATAAGGATAGTTTTACATCTTCCTTTCCAATTTTGATGTGTTTTATTTCTTTTTCTTCCTAATTTCTCTTGCTAATACTTCTAGTACAATGTTAAATAATAGCAATGATAGCAAGCATCCTTGTTTTGTTCCTGATCTAAGGGAGAAAGCTATCAGTCTTTCATCATTGCATATGTTGTTAGCAGTGGGTTTTTCATATATATCTTTTATCATGTTTAGTAAGTCCCCTTCTATTCCTTTCTGAGTTTTTTTTTTTTTTTTTAAATCAAGAAAGTGCTAAATTTTGTCAAATGCCTTTTCTGTGTCAATTGAAATGGAATTTTTTTCTTTCATTCTATTAATTTGGTGAATTACAGTGCTTGGTTTTCTTATGTTGAACCAGCCTTGCATTCCTGAAATAAATCCCACTAGATTTATTGGATTCCATTTGCTAGTATTTTATTGAGGATATTTGCATCTATATTCATAAGAGGTATTGGTCTATAATTTTCCTTTTTGTGGCATCTTTATTTGGCTTTGGTATTATCTTTGATATTCAACAATTTGATTATAATATGTTGCAGTGTGGCTCCATTTGATTTATCTTGTTCGTTGAGTATCCTGGATGTGTATGTCCATGTTTTTCTTTAAATGTGGAAAAGTTCCTGCTATTATATCTTCAAATATTTTTTCTGTCCTTTTTTCTCTTTTTTATCCTTCTGGGACTCCCTTAATGTGTATATTGGTATGTTTGATGGTGTTCCACAAGTTTCTGTTCATTTTTCTTCGTTCTTACTTTCTGCTCCTAAGATTGAATGACTTCAATTTTCTTATCTTCAAGTTCACTGATTCTTTCTTCTGCCAGCTCCAACTTGCTTTTGAACCTCTCTAGGGAATTTTTTGTTGTTGTTGCTGTTTTGTCTTTTTTGTACTTTTTCTTGGGAATTTTTAATCTGTTTCTGTGGTCTTCAACTCTGGTTCCTTTTCAATACCTCTATCTCTTCTTTCATATTCTCTTTGTGTCCATCTATCATTTTCCTGATTTCCACTAGTTCTTTGTCCATATTTTCCTCTAGCTCTTTGAACATATATAACCATTTTAAAAAAGACTTTGTCTGGCATATCCCAGGTCTTTTTCTCTTCCTTGATGGTTTCTTATGCTTTATCCTGATCCTTTGTATGGCCATCATTTTTATTTCTTTGTATGTCTTGTGATATTTTGTTGTAACCTGGACATTTTGATATTTTAATGTAGCACTGGAATTTAGACACTGAGACATCTGTTCCTAAGCTTCAATCCAGCTATAACAAAGATTTCCTTGAGTGCCAGGAGCTAAGAAAAAAGAAGGAGAAGGAGAAGGAGGAGAAGGAGAAGGAGAAGAAGAAAAGAAAGAAAGAAAGAAGAAAGAAAGAAAGAAAGAAAGAAAGAAAGAAAGAAAGAAAGAAAGAAAAGAAAAGAAAACATTTTCCCAGTCTTTGCAGATTATCCTGTGCCAGTGCTCTTCTTCAGAATTTAGCCATCCTAATAATGAGTTTAGAAAACAGCCTGAGGCAAAAGTTTAGGATTCTACCTGGTATTTTTTGCAAATGCATCTTGTCCTTGCATACCTGCCTGACCCTAGGAATTCCCCCATTTATATGGATATGAATATATCCATTCATCTAGGAAGTAGTGTTTCCTTATGGCCCTGGGTACCACACCTTATGTCCTACAGCCAGCAATCCTATGCCCCAGGAAGCTCCAATTTGTCTGTTCTCTTCTGTAGAAGAGCTCTGTGAGCCACCTCTAGAGGATGGAAAGTCTGAAGCACATGTCCTGGTTCAGTCCTTCATACTACCACCAGACAGATTGACATGGACAAACAGAACCCTAGTATATTCACAAAGGTTACTCTGCTTCTTCAGTACTGGGACCAGGCACCTGCACTGGTAATGCAGACCAGCTCCATGCCAAGCAGGTGAGAGGATTGGGGAGGGTACCACAAGAGCCTACTGCTTTTAAGTTGCCTTCTTCTTGATTAGGTACTTGCCTTGTTACTGCAACCCTTTAACTGTTTTCTGGAGCATTGAGAAAAATGGTTCTGCCAGATATTGCTTGTCACTTAAAGCTTCTGTGGTGGAATGGAGTCCTGGAATTTCTCATTCTGCCATCTTGATTGGTAGTTTTTCATCAGCCATCATGGGAATATTTATACCATAGAAATAGGCAAATGATATAAACCAGGACTTCTTTGGCATTTCCAGGAATGTTAAAATTTTACTAGCTCATCATGGCTTTCTCCCACATATCCATACACTATTGAAATATTAGACAACTTACAATTTCTAGGACATGGCTTTTCAGATGCTCTTTTTTTCCTTATATTTTCTTTCTTTTTAAACCATGCACAGTTCTTCATATATCAACCTGTGCATCAACTTCTCTGTAAATCTTATTTGCCTACTACAAGTGGATACTTCCTTCTCTGTTACCATTGCACATTATTGATGTAACTATTAATAATTATTTTTGCCGGACTTGATAACCCAAATTGTTTGTGTACATACATATTTCTCTGCCTCAACATATTGTTAGCACCACCATGTTAAGAACCATGTTAAGGATCTTAGTGCCTTACAAAGTAGACTCTCAATAATTATTTCTTAAATGAGTGAATGGATGGATGAATGAAAGGGTGAATGAGTAAACCTAGATGGAGGAAAATATTCAAGACAGAGAATAGCTTGGAAAAATACTGAAATGTCTCATTTTGGAAGATATTTAATGCCAGATTTGTACTTCATCTCATAGTAAATGGAAAACCACTGAAGTTTTTCTGATAAGGGAAGTGAGCTATAAAAAACATGTGTTAGTATGGTTAGTCTGACAGCAGTGTTTAGGATAAACTTGAGAGAAGAGAAACTTGAGGCAAAGAGGGGCTCAGAGCTTTAGGCAAAAATATAGAATCAGAGATGGGCTCACAATAGGCACACACACCAGTGTCAATTGTGTCCAGAGGAGAATGAATGCAATAGTGAAAATCCCAGAAATAATAGGAAGAATTTGGTTTGCTTTCCCTGAAGCATAGATAATGTAGGGAGGTATGATGGCTCTCTTTAAATTTTTGATGACCACTCCCAGAGGAAGAAGAATTAACCAATTTATTTCTGTATTCTGTTTTGCTCAGAGGACAGAGATAAGACAAATAAAAGGATGAATTTTATGTCAGTTAGGCATGCCTAAAAATGGAACAGACTGCCTAAAGAAGTAGTGAGTTCCTTGTCACAGGAACTTAACAAGCAGAACACTTGATGTGGTTTCTATAAAGGTGATTCAAGAATCAGTCCAGGTAATCTTTCCAACCCTTGAAACTATGTGATTATGTGATGGTTTTGGTCCCAATGAGTTTGAGATAAGAGGCCATTTCCAGGAAGTATGCCCAACAGTTGGATTTTCTGGGTACAAATCTGAGATCTCTTGAGGCAAGAACTGTACTCTGAATGTTGGGCCTCCAAGCCCAGGACTCTGCCATATATTACAGTTATCCCACAAAAGATAGCCAGGTTAAAAGGCGGTAGCTACTCTAGGTTAAGAAGTTTCTAGGTCCTCACTAACCCCAGGAGACATGAATGAAATATGAGTGGGTATCAGGAGGTCATCAAGAAAACATCCTCTCTTCTCAAACTTTCAATCTACAGGGGCTTTCTCTTAGTCTTATCTCTTCATCCAACAATGTAGTCTTCCTCAAATTCTTTTTTCTCTAACTTAGAGTTTCTTCTGCCTTTTCCTCCTCAAAGACCTTCTCCCTTGCTATGACACATCTCTCCACATGTGTTCTTGATCTCATTTATTTTCCCCCCTCTGAAACACTGCTTCATCTCTCTTGAGATCCAATCTTTCCTTTCTACTGGCCCAAAACATTTAGTTTGCTTTATCCTAGAATAAGAAAGTTCCTAAAATTACTACTCAGCCTCTGTTCACCACCCAGATTTTTAAAGAAAGCACTCTACTTTTGCTGCCCTTGACCATTGACTATGTCTTTGTGCCTCATCTCTTCCTTGCATTCCAGCTTGGGCCCCAAGGTGCTCTCCTGAGAGATGCTGAGTAACATAACAGAAAGAGGATGAGATTTGAAGCCAGAAAAACTTGGGTTCAGTTTCTGGGTCAGATGTTTGCTATCTGAACCTCACTTTCTTACTCACATTTGTTATGCACATCAGATGAGCTAATAGATGAGGGACAGGTCACCCTTCCAAACTGAAAAGCACTGTAGAGATGACTGAAACTGAAACTACTGTCCCAAAGATGACCAATGACACCCTGATCACCTGTTGCAATGGCCTTTCTTCAGCTCCCAATCTCTTAACTTCTTGGCCACATTTGAATCTGCTGGCCATGTCCTCCTTTGTGAAAATTTTTATTTCTGTTTTTCTCTTCATTCGTTTCTAGGAAATGAGCATCTCTCCTCCAGTTCCTCTGTGGATCCTCTTCCTGCCCCTAACATCTGCATTCCCCTAAGTGCTCTTGCCTTTTCTGCTGTTATGCCTTCACTTAGAATCATGTTTTCCATCTCTACCAAGGTCCAACCATCTCCTGTGGGTGCACAACGAGCTCAGACTTCTCTCTCAATCTTTGGTCCCAGGTTTGCAATCCTGCTAGGTTTCTCTATCTGGTTTTCCCACCAGGTTCTCAAACTCTTCATTGTGGTTGCAAGATAAATCAGTATATCTTTGTAAAGCAGTTTGAAAAGGACAAATTCTGAATGATTATTAGGAAGGGAGAGTACTTACCATAAGGGACCATCTCAAAGTGTCAATCAGAGAGAATAGCCCCTTTTACATAAACTTAATATTATAAATTATAGCATCAGCATGCCAAGTAGAAAGTGGTAAAATCTACTTCCATGGATTTCTGGGTATTGTTAAGGGATTTTATGGATTGACAACCCCCTGTTGTTATCCCTCTCTTTGACTTCTAGATTCTTGATTTTTGAAGGTTTCAATAGCCAAACTCTATAAGCTGACCTCCTGAGCCCTCCCAAATTCTCCCTGATGGGCAAACAATGTAATCATCAAAGATTACTGAAAACAGGGAGGTGGATGTGGCTCAACCAGTTGGGTGCCCGTCTACCTCATGGGAGGTCCCGGGTTCAGGTCCTGGTGCCTCCTAAAGAAGACAAGTGGATGCTGCACCTGCCACAAAGAGCTAGATGCCACACCCACCGCAATGAGCTGATGCCACAAGCCAGCAGATGCTGCAGCCCACAGGGAGCGGATGTGGCTCAGGCTGTTGGGCACTCACCTCCCATGTGGGATGTCATGGGTGCGGTTCCCAGTGCCTCCTGGAGAAGGTGAGCAAACAATGAGCAGACAGAGAAGAGAACCATTGGGGGGGGGGAGATAAATTTTTAAAAATTAATTACTTTTTTTAAAAAAAGATTACTGAGAACAGATCTTGTCAAGTGATCTTTTCCTGGCCTGAGCCAAAAGAACCACCCATCTGGCCCAGGTATTCTGTCCTTCTGGAAAATTCTGAGCCATGTCAAGCTCTATAAAAATCTATTACATACAAATGTATGTAATCTTCCCATGTTAGCCCCTTTTGACTTCTCTAGTTTATATTGGTGGTAGATATTTAATAAATTTAACTTTTCTTTCCCTGCTTCCTTTTTCTCAATCAGATGGTAAGTGCCACGAAGGCAGGGACTCTATTTTTCTTTCTTGTACCCTCAAAACCATGGCTTTTCCATTCCTACAGACACACAAACACATATAAAAATAGCACTTATCCTCATTAAATTAAGTAGAAACAAATGAGGAAAAATATCTAGGCTAATGGTATGGGGGCATTCGATTTTAAGATTGAATTGATTAAAGGACCAGGTCTGGGACTTTTTGCCCTTCTTTGTGGTCTGTGTTAGCCATATCATTTTTGGTGTTTGTGTCAGGATGCAGCAGCCCCTGATTCCTAAACTGTAGCCCCAAATATCTTTCTCTGTGCCCATCATTCTGGCTGACTGACCCCTGAACACTGACCAGGACCAATTCCCTCCTTGCCCCTGGGTGTGGCCATGTAACTGTGCAACCCGAGGAGGCAGCTCACACAGGCTAGTGAGAAGCCACTGTGCACATCTCTTCCCAGCTCTGCCTTCAGTGATATCATTCGGGCAGCTTGAAATTGTCACTGTGGGAGTATTTACACCATGGAAATTGGCAAACACTACAGCTTTATTTCACCACCACCTCCCGCCACTCCCTGGCTGTAAAACATTTATTGGCACATGGCTGCCAACATTCTTCCTGTTTATTTCTTGGCATGGCAGCCTTCTTATAATCCATAATTTTCAGCTCAAATATCACCTCTTCACAATGACTGTTTTATTTGAGGTTACCCTCCCATCCCCAGTATATCTTTCCAAGCCCTTATTTCAATCCGTAACTACATTGTGTGTGCATTTTGTGTACTGTTTTATTGTTCCTCTTTCTCACTAGAAACTTGGTCTTGTATTGTTCACTGCTGTATTCCCAGCTTTTAGTGCAGGCCCAGGAACATAGTTGGTGCCAATAATTGTCTGGTGAATGAATAAAAGGAATAAATGGTTTGAACACATCAGGCACCAGATATGCAAAGTAAATTTGACTATGTAATGTTTGTCTCTCCTAACTGTGTTTTGAGGGTATTTTTCCTTTCAGTCTCAGGACCTAGCCTTAGAACATAGTAAATGCTCAATAAATTTTAAAATGAATCAATGGGTAAAATTAAGGACTATCCAATTCAGTCAGGTATTTCCTTATAACACCCCTAGAGAACTCCATTCCTCCATTCCTTCACCCTTGTCAGCAACATAAAATCACCACTTTTTCCTTCTGAAAAAGCAAAGCCTCCAAAGTAGGAGTTCTTTACTACCAGAACTGCTAGAAAGACTGGGTGGCATCAATTTGTCTCATCCAACCTGTATTTTCCTGGTCACAGCAATTCACTCTGTTGCTCTTAGGCAAGTCACCAAATGGGAGTGAGAGGCCAGGGCCCCAGTCTCTTCCAGCAGGCTGCAGGAGAGATAGCTTTCCTTGCATGAATGAACAACTGTAAGCCACCTTTGCCCCAGCCTCCTGGAAAAGGCAAAGAAGTTTTCTAAATGTTTTCCTGCCACACAGACCATTGCCTTCTGCATGAGGCATAAGGAAACCTAGGGAAGAGCACGTCAACTGTGGAATGGAGGAGTAGAGTTCATCCACAAGGGGAAATCGAAACCTTATTTGCTTCCTTCTCATGATGGGTTCCTTTAGCTGATAATTAGTGTTATATTATTCTGCATCTTTAATAGATTATTGATGCCTTTGGTAGCGATGCAATCCTGGTGTCAAAAGCATTCTTCCTTTCCAGTAAGCTGCACTTACGACACCCAAGCAAGGCAGCCTGCACACAGCGTCTGGCTGATACAGGGTCTAATCAATCAGATGCAGCACTTCTCTGGGCACTAACATGCAGGATGAAAGAAAGATGCGTGTTCACGATTTGTCCCAAAAGCAGGGGGGGGGCATGAGTCATAGGTGGGACTACTGGATGTTTCTGGCAGTTCATCTTAGGATGGAAGATGCCAAACACACCGTGGCTATTGACTTAGGAGCTCACTGCAGGGCGGTGCCACCTGCAGAAGGCAGCTGGAGCTGCTGGTAGCTAGAGACACGAAAGCAGTCATCTTCCTCCCATGCAGCACTGCACCCCCCAGGTGATTTTTCTCACCTTTTCTCATTCCTCTTTTCCTATGGGCAGCAGTGCTTCTGGACTCCCGCCACTTCACGAGGCAGAAGTGCCCCTAAAACCTCCAGATTAGACAATCAGGGCTGGGGTGGGGATGGCGCTGGAATCCTTGGACATGGATCCTGGCATCCAGGTGGATTAGGCCTTTACCTTCAGTCGCATGGACTGCAGGGAATCCCAACAAACTGGAGAGGAGCTGAGGAGCAGCGACCAAGTTGGAGATCCACCAAGCACGGTTCTGGTATCTTTCCGATATGGTAAGAGTTTCTTTTTCTAGAAAACTCACAAACTTACTGCTCACTTCCTGGTATAAGGGAATAAGCATTGAGATTGAAGTAAAAAAAAAAATTGGCTTAAATTTACTACTTGAAAGCTGTGTGACCTTGGTCAAGTTGCTTACTCTCTCTGAACTTCATGTTTTCCATCAGCCAAATGGGAACAATATAAATGTCCTGCTTTATTCACAGAGTTTTGTGTGGGACAAATAAAATGAGATGTTGTAGCCAGGAGTTACATCAGCTCTAGGGGATATTTGACCAGCCAGCACCCTTCCCTTCTTCTAGGAAGAGTAGCCCCATCTTTTGGGAAATGTTCCTTCCCCCAAACAAGCCTTGTGTTTTGAACGAAAGACATCTTGTTGTCTTATTACTCCTTATGTGGGCATCAGCAAAGCTAGGTCAACCATGGCACCCCTCCTCCTGACTGTCATGGTTGATAGATGGGCATCTGAGACGAACATCTGAACGCCAGTGGAGCCAGTCAGAGGCCTTCCCCAAGGTTTATCTGTTTGTTTGTTTGTTGTTGTTTGTTTTGTTTTTTGGAGGTACCAGGGATTGAACCTAGGACCTCGTATGTGGGAAGCAGGTGTTCAACCATTTGAGCTTCAACACTCCTCTTCTCCAAGGTTTTTAATCTTGCTACCAGAAAGAGTATGAAGTATTTCCTCTGGGAGTGGAAGCTGCGAGATGCAAGGTGTGGAGGTGGTTGGTGGTGGCTCTGTTCCCTAATGTGTGGAGGAAGCCTGACTGCTAAGGGAGAAAATAAAGCCAGTACTCAAAAGAAGAGGCCGAGATGAAGTACAGAGAGGTTGCGACAATGTATCTGATTCAGATTTTCCTGTGGGTACAAATGAATGCCTCCTTTTTCTGTGGCTTGGAAGGATATTATGTCAATATCCTTCCAGTACATTGTGTCAATATCCTCCCAGTACAGTGTCTTTTTGCCTAAGCCAGTTTTAGTTATATTTTTTATCACATACAATTGAAAAATGCTGACTAGAGAGGCTGCGGTTCACTGATCTGATTTCCAGGGCCAGATGGCGCTTGGCTCTCGTAGTCTCACCTCTCTTCCTAGCCATCCCTCGGCACCTTCTCCAAGGCCATTTCACTTTCTTTGCCCTTCATTTACTCTATATGTGAGCTTTTCCCAGGTGCCAGGCACCCTCTCCGTCGAAGGATGATATTGGATGTTATCACGAGGAAACTCACACAAGCACCACACCTTGAGGCACCCAACCAACAAGTCAAGTCCTGCATTTACCCAGATTTTATTTTTCTGTAGCATGTATTTATGTAGGATTCTTCAACTTTGTGGAATGGGGCACTAAAAGAGGCTGAGCATTTACTGTCAGCTGGGAAAAGTTTAAGACATGCCCTGCCCTTAAAATGCATAGTCTTGCAGAGCAAACAATGCAAAGCTAGGGAAGACAGAAAAATGGAACCTGACAAATTAAAGGGGCACAGATCATAAATGTTTCAAACAATCAGAGCAGTATTTGATAGACTGGGGTGCATAGGGTAGACTTGGTACAAGGCATAACCTATTGAAATTGTTTTCTTTGGCCTGCACAGTAATTAATTTTTAAAATTAGTTGTCATCACTTGGAAATTGAGAGATTTCATGTTTTTTTTTAAGAAAATGGATTTCTGGTTTCCTTTGGTAAATTAGGAGATCTGACAATTCTCACTTGGCCGTAACCAGCGGGAGCGGAGTAAGTAGCTGCTTTCCCTTTAGGCCGGGCAGCCATGCTCCATTACCACCTGGCCATCACCATCTTACCACGTTTAGAGTCACCAGCCTGGTTCCCAAAGGCATTTGGGCTTGCTGTTCAGGTCCGAGTTGTAGCTCAAAAGGTCCCAGCTGGGGGACCGATGTGGCTCAAATGGTTGGGCATCCGTCTCCCATATGGAGGGACCTGGGTTCGATCCTCAGGACCTCCCGGTAAAAAATAAAAAAAAAATAAAAAAAACGGCTACCAAAAGGTCCCAGCTCCCCAGAAGCCACAAAAAAGGGACTTTAGGACCAACACATATCTAAGGCTGACACCTACCTTGGCAAGCACCCTAATCAGCATTTTCTAAGTATCATTACCAAGTATGCTAGCCAGTATCAGCAGCATTCACCTGCCAAGCCAGGGCACTGACTGCTCCTCTGTAGAGAAATAAAGATCAAAGAACCCTCCACCAAGTCATCAGCTACCACCCACCCACCACTCAGAGCCACAGACTTCCTTCAGAGCCTCTTCTTCCTCTTCTTTTTATTGTCCACATTTTTTTTTCCACTCTGTTACATTTGAATGCAGATGATACAGAATGAAATTCCTTTGGCTGCTGTATGTGCGGGAGTGCGCAAAAGTATTTATGAATCCTAAATGAAGCTGGCTGCAGAGCCAAGGAGCTCCAGCAGAGTGCCGGCGTGGGTGCCCGCCGGAGAGGCTGATCTCTTCCACGGGAAGCTGCGTTTGATATCTCATTTGTTGGCTGTGTCCCTCCTAAAGCCGGGCGCTTTCACCCACTTTCCCACAGCAGAAAGAAATGCAGAGGAGCCTGGCGGGACACGGAGCCGGCCAGCCCACCAGAAAACGCTCTGGAACTGCCGGGAGAGACGGCTCCTGGGGCACGGGGAAGGTGCTGCCCCCCTCCGGCTGGGCGTGGTACCGCCGCCTGCTGAGCCAAGCTGGAACGTTCTGGGAGGGCCGGGAGGCTGCCTCCCTGCCTCTGAACAGGCCCAAGCCCCGCAGTTGCAGGGGAATTTGGACTGACCGGGCTTTGATTTGCATCCATGGAAAAGCTGTGCTTTCCCTCTTTCTGGTTCCATAATAATCTTCTCTCGGGCAAACCAAGACCCCCCTCCGACCCTGGCCTAGGAGAGACACGGCATGTAGTCGTGGCTGAGCCCGCCTCTTCCTGCTAGATATTCAGTCCACGCATGACAAAGACTTTGGCAAAATGCTAGCAATCAGAAATCCACTCTTCATAGACATAAAAGAGTCGGTACATAGGTCTCCCCAATAATGATAGTCTACATGCATTAGCATATATTTTCTTGAGAAGCGAACTACCAGAGTATGTCCCTAAAAGCAATTCATTCTATTTACGGCTTTTCTGAAGCCCCCAAGAGGGAATCATCTTGAAGCACTGCAGACACCACACTGAAAATAGTGAAAACATTCAATTTGGAAACAATTTTACCTCTATTTATCTTTTTTCCCCCCCCCATGGGTCAGCCCACTGCTTCTGCTCCTTCCCTACCTGAAGGCGATACCCACCGTGCCTCCTCCTGGGGCCACGATGCAGAGATGGTGCTGTATTCCCAAAGCGTGGCGGGGGGGGGGGGCAGAAGGAAGGACCCCCACTCTTTCCTCCTGGTGGGAACACCCCATTCCCAGAGCTGAGGCAAGAAGGAGAGGGAGGTGGAGAAAGAGGCTGCAGAAGATCCAGCGGCGGCATTATCGCTGCCATCCACAGATTATTCTCCAGGATGTAACTGCAGCTCTTTAAAACAGTGACAATGTGAATGTCATGTCCTATTACCCCATCCTCTGGGCTAATAATAAGATTTTGTAACCATGTCAACAACAAGAGAAAGGGAGCAAGGAAGTAAGTATCCCTGTGATGACATAAAACGCCCAGTACCTGGTACAGACTTGTGGATCACTCAGCTCGTGGGCTTGTGCTGCCTGAGAAAGGGCAAGGGCATGGCAGCCTTTGTGTCATCAGCATCCAGGGCCTGGGTAAGTAGTGAACACCTACTGTACGCCCCCCACTGTGCTCCGCATAGGAAATAGGCAAGATTAAGAAATGTAAAATACAGTTTCTGCTTCTGAGAGAAGGTAAAAGTTAAGTTAGGGATAAGCCAATCCCAAATGTGGATTGCAAATACACTGGAGTTACACTCAGAAGACAAAGGTAGGGATTCTTCACCTTCCCTTAGCTGTGTGCCCTTGGAGTGATGGTTAGCCTCTCTGAGGCTCGGGTTCCTCAGCTATAAAATGGGGGAGATAATACTTAGTCCTACAGACCTCACTGACTTCTTGGGGGGAAGAAATAAAAAACGCAGTGGTTTCAAATCAATAGTGCAATTCTTTTTATAAAGACGAATCTCATGTGAAACTCTAAGATAAAACAAATTGGAACTGAGCTGCTGTCTTTGAAGGTAGAGGTGGGAGGGGAAGGCTCACCCACCTACTCAGAATTTCTTTGCCCCCAGAGTGCACCCTCAAGTACCTGATAGCTCTGAAATCTGTGGGTTGAAGACAGGTGAGGAAGTACTTTGAAATTGTGTATTGTTATGCTTATTAATAATAAAAAGCTGGTTATTGACAGTAATTGTAGGAATTTAGAGAAGGGAAAGATCAATGTAAACTTAAGCGTTCAAATGGCTCTAGGAAAGATGTGATCCTTAGACAATAGCAAATGTCTGGTTGGAAAGACAAGAGCAGGGAGGGGATCCCGGATGGGGGCCTGCACATGGGCAAAGGCATGGAGAGGGAAATACCACATGTTCTGCAGGAGCTAGCGAAGAGTTAACCTGGATAGAGGAGAGGGTATGTGAACAATGTCCAGTGGTGATTGGAGTAAGGGGTTCGTGGTCATCTCTGAGGCAGGACCAACTGAGGTCTACGTTGGGAACTCATAGGTAGGTCTTATGGGAAGCCCAAACCAGGAAGGAGCAGGTTGTGGGAATCCGGCTTGGCTTTGCTTTCTGACTTAGGCTAATTTCATCCATCCTACCTGTTTATTGGAGTTGCATTTCCCTCATCAAGGACCATTTGTTCTACTGACCATGATCCTTTGCTTTGGACCCTGATTCTGATTCCTAATCACCAGCTCATCTCTCCATGTCTCCTCACCTCAGCCCCTAACTGAGGCGTGACTGATGTGTAACTGATGTCTGAGTCCCCATGCTCCATGTGGGTGGCCACCAGGACACCCACCTCAAGCACCTATGGAAAACACTCATCAGAGGTGCTCACTTTAGAGCCCCGTGCCCTGCGGGGAGGGCACTGCCTCCCCCCACTGCAGTCCTTTAGCACCCAGGAATGACTGACCTTCGCTGTTTGTCTCCAAACAGCTTGTTGACTTGTCCTCTTTGAAATGCCTGACAGCAGCAAATGCTTGGGTCTAAAAGCAAAATAATGAAATCAAATGAAAACTCCCCAATTTCTCAACTGCTTGTCCTTGGTCCGGTGTGGTGCGTGGCATGCATTATTCAGAGAGCAGCAGCTGCATTACCTGAAGCAGAAATTTCGTTTTGCAGGCGCCAGTCTGGAGGGATGGCTGGATTGGAGCCGGACGGCCTTGCCTGGGAGTCTGCGGAAGCCCTGGGGGCTGGGGAAGGTCCTGTTTTGGCACTGGATCCTCCCAGGTCATCGCAGCAGCTTGTGTTGCTGCCCCGAAGTAGGAAAGGGCACCCCGGTGAGCCCAGTCTAAAGGGCAGGGAAGGCTGGAAGGGAGCCATGAGGGAAGAGGATTGTTTGTTTTCATGAATGCACAGTCACTGGGGTGGATTGCAGTGTTGGTCCCAGATATTCACTCCCTCCCCATTGGAGCCGAATGCCCCCTCGCTGGTTCCCCTGTGACTTGCTTTGGCCTTCAGAAAGCAGAGTATACTGTCCACTATGCCCCTCTGCACCATCTCCCCGTGGTCAAGTTTGACCATTTAACTTGCTTGGGCCAATGGAAAATGGTGCATTCCAGCCAGCTCTATTGCTTGTTTCCTTCTACCGTGGGAACAGCAGGTACCAAATCAGGGGCTGCCCTTTCAGCCCGAGCCCCGGAATCAGAGGACATGCTGAGCATATCCGCAGCTGCCAACCTGCTCTGTGAATGAGAAATAAATGTTTGTGGTGATAAGCCGCTAAGGTTTGGGGGCTTGTTTGTTGCCATAGCAAAGCTGGCTAATATGGTTAATGTCAATCAATGATGAGGAAATTAATCAAGTCTGCCTTGACTTCAGCTTTTTAAAACTCGATTTGTTTATTTAATTAATTGTTGTCATCTTCACTCTGAGTGAATAGCTTTGATAAATAAGAGGGGCTGTTTGTTTTCTTGAATGCATAGAAGGATGCTGTTGATTTTTACAGAATTCACAACAATGTTAGGACTTGACAAGCCCTATGGCCGGGGCCCCTAACTGGATTTCCCTTCATTTGTGGTTGAGTAGGTTTAAAGGTGGAATCTAGCTGTCCATGCCCTGAACATGCACCAGGCACCTAATATGCCGCAGGCTCTGGGAGTGACTATCGGTGGCCCCATCTGATCTTCCCAACAACACCCTAACAGGAGGTAATATTGTTATCTACTCTTTGAAGAAATGGAAGGTTCAAAGGGTTTGTCAAGAGCCTAAAGCTGGTAAGGGGCAGATCAAGACTTTAACCTGGCTTTGCTGATTCTAGCCCTGGGAATCCTCTCACTGTGTGACCGCAGGGTGAAGTTTCTCTGTGTCACCTTGGCATCTAGAGTCTGATTCTGCCAGAGGACCAGAAACCCGGGTTTATGACCTGGGGGTGGGAAAGTGGGGATGAAGATAGAAACCTTTATATTTTATAATTGATGTTTTAATTTATATTTTATTCCTAGACATACATTCATATTTAGATTCCTAGAATGGACAGTCTAAGGAGCACTGAGCCCCTGAACCCTAGGGAGTTAATGGGACGTCTGTGCCCTCTCAGAGGAGGAGGGTTAGTGGAATTACGAACATATACTCCTGCAAGAGAGGTGGTCTCCAAGTGGGCTGTAATCTCTGAAGAGCAATTCTGCCATCAGTTCTCTGAGGGCAGCAATCATGTCATGTTGTTAATAAAAATAATAATAGTAGTAATAATAGAATAATAGCTTCAGGGTCAACAAGTAACTTACAAAATGTTTTATGTAAATTGCCTATTGCCCCGGAAGCCTACAAGCAGGAAGAGTTTTTAGGTCCCCAGAGCCACTTGGATTTATCCTGTCCCCAGGCTGCTGGCTGCCATCTGTCTAAGCCGGGACCCTGTAATCCCAGGAGGAATGATGTTGGAGTCATCTTGGTAGGGTGCAGACAGCTGTGGGAAAGGAGGAGGGAATAGCGAGGTGAGCTTTTTCAAGGGCAAATGTGCTTATTCTTGCATTCCCGACCTTGTTATTTGAAAGGTTGAATGAGTCTCTCCATGAACCTGTAAGAGGAATTGGGTGGGGGTGGGGGGCTAGATAGAAGAATCTATCAAAACAAACATCACTGACATGTGGGTCTTACAGGCAGACCCTCAACATACTGGTGAAGTTGGTCTCGTTCGATCACATGCAGCCAGAGACCCCCACCCCAGTTCCAAGACGATTTCCAGTCCTTCTCAGAAACCAGTTCCTAGAGGGTCCTGTGGATCCAAGCCAGTCCGGGCTTCAGGAAGTCATCTCATGCCCCTCCTGGCTCCGGAGCGCCTGGCAGCAACCGAAGAGGATCACTCCTTGACTGAACTATAGCTTTGCCAAATGACCTTGGCTTCTGACAAAGACAGGGAAAAAAGGTAATAGCGCCCATTTGCTTACGTTTGACTGTCATACCATTTCAGCTCTCGGGAGCAGTTCTTGTGGGACCCACTATTTCCTCCCCAGCCAGCTGAATTAAAACCGTCTCCAGAAGGGCAAAGAGGTCCCCAGCACTGGAGAAAATGGCTCCAACACACAGATGTGGGACCGAAGCTACATATTCCTTCTTTCTTCTCTTCCTTCCAAAGAGGATGAAAGTTAGGCATGTTCCCCTGGGGTCTAGCTTCAGGGCCTGGGAGTGGACTTTGGATAACCCGATCCCTCCACTCAATGCAGGGGGAGGGGGAAGGGTGGGCCACCTTGCTCCTCCAGGGAGCTCTCTGAATGGAATGTACCACCTGGAAGGCTACTCTTGAGTGGAGCTAGGGGTCTGAAGGAACTCCTGGGTCTGCTGATTGGGTGCAAAGAGGCCAGAGCCCTACCCTCCCTTCCTGTCTAGAGCAGCTCACCTTCACCCCCCTGACACCACCTGGACTACCGTCTCAGACTCACATGGTGAGCAGGCTGGTGCTCCTTGAGGAGTTCTGATTCTTTCTCTGTCTAAGCTGCCTTCAGGTCAACTCACACACAGCCCTGGTTCTGAAAGGCTCAGGCCTTCTCAGGTGCCTTGTGGCCACTCAGTCCCTGGGCCTTGGTCCCTCCCCTCATGTGTCTTCTTGGTCCCCTGGTGTCCTGGGGAGTAAAGCAGGTGCCAGCTCTGCCTTGCCCATCGCCCTAGGCCTCTGCTGAGGGCTCCCTATTCACAGGCCTCCATGCCTCAGGCTACCTTACCTAGCAGTCTCCACAGCTAAGGACCAGGAGGAGGTCGCTGACCCCAAAGCAGCCCTGCTCTAGCCTGCTAGTGACCCTCATGGTGGTCTGGCATGGCAGCCCCAGTGCGGGGTGGCCAGGCCATCATTGTGCCTAGCCAACTCAGTCAGGTGCTTCCTCAGAAGTTTGGGTGTAGGATGTGCAGAGGATGGGCTGGTGAGTTAATTGGTGGAAAGAGCTGCCAAAGAAATTAAGACTGAGAGTAGCTGAGACCCCCACCCCTGTAGTGGAGAAAAACTAAAGCAGGGGCAATGCCTGCTCCTGAGGGGGGATTCCGTGGCCCGGGCCAGCTCCTGAGGGACCTCCCAGGCTGTCCTTCCATAAGGCTGCACTCCTGTGTTCCTGACAGTAACCTGCCATTCCCTGAGGTAACCTCAGGATGCTTCTTTTCCTTCAACCTAAGAGTGTAATCCACACAGAGAGCGTACCTGAGACACTGGCTTTAAAAGGCAGAACAAAACAATTGGCCCTGACTTCCACGGACCCCACAGATCCATTTCCTTGTGTCCTGTATGGCATGATGCAGACAGTCTGACACCCCATCTCCGAGAGGCTGAGGCGTTTCTCTGGCCAGCTTGGGAGCAAGGGTTTCTGGAGGTTTGAAAGGTGCTGTGGGAAGAGGCTTTGCTGCTGCCTCAGAGAGAGGCCTGAGGTGGTGGCGGGATTGGGTGGGCCTCTAATCCCAGAAGGCACCCCTTTCCCCTCCCCTAAACACTGAGCAGAGGTTTCGGCAGGAAGAGGAGGGGTGGGAGAGGGAGGGGAGTGTGGTGGTAGTGGTGGGGGGGCCAGGAGTCGGGGTGGGAGGCAGGAATAGGACCCTACCTTCCAGAGCTCCTGCTCCTGGCTCAGGCCCAGTCAGACAGTGGGGAGATGGGTGGGAGTGGGTGGCATGGCCTGGGCTCTGGGCTCTCGTCGTCTCCAATTTTGGCTTCTAGTCCGATGTCCTCACTTCAACCTCTCTGCAGCCAAAGCCACATCTTCCCACTCACATGGGGAAAGACTAGCTGTTTTATTCCTCCTTCAGGAAGCTTTATCTGCTTAACCCCATCTGGACACTGTCTACTCTGAGTCATACCACTGAGGAAAGTGAGAGGTGGACTGGCCGACTGGGAGTGCCGGGAGCACATGAACTGGGCCAGTCCTGCTCATCCATAGATCCGCAATCCTTGACACAGTACCTGGCCCGGAGAAGGAGTGAACCAGCAAATAAGCTCTTCTATTTTTAACAAAGCCAGAGTGCCTTTATTTTTCAAATGACAGAGTGTACAGCTGCCATTATGTGAAAGTAGATCGCAGTTAGCTGCCCTGGAGGGTGGGGATGGGGATGGGGGCATGGGGAGGTCCTGACGCTGCATCCTGGGCTCCCCTCGTTCCTCTGCACCTGTCCTGAGGTGCCTCTGCATTCTTTGCAATTCAAAGTGAAAGTCCCCTCGTTTTTCCTAGGAAGAAACAGAGACCCCAAAAGGAAAAGTGGCCCGTCCAAGCCAGAACAGGCATCTGGGCCCCCAAGTGTGTAATCTGCCTAGACGAGGTTCATTTTCATGGGGCAGATGAGGGGTGAAGGAAGTGTTTGGGAAGGAGAGAGTGACTTGCTGCCTCCCAGGCTGTGTGCAATCAGCAAGAGGCAGCAGCGACACCCGGGAGGAAGGGTGCCTCACCAAAATAAAATGTATTGTATTTAAATTTTCCCCAAGTCATTTCGTGTATTTAAGTCTTAATTCATCTCCTCTAAATCTCTCCCTGCTACATTAATGTGACGACTTTGACAGAAAGATGAATAACATTATTAAAGGAGCTTGTGAGCAAATTTCACTCATAAAAATCTCTCATGCACACGTGCTCTCGCTCTGCTGTTGCCACTGCCTCGACTTCCCAGGTTTCCCTCTGGGCCTCAGGTTGCTGGGGCAAGGTGGTAATTGGGGGGTGCAGAGGCTGGGGGAGTGCAAGCCCCTCAAACCCACTCCTGAGTCTTCCCCTTTCATTTAAGAAAATCATTTGCGCCCATCACCAGGTGTGGCAAGAGTCAGGCTGGGAGAAGGAGAAGGCAAGGCAAGGGCACAGAATGGGGAGCAATTATGATCAGTGACCCGGGGGTGTCCTCCTTGGGGACGCACCTCTCAGGAGAGCAGGGACCCTCACGACAGGGCTCTCCTGGGGATTCCTCTCTGGCTCAGCCGGAAGCAGCCCTGGAAACTGCCGGCTCATCCTGGTCCTCCTCCTGGAGCCCTGCTTGGCCGTGGGTTTCTGGCCCTCTTTGCCAAGTCTCCCTGATGGATCGCTTCCAGGATGGCAGAGGAGTAGGTGGTATTCATCTCGCCGGCATCTCAACCTTCTTTTGATCAGTGCTCACACTGGCCCCCTGTTCGCTGGCTCCTGACAGCCCAGCCCAGGGCTGGCTGCTCCGTTAGTGGGACTCCCGCTGGCCAGGGCCTGCAGAGCTGCCTTGCAGGGTAGAGCGTCTCCGCAGCCTCTCCCTCCACCCTCCCTTCCTCCCAGCTAAGCCGTCTGTTAGTTGCCTGAACCCCAGAACCCCAAGGTTGGGCAAAGGACTCCCCTGCTAGGCACACCTCTGACCCGGCACTTCCCTATTATATAACAATCATCAGCTGGTGTGGTTGCCAGGCTGTTAGCACTTCTAGGCACGGATGGTACCTGAGTGCTCTCAGTATTCCCAGCACCTAGGGGAGTGCCTGGCTCATAATAGGTGCTAACTGACTGCTTGATGAACTAAATGTTTAAATTGTGGAATGAATGCAGCCTCTGGAAAATGATTTGGTGGAATCTGCTAACGCTAAACAGACATACCTGGGCTCATCTGGGTAAACCATTTAACTTCTTTGAGTCTCATTTGTCTTCACGTATTAATCAATTAATATGAATACAAAACTCCAGCTGCCCTTTTCATTATATCCCTTCATTTGATCCTCCCAACAATTCTATGAGAAAGGCAGATATTTGTTATTATTATTCTTTATTTACATTTGAAGAAACTGAGGCTCAGAGAGATCAAACAAGTTGTCCAAGTAATAGATACCGGTAGTGAGTGATAGATAAGTGATTCAAAATCAGGTCTTCTGATTACAAAGATAAAGTGTTCTGCCAACCAGGTGATTCTTAAGGTTCCTTCTGGATCTCAAATCTATGATTCTATAGAAAATGCTAATACTAAAATTAATATTAGCTGACCTTTATTGAGGGTTTGCTATCTTCCAGGCACTGTTCTAAGTTTTCTATGTGAATAGCTCATTTTAGTCACATAAAACCCATGCAGTAAATACTATTATTATCCCCAATTTACAGATAAGGAAACCAAGTCATAAATAGTTAATTACCTTGCCCAAGGTCACACAGGTAATATGTGGTAGATCTACAATCCCAGCCCAGGCCGTCTGGCTGCAGAGCCCAGCTCTTAACCACTACTGCCTTGGAGGGGAACCAGAGGCAGACAAGGGGAGGGTCACATCAGAACTCTCCAAACACCAGGGACTGTCTGCTTGTGTCCCCAGGATTGCACAACAAAGCCTCACTGCAGGTTTGACAGATCCCTGCAGAGGGGAGCCAGGTCTCCACGGGAGAGCAGAATAGTAATAAATGTCTCTGATCATTGGGGTGGGAAATAGTGGGGAGCCAGATGCAAAGAATGGGGGGAAAGCAAAGGCAGAAGAAAGGAAGGGGAATGTGGGCTTTTGGGTTCAAATTGGTTCAGACTCTTGTTATGTGTTACTTACCCTTGCTGAGCCTCTGGTTCCCCATCTCTAAAATGGGAATAACAGTAATCCCTACCTCCTAGGGCTGCTACGAGGATGGCATAAGAGAATGCACATCAAGTCCTCAGCCTGGCACCTGCTGTAGTCAGTGAGAGCCCTGAGGGTGGGCAAGGGGCAAAGGCAAGTGGAAACTTCTTGGCCCCAGGCTCTGTTTTTGCAGAGTTTACATCCCACAAAGGGAAACAAAATGGACCACAGTGAAGCCAGAAGGGCATTTGCTGCGCCCTCAGATGTTCTCCTCATCGGGCTTGGAACAAGTGCCATTTCAGCCCAGTGGAGGGGAGCCATGGTGAGACACCCAGGCCACGTGCCTTGACCCCAAGGAGTGAGTTCTGCTGCCCACACCCCCGGAGCAGATAAAGCAGCTCAGCTGAAGGGAAGGCTCTGGGATAGAATCCCAGCCTGGCCCCTTCTTAGTTGGTGCCCCCAAGCAGGTGAGTCACACTCTCTGACTTGTGGTCTGAGAACTGGGGATAATGCACATAGTCCCGTCTTAGAGACACACAGCAATGCCACAGGGCATCCCTTTCCGCGAAGCACCCAGGAGGAGCCCCGTGTCGTCCGTCCTGCCCTTGTCCACCAGGAGGAGGACCGAGGCTCCGTCTTTCCCAGGGCCTGAACCTGAAGCCATAGGAGGTTCTCTTTCTGCTCTAACCCACCAACACTGGGACAGGCCAAATATAGCAGCAATCGCCCTGAAATAAGAACCTGTTGAACTAGACTTGAGGCAATTCACCTGACATTTCTAAGCCTCAGTTTTCTAAAACATGGGAAAGACAAGGTTCGAAAGGGGAGCTGTGAGGACTAAACGAGGTATCATTTGTAAAGATGGATGGTCAATGCTAGCTGCATTTGACATGACTCTGGAGGGAACGGCTTTCTTCACCTCTTTATCTTAAAGCCTATGCAGCTCTCCTTCATGCCCTGAAAAGGACCCTCTGCAGCCTGGGTGCAGGACATTCTCCTTACACGGAGCAGGCCCGCAGGCCTCTGTCCCTCCACGCAGGCAACCACTCTCACACACTCACATTGACCTCCTCAGGACATGCCAACACACGCACCCAGTGGCCATCGTGGGCAAATAGCAGCGGGAGGAAATCCCCCCGTCCCCTCTCCCCATGCCACTTGTTCTGCCTGCACAGGCAACAAATTAAAACAAGAACCCCCCATCGCCCAGAGCTGCCTGGGCTCCTGCCACGTCGGCTCTAATAATAGCTGAGCAGAGAGGCCCCTGTCACTCAGGCCCGGGAGCGAAGAGGCAGCGCTTTTTATTTGCAGCCAGAGAAGTGGTGAGGCGCTCTGACTGTGTTTATTTGGTGTGACTTTGGGGCGGTTATATATTGTTTCTTGTCCTCTGTCTAAGTGCTTCATCAGAGATGGTGTGTGTGTGTGTGTGTGTGTGTGCGTGTGTAGGGAACAAGGGGTGAGGGGGCAGGAGTGGGGGAAAAAAGCAAAAAGAAATTCAACTTCCCCAGGAAAACACAGACTGCACGTTCTGTCAATGCAGGCAACGGCACATTGCAAAATTGAACTTTCCCTGCCTCACAGTAGTCTTTGAAAACATTCAATTATCTGTCTGCACCTATAGAAAATGTTAGGGATTGCTTCCAGAAGCCTTTAAAAGGGTCTATACATAACAGAGGCCCACACGCACTCTCAGAGGCAGGCAGGAAAACAACAATCTATTCATTTACCTTTGAAAAAGCCCAAAAGGTATAAATTCTGCCCAGAAATCAATCTCCCGCTCTCTTTCTTTCTTTGTCTTTTGCAACATCCTTTCCCCAACCTCTCACCCCATCTCTTGCTTATTTATTTATTTTTCAGCTAAGGCCGCAGAAGCAGCCAAAGAAGGCAACATCAATACAGAGAAAAGAAGGCAAGTTTATTTTGATGGCAATGCCAGCTCAGCTCAGGCAAAGCAGAAACTCCCCAAACTGGTACCCTGGGGGGCTCTGATTCAAATCGAATGTGCTTTTAATGGCGCGCCCACTATGTGCAGGGCACGTGACAAGCACTTTGCTGCATGCCACCTCATTCGGTTCTCAGACTAAGCCTTTGAAGTAGACGGTGCTTCTCCCACTTAGCAGATGAACAAAGTGAGTTCCCAAGAGATGGCACAGAACTGGGACGCTTTGTAAGACCCTCTGCCTCCCTGTCCAGGTCTCTTCCAAACAGTGCCATTTCTCCTTCCCACCTGGGCTAGTGTGCTCTGAATCACAGAAGAGACACTACAGTGGACTTAGCAGATAACGTCCAAAGTCTCGACAGACACAAAGGAAAGTAGTTTAGCAGACAATGTTTACTAAAGTCTGGAAGACATTGTGATGAAGAAGAAAGAGGGGGAGGAGAAGGAGAAAGGAGCAGGAGGAGGAGGAAGTGTAGGAGAAGAAGGAGGAGAAGGAGGAGGGGGTGGGCATTGATGTGTAGGGGAAAGAGTGTTGACTTAGAAGGTAAGTATTCTAAGTACTTATCCCAGGTCTGCCACCTACCTCTATGTGACTAAGCCCAGAGATACGTCACCTCCCTGTAGCTCAGTTTCCTTATCTATAAAATAAAGGGGTGTGGCTAGATCAGTGGTTTTCAAACTGGGCTCAGTGGAATACTAGGTCTCTAAGGACCCCCTAAGGGGCTCCTGGGACAATGAGAGGATCTCAGGAGTTTCTGCTTCAATCAGAGAAGCGCCACCTTTTTTAAACTCTAGTTGACATACTGTGGTTCTGCACAGTATTTCATTAGAAGAACGAGTTTGACTGGCTCTGAAGGCTCTTCCAGCTAGAACATTCTGTGATGTGGTTGTGATGTGACATTCAGAACCCACGAGGCTCACCTCCTTTCTTCATTCTTTCTGACACAGAAGGCAATGGCAGGAAGGACTGTGCCTGGATGAACAGCTCTCTAGGGTGGGCAAGGGGAGCCGGACACCTCTTCATGGGGAATTATTCCCATCGGGGTGGTCTAGATTAAGGACAGCAACTGGGGAAAGTCCAAGACAGAGATCTCAAAGCAGAGTTGAGGGTCAGAAGCTGGGACTCCAGAGGTGACCATCAAGAACAAAGGGCAGTTCATAGAATCAACGGGTGATTGGAGTCACAGAAACGGCATAGGAACTGGGAACTGGATCAAAGTGGGACCTGGCTAGGAATGCTCAAGCAGGGTGTGGGACTGTCGCCGGGAACATCGTGGGCCTTTGCCTCACTTTCCTGGGCAGCAAGAGCCCGATGTGTCTGGTGTACAAAATTGAGAGTGGAAGCACTTCACTTCTTACCTGTGTCCCACTGTCCCCATATCCCTGGGAACAGAAACCCTGGGCAGACCAGAGAGTTCTCTGATGCCCAAGTATGTTTCATATTGTGTTTAGTTAGCCAGTCAATTCCAAGTCTCTGGGAACACATGTAGTTCATTGTGTCCAATTGATCAAGAGTTTGATTTTGAACCATAAAATCATAGGTTTGTAGCATTTGGAACCAAGAAACCTTACAAGTTAGTTAGCCCAACTCTAACTACCCCCTACAATCCAGAACAGAATTGTAGTAGGCTTGCATTTGGAACACACGGCTCAGAGCACGTGGGATGGGCGAGACGAGGCATTTCCCAACAATGGGCCCATGCCACCTGGGAGTGACACTCATAGATCTGACCTTGGCCTAAAATATTTTCATTCACACTAAATTTGGTTAGGTTGCTGGAATGACTGATTCTGTTGCTACCTAGATTTGTCTAAGAGGTTTGATGGAGGTGGGCTTTTGTTTCCCCAAATTATGTCCAAAAGATGGTATCGTTTTTAAGATTTCAGTGAGTTTTTATATCTACTGTGTTTCATGATTTTATATCTATGTGTTTCAAAGATATCTATAAGAGTTATTAGTCTGACTTATAGATGAGTAAATAGAGTCCCAGTGCTCTGAGTAATCTACTCAGCGTTGTTATCTGAGTCCAGGGCAAAGCTAGGGCTGGAGCCCCAGGGTCCAGCCCACCAGCCTGGAGTTCTTTGGGCTCACCTTCTCCCCTGCCAGCTCACTCCCACACAGGATCCATCTGTTGCTCTCCCTTTTCTGGCTTCCTGAAGTCTTGCTGACCCCCAGGACCCCAGCTTTAAGCACTAAGGGATTGAGGGTAAACGAGAGAATGACTTTCCCATGGCATTTGACTTGTCGACCAATTTGAAGAGCATTTTCTTGGCCGGCGCTCTAATCCCAATGCTTGAGTAATGCCCTGAGGCCACATCGATCGAGATCCGGGAAATTCCGACCCCACCGCAGCACATTGTAATGGCCTCTGCCCGGGTGACCTTCTCCCTGTCGGAAAATACATCTTTTCTGCAAGTCCTCGGCCTGAAAACATCACCCGCAGCCAGCTTAGCCCAGACAAAGGGCTTTGCAACGGTCCAGATAATGCAGCAAGGGGAAAACTGTTTTCCAAGTGTGTAATTCGTCCACTATTAACCTGCAGCTGCAGGGATGGGCCTGCCTTTGAGTCTTTTCTTCAGCCAGGGCCACTGCTGTCATGTAATGCCACGCGCAGTGCATGGCAGTAGACGAGGAGCAGAGGCTTGTTGTATTTCCTGAATGCTAATGACCCCCTGGCTTGCTGGCTGACACTGCTGGCTGGCTAGACCCGGGCCTGACCCCCCATGGAAATTGTTCTCTTCTACTTGGTTCTACAGAGAAGTTGTCCTGGTATTAGCCTGAGTGGATTGAGAAGGGACTTGACATCCCTGGCCATCTGGAGTTGTGAGTTCAGGATGGGGCATGACATAAACACATGGTCCGTTTATTTTTTCTTGGAAAGAAAACTCAGATACTCTGGCTTCCAGTCCTAGCTAACAGTGCTGCAAGGCCGTGTGCCTTGGAGAATAGCACCTCCCCTTTCTGGACTTCACTTTTACCATATGCAAAATAAAAGGATTGAACAAAGTCCTTGGACCAAGAATCCTTGATTCTTTCTTTCTTTTTTTTTTTTCAGCTTCTCCCCTTTCTTGGCTTAAATGATGGGGAGAGTTAAAAAAGAAGAAGGAGGAAAAGGAGGGGGAAGAGGGGGAGGAAAAAGAGAATACCAAAGGCCTGGGGAATGACTGGTCCTAAGCACCAAGAGCCATGTGTATGGGGTGGAGAAAGAAGAGACTATTTGCACAGCCACCCACTTGTCTTCCTTATTCTATCATTGTTCTGGTCTTAGAAAGTTTTCTGATCTCCCTGGACCTAGGGTTCTAGGAAGCAGGGCTAAGTGGAAAAGGGGGTCAACCAGCCCAAAATTTCACAGGTTAGAGGAACTGGAGCATGTTCAGGTGCATGTGGGCCTGAGAGGCAGGATAAAGAACGAGACAAGGAGGCAGAGAGCAGGTGTCAGAGCTGAAGCAAAGGATAGGTGTTATTGAATGGGCGAGGCAACAGAGGGAAGCTGGGGAGGCAGCATCAAAGAGCTTGTCAGAAGTAATGGGGGGCAGGGGATGAAGCCTGTTAGAGGGTGTCTTCAGAAGCAGGTGAGGTGCTAGGAAAGGTGCTAGGGTGAATATCAAGCCAATTCAGCAGTGGTAGTTCAAATGAATAGTTCTCAGCCACTGGTCAACGTCCAACATTAGCCGGCTAATGTCTAGTGTGAGACTCAAGATCTGTTTAATATAACAATCCAAAAAATCTTAAACTAAAGGGGAAAATCCTCATTAATTTTTCCAGGCCAAAAATTAAAGATAAAAATCAATAAAGCAAAATTATATTCCAATTCCCAGAGGAATGTGTTTCCTTCAAATTTTGGTTTCCAGCAGTTCTCGAACTAATGACTCACCTGTAGAGCTTCTAAGAAATACAATGTCTGGGACTCTCCCCAGACCTTCTAAATCAGAGACGAGGCTTTTGCTGGGTATAGAGACTAGTAGTCTGCCTCGCCTGCTGAGCGTGAGTAAGAGGGGATGCCACCCGCTCATAAAACAATAGCAATAACAACTGCGGGACAGTAAAACAACTGCTGGAGAATTGTGCTCCATCAGGCCAGCTGTTTGTTCTACTAAATGTTAAATATTTGTTGAATAAATATTTCAAGACTAGACTGTGAGTTCCATCAGATTTTGCAATCTTTTAGTGTAGGGATATCTGTCATCTTTGTGTCCCTACCGCCTGGCACACAGTAGATGCCCAATATATGTTTGTTGAGCATATAAATAATGGAATTAATGAATACATGAATATGGGATGATGCTGCATGAGGGAGTGGTGGAGTAGAAAGAGCCCAGGTTTTGACATTAGAAGCCTTAGTTCAAATCCTGGCTACGTGGCTTTTTTTAGTATTCAATCCTTGAGCAAGTGGCTTCACCCCTCTCAGACTCAGTTTCCCCAACTGAAAAAAATGGGGCGAATACCATGTGCTGCACAGGGTTAAATGAGTTAATTTATGTGAATGGCCCTAACAGTTCATGGAACAAAATTCAATTAATGTGGATGGAACAAAATTCAAAGTTCCATCTGGAGCTCTGGTGTTAGACGTTGATTCTGCTTTCCTGATGCTTGTCTGCTCCCAATTACTTCAGATCCCACAGTCCAGAGAGATGCAAGTGGGATTAGGGATAGTAGCTGTAAAATTACCTCCCTCAAGCACTTCTGAGTCCTCAAACAAGATCAGAGCCCAAGCTCTTTTTAATTTTGATTAAAAAAATGGCCCATTGTCCTTTAAATTCATCATCAGACAAAATTCCCTTCTCCCAGAAGCTGTACAGGAGTTTGGGTTGGCAGGACACACCAATGTAGCAAGACAACATAAGTGCCGTAACTTTTACATTCAAGGCTGACTGTTTCCCAGCATTTGAGGCAACGCTCAGACAACAGCTGGGAGATTAGGTACTAACAAAAAGGAAATGATTCGAAATATCCTGCAGATCAGAGCACTGCAACTTGGCAAGCTTCATCTTTCCTCCTCACCTCTGCCACCCCCATGGAAATGTATTTCCATACGAGGTTGTCTGCAGAGCCACTCCAAGATGTTTACAACGCTCTCACTCTTGGCTTCCCCGTACATTTATGCGATAAAGGTTTGGCTTTGTTGTATCAAGTGAAATCACAGAGCTGGATGTTTTCCTTGTCTGTCTAAGAAGTACTGAAAATATGATATGAGGTTGCATCCCATAATTTATCTCACCTGTTGTTGTACCTTCTGGGGACTATAGTAGGTTGTGGGGAAGGTAGGGGGGTAGCTAGGAGAGGCTGCAACACGTTATCTAGTCCAGTCCCTTGCCTGCGGGCAAGGAGACACCTCTAACTTGTTCTAAGCAGAGTTCTCTGGCCTCTGGGGCCTTTCTCCAGGGACTGGTCATGCTCCTTGTCTAGTCCAGATTGAATCCCCTTGATGGTCCAAAAGGCTTCCTCTCAGTCAGACCAGTTCTACCCATTTCATTTTCTAAGGTTTCTTCTTTGGACTTCTCAATACCTAGTTTTCTTCTTCACTGGCCTTCCGCTGGAGACAATCAGATTTGAGAAAAAGAACTGTTGTTCTTCTCCCTCCAATTTCTCAGGGCCATATTCACTTATAAGTCATAAAGTAGCTACCTTTCACTCTTCAATAATATGCAGCCTGCTGGAGTAGGGTTAGGCACTGAGAAAGAGGCTATCTCTGTCTTATTAGGATTTGACTTTTTTTAGCATACATTATATATTTGCTTCATTGTTATTCATGGATTTTAGCTTAACTGTCTTTTTTTAGAGAAGTTGTGGGTTTACAGAAAAATCATGCATAAAATACAGGGTTCCCAGGTACCACTCTATTATTAACAACTGGCATTGGTGTGGTACATTTGTTACAACTGATGAAAGCCATTTTTATAATTGCACTATTAACTATAGTCCATGTTACTTAGCGTTACCCTACGGTTCACCCTTTGTGTTGTGCAGTTCCATGGATGTTTTAAAAATTTTTATTCTAGTAACATATATAAACCTAAAATTTTCCTTTTAACTACTTTCAAATATAGAATTCAGCACTATTAATTACGCTCACACGTTGTGCTATCATCACCACCATCCATTACCAAAACTTTTCCATCTTCCCAATTGGAAGCCCTGAGGATTTGATTCTTGATAGGTTTGAGCTAAGGCAGGAAGGACAACTACTCATTCAACGACTTTCAGAGCATTTCACCGTTGTGGCTCAGTGTAGCCTCTCCAGCTTCCTCAGTTCTTCATCTCTCCCCATTCTTCCAGTGTCCAGAGCTAAAGGCCTGAGCACTAAGCAAACAGACACAGGAGCTTGTTAAACAACTGGGGAGGGGTCAGGCTGCAAGTGCTTGCCCCTTACTCTTGCTATCCGTGCTTCCTCTGCAGTGCTTGTACTCCTGGGGGTATGTGGTAACAAACCAGGCAGTAGAAAGGCATAGAATAAAGAGGTCGTCTCTTCCCGGGCATCAATTTTTCTTGAAGATTTGGAGTTAAAACATTTTTACATTAAAACAAAGATATATATATTTATATGATGGAATGGAATGCAGACTTCACATAAATTTCTAAGATAAAACATAAGACTTGAAAGAAATGTTGAGCTTGTTGTAGGGCTGCTTCAGGCTGTGCTCCCAGACCCCCTAGAGATGTGCACTCAGGCTCCTCTGGGGGAGGGGACTTTGGTAAGTGGAAACATTTGAAAGGCTCTGGTCTCTCTCTCCTCCTAGAGAGGGTCAGCTTCCTGGCAGAGCCGTGCTGGGCGGCTCCTGGGCTCTGGAACCCACCTAGATCATTGTGGGGAGTGCGGGGACCAGAGAACAAAATAGAAGAGGCTGTTTTTAATAACAGAGGGGCCTGGCAGGCTTCTGCGGGATAGCTCCGAGAGCTTGCTCCCTTAGAGAAGGACTAAAATAGCGATTTCTCCCAGTTATGGAGATACATCACCCCAGGGCCTGTCACTCCCTTGGAAGAAGTGGGATGGATTGTGGTTATCAGGAAAGCAGCAACTAACTCACTTTTATTGCAGGGAACTCAGTCCCCAGCTGCTCCCGGGGAACAGACACACTCACGCTCATACACCTACACATACACAGAGGCTCCGTGCACCTACCTGCTGTCTTCCAGAGAGGGGAGAGAAAGCAAATGTGATTAATGGGGCCACCCCAGGGGACTTACTGGCTGGCGAGCAAACCTGCTGGTACCACGGAGCCAATTTCAGTAACAGGTTTAAGGGAGCTCTGAGACGGGAGAAAATCAGCTGACTCAGCCATCCCGGCCTCTTCTAAATCCAGAGGGAGCCTCAGGAGTAAAGGCGCTGGAGGTTGCTGCAGAGCCCAGGGCCAGGGGCCACTTAGCTCTCACCCCTCCTTGGTGGCAGGACTGAGAGTGTGTGTGTGTGTGTGAATTCATTACTAAGGTCCGAAGGGCCTTTTTCCATGCCAGGCCATGCTGAGTTAACGTGATTTTCTGTCTTGCCCAGTGTCGGGAAAACATGCAGCGGTAAGTATTCCTAGAGACCGCCATAGTTTTCTAAGCAGTTCGTGAATGTCATCTTATTTAATGCCCCTGTAACTTGTGAAATTGCGAGACAGAGGCTTGGAGAGCTTATTGGTTTGTTGCCAGGAGGGCACAGAGTCAGGGCAGTGTCTTTTCTACTTTCCCATGCTGTAGTCACCCATGAATAATGTCTTAGCCGTCCGAGTTGCTAAATGTCAAAACGTGTGGCCCAAGAGAAGATCCAAGAGAGAAGGGCCTCCAAGGCCCAAAAAGCCAGGGCTTAGTTTCTGACCTCACTACTTACTACCCTGTGTGGCCTTGGGCAAGTTGCTTAACCTCCCTGAGTTTTGTAAAATGGGATGACATAAGTAACTCCTGTGGATGAATAAAATAGCTTAAGTGCTTAGCACAATATCTGGCACATACTGAGTTCTCAATAAAAGTCAGAGAAAAAAACCCTCTTCGTTAGCTTGTATAGGAACAAGATAGTCTCTTAAGTATCTGGTCAGTCAGAGTTTTTCAGAGCAAAGTATTCATCCCAAGAAGGCAAGAGGAAAAATTTAAACCCTGGAATCAGTTGTCAACAATGAGTTGTTCAAACCATATTTGAATTAGATATATTTATTTTAAAAAAAAAATTTTTTAGGAGTTATGAGCGTTGAACCCAGGACCTCATATGTGGGAAGCAGGTGCTCAACCACTGAGCTACATCCGCTCCCTAAAAAAATGTTTTAAGTAAATGAAAACCATGATGGCGTTGTTTTCTCTGCAATCTGCACTTTGAGCTCACCCAGTCACTGCAGTTGGGTAACAGTGGGAGAAGGAAGCGCCTCATGTCCCTTGTGTGACCTAAGCAGGCGGATGCCCACGTGCTGTGAGGCTGCAGGGCCAGCTGGGCAGGGGACAGGGCCTTAAGCCTGCCTGCTGATGTGGACTCTTCAGGTTCTCACCTGAAGGTGTGCATTGTCCAGCTCGATGCCTGAGGGAGCTCCTGTCTGTGAAAGTGTTTTGCTCATACCCCTTCCCCTAGGAGGGGCCACTTCTCAGGAGGCTCCTCAAGACCTCTGAGCATCAGGGCACAGGACACTCCGTGGAACCAGGAACCGACTCCTCCTTCTACACGCTGGAAACAGAGGCCCAGGTTTGCCCTGGAGTCGCACAGCCATTCGCATTTTTACCCAATGGTCTGTGTCCACGTGGGTTTCCCGGGGCACCGGCCACAGCTACTGGAAATGACCCTGAGCTGCAGGCGCAGGCAGCAGGGGAAGGTCGAGCCACATCTGCTGCGTGCTCTGCCCTGGCTCCTGGCTGAGCCCCAGCCCTGGGGAGGAGCGTATCCTCCGAGGCTCCCCCGAGTCCTTGAGCAGAACTCAGGCACAATGCAAGCAGGAGAACAATAGGGAGAGTGTGAGGGAGCCCCGGTGGAGAGGGTATCGATCCCAGTTTTTAAAAAAAACCCACACTGAGGAGCACAGAAAAACCTTACCAATGCACCAGCTGGCTGAGCTAATTAGCGCGGGTAAGCCGTGTCAGCTGCCAGCTTGGAGCCAGGAAGAAAACAATTCACTCAACAAACAGAACATCTAAGGAGGAACAAAAAGAAAACAGCCACTGTCCCCTGACCGCCAGAGCTCCCATGCAGTCCTGGGAAGGAGGATACGATGGGGCAGGAGAGAAGGAGAACAAGATTCGAGTTGGGGAAATGCAGGAGAGGATAGGGGTCATTTAAACTCTAGGGGATCTGCTGGGGTGGCTTCCTGCACTGGGAGGGGGTGTCACTGTAGTGAGGCCTGTGAGCTGCCCCTTTCCATCTGCAAAGGGAATTGCTGCCCCTCAGAGCACTGGCTCTGAGACCCTCCTCTCCACTTGGGAGTTTTATCATGCACTGGAATTCCCTAGCTATTGGGCGGAGGGAGCAAGGAAGCCAGCCTTTGGTCAGAGACGGGGGGCCTGAGATTGGGACCCCCCCCCATTGGCGAGGTGCCCAGGTTCCCGCCTCCTGAGACAAGTGCAGGTGTCTTCTCACCTTGAAGGAGTGTGGATGGTGCTGACGGCCTGTCCGTGGGCCTGGCCTGCAGGTCCCTGCCTGGGAGGGATGCTTGTGGCCCCCTGGACCACACAGCTGGAGCAAAAGGGTACTGTGGGTGGAGGGAAAGGAGGTGGGGTGAGGGGTGAGCAGCTGGGTGGGCAATTCAGGGTCCTCAAATGAATCGACCCAGGTCATCTGGGTTCAAAGCTACCAAATAGTGTGAAGAGGACAGGAGGAAGGGAGGGAGGGAGAGAAGGAGGGAGGAAGGAAGAAAGAAAGGGAGGGAAAGAGAGAGGGAGGAAGGAAGGAAAAAGGGAGGGAAGGAGGAAGTTAATGATACCTCGAGCATCACAACTGCAGCCCTCCCTAGCACCTGTGAGATCAGTGTTATCACTCCCTTCTGAAGACAAAGAGAGGGGGCACACGGGGAGTAAGTCACCGTGGATGTGGACTTGTCACAGCAGAGTGCCCAAGCCCAGGGCTCTGCAGACAGGATGAGTAGAAAGTGAATGAGCTTTGCGCCCCACTAACATTTGTGCGTCCCAGCTCTCTTCCTGGCTGCCCAGGCTCTTCCACTTTTTCTCCTATCAGAGAGAAAACGTGCTCCAGGTGTTAATCACCCTCCATTTCAGCATTCTCCAAGGGGACAATGCGATCAAGTGGAAAGGACATTGAGACTGGGCTCAGAAGTGGGTGACGTTGAACCAGTCTCTCATCCCAGTGGGCCTCAGTGTCTTAATCTGTGAAAAGGGGGTGGTAGCAGTTTCCTCGCAAATCTGCTGTGAAGATGTTATGTGACATTCCATGTACCAAAAAAGGTCCCTTTAAAACTGCAAAGCACACTGATTTTTAAGAAGTATTGTTAGGAAAACAACTCCAGAGGGTTCAGTGTGTTTTTCTCTTTTTATTTTGAAAATTACATAATGGATGGGTCTTTAAGCCTGATGACACCTGGATCAGAGAGCTGCATTGGGGATCTAGGACTTCCCAGGTCCCTCAAATCACATTGCCTGGTCTTACCTCCCCTCCCCTCCTCCAGTGCATAAGTTAGTTCCTGAGTATGGGCAGGGTAGGGGTGGGGCAATGCGGAACCTCTTCCTTTCAACTGTGGGCTTGGCCATGTTTGTATCTCGGTGTTGGTAAATGTGCATGTGAACATTCATTTCCATCCCTTTTCTGCTTTTATGTCTCAGTCGGTAGATTTGGCAGTGCCTTTGCAACACCATGGGCTGCACACAGGAAATAAGACCCATCCATTTGTGCTGGTGCAAGCTAAAGATTTTCTATAAAGTGCCCACATTTCCTGACTGGGGGAATGGATTTCACTGCAGGAAAAAAATATTGTGAGGTGAGAGAAGTGCAGCAAAGGAAAATATTGGCCACTTTAATGATTTAGGGAAGCATGAAAAACATCCTTGCCTGCTGAGATTTCATATTTCCCCTCCTGCCTCTAAGGGGCCTGGGGTGGGGGTCTGTTGAAGCTGTCGCGTGAGGAAGCATGGAAAACCAATGCTGGGCCCTTCCGGGCAGTTCCACAAGCTCTGGTGGAGGCCCGAGAAGAGAAGGGGCAGGGTTGGGGGCAGGGCTGGAAGACAGGGATGAAGGAGGGAACAGCTTTTACGTGTGACTGCTTGCTCTATGCATAGATACAGAATGCCCTGGAAGGGATCTTTAAGAAAGGCAGCTTCCTCGTTTCACAGAAGGGAAAGCAGAGAGAGCCAGACAGGAAGTAACTTTTCCAAGATCACCAGTCTAGTCAACGGACAGCCTGGAGCTAGAACCCACTGCCAGCAAAAACCATTTTCTACTATAGCCTCTATTAATGTTATCGTTATTGTTGATATAATTACCATAATACAAAGATCACTGTCAGGAACTTCACAAGCATCGTCACATTTAATTTTCATAGCCATGCTGGAAGAGCTGTGGGGTGGGTCCCAATTTAACTGAGGAGACTGGGCCTCAGTCAATAAGTGACAGAGACAGGATTTGAACCCAGACCCGTCTGGCTCCAGAATCCAGGCCCAAATCACTTTCCAGTGTGCTCTTTCTAAAGAGCAGGAGATGTGAGAACAGAGAGTAATAAATGTTACTCCTCAGAGAAGCCACCCGAACTCACCAACAGGGAAACATGGTTAA
This sequence comes from Tolypeutes matacus, assembly GCA_026826555.1. Taxonomy (NCBI): domain Eukaryota; kingdom Metazoa; phylum Chordata; class Mammalia; order Cingulata; family Chlamyphoridae; genus Tolypeutes; species Tolypeutes matacus. The sequence goes on along the minus strand of JAKSZT010032012.1, from coordinate 20,952,184 downwards.
AAAGCTCTGGCTTGAGCAGTTCAGAGGATGGTGGCTTTGGAGTAAAGCCCCAGATGTTAAATTTAGATGGTAGACAAACGAGAAGGAGCCCTTTTCCTGTACAGTTGCTGTAATTTGAATGGCTTGCAGCAGTGAGTAGTGGGAATTGAGCTATTAATAAAGGGAGCCGGCAGAATGATTTACAAGCAGACATTAATATGGAGATTTTCATAAACACAATAATTCACACCCAAGCAGAGTCATAAATGTAAAGTTGCATTAACTATTCGGGTTGGCATGGAATGTCACCCACGGTGTGAAATTGAACATTCCATTGTACTGTAAGAATGGTCTAATGGAAACATTTTTCTTGTGTGTGGGGGGGGAGTGGAAGGGTAGGTACTTTACATTTCGAACTTGCTGATTCCTTAATACGAGCCATCCTAAAGCTCTGCCGATGCCTTACACTTTAAACAAATAATAAATTTAAAAACAAACTTTTAATAATGAGATCATTTTAGAATTACAGAAAAGTTATAAAGATAATACAGAGAATTCCTGTATAAGCTTCACCCAGTTTTCCCCATAGTTAACATCTTACATAACTGTGGTAATTGGTGAAAACTAAGAAATTAATTTTGGTTATGTTATGTTAACTAAACTCCAGACTTTATCTGGATTTCACCAGTTTTTCCCGTTAATGTCCTTTTTCTGTTCCAGGATCCAATCTGGATACCACATGGCATTTAGTTGTCACATGTCCCCAGTCCCCTCTGGTCTATGACAGTTTCTCAGCCTTTCCTTGTTTCTCACGATCTTGACAGTTTTGAAGAGTACTGGTCAGGTATTTTGCAGAATGTCCCTCAATTTGAGTTTTCTGATGTTTTCCTTATATTTAGACACGACAGAGTGCCCTTCTCGTCACATCCTGTCAATGTGATTTACCACTGCTGGTGTTAAACCCGAGCACTTGGTTAAAGTGGTTCTTGCCAGGTTTCTTCACTGTAAAATCACTATTTGTCCCCTTCTGTATTCTATTCTTTGCAACCATTCACTAAGTTCAGCCTGTACTGGGGTGGGCGTGGGGGATCAAGCTCCATTTCTTGGAGAGCGAAGACTCAACATATATTATTTGCCTTACACATTTTAAAAAATTCATTTTAGATTGAACTCTCTAAATTTTATTATAAAATTCCCTGCATAGTTATATGGATTATTTTGAACGTAATTGGGTTTTTTTTCCCCTGATCACTAGCTGTCATAATCCCCCAAATTTTGTGACCTTTTCTCAGTACTTACTTCTTTGATCTCTCTGCAGGATGTGACATTGTTAGTCATTCTTTCTATGAGAGAAAATAAAATCTCGCCTCATTGCCCTGCTATTCTTCTCATCTGCTTTCTGTTCCTCCTTCTTAAGTAAGATAATTCCATATCTGTCTCCATTTCAGTCTCCATCTCCCCTCCTTTTCTCTCCCCTCCCCCCCCCCCCCCCCCCCGCCATATGTATTGTCAAAGTTCTCCTCCCTCCTCTCTCTCCAATTTGCTAGATGGCTTCAATCCTCATCATTGTTCATATGACTCCTAAATCAATAGCTCCACCCCTGACCCATCTCCATCACTCCAGTGCCTCAATCCCAGCTCTCTCCTGGCCACCTCCACCTTCTACTGTAGCTCAAAGTCATCATCTTTATTTCAGCTGCTTTAACACAAAACAGCCTAACTTCTAACCAACAAGATAAAAGGCTGATTTTCCTCTTATGTGAAAATCTGACCTGGTAGAGGTCTGGAGGAAGTAGGGCAGCTCTGCTAGGTGTTGGCTTTGCCTGTGGGCTCCTCACTGCTAAGCTCCCATCCCAGACCTTCAGGAACAGGAAATGAGAATGAAGAACAAGTAGTTTCTATGTAAGGGAATGACCTGGAAGTGGGATGCATCACTCTGCTCACATCCCATTGGGTAGAACTTAATCACATGGCCACACCCAGTTGTAAGGGAGGCAGGAAGAGGAAGTCCTAGCTGGGCAGCCATCTGCACAATAGGGGAGAATGGGTAGTGGGGATAATTGACACTCTGCAAAACGGAAACCCTCATTTTCCCTGTGTCCTGACTCCTGTAACTCCTGCCCTGCCCTACTTCTCCTGTTGTCTCCTTAATATTTGCTAATGCTCATGCCAGGAAACATAATTGGGGGGACTCAGTTGTCTTTGACATGTCCCCTGTCCTCATTGCCATGTCCAGTGGCCCATTCCTGTCACTTAAAAACTCCCCTCGTGTCTATAATCTCCTCTCCATCTTTACTAACACTACCCAAATGCAGACCTTCTGGCCCTCTCACCTGAGCTATTGTAATTGCCTCGTAAGTGGTCTTCTTCAGCTAACCCATTCCTGTGCCTGTGAACCTATTGTATGTGGGACTTTTGGGTTAGATTCGGTCAAAGAACCTTTTGATTAGATCTCTTTTGATTAGATCACTTTGGTTAAGGCCCTTGATTAGATTGTGAGACCCAGGGTGGGTCCTTATCCTTTTCCTGGAGTGTTATATAAACAGAACACAGAGTAAGAGCACTGCCATTTTACCCTGCCATGTGAAAGAGTACTCCAGGATCGACTACAGCTGCAGAAAGAGAATCCCCAAGAGGCTGAAAGAGAGAGGCTGGAGGCTGGAATTAGTGGAGTACCCTGAAGCAGAAGAGACATAGCCTAGAAAGAGACAAGCCATATGCCTGATCATCCACAGCTGAGCTCGGGGAGAGAGTGAGCCTGAAGGAGAAAGCAGAGATCAGTCACCATTTTGTCTTGCCACATGGCAGGAATCCAGGATCTGCCAGCAGCCCACCCTGTTGAGACAGCATCTCTGATGATGCCTTGATTTGGACATTTTCACAGCCTCAGAACTGTTAGGTTTTACCCTAATGAATTTCCTTTATAAAAGCCAACTCATTTCTGGTATTTTTGCACTGGCAGTCTTTAGCAAACTAAAACAAGGATAATATATGTTGTTATTCATTTTTGATCCTGAAGTAGATTATTTATTACTTAGCCTCAGTTCCCACATCTAAATACAGTATCCAAAATATTTCCCAAATCCAACCTTTTCTAACTTTATTATCACTACTCTTTTTCAGGCCCTCAACATTTCTCTCCTCAACGATTGCAATTGTCCCCTAACCTATGTCCCTGTCCCACTCTTCAAAACTACCTCCTCAATAAAGCTTCCAGACCAATCTTTTAAAAGAGCAAAACTATTCTTGTCAGGGCCCATCAGTGGTTTCTACCAGCCTAGGTAATTCTAAGCACTTTAGAATCTGGTAAAACTGTAAGCATTTTAATCTGGTATAGAAGACTCTCGGTGATGGGACCAAACCTACCACCTGTGTCCAACCTGTACTTGCCTTTTGTGTTTTTTTTTAATGTTCTAGGAGTATTAGACGCACTATCCAGGGTTTCACACTTCCATGCCTTTCTCAAGCTATTCTCTCATTCTGAAATTTCTTTCTTATCACCCTTTAATGCTTACATCAAGACTCAACTTGGCCAAGATGACCTTCAGGAAGCATTCCCTGGACTCAACTTTGGGCTAGCTGCTCTTCTTTTTTCTCTCATTGAGTATTTTTTTCTTCTCATGCCCAGATGCATACCTCTCTTGGTCGTACCATGTAATATTGAAATTATTGTTGATGAGTCAGTCCCATCCATTTGTCTGTACACTTTTGGAGGTCAGGAACCATGCCTTGGTCTTCTCTGTCTTCCTTACTAAGTGTGTGAATATGCTGGATATTCAAATGTAGTGGTTTGTGAATGAATCATTATTAAATCCAATTATTGTCTCATTCCTTAATACAGATATATCCCCAGGGCCTCCTAAAGTTCTTGGGGATTATTGCCTATACCAAATAGTCCCTGCAGTCTGTCTGCTGTCATTTCACACTGCGGTGAGAATACCTGCCTGTATCAGCTCCTCTCCCCTCTGATAATTTGCTGCTTCAAAAAGAGAACTCTAAAAATAAAAATAAAAAAAAAAATAAAAAAAAAAAAAAAGAGAACTCTAGATATAAACCAGAAAACTATGATGGCTATAAAAGTATGTAGAAAAAGAGTATAATGAATCTGGGTAGATTACACAAGGGCTTCTGAGTTAGTAAATTTCATGAATTGAGTTGTATAGATGTTGTAGCAGCAACACTTATTTTGCCTGACTAAATGTTTGCCCCATTTCTGTACGGTCTGGAGAGATGTTGCTTCTGGTTTGAGGTATGAAAGCCACCATTGTCATGTGCTTGATAATCAAAGGCCAAAACTCATTGGGATACACAATGTGCCATTCTGTTCTTTCTTTGAGAGGTTTAACTTTAGTTTGACCAGGACTGTTCTACATATATTCTCTTTGCACTCACATATTTTATGTCACTTGATCCCCATAAGATCCCTTTGCAGCTGACATGTTGTTAGAATTCTATAGGTAATTAACTAAGGAGACACAGAGTGGTTAACAGGGACATGTAAGTTCACATGGTCAGTAAGTAGCAGAGTCACGCCTTGAGTCAGGAGTCCTCACTCAAAACCCAGTGTTCTTTCCTCTCTGCTACACTTCACTTCTCACAATTTTCCTGTGGGAAAATTATATTTGTCTAAACCAGTGCTTTTTCAAAATGCAAATTGCAGCCCATTAGTTGGTCATAAAACATTTTAGTAGGTGGCAAAAAGGATTTTGAATGAAGTAGAATAGAACAGAACAGAAGAGAGTAGAATAATAGAATATGAAATATCAGAAGGTAAGTTTTATCTCATGAAAGTTTTGTACTAAATGTCAGAATGTTTTTGTTTTTGTTTTTTTACTGTGGTAGCTGTTTAAAAAAAATAGTTGTGAGTGGGTGTAGCTCAGTGGTTTGAGCACCTGCTTCCCATGTATGAGGTCCCGGGTTCAATCCCCAGTACCTCCTAAAAATAAATAAATAAATAATAAAAATTAAAAAGTTGAAAGGCACTGCTCTCAAATACCTTGTCTAAACCTAAGTCGCTAAAGTGACCTTCTAATTGCCAAATATGATAGACATGTTTCAGTAATTGTCTTCCTTGACCCTCAGTGGAATGTGATGCCTTCTTTTTCTTGCATCTTCACAAAACTCTTCCCTCCCTTGGTCTTGAGATCCCCTTTCTCCTGGAGCTCCCATTTCTCTGACAACCCTCATTCTACCACTTAAATTTTGGCATCCTCTAAGAATTCTCCTGGACCCAGTTTTCTTCATGATCTTTACCTTTAGCCTAAACCCTGTCTCCACCAACATCTAAAAACCAACGAACCCTGGATCAATGCTTCTAGCCCCCAGTCCTTTCCCCAGCTCGAAACTCATATTTTTAATGATCTACTGAACATCTCTCAGATGTCTATGGGACCTCAGAACCAACAAGTCCAAATGAACTCTTTTTTTTTTTTTTTTGTCCTCCCAAACCTACTCCCCATCTTGGGTCAGTGACCCAGTCACCCAGTGACCCAAGCTAATAACGTGGATGCCCTTCCAGACTTCTCTCTTCCTCTCATACCTCGACGTCAAATCAATTGCCACATCCTATCAATTCTGTCTCTGCTATGCCTCTTGAAATTGTCTGCTCTGCCGCTTTCTTAGTTCACAGCCTCATTATCTCTCATTGAACTACTGCCTTCATTATCTCCCTCCTCCGGTCAATCTTCCGCATTGCTGCCACAATTTCAAAAGTGCAAATCTGGCCACATCGGTTCTCTATGTAAAATCGTCCCAGGGATTTGCACAAGAATGGACTAAGATGCATACTTCTCAGCATTACCTGCAAGCTACCCCCCATTCTTCTCACTCCTGCCTCCTTGGATCGTCCCCCTTTCACCTGTCCCCTCATGTCCTCCCTCCAAGTGGCAGCCAGCCATGCCAAGTTCCCTTGACCTTCTTTATCAATGCACACTCCATGTCCTCAGCCTGGAATACCCCTCTCTTTCCTCACCCTCATCTACCAGGTAGAATTCTATTTCAGGCTTAACTCTACCGCCTCTAAAGGTCCCTGGGCTCTCCCATAGCTTCAAGATATTCCCTAAATACCTTTTTGCCTCTGAGATCACACTAGATTGTAATTAATTATTTGCATTTCAGACTCAGGCACTCTACTGTGAACAGCTCAAGAGCTAGAATGATGCCTTATCCACTTTCCTGTGCCCAAGGCACTGGCATATAGTAGATGTTCAATAATGTTTGTAAAATAAATGAGATCTCAGTTCTGTTGTTGACTAGCTGTTACTCTGAGCAACTTAACCTCTCCAGCTTCATTTTCTTCATCGTAAGTAGATAGAAACTAATGGTTATTGAGTGCTTCTATGCATCAGGCCCTGTGCTGTGCACTTTTCCATGTTGTTCAATTCTCACCACACCACAAATAGAAATTGTTCCCCATCTTCTAGATAAGAAAAAAGAGACTGGGAGAAATGAAACAACTTGTCCTTGGTTGAATAGCCACTGTGGGTTCTAGCCAGGATTTGAACTCAAGTCCCTCTGACTTCAAAGCTCTTTCTGCTACACTGAGCTGCCAATGAAATGGAAAAGGGACCATCTACCTCACAGGGATTAACTGTGTTAATGTATGTAAAAACACTTTGTAAACTGTTAAACACCATCAAAATGTGAGATGACTTCATTGTCATTAAGACCTGCACAGGAAGTGGAGACTAGAAATCATTCTGATAGAGCTGGCTGCAAAGGCCTATGGGAACCAACACTACGCTGGGGTTATCTCCACAGAATACCTGCTCTGCTGCTTGTGTATGCAAACAAATGGCAGCAATGCATCAGGAGACCCAGGGGAGCGCAAGGATGCATTGCTCCCAGGGAGACACGACTGCAGGTGCACTTGTCAGTTACAGGTTACACCACCCAGTGAATGCCCCCGTGACACAGTCATGTTTTAAAATCTTCAGGAGGCTTCGTGGTTGCAACATTCCATTTAGAATCTTGGCATTGTGCTTGGGGTCGAGAACTGCGCTGCTTTTAGTTGCTGCCACCAGGTTGTGAATCACCCTGTTTACACCTAACGGATGCTATCTGGGTGGCACATGTGCAGAATGGCAGAGATAGATGGCTGTGCCTGTATCAGAGAAACATCAGGGAGCCACCCAGAGATGCAAAATTCACAATCAAAATGTGCTGTGCTCCGCTGGCCCCTTAGTCACCACAGCCATCTGGAGGGTCCTGGAAGGTTAGTCACCCAAGGGCACATGGCAGCATTGGCATCTGGCCCACCACAGTCACTGTCTCCCATGGGGGCGCAGAACTGGTGGGGAAGATAGGGCTGTATTTTTACTGACTGAGTGAGCTCCCTGGGCTGTGGAAGGTTAATGCCTTAATTTTTCCTTTCATCTTTTGAATACTCCTTAAGTCCACTAAATTCATTGCTTGTTAATGCCTCTTGTTTTTTTTACTGCTACAAAGAAACCTGCTCTAACCAATCTGGACATACCATAGTCATTGCCTGTAATTGAATGTCTGCTGACTCTAGTTTGTAGCATTTTATTCAAGCACATTTTCCAATTCTGGTCCGTTAACCTTCCCTTGTGTCCCTCCAACATCCTTTTCCCCACTCTGTTCATTTCCGTCTCAAGTAAATGGAAAAGGGGAGGAAACTTCACAATGACACTCTGAGACGGATGCAGCCTGAGATGCCACTGGACATAGGATCAAATCTTGAAAAAGTTTGCCTCATTTCTTAGAAACTATGAAATGTGATTCCCTGTGATGAATAACAATAAATTCCATCTTTTGTTCTAAAGAAAATGTCTCCCAAGTTTGTTCCCTCCAAGACAGCTCCTTGTGAACACTCTCAAGCTCTGCCCCAGAAATGGTGGCCCCTTATCAATTTGGGGCTGCAATGAGAGTGACTGAATCTGATTGATTTTAAGCATTTGCCAGCTCTGGAAAATTCCAAATGTACTTAAGGAGTGCTAAGATGTTTACAATAGTCTGGCTTCTATACTGCAAGTGGATGATTAGTCATCCTGATTCATCAACAATGTGTTCAGATATCAACTTGCTTTAAATTATTCTTGGAGCAGAGACATACACTTCTTCCCTTCTCTTTCTTTCCCAGGAGAAGTAGAAGGTGGATTATGGACCTCTGTAGGGGGTGTTATTACCCCTTGCAGAAGACTGGTCAGGGGAGATGGGACCCAGTATTAGAATACTCTTCATCCTAAGAGCTCAGTGCCCAGGCTTGCAGGACCCCTGTGTTCACTCTGGGGGGGAGGCATGTGCGTGAGTCACATTTTAAAGATGGCAGGTATAGTGGTTTGGAACTGTATGTACCCCAAAAAATCATGTTCTTAAAGTGAATCCATTCCTGTAGGATTTTTTTTTTTTTCTTGTACGGTCTTTTGGTGAGGCTACTTCAGTCAAGGTAGCCTCATTCAGGATGAGTCTGAATATTCTTGCTGGAGTCCTTTACAAACAGGATGAATACACAGAGAAAGGGAGCCATGGAAGCAAGAAGCTGAAATTAATGGAACCTGAAAGAGAAGGGAGAGACCAGCAGGTGCCGCCATGGGGCTTGCATGGATGGCCAGCACTGGTCTTCGGGAAGAAAGCTTCACCTTGATGATGCCTTGATTTGGACATTCTCGGGGCCTCAAACTGTAAGCTAATAAATTCCCATTGTTTAAGCCAACCCATTTCATGGTATCTACTTCAAGCAACCTAGGAAACTAAAATGGCAGGAGTGAGGCCTGAGACATCAAGTGATTTTCTGTAGGCTGAAAGGCTGGTAAGAGGAGAAATAGAACCCAAGACTCATAATTCCCTGTCCCAGCTTTCTACACTAGTCCAAGCTGTTCCCAAACAGACTAGAGGGCGGAAACAGTTAGGGTGCTCTGGTCTTTTTGCCTCCAACTTTGACAACAATTTCTGCTGTCTTTGGGAGGCCAGGGCAACTGTAAGGAACCAAATATTGTATACCCAGCACCTGAAGTTTGCCCCTGAGATGCTGTAACTGCACAGATAACAATGTTGAGCTGTAGCTAATAGCTCAGCATGGCTCACGGCAGTGTTCTGAGCTTACCTACAGATTCACTGTGGTGTTACTTATAGAGATGACAGATTTACTGTAGCTCAACTTAATAAAATAACATTTATGGGAATATCTGCACAATTAGAGCACACTTCAGGTCATAAATACGCTCCAGTCGAAGTCACATCCATACCCACGCTCCTGCTTTTGGACAGTTTTGTTCTTTGGAGATTGATGAGAGCTTTTGCAGGTAAAGAGCAGCTGGGATACACAGAAGTTCCCTATATTAGTTTCCTATGGTTGCCATAGCAAAGGACCACAGACTTGGTAGCTTAAAACAATAGAAATTTATTCTCTCACAGTTCTGGAGGCCAGAAGTCTAAAATCAAGGTGTTGGCAGGACTACACTTCCTCCAGAGGCTCTAGGGGAGAGTCTTACCCTGCCCTGTTCAGCTTTTGGTGGCTCCTGGATTTCCTTGGCTTGTGGCAACCTAACTCCAACCTCTTTCTCTGTCTTTAATCTTCATGTGGCCTTCTTCCCCGGGTCTCAAATGTTCTCACCCTTCTTTTATAAAGACATTTGTCATTGGATTTAGGGCCTACCCTAAATCCAAAATGATCTGATTGTGAGATCCTTCACTTAATTACATCTGCAAGGACCCTATTTCCAAATGAGGCCACATTCACAGGTACTGGGGGTGAGGATGGGGACATATTTTTTTAGGGGACACAATTCAACCTACTACAGTACCCTTAAAAGGATTAGGAGAATCACCCCAGTTCTTAGATACTTCTACTTCCTATAGGCACCTTTTGAGTCTCTCCATCACAAGCTCCTGAATTGTATCCCAGTCTCCTAGTTCATCAGCACCTTCACTGGAGATAGGTAGATGCAGTTGAACTTGGCTAAGTAAATGCTCACTTCTTATCTCTGTAATCCTGCACACATATTTCTACCTCCCTGGGCCTCCCATTCCTCACTATTAAAAGCTGGGAATTTGTCAATGATCTCCAAAAGGCTGGAAATTAGAAGTTTGTTTCCTTAAGGTCATTCATCCAACAATCTTAGATGAAAGGAAAACGTTTGGTGGGCATGCTTTAACAGCTCTGAACTGCATCTGACCTCTGCCTCTGCCTCCCATGCCCAGGAGTCAGATATTATCTAGAGCTGCCTGAAACCACCCAGTCCCCAGGCATGGAATGCCATAGGAGTGATAGCGTGCCCCCAAAGTCCTGTCCCTGTTCTATGGGAGCCCCATGAAATGGTTATTAGAGTAGAATTACTATTCAGGCACGAGTAAGATTGATCATTTAACTACATCACTCAATTGCTTTAGAGTTGTGTAGATATATTCCAGGTCAAAACCGTTAAAAGCATTTTTATAGAGAAACCCAGCCTCAAGTCAGTGTCACCATGACCAGCTGGAAATGTCACCAAACAATGGGCTGCTTTCTTTACACCATGCCAAATAACTCGTTTTACTGATTTTCTTTTCCCACTGACTTAATTGTTTTCTTGACTGATCTGACTCATTTAACAGATTGTTTCTAGTCATGCAGCCACAGCCCAAGTTCAGTGTGTTTGGTTCCTGCCCCTCTATTCCAGGGTGGGGAGCAGACATGCCTGTGACTTGGCACACACTTCCTCCTTTCTCCTCTGGGCAGAGTGCTGCACTGCAGACGGGGACATAACACAAGCTGGGAAGCACAGACACATATCAAACGCACACACACACGCACACACACACTCACCATATCAGGATACAGTGAAGCTCAAAGGGCTGGGCATCTTGAAAACTTGTAAATAGCCATTAGCCCAGGACAAATCAGGCCCAGTAATAAAGAAAAATGCTGATTTCACTGATTTGCCTCTCCTACAGTTCACTTGCTTCTCTTCCTGGTATGAGAAGCTCTATCTCTGACCTCACTGATTCAGGCCAGAACCCAGGGCTGGCCTGGCTGAGTTCTGTGGGCCCTAAGCCAGAATACTTCTCTAACTCTGGGGGCTGGGGACAGGGGTGCCTGGAGAGGGAGTGGCTGTTGAGAGTTTAATTGGGCAGAATGACTGGTCAGTAAGCCACAAAAGCACATCCAAGGGCGTTGTCAATGCAAGGAAGGTGTCCTTGTTTGAGTGTTTTGTGGACCCCAGAAAATCCTGTTCTTGAAGCAAACACGTTCCTGTGCTTGTAAACCTGTTGTGGTGGGCCCTTTTGGTTAGATTCAGTGAAGGGATCTCTTGATTAGATCACTTTGATTAGATTGCTTCAGTTAAAGTCCTTTGATTAGATTGGGGGACCCTTTGATTGGACTGAATTCAGTTGGGGGCCTTTGATTGGAGTCCTTCAGTGAGGTGGGAACCAGGGTGGGTCTCAGCCCTCTTGCTGGAGCCCTGATGAATGCGAGAAACATGCAGGGACATGCAGAGAAAGAGAATGCCATTTTACCCTGCCATGTGAGAGAGGACTCCAGGATTGCCTGCAGCCACAAACATGTAGAGAAACCCTGAGAGGCTGAGAGAGAGGTCAGAGGCTGGAATAAGCTGAGCAGCCCGAAGCTGAAGAGATGAGTCCTGGGGAGAAACCAGCCATAGGCCTGGTCACCCACAGCTGAGTTTGGGGAGGAAGTGAGCCTGGAGGAGAAAGTAGAGAACAGCCACCATTTTGCCTTGCCATGTGGCAAAAGTCCAGGATCTGCCAGCAGCCCACCTTTGTTGAGACAGCATCTCTGATGATGCCTTGATTTGGACATTTTCACAGCCTTGGAACTGTAAGATTTTACCCTAATGAATTTTCTTTATAAAAGCCAACCCATTTCTGGTATTTTGCATTAGCAGCCCTTAGCAAACTAAAACTGAGGGCCTGGCATGGTTATAGGAATCCAGAGTTGAGAGCCAAGACAAAGAGAGATGAAAACAGGAAACTGTGAGATGAAATGGGTAAGCAGGAGAACAGCTCTATGGAATGCATAAAACAGCAGCCATTGATGGTTACTAGGTTTCTACAAGCTCCACGCTGGTAGACGACACAACATAATGCATTCTGTGTGGTTCTGTTTATATGAAGTTAACGAGATAGTCAAAGTCAATCTACAGTGATTAAAGTCAAGCAGTTACTTTTGGAGGGGAAGGTGGGAATTAGTGACTGGAATGGGGCATAAGGGAAGCTTCTAGAGTGCTGCTAATTTCTATTTCTTGATCTGGGTGGGAGTTATACTGCTGTTCATTTTTTGGTATATATTGCACTTCAATAAAGATATATATATATATATTTTTAATTTTGGTAAGTTTATAAAGGGGTGGGGTCAGGCAAAGTAGACACTAGGCTACACAAGTCCTTTGCCACCAGGTACTTTTCTCTCGTGAATGAGTGTGATTGTGCATTCAGATTATTCAGGGTTTGTCTTGCCTGGTGTCTGAGGGTGCTGAGTCTGTGTGATCATTTCAGAAACTGGCAGAGACTGGAAATTGAGGGGGGAAGAGCCATCTGTATACAATGTCCAGAGAAGACTTGACAGAATGGGATGGTGGAGGGAAGGAGAGGCTCAGTGAAGACATGTGTTTGGAAAAGTGGGAAGGGAAAGTGGAAGCAGGAAAGGAGGGGACCACTGGTCTCACATCTGGACTCTGCAACCAGCATCTGATGCAACACCCCTCAGATATGCCCATGCTAATCACCACCAGCTGACACCCCCAGGCACATCTGCAACACCCCAGCTAATCACCACCCACGATTGCCTACACCTGTCTTCACTGCCCACCAGCCCCCTCCACCACCACCACCTGCCTGCCTGCCACTTTCAGTCCTTACGCTAAATCAATAACTAAGACCTCCGAGAGCTGCCTAGTTTCTCTGCTGGTGCCCCCTCCCTTCTAAACCCACCTCCTCTCCTCCCTCTCAAAGCCCGATCCATCTGCCCAAGTTCAGATCCTATCTGGCACGTCTAGCAGACCCGTTCTCCTTGCAGACAGCACAGCTCTGCCCGGTGTTAACCGCTGCAGAGCTGCAGTTTAAGAATCACTGTGTCTGGGGAAAGTCCATTAGAGGACAGTAACAGTGTATATTGTGCAGTGACCCTGGGGGCACCCAATTCTACCTTGTTAATGATCTCTTTGAAATAGCCAAGGCTGTGGAGAGAGACATGGTTCAGAGGTCCCCAGGACTGTGGTGTTAGGACGCCACTGCATTTGCTATGTTTGGGCAGCATTCAGGACCCACTCTCAAGCTAATGGCGGCAGGTCCTCAGGGACCCACGCGTCCAATTAAAATGCTCTTCAGCAGTGTGCTGAGTGTCCAGTAAACTGGGCAGATCTCTGGATTTTCAGCCTGGCAAGGAGACAGCTAAAGGTCTGCCCATCTCATCCACCTTGAGGAATGAGTGCTCCAATTGTGTCTCTCGTGGTTGTTTTGCCCCCAGTCACTTGGATGAAATTCACATACTCAAAACACACCCACTGCCTCAACACAAGCCCCTGTGATCCAGCTGTGACGCCACTCATGGGTCTCCCACTCACGGAAGCAAACTGAAATGCATGAAAAAGCAAGAGTGACTTGATGATAAGCACTCTTTAAAATCATCTCTATTTTATATATAAAATCTTTGCCGACTTACTACTTCATTACCAGTAACAAATGACTTGCAGTAGAATTCACAACAGATGAAACAAACCAGTGTGTTTTGACACCTAGGCAGAGAACAGCTGCTGGGGAATATAAAGACAAACAGCTAACCACACTTACAAGGAATACTTTAGTGGCAGGATATAAGGAAGAACTTCCAGGAAGGAAGACTTGTTGAGCATCCAATAACTCAACCAACATTTAATGAGTGCCCACTGGTGCTGGGCTCTCTGCTTGGTGTGGGGCATGATCGGCCGGCTATTGCAATCCCTGGAAGCTATTAATACCATTAAGAAGTGTTTAGAAAATCACCTGGAGCAGAGATTTGGAAGGAAATGAGCAGGACCAGCGACAATTCCATTCTCAATGATGATTGTGTGACCTTGGTCAGTCCCAGGTGACGAACGTGAAAGCTAAGAAGCCACCATACCGTGTGGCTCGTTTCCTAGCCTGCCTACACGTGGTCTCTGGGTCCTGAGACCCATGGGCCTCACCAGGGGAGAGGTGGGAAAGTAGCTCTTACACATGACCCCTCTCTGGAGGCTCCCACGTCCTCAACACCAGACCTTTGCTAACTGGCGTGGGGTTGTAGACTAAGCTCTAGCCCTACTAGAGCTGACTGACTGCATAATAATTTTAGGCAAGGCATTGAGGGTCCAAGGCTTCAAATATCCATCCCGAAAAAAAGAGATGTGCTTGCCTGCCTCTCCAGAGTGGACAAGGAAGGTCTGCAAGCCGGGTCTCTGTCTTCATCGGAAGAATTGGATCACTGGAGTTACCAGAAAAAAATAATCTTTAGAAATACACCATTGAACTGTTCAACACAAAGAGTGAACCCTAAAGTAAACTATGGACTATAGTAAATCATATAATTGTGATATTGTTTCATCAATTTTAACAAAGGCACTGTAGTAATGCAAAATGTTAATAATGGGGAAAATTGTGTGGGGGGGTGGCATATGGGAACTCTGTCCATTCTGAATGATGTTTCTGTAAACTTACAAAAGTTCTAATAAGATTTTTTTAAAAATGACCAAAACCACCACCACAACAACAAAAACATGGACCCCTGGAGAATGGAGAACACCTGGGTAATACTGTACTTTCACCCTCTCTTTCCACGTGGAACCCTGACACTGTTTATTTAAACCTACTCCTCACATGACACTATGACAAAATTCTGTCCAGCCCTACTGCCTCTCTGTGAACCCAATCTGTCCTCTCCTACCCCCCATCCACCCCCACCTTTAATTGCCCAACTCTCCTCCCAGCCCATTGGCCTCCTGAGGCCTCCTTTGTCTTCCCCCAGCCTGTCCCTCTGACCAGCCATTCAGCCGACTGACTGCCACTCTAGAAGCCCCCACCCTCTTGACCCGCCAGGACCCAGACACTACCCAGTTTCATCCTGCCACCCTACCAGATGTGGCTCGTAAGAAAGCAAGCAAGCTCAGAGCTGCCCTTAGCTAGCTGGGCCACTGCTTCTTTTCATTTATTCAGCTTTGAGTGACTTCCCCACAACGGCCCTTCCAAAGCGTCCTCCTCAATCTCTGAAATCTGTTGCTGTCCCCTCACCCATAAGGCAGCCTTGCTTTCATCTGACTTGATTTTCCTCAACTTCCCTGTGCTTGGCTCCAACGAGTCATCATCTTAATGCTTCCTCTCTCCTTTCCCTCCTGCCTCTAAGTTACTTCAAATAACAGCTCTTCTGAGAATCTCAGCTGGTCCTGAAATTCTTCCTCGGCAGGACTGTGGTATTTTGCCCCTAGAAGAAAGGAAGTCAAGCTTTCTGGAAGGCCACTGTGTGCTTGGCAGCCGCCAGGCACTTTAGCACAGTGTCCTCATTTGCTGCAACAACCCTGTGGTGGTCAGAGATGATCCGGGTGGGACCCTGGGAGCTAACTTCAAAGCACCATAAATGTTTCCATTCTAGAACTTATATATTTCTAGTGATTGTTTCTTTCCATCCCCTCTGCTCCTAAAAGGGGGTGACTGTGCCTTGTGCCCCGCTTTATGCCACGTGTCCTGGCATGAATCCTGACACCTATGCCTGTGGAAAGGATGCCTGAATGAATGGACCCTCCATGTCCAAACTAAATAGCCTGCCCCCACTGGTGCTCCTAAGCCCTTCTCTTCTCCATCAATTATTCCTTTTCTCTTGCATCTCTGACATCTTACTTTCCACTGGCTTATTCCCCTCCACCTAGGATACACTTCTCTTCTCTTAAAGACACATTTCTCTCTACCTTGCTGCCTCAAGCTACAAGATTATCACTTTCCTTCATTTCCCTTCAACCTACTAAGAAAAGCCCCATCCCACGACATTTTAATTCAGTTGGTCTGTCGTAAGGTGATGGGATTTTTTAGAGACTCTGCAGGTACAGGGCTGAGGATATCCAATCTGTGCTCTGAGTTTCCACTTCCTTACCCCCTTATCTCTTGCAATTGGCTTTCACTGTCATCACCAAAATTGCATTCTCAAGGTTTTCAAGGGCTTCCCAAGTGCCACATCCTCTTTGGGCCTCTGCTGTGGTACATTCCTTACTATTGCCTGTCTACCATGTTCATGGCGTGTTCTCCTCCCATCTGCCAGATGGAGAATTCCCCACATTCTAGATTCTTTCCCTTTTCTCTTTTCCCTCCACATTCTTTCCCTGGACGATCTCATTCATTCCCCTAATTTCAATCACCTTGTCCCTCCAGATGCTTCCTAAATCTGTACATCACACCCTAGCCTCTCTCTAGCATTCTGGACTCTCCTTGAGCTCTCTGTCTTGAGTTCTCCCCAAAGCAAAGATTGCAATGAGGAACCGGGTTCAGGTAGTTTGTATGGGAGGAGATGCCAGGGGGCAGGAGAGAAGGAGCAGGGAGAGTGAGATGGGGAGTAGGAAATGTCTCTCTAATGGAGCATCAGCAGGGCCATGCTGTGGGCAGTGGCAACTCGATTCCACTGGGACCCCCTGAGAGGTGGGTGGAATGCTTTCCAAAGTTGTTCTCCTACAGGACTGAAGGCTGGAGCACTGACCCCATTCCCTATTGGGTGAAGATTGCCCAAAGCATTATCTCCTCACACACTCAAGCTACTCTTGTGGGCAAGCCGAGCATGCTCCTAGGCTTTAAAGAAGTCCCCAGGGCACAGAGTGGACAGAAGCACATGGAGCCTTGACGGTGGGCTCCCATAGTGTGAGATGAGTTTAAGACCACCTGAAACTCTCTACTTCAGCTGTGCTGCAATCAGAGGTGAGTCAAGGAGAAATTGACACCCCCAGCATCTTTTCTCCTGAATCAGCTCAACCAAGTATCAAAGTACAAAACTTCAAAGTATCTTTTGACTCTTCATTCCCTAGTTTAATGTGCAGTTATTAGAACCTACTCATCCTAACCCAAACTTGCTTTTCTACATTGTTCCCTCCTTGCTTTCTCACCATAAGTGCCTTAGCAAAAGCTCTTAGTTGCCATCTCCTAGACTATATATAGTCTACTAACTTTTATCTCTACTGCCTATCTCTTTCAATCTTTCACACTGATGACAGATTACTCTTCCTAAAGGTTGGTTTCAATGATATCATTAATCTGCTAAGCAATCTTCATTGGCTCCCAACTGATGGCCCAAAGGTGTCCAACCTCCTTACCCTGACATCCAATGCCCGTTTTGATCTGACCCTATTTCATAATAGCAACAGACTTATTCTCATGACTCTTCTATTTGTATGTTTTCTCCAGCAAGAACTTTGACTACTTTGACCACATTACCCTATTTCTTGCATTCACATCTTTGTTTCCATCTTTCCCTTGCTTGTAATTTTCCAATGTCCCACTGCCCATGCATTGTAACAACCATAATCTTGCCTCTCCTTCTGGGTCCATGTGTGCCACTCATCTCTTCCACAAAGCCCAAAGGAATATCTGCTCCCCTCTCCTGAACTCCACTAGCATTTAATCTCTTAGCTCATATCTGATTTTCCCTTTTATTTTATCCCAGGCTGGTTACTTTTGAGCTTGTCTTCTTTCCCCATAGAGTGTGACCATGTCCTTGAGGGAAGGGGTTATAGCTGCCTCATCTGACTCTTCTACAGCATCAAGCACAATGTCATGCTCAGTAAATGAAGGAGGAAGAGAGGTCAGGAAAGAGGGAAAGGAAGGAAAAATAAATCTGAACCCACACTGAGAAACAAGTCATGCAGAAGACAAATGCTAGGAGCCAAACAAGGGCGTGGCATGTGCCAACTGACTCTGCCCTCCAATGACCACCCACCTCCTTCTAAAGGACTCTTTTGGTGCTCATTATCTCACCTGCCCCTGCCGCTGAGGGTCCACCTGGAGCCAGCCGCCTTCTGCCTCAGACAGCTGTTCCTGATGGCTGGTAAAGGCTGTGTAGACCTCAGCTGGGAGGAGCTGGCAGGAGGAAGGATACCTTTTCCTGGTTACAGATGGCAAAGGTGGAAAATGCATAAAGAAAACATGCCAGTGTTTCCAAATGACCCCTGAGTTGTGTCAGCGTTCTGTCCACAACAACCAAGGGAAATGAAGGAAACAAGGAAGTCAGTCAATCAAATGCTGTTTTGACTACATAATGGCAAATATGTGGTATCACTAAGGTTGTTAGTTACATTGGACTGTCAGCTTGACTGAATTAACAGGTATAGTCAGCGAAACAGCCCACTTGATTTTTTCACTATGTTGATGGGTTTTAACCAAATCACCAGTGTCTTCCTACACCCTAGCAGGGTTGCTTGCTATCCATAGATCTTCAGATATCCCAAGTGACTGGTTGGTTTGGTCAAACATGAGGCATGACTCCCCCAACAGTGACATGACTGAGTCACCTGTAGCTTTGGCTTTGTGCCAAGCCAGCCTCCTCCACAGAAGAGCCACAGTTGACTAAGTCAGCGGTCAAAAAGATTCCATTGCTCCTCCGTTTCATGGCTCCATGAGTGGCAGAGGGCCAGAAATAGGGCCTGCAGGATTATTCACGAGCTGCGGTGACTCACAACCACCTAACTTTCCCTCCTCGCCTCATGTTCCCATTAGGATAGAGACAGGCTTTGCTGTTTATTGCCCTCAATACCCTTTGCTGCAAAACCACCTGGGCCAGGGTTGGCCCTGGGCAAAATCAGAAAGGAGACGGATATCATCTTTAGGACTTCCAAACTCTTCCTCCAAGACCTCCCGCCGTCATTCTGGACTACCTGTTCCAGTTTCCTGTCATTAAAAGCAAAGTGTCACCTGCTTTTATATTTAATGGCCTCTCACTCTTTTACTTAGCCTCCATCCAAACTTAAGTGCTCTGCATCATCACACTTCCATTCTCTCATTTATCTAGTCAACGAATAGATGGTGAGCATCTATGATATGCTCAGATGGGGCCCCGTTGGGTTGGACAGGGGTTCACACAGTAATGTGATCCTTTTGGAATAACACCTTAATAGGAAGGAATGATTCAAAGGGTTGGGCAGGCCCAGGGGTCACTAGGTAGGGGCAGACAGGACTTCACTGACCCCCTGAAATCATACAAGGAAGTGATGAGTCCCCTGCTCCCTTTCTCTTGATTGGAAACATGGCCCTGCCCTTGCCATTCAGATGGGACTCTGTGTGACATGGGAAGATGAAGATTTCCACCCTCAGGTTCATTACAATGATGGGATGCCTTGCTTACTTGCCCTTAGAAACTGGAATGAAGGACAGGACTACCCTGAAGGTGGATGGTCTCATGTCCTCCTCCCAGGAGAAGCAGGCCAACTGCCCCGGCCACTGCATCTGTCCGTGGTATCCTATCCATCCTGGAACCCAACGAGCCCACTGTGTGATTGATGGTGTTCCACTTGATAGGGGACGGAGCGAGCGATGATTTGTCATTCACCATAAAGTGCTGCTGTTTCATCTGCTCTCATTCCCTGGGACGCAGCTCTTGCTGTTTGCTCTATGCATCAATTTATAGTTTATCCTAAGACTAATGATGCTGTGTTTAAGAGGCAAGGTGGGGCTTTGTTTTTGTGTTCTACCAGCAGAGGATTACATTACTGATTGATCGCACGCGATCGTCTGAGGCAAAAACATTTTGAATTGATACCTGGGTTTGGACTACAATCAACTTCCTCGACAATTGCCTCTTGGTGCCGAATAGATCAAGGAGCTGCAGCTTTCTAATGGGGCCACGAGGAGATTTTGACAATCCCTACTAGAAGAGAGCAGTTTGTTGTGGTGGATGGAGGCAAATAGATCACTCAAAGGGCTGGCTGCAGGCTTCTGGGAGCCCGAGGATGTGCTCCAAGACCCTGCAATTCCAGACAGCTGGAATGGGACCGAGACAGTTATACTCTGGGAAATATTGAAAAATTTGCTTTCCTAGGGAAAAAAGGCCCTGATTTGTCACACTTGCCAATTTCTGTGGTGTCAATACTCCCACCATGGCCAATTTCAGGCTACCCATGTGACATCACTGGACATGACTTTGGGTAGAGATGTGTACAATCGACTCCAGTGTGCCACTGGCCAAGGACTAACATTTATTATTTATTATATACTGTCCTGTCCCAGAAACACTTTTTCTGATGAGGAAATTGAGGCTCAGAGAGAGTATGCAACTTGCCCAGGATCACACAGACGTGAAGAACCTGCACCCTTTGCATTATCTCCTATAGCTGAGGGCATGCTGCTAGCATGTAACAGAGGCAGCTCGTTAATCCCACTCTGGGTTCCCAAGGCCTGTCTCTTTCAGGAAACCAAGCTGCTGCTGTTAAGAATGGTGGGCTCCAAGAAAGCCCCCCTTTGTCTAAACACCTGCCATTTCACTTTTCTTTTCTTTCTTTTTTTTTTTTTAATTTTTACCGGGAGGTCCTAGGGATCGAACCCAGGTCCCTCCATATGGGAGACGGATGCCCAACCATTTGAGCCACTTTGATTAGTCCTGTCCTCGCCACCTAACTTGCATTAGTAGGGAAATCCAGGCCTGCCTCTGAGCTCATTTTCCAATTTCTCTCACCCCAGTAACTTTAAGGAAAGGGATATGAGCGTTCGTGGTGACTCCTGCCTGGAACCAGGGAGCAGACACGATGACCCCTAGGAGATCCCAATCATAACAGTCCAAAGGCCAATTCAACAACCAATTTGGCTGAAAAACGAAATCACTTCCCCCTCTGATTTGTTTTCTCCCCTTTTAATTTTCCACCCACTGTCTTTGCTAGTTCATTTCCTTCCTGAAATGCTGAAGCAAATGAGGCCATGCCGGTGGGGGTGTGCGGGAGGGGGCCGGGGCAGTGACCCGCCCTGGTGCTCTGGCTCCGGAGCACTGCAAACCAGTGGGGCACTAATGGCTATTAATATCCACAGAGGAAGTGCTCAAAGGCCAACGACGTGATTACCATTTATTCATCGTATCAACTGGTCCTCAGCTCCTTCCCACAGAATGTCATTTTGTCCTGAAGTGAGCCTGGGAGGAAGAGGAGAACAAAGAGGAGAATCCGCATTGCACCCCCCACCTCCCCGCCCGCTGTGTTGGAGACGCTGGTCCTGGCCGGGCCTTGGCACTCCCAGCACCCACGGGAGCGGGCCGCTCTGTGCACATCCTGGATGAGAGAGAGCAGCGGGCAAGGAAGGCGCAGCCGACCCGGGGTGGCAAGGCCAGTCTGTCCTGCTCGTGATTCCTTCCTTCAGAATGATCCAGACAGATGCAGGCGGCTGTCTGGGGTGAGCAGAGACGGGCAGGGCGGTGGATTCTGCCTGCAATTTTCAGCTCCTGAGAAGGGGATGTGTTTTGGGCTGCTCATGAGGCCAAACAATGTCCTGAGGACTTGGCAAAAGGGAGTGGTGACCCCGTCACTCTTTCTGGCACCCCACCAAGGTATCCGAAGCACCCCGCTTTCCAGTACCAGGAGAATGGAGTGGTTTGGCGTCTGGGGATTCCGGAACTGGATGGGGACAGTGGGAAAGAGATTAGTGCTATGTTTTTTATTTCCCCTTAGTACCAGCGTGACTGGCAGCCTGGGCATTTAGAGCCCATTCTAAATGCTCCCCGGGGCCCAGAATGGAACTCATCACATCAAACCTGCCGGTAGCCAGCAGCTCTGCTTTGTGAGCTGTGAAACAAATGTTTATCTACCACTCAGTGAGGTTCAGAGCTATTTAAGAAGCTCAGGGTGTTGAGCTGCAGGCAAAAGCTGCGTGTGCAAGGCCAGCGCTGGCACAAAAGAGAGGTGGGCAGCTCTGGGGACCGGAGACTTTCAGCCTCCCAGCTCTGGGATGCAGCTGAGGGCAGGAGGGGCTTTTTCTCCATTTTACATTTTGCCTTTCATCTTAAGCCCTTTCCTCTTCTTTCTCCCATTTTCTCTTGCGTTTCCCCTTCCTCTGCTCCTCTCTCCCTTCTTTCCCCCCTTCATTTCTATTGCCCTCTGTCTTTTCTTCTTTCCTTCTCTTTTCCTTCTTTCCTTCCCTCCCTTTCCCCTCCCTGCCTTCCTTCCTTTCTTTTATCTTCCTTTCTTCTTGTATTCCCTTTCACTCTTTCATTTTCCCTCCTCTGTCTTTACATATAAGCCTGTATTTCTCTCATTCTACTCTGATGTGTTGTTTTCTTTTGTGGAGACAGTGATAAAATGTATAAATTATGTAGAAGAATAAAATAAAACTAAAGCTTTTACCCTCACAAAGCTGACAGTCAGCACAGGATGGCATCAAGGTTGCCAAGAGATCCCGCCCAGCAAAAGTTCCAGGAGTGCTTTCTGGAATTACATGGAGTGTTGATAATTTGCTGTCTGGACATGCATCTCTGGGAATCACATGCAGCGGCTGTGTTTCGGAAAGGACTCTAAGGATACTTGAGAACGCTGAGATCCACTGCCCTGGTTTCTTTAATCTCATCGAGGTGGCTGGTTAGCTGCTGCATGAACAGGTTCTGTTTTAAGACCAGTTAAGAGGTATTGAGGGGGGCACCCAGAGAGTGCTGATGGATAAGGGGCAGGGAGGTGACGCTCCTGGCAGGGACTGGACACGTGCATTCTCTACTCACCCTCACAACAACTGTTATGAGCTAAGTATTGTGTCCCGGCCATCTGCTGCCGCATAACAAACCACCCAGTACCCAAAGCAGACCAAAGAACAGTCATTTATTTTACCCACAAATCTGAGAGCTGATTGGACTCATGAGGCAGCTGCCGTCAGGAGGCGGCTGGGCTGGGGTCTCCTAGAAGGCTTCCTCACTCCACATGCCTGGAGCCTGGGCTGGGGGGGCTCCTCGCCCTTCCTATGTGGTCTCTCCACGTGGCAGCTTCTTGTGGTCGGGCTTCTTACAAGGCAGCTGAAGGCGCCCAGAGCAAGTCCCCCAGAGACACCAGCAGACCCCGGAAGGCCTTTCTTAACTCAGCCTCAGAAATCAGTGCGCTATCATCTAATTCTTTAAGGCTATCACACAGTCCGCCCAGGCTCAAGGGCAGGAGACCTAGACTCTGACTTTTGATGGAAGAGTGTCAGAGCATTTGCCAGGCATGTTTTAAAACCACCACACAGGGTCAACCTGCTCCTAGGTTCCGGTGGTTGCCCAGCCCCGCTGAGAAGGGCTACAGTGTCAGATGCAGATGCTTCAGCCAGACTGCCTGGGCCAAACCCCATATTCCCTGTCTACTAACAGTCAGCTGTTGGCCAAGTGACTTACTGTTCCGGGCCTCAGTCTCCTCATCTGTTAAGTGGGGATGATAATACCTGCCTAACAAAATTGTTGTAAGGGTTAAATTAGTATCTGCTAATTACTGAAACCAGAGCCTGTTGTGTTGTTGGCATTCCATATGAGTTATTATTATTATTCCCATTTTACAGATGAAAAAACTGAAGTGCAGAGAGTATGCGATTTCTTCCATCACATAATAGGTTTGAACACAGTCCCAACAGATTCCCAAACCAAAAAGCCTCCCCAAGTTCCAGAGAGCAGTGCCCCTTCCCTTCTACACACGAGAATAACTCCCAGCCTCAAACTCCCACTAAGGACAGAGAGTCAGAATCTGCGGGCTCCAAGGTCTTGACAAAAGTCCCCACTCTGGAAGCTCTGGCCTTTTGGGCCAACTTGATCCTGACCATATAAATCCAGCCACAAAGGCCAGGGCTGCAGGGTCTGCTCTGATGTGCCACTCTGACCCTTCAGGGTTGAAAAGGTAGCGCTATAAGAGGAGGTGGGCCAGAAGGAGGGGGAAGAGAACCCATTCGGGGGCAGAGGAGACAATACTGGATCTGATCTCAAAAGGCAGAGGCTTTGAGACTCTGAGCCCTGGCTTCCGTCCCTGTAAGGGGTTCTCCTCTGCACGCCCAGTGGTTTGTTGTGAGGATGACAAGAGAGCCTAAGGGTGAGAGGCCCCGCTCACCTGCCAGGTCCTGGACACGGGTCAGCTGTGAATTCAGCCCGGCAGGAGTGAGGCGGCCGCCTTGAATTACTGCCCACCCTAGAGCCCGCTGCCACACAGCAGCCCTGACGCAGAGAGGGCTCGTGCTTGCTTCTGTGCTGCGGGGTGGGGGGTGGCTGCTCAGAGTTTCAGACAGCCCAGTGCCTTGGGGCAGGTGTGTGCACTCGCACACTCACACGCACAAAAGGCATGAATGGGTGTACCATCGACACCCTGATACGTGTCTCACACATGCATCTACACACACACACTAATGCAATCACACACACACTCCCACACTCTCTCATATGCACTTACACACTCCTACACACACATCCCTGTCTGATGTCTGCCCAGTGCAGAGAGCGCTTCAGGTAATCTGTTGCCCCAGCCCTGCCCTCTGGGAGCTGAGTATCACCTGAGGCCCCTGCTGGAAGGCTGAGCATCTTCTTTTGGTTTCCAGAATACGCAGCTTCTTCTCAGTGCCAGCCGCAAAGCAGCCTCCAACCCGCATGAGCCATGGAGCCCAGCTCCCCGTGTAAGTCGCTGTGTACTTGGGCAGCTTCTTCTTGATCTCTAGTAATCTCCTGGCTTCTCCTTTTCCATTCCTTTTTCTGCTTCTTCAGCTCCTCCTTTTCATCTTCTGCCTCTCTCTCTCTCTCTCTCTCCTTCCAGAAGGGCACAGGAGCCCCTCTCCAAGGCCTGGAGGCAGGTGTCCACTCTCTCCCCCTGGAAACAGGCAAGGCAGGAAAGAGGGTGAGGGGGAAGCTCTGGGGTCCGGCAATTGAGCTGCAGGAGTGCCCGGCTCTCCAATTCCAAATCCTGAGAAGATAAACTGAAAAGGCCAGAAAGCACACAGCAGAGCTGTTTATAGGG
This sequence comes from Tolypeutes matacus, assembly GCA_026826555.1. Lineage (NCBI taxonomy): Eukaryota > Metazoa > Chordata > Mammalia > Cingulata > Chlamyphoridae > Tolypeutes > Tolypeutes matacus. The sequence goes on along the minus strand of JAKSZT010032012.1, from coordinate 20,927,342 downwards.
CAGGGGCATGGATTAGATGGGTCCCAGCTCCCCATCTGACCACTGCTCCAGCATGGGGGAGGAAGGCCAGAGGGCGGAGGGGCCCCCAGGCACAGACCCAGCCTGCAGCTGCTCTCTGCCAAGTCCCTCAGTGAGAAACTGCTTCCTCTGGTGACCACAGAGCTCTGACCTGGCCCCAGGGTTGGGGAGTGGGGCTGGGTGACAGAGCTGATGTAAGCCTGGTCCACAGAGGTCTGGGTACTGTAGGGTCTTACCCGGTGGTGCCGGAAAGTCTATCACCTGGGAGCATTTCATCCTGTGAGCTAGATAGGGCAGGTGTTACCACCCCATTTTTCAGATAAGGACATCGAGACACTGTGAGGTCACAGGTCTCAGAGAGTTCATGGCAAAGCCCCACCAATCTGAGGGGGCAGAGAATGACCATCTCTGAGCACCAACAGTCTCTCTGTCACTGACCTCTCCCAATGAGCCTCTAAGCTCTTCTCCTTTTGATCCCTGAGGAGGCTGCAGGTCCGAGAGGTTCCTTTTGAAGGCCCATCGCTAGGAGGGGTAGAACAAGGGGTCACGCCAGGAGCTTCCTGGGCCCACTACTCCAGCTCCTCTCCAAGGCTCCTGGTGGCCTTGAGCTCTGATGAAATTAACTACCCTTGGTACAGCGGGTCTAGCCTGTCCGGTGATCTCATATTCACTACTCAGTAAATAATGCCATGCCATGGTAGAAGTGGTTCTGTTTTTATTATTATAATAATTGTTAATATTACTACTACAGTGCCTCAGAACAAGAAGCCTCGCCTAGATCAAGGGGACTTCTCAGAGTCCTAAGACTGCTAAGTGGCCCAGCTGGGCTTTGAGCAATGGCCCCAAAGATCTGGAATCCTGCTACGCTGCCACTGGTCCTCAACTCCCTCCCTGGTTCACGATCCAATAGACTTCTCTGTAGATTCCCAAATTGCATAAGCTGAGTTTTGTCCAGAGTCAGGACAGAACCAGCTTCCATGAAGCCAAGTCGTTCAGGGCAAGGGCCCAGAAGGGCCAAGAGAGGCAGCCAGGATTCATCCTCCCCCTACAACCCATTTGCATATATACACATAGACATACTCACATACGTAAAGCCACAGGTGCATGCAGACAACACTCAGCTACACACACGCACACACACATGCTTAACACACACTTGCCATGTTGGGTGGGAAAGCTCTTGACTCTCTACTCTTTCTGTTCTTGGGGATCTGGGGTCCAATGAAATGGATGCATGGGAAAGAATAGAGAGCATGGGATACAAACAACAACCTCCAGGAAAATGATGATGCATTTCAGCTTGAGTTTTCCTAGGGTGAGCTGGTTTTCAGTGGGGTAACTGGGTACACATTAGGAGCCACTGGCCTGGTGTCTGCCCAGGTCCAGGCCAGAAACAGGCACTGACTCACATCTTCTCCCTTGGTGGTCAGGCACAGCTGGTTGGGAGTTGGGAGAAGTAAAAGCTCTTCAATTTGAGCACACACATGGGGCAGGGTTGTGGGGGTGCTGCAGGAGGCAGCAGGGGAACAGGAGGCACTGAGCTGAGAAAGGGGGCCAAAAAGGTGAGTTCTGAGCTAGGACCTGTGCATGTATCCTATGCTGGGGGGCCTCCAGCAGTCCAGCGACTTCCTGGAAAGAACACAGGACAAAAGTTAGAAGACAGCAGGGAGCACTAGCTCCATGACTCAGGCTGTATGATGTTGGGAAAATTCCTTTATGTCTCTGAGTCTTAGTTACTATATCTGTAAAGTGGGGAGAATGTATCTAATTCTTGGGTTATTATGAGGAGTATATAAATTTTGTGCATGAATGGTCAAACATATTGAGTGGTATATAATAGATCTCAAATAACTGTGAGCACCTCCCTCACAGGCAGTCTATTCTTTTCACCATCCAGCTACTCTTCCTCCATTTCCCACTGAATTAGATCATTGGAACCAGAGAATCACTAACTGGCAAGGGCTTAGAAATATATCCAACAAAAATATGCTCCTCCAAAGAAGAAATTAAGAAAGCAATTCCATTTACAATAGCAACTAAACAAATGAAATATCTAGGAATAAATTTAACTAAGTCTGTGAAAGACTTGTACACTGAAAACTACAAAAAACTGCTGAAAGAAATTAAAGAGGACCTAAGTAAATGGCAAGACATCATATCCTGGATTGGAAGACTTAATATTGTTAAGATGTCAGTACCAGTCAAAGCAATCTACACAGCTTCGCACAGTGGCAGTCTCATAGCCAATGTGGTTTATCCGAAGCACAATTACTGCTCCTGCTCACTGAAAACTTTTCCCAAAGCAATCTGCAGATTCAGTGCAAAAAAAAAAAGCCTTTTTTTTTTTTTTGCAGAAATGGAAAATTAGGTCCTCAAATTCATATGGAACTGCAAGGGGCCCCTAATAGCCAAGACAACTTTGAAAAAGAACAAAGTAGAAGAACTCACCCTTCCAAATTTCAAAATGTACTAATCAAAACAGTATGGTACTGCCATAAAGGTAGACAAATAGACTGAAATAGAATTGAAAGACCAGAAATAGGCCCACAAGTCTATGTACAATTAATTTTCAATAAGGTGCCAAGTACATGCAATGGGGAAAAATCATCTCTTCAACAAGTAGTGCTGGGACAACTGGAAATCCACATGCAAAAAAATGAAGTCAAACCCCTACCTCACACCAAATACAAAAATAAACCCTAAATGGATTGAGGACCTAAACATAAGAGCTAAAAGCAAAAACCTCTTAGAAGATAACAGAGGCAAATCCCCATAACCGGGATTTGGCAATGGATTTTTAGGTATGACACCAAAAGCACAGGCAACAAAAGAAACAATAAATAAATTCAACTTTGTTAAAATTAAAAACATTTGCGCATCTAAGAACATTACCAGGAAAGTGAAAAGACAACTAAGAGAATAGGAGAAAATATTTAGAAACCATAAACCTGATGAGGGCTTAATATCCAGAATATATAAAAAACTTTTATAATGTAACAACAAAAAGACAAACAACTTGAATTAAAAAACGGGCAAATGACTTGAACAGACATTTGTCCAAAGTGTATATACAAATGGCCAATAAGCACATGAAAGAATGCTCAAAATCATTGGTCATCAGGGAAATGCAAATCAAGACAGCAATAAGATACTACTTCACATCTACTAGGATAGCTATTATTAAAAAATAAAGTGTTGACAACGTTGCAGAGAAATTGGAATCCTTATAGGTTGTTGTTGGGAATGTAAACTGTGCAGCCATTCTGGAAGTTACTTTGGCTGTTTCTCAGGAAATTGCGCCTAGAATTACCATAGGACCTGGCAATCCCACTTCCAGAAATATACCCTAAAGAACTGAAAGCAGGGACTCAGACAGATATTTGTATACCAACATTCACAGCAGCATTATTTACAGTAGCCAAAAGCAACCCAAGTGCCCATCAACGGATGAAAGGATAAACAAGGTGTGATAGATACATACAATGGAATATTATGCAGCTATAAAAAAGAATGAAGCTTTCATACATGCTACAACATGGATGAACCTTGAAGAGATCATGTTGAGTGAAATAAGACAGACACAAAATATACAAATATTACTATCTCACGCACATGAAATCCTAGAATGAGCAAATTCATATATACAGAGAGAAGATTGCAGGTTACCAATGGCAATGGGTTAGCACAATGGGGAGTTGTTACCTAACGAGTGCAGAGTTTCTGTTTAAGGTGATGAAAAAGTTGGAGTAATGGATATTTGTGATGGTAGCACAATATTGTGAATGTAATTAATACCATCGAATTATACACTCAAAAGTGGATAAAATGGGAAATTTTGAGTCCTGTATATGTCACTACAATAAAATGTTAAAAAAATAATCTAAAGAAAAACACTTTAAAAACCTTACACTGAGATACCACTTTAGACCCACAAGAATGGGCATTATTAAAAAGATGGAAAATAACAAGTGTCGGAGGGGAGGCAGAGAAGTTCTCTAGTACATTGTTGGTGGGAATATAAAATGGTGCAGCCACTGTGGACAGCAATAGGGTGAATCCTCAAAAAGTTAAATGCAGAATTACCGTACAACCCTGCTATTCCACTCCTAGGTATATATCAAAGAAAGTGAAAAGGGGTCTCAAGCACATATCTGAAAATCAATATTCTCAGCAGCGTCGTTCAAAATAGCCCAAAGGTGGAAGCAACCCAAATGCCCACCAACAAAGGAATGGATAAGCAATTTGATACAATGAATGTTACTCAGCCTTAAGAATGAATGAAGTTCTGAGATTACAACGTGGATAAACCTTGGAAACGTTTTACTGAGTGAAATTAGCAAGGCCCATAAAAGCAAATATTGTATGATGTCACTCTCTGAGTTATCTAGAAATACCACATTTGAAGAGACCAAAAGTGGATTTGAGGTTTGGAATGGGGGAGATGGGGGAGGGTGGAATGGGGAGTTTTTGCCTTGTGGGTAAAGTGTTGGAAAGAAGAGTAATTAAATCATTTTCCTTAAATAGAAAATTCCCTTTTCTCTCTGAAAAAAAATCTAAAACAAATTTAAAAATTCTGAAAACCTTTTCCCACATTAAATAATGCAATTTCTTTTTCTGATTATAAATGAAATACGAAGTAATACAAAATTTAAATATTTTAGAACTACATAATCAGAAAAAGTAAAGACATGGAACTTGTCTAGAACTTCATTCCTTCTCATGGTTGTAAAACACCCCATTGTTCATTGGACCCCCACTTTGCTTACCCATTTATTCCTTGATGGACACGTGAGTTGTTTCCACTTTTTGGCTGCTGTGAATGATGCCACCTCCCAAACCGTTTTCCCTGCTCACACTCCCATGTTTCACACATGCACATGCTTTGGATTTTTATGTTTTGTTTTCATGAAAATGGGGTTCTTCTTTCTAAATCTCTTTGCAAGTGGATCCTCGGTCTCTTTTATTAAGTTTATAAGCACCCACACATACACAATTTGCACGTTTAAGATCTTATCACATATGCTGTTTTTAAGGGCAGGATTTTTCTTTTTTGTTTTCTTGCTCTCCCTACCATGTCCATCACACTGTCCCCAACTTACATTAGACGCCTGTTACGTGTCTTTGTATATAATTACTGTATGCTCATATAATCATGGACAGGCACACAAATATAAATACATGTAAAGGATATGTATGTGCACCTCTGCATCCTGCTTTTCTCCACTCACGAGTACGTCATAGAACTTCCTCCAAATCGAAGAATTAAGCTCTAATTCCCCCTTCATGGGAACGAACCATAATTTATTGGACCGTTTTCCATTGAGAGGCATTCATTTTATTTTTTCAGTTTTGGCTGCTACAAACAATGCTGTGATAAACATCCTTATGTGTTTATATGTATATCAATGTCTCCATGTAATTGTGGTTTTTTTTCTCCAGCGTAGATTCCCAGGAGTGAGAATTCTGAAACTCCAGGATAATTTAAGGCTTCAGAGAAAAAAAAAAAGTAGAAAAGGCAAAGAAAGCTAAACTTATTATGAACATAATTAGGGGTTGGTGGGGTGACTGAGGCTCTGCACGTGTCTGTCCCTTTTGGGGAGGCAGGGAAGGCCACTGGGGTTCAGAAGGCTATGGAAGCAGGGGACGGACTACCCAATGTCTCCAGGAACATTTTCTCCTTTACTCTGTTCAGAGTAGACTTTCACCCTCTTTCCTCCTCCCGCCCCCCGCAGGCCCCCACCACTCAGGCAGGTCAACTCCACACCGGACTGGCCCTTTGGTAATCGGCATTGTCACTTCACCTCCCCGCCCTGGGTTGGAAATAGGAAGCAAATGAATGCAGGGTTCTTGAAACTGTCCCTCTAAAGTTTAAAACAGTGCAGCACAGGTCCCCTTCACCTGCCCAGGAAAACTGAGTTCTCAGCTCTCCTTGCCCCCTCCCCACTCCTGCTGCTGTTTTCAGCACACATTAAAATTCTTCTCCAAGGGAATGCTTTAAAGGCAGGGATGGCAGGGGCAGCGATATAATAATGGACAGCAAGACCCCTGGGCAGGAGATTCTGATAGCCCATACATCGAGAAAGGCTCACGGAGAAAGCAGGGGAAGCAAACCCTTTTCACCAGCTAGAGCCAGGCTAATTGCCACCAGGGAGAAGGGCAGAGTTCAGCCAGGTAACAGGTGTGCCTTGTCTTAATGAAGACTGACTTGTTCGCCCAGAGCTACCTGCAGAGGTAAGAGGAGCAGGAGGAGGGATGGGAGCTGCTTCGCTCTGTGCTGGATTCCACCAAATTAGAGGAGCTGGCTTTGTCAATTTCCTGACCCACCCTGGGGCAGGACATGCGGGAGGAGGGGGAGATAAATGGCATCCCCAATTAGCTCTCTCCTAACAGAAGAATGGCGGCAAGTTTGCAAGGGTTCTCTGGCCTTGTTATAGTTCAGAAAGTTCATTAGGGGGACAGAAGGGGTGGTGATGGGGTGCAGAAGGCAAGAAAGGAGAACACAGGGCACAAAGGAAAAAATGAGCATATGCCATGGGAAGGGAGAGGGGAAAAGAGAGAAGAGAGAGCCGGGGTGCATGCAGCTCTGAATTCAATTCAACAACTGAGCTTTCTCAATTGTCTATTGTTTGTCTGGCACTGGGCACCTGGGACATGTGGAAGAATAAACAAAGTCCCAGCCCTAAATCCAGCAGGGGAGGCCTCCAGGTAAACAGACAGAACACAAGGCGAGGAGCTGTAGGAGAGGCTTCTGCTGGGTGTCCTGGAAGCCAAGAAGAGGCAGAAAGATGGAGATGAAGAGAAGAGGGTTAGGAAGAGCCACAGAGAGCAGGGGCAGTTCACAGGAAGCCTGGAGGGATACACTGGAGTGGACCTGGTAAGGCAGGAGTGTTGAGGTGAAGGCATTTTAAGGAGAAAAGATGATCAAAGCCACATTCCAGGGAGAGCAGGTGGTCCCTAGGAGGAGGGAGGGGAACAGAGCTGAGGCTCTGAGGTCTGCTGGGACCAGAGCAGGAAGGACCAGATCACACCCTGAGAGGCAGGGCCTGTGTCCAGGAGACAATGAGGAGACAGTGAAGTGTCTGAAGCAGAGGTTTGGGGTGACCCACTGCTGTAGAACTGTGCTGTGTCTCAAGAGTGAGCAGCAGCAGTCAGGGCCGAGGAGGAGCTAGTCACCTCCCTTCAACAGACTTGTGAGTACCCTCCCCCTTCTTTCCATCCCAGCCTCCCAGCCTTCTGGTAAGAGGTGGCAAAGTTATCTTGCTCCACAGACGGAGTTCAGGGACTTGCCCACGGTAACTCAGTTTCTGATCTGAGTCCAGCTGCCCTGTCCCACTCCTGATCCATTGCTCCATCATGCAGACTTAACTGATGAAAATCACTCTCATCAAAGTTGAAAGGTCCCAGAAGGGCCAACCAATAACCCAAACTATCATTTACTGAGTCATTCTTGTCCTAGACATTTTGTCTAATGCCCACCACAACAGTGCAAAGTGGAGGTTCTTTTATGTACTGGACTCAAGAGTTTCCCCTCAAGATTCACGTCCACCTGGAACCTCAGATGGTGACCATATTTGGAGAGAAGGTCTTTGCAGATGTAATTAGTTAAATTAAAATGAAGTCAAATTGGACTAGGGTGGGCCCTGATCCAATAACTGGTGTTCTTTGTAAGAGGAAGAGGGGGTTCAGCCACACAGACACCTAGAGAAGGATCACGGCCATGTGCAGCTGGAGGCAGAAATTGGAATGATGGCAACTATAAGCCAACGAATGCCAAGAATTGCCAGCAACCACGAGAAGCTGGAAGAGGCAGTGAAGGATGCTTTCTAGAGATTTCAGAGGAAATGTGCCCTTGGCAACACCTTGATTTTGGACTTCCAGCCTCCAGAAGGGTGAGAAAATAAACTTCTGTTGTTCTAAGCCACCCAGTTTGTGGTATGCTGCTGCCATAGCCCTAGGAGGCTGAAATAGTTTCCCATCAGAGACATCACATAGCTAATAAGAGGCTGAATTGGGCCTTGAAGCCAAGTCTGGCTGACCCAGCAGCCTGTGCTCTGTGGTTCAGGGCAGAGGAGGTGGTCTCCTCCAGGTGGGAGGGGAGAGCAGAGAGATGAGGCTCAGCACCTCTCAGAAAAGTGAGGCGTCGACATATCTCCTAGCAAGAGTTAGAGGAAAGACTGCAACAAGAACTGGGTGCAGATGGCATCGAAAACCCATCCAGTGCCAAGAGCTTGACTCTCAGTGAATTCTTCCCCATGATGTATTAGTGAGAAGCAAAGGGATGGGAGAAGACAGTGCTGTTGTGTTGGCTTTTTGTTGTGATTTTTTTTTTTCAATCTCTGAGATGTCCCAAAATGTTTACTTTGTAAATTTGTTCAACAGGGAGGTGAGTAAACACAAGCATTCAGAATGTGAGCATGTTATCCAGCCAGAGCGCCTGGGAGGTTTGCAGAGGTAGATGTAAAACACCGCAAACAGCTTGTGAGAGAAAGGAGCCTCCTGGAGCTGGAAAGCACAGTCTCGGCATGTCCTCGCAGCCCCACAGAAGGCCACGGCACACCGAGAGCGAGGAGGGCCATGCCGCCCGACTGCCCATGGGGAGCAAGACCATCCAGTTCACAGCACACCCACTTCAAGGTTCACCGCGCTCAGGGAAATGCGGTCTCCACAGGCCAGCCTTTTGCACTGCACCGGCCCTGTGTCCCTGCTCGGCTGCAAAGTATTAAGTGGGCTCTGCTCAAACAAGCACGCCATCCCAGCATCACCAGATGGAGGCTGGGTAGCCACGGGCAGAAAGTCAAAGACCTGGGGAGGGAAACGAGACTTGTCCCTAGCACAGCTGGAGTCTCGGGAGCTAGTGAGCCCCTTGTCACTGGAGGCATCTGCCTTGGGTAGTCTACCTGCCAGGAGCACAGATTCTGCAGCTGGAATTCTGAGTTGGTCTGAGTTTGAATTCCGGCTCCGCCATCTCTTAGTTTAACCCCCTCAAGCCTCACTTTAGTCATCAGAATTTGGTAAAGGAGTAGCTAATAATGGTGACTACCTGCCAGGGTTGCTATGAGAAGACAACGCATGAAGAGGGCTCAGCGCAGTGTGTGGCGCTTAGTAAAATGTCCGATAACTGGCAGAGATAAGGATGAGGGTGAAGATTAGTATGAAGGGGGTGGTGGGGAGGACGCGATGAGCAGAGGGCGCTGGCAGCAGCCCTGACTCTGATGTGAGGCATTTAGGGAAGAGCTGGCCTAACCCTCCGGCCTCGGCTGCAAGTCAGAAGCAGGTCTGCCATCTTGAACCCCGGTGTCGCTGCCCGTGTTCTCTTCCGCTGTGTCTGCAGGATGTGATTCAGGCCCTCAGAGCACAGCTCAGTTGTCAGCATTGTGCAAATAACTGCCCTGTTGGTTAGAAGGGCAGTAATACCAAGAAGCCCCGATGACGTCACGGTGGGGAAAAGCAGCTGCCCCTGAGTCATACCCTCTGCCCAAGGTAAGTATCAAAATGCTCTCTCCCCTGGGGAAGTTCCTTCTTTCATTTGCTGTAGAGTGACTTCTGCTAAAGTGTGGGCTTTTGAAGTGGAAAATTGAAAGCACGCGATTCATTCCAAAAGAAAACTGTTGGTTCACAGCCGAGGAATCACTTTACTATTGGCCCAAAAGGGTTACTCTCAGGTTTGAGGGGCCACATATGTAGTGCTGGTTTCTCCCTGAGTCCAGAAGCACTTTGGAGACAGACCAAAAGCCAGAGGAAACGGAGATAGAAACAGCGCTTTGGTGACTGATGAAGAGAAGCAGGAGGGCGTGGCTTGCGTCTGACCAGATGACTCACTACCTCGCCCTTGAATTGATCTGATCCCCCAAAACCTTCAGCTGCCCTGGCGGGGCAGAACCTGCCCCACTAATCTTACCGCCTGACTGACAGCAGAGGTTGTATTTTCTCTGAAAGCCAGCATATCCCAAAAGAGAGGGGGCAGAAGGAAGAGAGTGGGCCACGCATAAATCACGCCTCGCTGGGAGAGGAAGGGGGCAGAGCGGCCAGCAGTGTACTCCAGGGGAGTCCCTCCATGTGGAAATCAGAGAACAGAGGATTTGGGGGTTAGCATTCCCCAGCTGGGATGGTTAAGTGTAGGTGTCAACTTGGCAAGGCTCTATTGTCCAGTGGTTTGGTCAAATGCTGGCCTAGACGTTGCCATGAAGGTATTTTGTAGTTGTGATTAGTATCTGCAATCAGTTGACTTTAAGTAAAGGAGATTACCTTTCATAATATGGGAGGGCCTCATTAAAGTTGAAGGCCTTGAGAGCAAAGCATTGCAGCTTCCCAGAGAAGTAGAAATTCAGCCTCAAGACCATCATACCAGCTCTTGTTGGAATTCCAGTCTGCCGGCCTCTACGGATTTCAGACTTGCCAGCTCTCTCAATCATATGAGCCAATTCCTTACAATCTCTCTCTCCTTCCCTCCATCTCTCTCTCTGTTTTATATATATATATATTTGGTTCTGTTTCTCTGGAAAACCCTGAATGATACACCAGGCTTTTGTTTTCCTAACCAACTGGGCTTAACTCTTAAGCCTCAAGCCACTACTATGTGTCTCTGTGCCAATCAGGCAGGGATGATCTACTACCCAAGAGACCCCGTCCACACAAGCCTACTCCCCCAGTACCCACCACTACTCCTTCAAGCATCTTCTGAGGCCGTTATAGTGAGACAGTGTTGCTTTTGCTCCTTTAAGTCTTTGAAATGGGTCAGAAGAGTACATTGACTAAATCAACTCCAAAGTGATGCTGCACTTGAGGATGAGAGTTCAGAGCTTATTCTATTTCCAATCCACTTGGCCCAATAAACTCACCAGAAGTTCAGTAATGAGATTTAATAGCAGCATGAAGATACTTCGATAATAAGATGCATAAAAAACTAATTAAAAAAGATTGTTCAATAATTAATGTCAAAATAAGATACCCCAAATTTGGATACAAGCCCTTCCCATTGTCAAATTCCTATGAAAAATTTCTAGATTAAAATCCCAATGACACTAAAGTCCAAAATCAAAATATTTAGCCCTCGTGAATTAAGGCCAAAGAAAACCCAAACTGCCTAAATTAAATTCAAATTTTAAAAACTTGAGGTCCTTCCCAGTTTCTTACTTTCCTCATTTCAGCCACAGGAGTTTTCAGTGTCTGAGTAGAGTTAGGGATTCCTTATGTGGCAAGATCCTGAGTTGTTTCCACTGCAGCATGTGTACTTCCTGGGCTCCTCAGGAATCGTTCAACCCCAAGGCTCTCATATGCCAACTTTTTTAAGAACACAAAGAGTTAATAACACATTAAATCAAATTTAGAAATAAAGACAATCTGAAGCCCCTAGAGCAGTCATCCCAGGCAAATTAATATTCCCAGCACCAGGGCTTAATTTGGCCGAGGACCAAAGCAGAGTCGTGGTACCTGGGGGCGGCAGGATGGCCAGAGACAGTTTAAGTCCAGCCTCAACAAGGCTTCCCGTGAGTGCACGCCAGTAGCCTGGAGCCCATGGCCTTTGCTCGCCAGTGCACAGGCTTAACCAAGGTCCCATTCTATTAAAGCTCCGGCCTCTTCCTTCACTTCCAGGGCCACCACAGGCCCGCATGTTTACGTCATATGCCGCCTAAATTCTCCCTCCTCTACTGAAGCCTCCAGGAATCTCTGCAGGTGGAACTGACCTCTCCCTGTTCAAGCTTCCAAGCCAAGGCCCAGAACCTGAGGTAGAATATCAATTACTCAAGTGAGGAGCCACAGGAGGATGCAATTTCAAGGGAACCATCCAGAAACTGACTTCACAACTCTAAAACCCTCAGCCTCGTCAAGGGTATGAAAGAATGGAGGTGTTGGAAATTGTGGGGGAGGATATTAGCAAAGAGGAGGTCTTTTGAGAGAGCTGTGTTGTGAGTTCTACCCTCGAAGGGGGAGAGGTGACTGTCCCTTATCTCAGTCCTCCCAGGGGAAATGCTGGGAAACAGAAGAAGGTGGCTTTGTGAGCCATCCCTCATGTTAAGCTGCTCAAAGTACAGGCTACTATCCCTAACACTTCATCTGGACCCTTCCTGGGGGTTCCTGGCCACCTGACTCCCAGCAGGATTATTTGTGTGCACGTTTCGTCTCTGGCCTGTAGATTGCAAGCTTCTAGGAGGCAGGCGTCTCTTTGTCTCACTACCTCTTACAACTGCCATTGGAATACCTGGAACACAGCAGATGCTCCATAAATACTGGAGGACAAAAGCAAGGGAGGAAGGAAGGAAGGGCATAGTGAAAGAGAAGGAAGAAAGAGAGGTCAGAGCATCCGTATGTGACTCTTGTGCAGCCGAGATCACTGGTGCTCAGGGGACCAGAGAGCTGTGAGGCTGGGGAGGCAAGGGTGCCTTCCATACACGCGACAATGGGCTGCTGGGGTTTGAACCTGTGCCACGGATCACCCTTTGGTTCAGACGCGCACACAGCCACTCACCTCTGGCATTAGTCACTTAGGTCAGCTAAAGTGCGATGGTACCGAACTTGTGGGGGCATCGTTGGATGGGGAGTCCAGAGGTCCTGGTCCGGGGAACGGGAAAGCATGCCTGCAACTCTTAGTCACCTCATTAAGTGAGGATGCCAATGTCTTCTCTACTGAGCTCCCAGGGCTGTTTTGAAGAACAGTTGGAAAGAATAGCTTTCAAAAGTGAATACCAGGTGCTGTGATTCACACAAGATGGCAGCTGCCCTGTGAAAGACTGTCACAGCTCAAAGACCATGGGCTCTTTCTCTTGGCCCTGGAGGGTATCCTCCCAGGCTGGGAGGACCATGGCATGATCTGAACCAGATACTGGACCAGGTCCCTTCCCTTAGATCTTCCCATTTCTAGTCTGCTCTTCTAAGAAAAGAAAAATCAAGGAGTAGGAACAGAAACACTGATGTGCCAATGCTGCACCTTCATAATTCCACTCTTTGCACTTTGCCTCCATGTTCCCTTCTATCAAATGGGTTCAGAGTGTGTACTGAGAGGCATGTTATGTTATTCCAGCCTGCAGTTGTATCCTCTCTGGATGCTACTTCTCTAATCTGGAATGTGTATATGCAAAAGCGGGGGTGGGGTGGGGGGGGACATCTTGTAACTTCTCTCTATTTTTAATTACATAAATACTATGTAATACTATGCTTATTATAACAAGTCAAATAATAAAGAGATATGTTTTTAAGTGAGTAGTCTCACCTTCCATCCCTCCTTCTCTCTTGAAGTGATTTTGTTGATTACCCTGAAATCTCATGAACCCCAGTATATTTCACCCTCAGCCACAGATCCTCTGTTTCTCACCCAACTTCACCTCTACTATGGGTGGATGCATACACACATGACACACACACCCTACGTTCTCACCTCCTTCCCTCTGCTGCCCCACCAATCTCGGCACATTTGTTCCGTGTGCTTCTGTAGGCAAAGCCTAGTCAAATCCCAGTTGCTACCGTAGTCTAGAATCCACTGAACTGTTTGTCATGTCTTTCACTTTAGAGAATCCTGAAGTAGCAATAGTGAAATCCCCTTGGCAGCTGCATCTTCCTCGTGTGGCTAGGAGGCCCCTTCCCAAAGGGGAGGCCTCTCCTGCAGGCCCTGCTAAGAAGGTCATAGAACAGATCGGGGAAGGTGCTGCTGCAAGACTAACATCAATGAAATGCATCTGAACATTTCCAGGGCTGAGCAAACCATATGTCTTCATAATTTGATTGTGTCCTGGTCCCAGAGGCACCCCTAGCTCTATTGAACACCGATGGAGTTATTTAGGATCATAAATAATATTATCAGAGAAGGTCCACTGGGTAAACAGAGTCAGTGTGTAAATTGTCAGAGTGTGATATTGATTAGTCTTCACTGACTAATGAATTATTCTGTTTAAGAGCCCACAGAAATAATGTGCAGCATTTCAAGGCAACGGGGCCTTTGAAGGGTTTCCTTGAAGAGGGGCTCTGCCGAGTGGTGCTGGCTGCCCTAACCAAGGAAGAGTGCTTTGTCAGCCCTGCATCATCGCAGGAAAATAACAGGTAACCTCACAGAGCAGGGAGCCCAGCAGGAGCCATGGGTCAAGGCAGGGTGCAGAATAGAGGCAACTGTCAAATCCAAACAAATCTAACCCCTTGGTCTTCAGCTCTCATACCCTGTGTTCATGAAGCTCAGAGGCTGCAGCTCTACTACAGAAAGTGCCCAATATATGTGCCCAGGTAGGGGCTTCCTGGCATGTGCTCTTCATACTGTCTATAAGCTATTCATTTCATGCTCTCAGCTTTCTCAGTGACCTCCCAGTGGCAGGCTGGACCCATGCTTTTAATGCAAGGCTTCTGGAGGGAGTTTCTAAAGGTGCAGTCGTTGCTGATCTCTGTACCTACTCTCCCTCTTAAAAGTATAGGGAGAGGGGGTCGGATGTGGCTCAACTGGTTGGGCGTCCGTCTCCCATATGGAGGGACCCGGGTTCGATCCCCGGGACCTCCCGGTAAAAAAAAAAAAAAAAAAAAGGTATAGGGAGAACCCAGTCAAACGTCTCCATCTGGGCCCCTTTCATTATCATGCCCCCAATCCTGCCTGTTTCTACCCAGGCCTTGGCCCTTTGACTTTTGTGCCTCTCAGATACTATCCAACCTATGTCACAAAGTTCCTGCATCACCACAAGCACTTGCTCCGAATATGCCTGCCCTCCCTTGCCTTGATTCACTGCCACTGCCTTTCTCAGCCAGGCGCAGTGCCCTAAGGAGTTTGGGACTGAGCTGGGCAACTAGCCACACCTGGAATCTACACCCCAGGATGAGCAATAGGAGACCATGCTACCCTCATATCAGAGGCTTCTCTAACTACCCGTCCCAACATCCCAATCTGTGTCGGCCCATCCACGAGAAAGGGCTTCTACTGGTGACTCCACCTGGATGTCCAGACTGCCTCTGGGACAGGGGGTAGATGGGGACCAGATACTTAGACTAGTCCTTGCCTCTGACCACCCTGGGAGATCCTGTTCCTATATCCCCAGAACTCTACGAAGCCCTGCTAGGAACAGAGATCCCAGAAAATGTGCAGGTCCCAGTACTGTAACTCCAAAGTGTGGTCCCTGCCTAGACATCTGCCTTCTTCCCTATCCACTGACTGATTGTCCTCCACCATCCTAGACAACTCTTATCTAAACTGTGGCAAAACCTTTGGAACACTATCCTTTGGACTTTCTGGCATCTCTGATTTAGGTCACCTCAGTTTGATTCTCCCAGTCAAGTGACCCCATAGTATTACTTAATGATAATATGTAGATATGTAATATTTTCACATTTTAAAAATTATGAAATAATTAATATATGCAAAATAATGTATACAACATATGTTATAAAGGGTGACAATGAAGTTAATATTCGTAAGTCACCATTCAACTTAAGACTCAGAACCTCACCAATATCTTTCTATCTACATTTATGTTCTTCCCTAGTCCGATTCCTTCCCCCATAAAACCACTCAAGTTCTGTGCATCATTCTTTTGTTTTATCGCATAAGTATATAACCCCAAACAATATTTGTTTTAGCTTAGCTTATCAAAATGGAATCATAATGCATATGGTCCAAGGCTGCAACTTGATTTTTTAATTCAACAGTATGTTTTCTGATTCATTCTTGTTGTGTCCCTTTAATTGTCATCCTATATTATATCCCTTGTGTGCATATACTACAATTTATTTATTCATTTTCCTATAGATGGATATTTGGCTTGGTTCCAGGTTTGTGCTCTGAGCACTATGCTGCCCAAAACATTCCTGTATAAATCTTTTGGGGTGCACATGCAGGAGCAGCTCTGGATGCTGGGGTTTAAGGTATGCAAATCTTCAGTTTGACAAGTCAATGCCAAATTAGTCTCCAGAGTAGTTGTACTAATTCACTCCCTCCATTATTCTATGAGTTCCTTATCTCCAAATCCTCATTAGCATTTGATATTGCCAGCATTCTTGCACTTGCCAATCTAGTGGATATAAAATAGTATTTAATTTTGGTGTTTTTTTAAAAATTTTCTTGATTCCTAATGACTGAGCACTTTTCATATGTTTATTTGCAATCCCTTTTTCTCTTTTCTATGAAATGTCTTGTCATGTCTTTCTTCCCCTCATATAACTGTTGGGTTGTTTGCCTTTTCCTTAATGGAATTTTCTTAATGATTCATTCTTAAGGGATTCTTTATATTTTGGATTCTAATTCTTTAATGAATCTATTTGTTGTAAATATATTCTCTCTAGCTGTGGTTTGTCTTTTCACTTTCTTTATGCTATTGTTTTGGTGAACATATATTCTTATTTTTAATGTAGTTAAAGTTACCAGTCATTTAATTTATTATTAATGCTTTCTATGTTTTGTTTAAGAAATCTTCCATGCTTCACAGTTGCCAGGATAGCTTCCTATATTTACTTCTAAAAGCTTTTATATTTGGCCTTTTACATTGAAGTAGCTGGTTTATCAGGAAATTATTTTTATGCTTTATGCATTAGGATCCAATTTCACTTGCTTTTCTTAAGTTCAGATAGTTTTCCAAGCCCCAATTTTAAATTGTCCCTCCTCTCTCCAGTGCTCTGCAATGCCATGCCTGCCAGGTGTTAGTTTCCATGTATGAAGGATTCAGTTGCTAGCTCTCTATCCTGACGCATCGGTCCCTAAGTCTATCCCAGTGCCAAAAGCACAATATCTTAAACATCCACATCAAAATCACGTCCTTCTGCTTATTGACTCCTCCCCAAAGACAACCTCTCCCCATCCAATCCTCAAGACTTAGCTTTCCATGAATCCTTCCTGATCCTTCTATCCACCCTGACGATACCCTCTTCTCTCTTCCTTCCTTTGGTCTTTTGCTTTACTATTTACTTACATTTTATCATAAAGTGTCCTATCCATAGAGCCATATGTGTCACACACTAACTCCTTGTGGCCAGGGATTATGTCTTTAACCAAACATGTCTCATCCTTTTTTACTAAGAAATCTCTGCTTCACTCCCCACCCACTCCCCCAAGCTCCCGCAGGCTAGCCTCACAGCAGATGCAGCAAATACCTGTTAAAGTGACTCGAATGTCCATCTCAACTTAGAGCAGATCCTCAAATCTCACTGGACTTTCCCATCCTGGAAAAAAGTATTATTGGGGCTTTTTTTTTTTAACCTTAGCCACAAGATATTATTTTTTTCTGGCCTATTTGGGAAAACTCGGTGAAATTGTGAGGTTGAGACTGAAGAAATTTCGCTAAGGTATGGAAACCTTCCCCATGGAAATATAAGACAATCAGGAATATGGGGTCAAACCTGCAAGGGTGGAGGTGTACCCAGTGCCATTCGTAAGCTCAGGGGAGTAATACCAGATTGGGAGCCCAGAAGACCCAAGTTCTTTGCTAACCAACAGAGAAAATCCTTGGAAACTCGTAATTGCTGCCCTCCTGCACCATTTAAAAAAAACGACTTCAGTCTTCCTATTCGGACCTGCATCTTTAGCCAGCAAAGGAGACTGCCAGAAAAGAGACTCCAGGCAAGCAGCAACCAAACGACCCTAAAGGCCTACAAAGCCCCTTAGAAGAAGGAGCCTTCCTGCCACTGGCTAGTGCTGATGGTGCTGCAGCACACGTTCCAACCAGCTGAGGGAAGTAGAGGTTCGTACTGATGTAAACTGTACAAGGACAGGAAGTGGGAAGCAGGAGGAAATGGTGCATGTACTTGGTGGTTGAACCAAGGACCTGCCGCATCCCATTCATTCACTCAACAAATATTTTTTAAGGACCAGCTACATATTGGGGCCTCTGCTAAGTGCTTGAGGTGCAGAGATCAATCAGACGCTGTACCTCTTTCTTTTAGGAGCTCACTACATTGAATTTTTAATCTTTTAGCCTGTTTAGTTCTGGGCCCCTAGACTTTTCTAATCACACATCTTGATTACAGACGAGCCTTCTCCATTCCCTTCATGTTCAGAAAGTTGGAGCACAGCTAGATGTCCTCTCTCTGACTAGGAAAACCCGAAACAGAGCTCGGTGTCCCTGCATAGCCCTAGCACCGGGCAGAGATGGTGATGAAATAAATCGCTCAGCCCCAAGTCGTTCGCCTTTGTTTTCTGAGTTCAATCTTCAAGTTAATTCAGAGCACAAGACAGTTACTTAAATCTAGATATTTTATCTTAATGTGGGTAATTCCCATAATATCATACATTAAGATGTCTGATTTCAGCTGCCACCCAACAGGCGGCAGGGATGTCGTTTCAGATCTGTTTTATCGCTGCATGTGCATATGTTTCTATTTCGTTTATGGCACATGAGAGGCTGTCACCAAATTGGTTTCACATTCAGAGTGTGGAAACAGAAGCTGTTAGTTCCTGACCCTTACAGAAGGTGGGAGTTCCGTGTACTGAGTGTGCCTATGCATGTGTGTGCGGGCCTGCGTGTGTGCGTGTGTGTGTGTGTTTATGGCTTAAAGGAGGGAGGCAAGAAGGAGGATAGAATTTCTGGCCCCCACTAAGGACGAATGCCGTTCATCTGTATCAACAGCACCTGGAGAAGCCGGATCTTAAGGAACCAATGGCCCATTGCATCGCAAAAACCCTAAAGAGGCTAACCTGGCGGCTTCCTGCCAAGCCTAGTTCATCAATAGTAAGAGGGTAAATTGCAAGGAGGGCACTTTTCTGCTCTCAGTCCTCCTCACCCCACCCAGCCATCTCAGCCAAATTAGCAACACTTCACGGGGCTGTTTGTTTGGGACTGATTCTGCTGCCTCCGCTCTGTTGTTCACCAAGATAGGCTGGGAAGCTGCCAAGTGATTAAGCGATCGTGGTTAGCCTGTTACTTGAACTGCTTTCTTCTGGAATATTAAAAGTTTTACAGCCTCAAGCAGTGCACTTTGGCTCCTAGTAATTAATACCGATTTTGCCATAGTATCTTATTTTTATGGGCATTATCTTGTTTTTCATGAGCTGCAAAAATATCACTGCAGCTTATGAAATACTTTATAATATCTTGCTTTGCACAATCATATTTGTGTCATTATCTGGCCCCTGGAGCAGCTAATTTAGCCCACATGATACAGAGCAATATTTATTTTCCCACTGATTATTTGAGGGGCACTCTTTCCACCATGGCACACATGTGAGTAAATCTAGCCTCAGCTACAAAAGCATCCTTCAAAGTCTTAGCTCAGGGGTCACCTTCTTTGACCTTGCCTGACTCCTCCTAGCAACCCAGTTGCTCTATCCCCTTTGGTTCCCCTGCATTTCAAAAATAAATTCCTATTACATTTTAATCCATTATGTGTTTTTTATGTCTTTGTCTCCCCACAGAATCATGCATTCTTGAGGATAGAACTGGTTTGATCACTATCCCAGAACCTGATACATTGTATATGCTCAATAATATTTATTGAATGATTGACCATGACCTTCTTTAACATATTAAATAAGTTTATATAGTTAAAGAACTTAGCAGAAGACCTGGCACAGAGCAAAAGTTCAATAAGTGCTGGTTTTTATTATTATAGAAATTAATGTGAACCCAAAGTCTACCTCCTAAAATTTACCTCTTGGTCCTCGTTGACCTCTTGATTGTGAGCTAGCCTTATCTCCATTTTACAGATACTTTTTAATGTCTTGCCAAAGACCACATATGCTCTGAAGTACAGAAGTACAACTTGAATCCAGGATTTGTGACTCCATTGCAGAAATCTCTGGACATGTACCCCATTGTCCTTTGAGGTGGCCCTTCATTGTAGTGGCTTCAAAAGAGAAAGGGCTCCTATAGCACTGCTTTACTCAGGGTTGCTCTACCTGACATGACTGGAGCAGGTGGCTGCACTTGCCACCCCTTCTGGCTAAGACAGAGAACTTATCTTTCAGACCCAATCTGCACCTTCATTTTATGCCTTTGTCTCTGACCAAAGAATCCCTGGTGCTGACTTCTTTTCATACCTTAATACCTTCATGGAGTTGAAAAGCCTAAAAGATAGAGCACCTCTCTTCCAGCTGTCAGCTGAAGGGACTGAGAATCTGCCCCAGCCTGTGATCAGGAGGAATGTCTGACACTGGCATTGCCAAGGGCCTCGGGCCATGGTGACTGCATTGCTTTACACCCCCAGCTTTGGGCTGAAGGAGCCTCTCCCTGTGCAGAGAAAGGCTTGGCCCTTCCACAAAGTCAGAGTATCCAATGTAAGAGGTTGCATGGTGTAGAAGAAAAGGCATATTCCAGTTCTATCACTTTAATCATGTTTCTTTGAGCAAATGATTTTCCCACTCAGAGAGTTGGTGGCCTCTTCCATAAAAGAGGTGGGGAAAATCCCAGATATCTCAAAGGGGCCAATGAGATGATGTATGAGAAAAACCTTTTGGAAACTAAAGTCCATACAAATGGAAGGGATTCTTCTGTGAGCGTTCTGGTTGCCGCCCTCCTCCTCCTCAAGGTTGGTCTGGCTGTGACTTTTACACGCACCCCATGTGTTCCACAGCAGGACCATGGTGACTCACCATAGGCAGGACACAGGAGGGTGACCTGCTGGCAGAGTGGCTACCGGGTTGGAGTCAAGGCCACACTGGAATTGGGCTGTCCATTGGACAATCTTGCAGGAGGAATGGGTGGTACAGCATCTGGCCCAGGGACTTGGAGGCTGTCCAGCAGTCAGGGCATACGAATGACCATCCAACTTCCAGACACCAGTTTACTTAAAGCACACGGCCCTTTTCACGAAGATGGCACCAAAAGCAAAGAAGGAATCACCTGCCCCTCCCCAAACCGAAGCAAAAGCAAAAGCTTTAAAAGCCAAGAAGGCAGTACTGAAAGGCGTCCACAGCCACAGAAAAAAGAAGATCCGCACGTCACCCACCTTCCAGCGGCCTAAGACGCTGCGTCTCAGGAGACAGCCCACATATCCTCGGAAAAGCGCCCCCAGGAGAAACAAGCTTGACCACTAGGCCATCATCAAGTTCCCTCTGACCACTGAGTCAGCCACGAAGAAGAGTGAAGACAACAGCACACTTGTGCTCATTGTGGACGTCAAGGCCAACAAACACCAACTCAAACAAGCTGGGAAGAAGCTCTGTGACATTGATGTGGCCAAGGTCAACACCCTGATCAGGCCTGATGGACAGAAGAAGGCATACGTTCATCTGGCACCTGACTATGATGCTTTGGATGTTGCCAACAAAACTGGGATCATCTAAACTGAGTCCAGGTGGCTAATTCTAAATATAACTTTTTTGACCATAAAAAAATAAAATAGGGAAGCGGCTGTGGCTCAATCAGTGGGGCTCCCGTTTACCATATGGGAGGCCCCGGGTTTGGTTCCTGGGGCCTCCTGGTGAGGGCAGGCCCGCCCGCGCGGCGTGATTGGCTGACCCAGTGAGCACAAGCAGCAAGGGGGGGGATAAATGAATAAATAAATAAAATCTTTAAAAAAATTAAAAAATTAAAAAAATTTAAAAAAATAAAATAAAATTAAGCACATGTTCTTCACACAATCCTCATTTTTAAACATTTTTAACTTTTAAATCTCAATAACTTTAGGCTATGTGTATCATTGAAACTATCTGAAATCAGCACTTAGGAATCATGGAATCTCAGAATTAAAGAAACCTGAAAGGTTATCTTTCTAGCTCAACTCTTATCCAATTGTTATCTTTGGACATGTGTCTCTCCACTCTACAGATATAATTATAAATTATCTAATGATGGAAAATGTTTCTTGTCTAGCTTTGTGTCTCCTTTAATACCCATCAAAACGACTTCAGCACAGTTGATGCTAAATAGCTGAGTTTTTTTTTTTTGTTTTTTTTTTTAAGGAAGGAATGAAGAGTATGAAGAATGAATGAATAAGAGAACAAACTTTTCTTGCATAGCTTATCCACGTAACAGTTCTAGGACAGAAACTACTTTCCGTGTTAACAGTAACTTGAAATCAGTCTACTCATTCAACCAACTTTTATTCATTCATTCATTCACCCAATATTCACTGAGTACCTACTGTAGGCCAACCAATAGGTACTGAAAATACATCAGCCAGTGAAACAGACAAAAGCTGGTCTCATGGAGCTAACCTTCTAGTGACGGGGAAGAGAAAGCTAATCCACATGATTGAGGCTTAACAGGAAAAGAGATCTGAGTATTTCATTACCAATTTAGCTATTTTTGCAACATTTAGATACAACGTCGTAAAATCAATGTATCAAAAACTACTATTTCCAGACACTCTTCCAGGCATTTGTGGGAGAGGGGAGGGAAACACCAGATTATAAAGACATCAAAATTTATGTGATGGTGTGAATGAATATTACAGTTGCTACAAACCTTAATATATTTGTTTTAAAGCACTACTTCCAGATTGCTCCTACCATACCTACACCCTGGGTTATTAAATTTTTATATTCCGCAAGGACTTTATGAAGATGCTGTGTCTATGTGAGAGATACCCAGATTTGTGTTTCTCTGTCATTTATTTTAGAGAATGGTGGTACTGACAATAACTGTTATCTGTGTGTGCGGCCGTGGCTGTAAAGGCCATCCTGGGACCAACTGTCCTTTCCACACTGTGCACACAAGAAGATTACTCTTTGGTTTAGGAAAGAGCACACTGTTTGCAAAGTCAATGATTGTTTACTGCTCAACTTCGACTCTCAGCTCAAAGAATCCTTTGCTCCAAAACAGACCCCCGGGGCCTCCTGCTCTCCCACTCCTCCTTCCTTGGCCCCGAGCTTTCCGTGGCTGCATGTCGGCTGGCTCATCTGCTGCAGACATGCCTGTCACTGATGGTTTTGTTTCAAGCTTGGAGTTGGGGCTCGGGTGACACTCCAGCTGTCCGCTGACCTCTCTGTCAGTGAACCTGACTGTGGGTTTCCTAAAACTACCTTTTTCCCATCTGTATATTCAGTTAGTAGACAAAGAAGATGCTCTTGTTTCTTTCCAAAATAACTGTGTATTTTAATGTAGAAAAGCCACCTACAAACCAAGTTGATGCATGTTTTACAGAATAAGGAAACTGACTTTTATGGTTTGTCTGACACTTTTGGAATCATATAGGTGCAAGTTTACAGAATGAACTTAACTTAAATATAATGCAGAATAATAATTCATATAACTTAATATATAACAATCATCCGTTACATAAGGACACATTTATCTCATCCATTAGTTGTCCGCCTACCTTGTCTCTCTCACTCAAGTGTAAGATCATAGGACAAGGGCGTGGCTTAGGTCCATCCTTTTATTTCTAATAGCATAATACTCTGCACACAGAGGGCACTCAATGCATACTTAGTGGAAAATAATAAATAAATAATAAATAAATAAATAAATAATAAGAGGAAATCAAGGCCCAGTGAGATGTCTAATGTCTCACCTAAATCCTACCTGCTTATAAACCAAAATTATAATTTTGACCATCAATTTCATCCTTTAAGTTTTACAACGACCACCTAAAAACAAGTCAAGGCTGATTTTTCTATCTCCTTATGATAGATAAGGAAACAGAGTCTACATGGGTGAATTCATTTGTCCAAAGTCACACAGCCAGCAGGAAGACAGGGCAGGACTGGGGCCCAGCGGGTGTCACTTACCATGCCCTATAAAAAAAAAAAATGAATTCAGGAAATACTTGCTGAATGAACAAAGTATTTTAATGAGCACCCGTGGCATACCCAAAGAGCTTGGGGAGCAGTCAAACGATCAGGCATGGTCCTGCTTTCGTGGACTTCACCACCTGGCAGGGAGGCCATGGTACCCACAAGCAGATGTGGGAATAACCGTGTAAGGTGGAAAGTGAGAAGCACTGAAACAAGCGTGCGGGCCCCGGGGCAGTGTGGAGTTCAGCAAAGGGGTAGATCCTTGTGGGCGGTGGCAATCAGGAATGATTCTAGTGCATTCTGATGGGGGTCCAGAGCGCGCATCCTACCTTGACAGTGGTTTGGTCTGCAGAAGCGCTGCTGAGGTTTGCCTGATGCCTGGGGGTGGAAGTATCTTTGACCCAGCAACTCTTCATGTCCCTCTCATCCCTGTGCATTGGAAAGACAAGCTGAGCAGCCACCTGGGGGGGAGGGGGAAGCCGTGCTCTCCTGGGCGACCCCATTTTAGGCACAAATGCCGGCTTCCTGGGGCAGCAGTGGGAGGTCCCCTCTATTAAAGGGGCCCCTCGCATTCAGGGCATTGTTCCCTGGAGGAGCCCGAGGAGAAAAGGTTTAAGGGGCAGACTCCTTCATCCCCAGAAGGTTGCCCAGACCGCTTAATTAGTGTCCCCAGCTTGTTATATCTGCCACTGTTTTCCCCCAAGGGACACAGCCGGGCCTCACTTGCACTGACTGTTATCTTTCAAGAGCTCAGAGCATAGAGCTTTTTCAGTAACCTCATCAAAGGATAAGCTAGGATTCAGATAAGCTTTTCAAGGAGGAAGTCAGGGTTATAATTTTCAGAGACTTCTGAATGTCACCTCCAATTTTCAACTCTTCAGTTCAAATGCCAGTTTCGGGGAGCCAGGCAGCCTCAGATATTGAAATGGCGACCTCTGACCTCCGTCCTCCTGCATTCTTGGTCAGCTTAGAGCCTGGCAGATCCAAGAGTTGAAAGTGCTGGAGATGTCTGACTTTATAATAATTCTGTTTCTCAGAAGTGCAAATTACACAGGAATTGGTGCTAAACTCTCCATTAACTACGGAGTCCAAGGAACCTTTAGTTTTCCAAATTACCTGTCAGTTTCTCTGTGATGCCATATAATTCTGTCATTTGGGGAAGGGGGGAATGGTTGTAATTTGAAATTTCAGCAAAATTTCTAATTGAATCTGCCTTTAACTTCGAAGATTGATATTCCTCCATTTTAGCAATGGTTGAGTCACATTAGAAATTTCAGTTTTTTTCTCCTAAAGTCCACAGCTCCTTTCTCCCATCTCAGGCAGGAACGCGGATTACGGCAGCACCAGAAGCTGATATTTATCATACAGTCTTCACGCTGCAAGGAGACTGTGGTGGCTTGGTTATGTCCCCCAGAAAAACACATTCTTAATCCATTCCTGTGGGTGGGAATCTGTCGCCAACAGGACTTTTTGATGAGATTACTTCGGCTAAGGTGTGGCCCAACTGAATCAGGATGGGCCCAATTCCAATTACTGGAAGGAAGGCCTCAGGAAGCAGCTGGAAGCTGGAAGTCAACGAAGCCCTGAAGAGAAAGGGGAAGACACTGTCATGTGCTGTGCCATGTGATGGAAAAGCCAAGGGAGCCCAAATGCTGCTGCCAGACCAGCCAGAAGGTACCAACCACGGGAGGAAGCGTGTTTCCTGGTGTCTGAAACCGTGGCCCAACACATTCCTGTTGATAAGCCAGCCCATGGTGTGGCAATGGTTTTAGCAGCAGGGAAACTAATTCAAAGCTCTTCAGAGGTCATCTAATCCATCCCCCTGTCTCAGTGAGGGGCTATGGGGAGGGCTGGGGTGGAAGGGAGGGAAAACGAAGTTCAAATAAGGTTTAAAAGTTAATTGCTTCTCCTCTTAAAAAATCTCATAAATGAAGATATACCAACATTCTTCTGGTAAATCCTAACCATCCTAGTGATCAGACTCATAGAAGATCTTGGTTCCGTGGTTTCCAAACCTTTTGCCTGAGTCACCTTAGGAACAGCCACAAGGATTGGGGGTCTTTGATTTGCTGCCCTCATTTCAGCCATAAAAGCTCACTTTAATACAATTAATTCTTATCATTGAAAATGGAGCTTTAATGGTTGAAATGGCCTATTTGATTTCTGCTTAAGAATTCACCTAAAGGTCGAGCTCTCTATCTTGGAAAAAAAGTTTGAAATCCACTACACATATGTTATATTATATTATAGCTGTGGAAATTGAGATGAGAGATGACTAATGCCACCTGCTCATTCATTCAACATCTGTTTATTGGGAGCTTTCTATGTGCTAAGTATGATCTAGGTTCTGGAGTACAGCAGTGAATAAAAGTCCTGGCCCTCATGGAGATTATATTCTAGGAGGAGGAGCTAGACTATAAATCAGACTTCAACGTATATGATGCCAGATAGAGCTGGCTGCTATGGAAGATAACAAAATAGAGTTGGAAGGAGGGCAAATACATGTTTAGGGGGAGGAAGGACCAGTGCTATTTCATATGGGATGGTTCGTGGAAGGCCTTAATGATAAGGTGATAAAAGAGGACCTGAGGGAAGTGAGAGAGTGAGTTATGCAGATACTTAGGAAAAGAGCATCCCAGCAGAGGGAACAGCAAACAAGAGGCTCAAGGCACAAGAGCTATGGCTGGGGTACAGGGACCTAATGGGAGTATTAGGAGGTCAGAGGGGCCTGCACACTTAGGATGTAGATCATGTGAACTACATTGATCTATGCTGTAGATCATTTGAACTATATTCTAAGTGAGAAGGGAGCCACGGAAGGGCTTTAAGCAGAGGACTGACCTAATCTGACTTAATTCTTCTGAAGGATCACTTTGGCTGCTCAGAGAAGAGGAGTCTATAGCTGGCAAGGATGGAAATAGGGAGACCAGTGAAGAGGAGACTGCAGGGACCCAGGCAGAAGGTGATGGCACCTTGGACAAGGGTGGTGGCTGTGGGTGCGATGAAAAAGTGAGCAGGTCCTCAATATTTTCTGAAGGTCTAGCCAAAAATGATCTGTTGATGACTTGAACTTGGGGTGGCACGGAAATAGGACTCGAAGACGATATCAAGGATTTATGGCCTGAGCAACAGGAAGAATGGAATCATTATTTTCTGAGATGGGGCAAACTAGGGAACTGATTTGAGTGGGAAAATACAGAGTTTGCTTTGGATATCTGAAGGTCAAGATGCCTGTTAGGCATCTATTGACTTTGATCAAGAACAAAGCTTTTAAATAGCATCAAAAAGCATTTTTCCTGCTATTCCCTCCCAACTTTCAAGAAAAATACAAAAACTAAAATAGAGTCAATTCTAAGTTTTCACATATAACTTTGTCTGCAAGGCTGTAGCTCAACCACACATGGACCAACCTACTAAGTTTCCTTATATTGACTTCAATATATAGAGGCATACAAGCTCATTTTAAGAAAAGTCTATGCAAAACAGTAGTATGCTGAAACTTGACTATCATAAATGCTTGCCTAAATCATGTAGGAAGCTTGCTTATCAGAGTTGCAGATGGCTCCCAGCTGGGAGAGATGGCTAAAAACAGTGGATAACAAAATCTAGATTCAGAAGACAGGCCAGAAGGACGGGATAGAATACAGAAGATGAAATTTATCAGACATACATTTAAGGGCCCACCCATAGATCCAAAATTAATTGTGTAAGTGCGGAATGGGAGAAGCTTTAGTTTTCCAGAAATTCATGTAAAACAAAGTCACAGGGGATTAGTTGATTGTAAGCTCATTATGCAAGAGCATGGTACATGACTTTCAACAAAACTAATGCAACATTAATAGAAATGTGCTGTCCTGAATAAGAGAGTTAATAATTCCAACCTATTGTGCACTGAACTGTCCACCCACATCTGGATACTGGATAACTGTGTTCCGTTCCAATGCCACGTTTGAAAGAATAGTGACCATCAACAGGAGGGGGGTCAGAATACAAAGGGCCTTTAAATTCTCACAGCTTTTCAGGATGTGTCTCTTGTTATTGCTTTGGGGAGATAAACATTCAGGGAAGTGCCTTTACATCTCTTGGGCTAGGTAATTACCGGTGGTGATTCTTCACTTCTGATTATTTCAAACTGAGTGTGTAGAAGAACGGGGCTATTCCTAACCCATTCTGAATACAGCCTCACCCGCCCTTCTTAATCAAAAGCCACTGGATCCACTGAAGTCTATTTTGTGTGTGTGTGTGTGTGAAGGGTGTAGGGGATCTGCCCCAAAGCCATAGAGAAGAAAGAGAAGGAGGAGAGAAGCAAAGGTGTCTGTCGGGTGATCTATGTTTCCTTGGTTCCTAAGCACCACACAGAGCTGGGGGTTCCTAAGCCTTCAGAAGACATCCTGAGTGGCTGCTCTGACTTTCCCTCATCGGCACTTCCCTGAACTTTCTCACAGTCCTTGACTTCACCCTATAGGCCAGGATAAAAAGGTGTGGCCCTGTTCAGTCTTCACTCTCAGATTCTGCTGCCTCAGACATGCTCCTCTGCTAAGTCTCTGCTGTCTGCACAATGTGGGGCAAAAGATAAACTCTACTGCTACAAATGTGGTGGCAGAAGGATAAAAATAGGTCCCTAAAGTGAAATATAAGGCATCACAGTGAGAATTTCCTTCCAAAGACCATCCGTGTAGCCCTCAAATGGATATTACTCTCACCATCATCAAGTAAACCCTATTTATGGCAGAGATAGCCAGTTTCCATACTGTGGATTTGATGCTGGCAAATAGCTGCCCATTTAGGAACTATAATATCTGTACCTCTCTTAAAGCTGGAAAGGTACCCATGACTAGAGTTCTTGTCAATGGAACGGGAGCAGAAGTGCTACACATCACTTCCATGGAGCTTAAGATGTGAGTATTAAAAAAAGGGTGGGGGGGGAGCAGATGTGGCTCAAGCAGTTGGGCACCCGCCTACCACATGGGAAGCCCCAGTTTCGGTTCCCAGTGCCTTCTGAAAAAGACAAGCAAGACAGCTGGCGTGGAAAGCTGATGCAACAAGATGATGCAACAAAGAGACACAATGAAGAAACACAATGAGAGACACAAGTGGGGAGCAGAGGTGGCTCAAGCCATTGGGTGCCTCCCTCCCACATGGGAGGTCCTGGGTTCAGTTCCTGGTGCCTCCTAAAAAAAAGAAGATGAGCACACAATGAACAGACACAGAGAGCAGTCAGTGAGTGTAAAACAACAAGGGGTGAAGAGAAATAAATAAAATAAATCTTAAAAAAAAAAAAAAAAAAAAAGAAGTGGGTATACCTCTTGCAGACTCTTCTCCTATCCACCAGCTAAATGCAGAGGACACTGAGGCCCTAGGAGTGGGTAAAGAAATGATGCTGAAGGATCCTGGACCCTAATCAGCATCTGGAAGGCCTCCCAGCATTAAACTGTTACATGAACGAGAAAACAAATTTCTATTATGTTAAACCAAATTTGGGGGCTGATTTGTTATGGCAGCTAGTGTTACCCTAACTAGTATTCTATTTCTTTGGGAAAAATAACCCTGGAACTATACACAAGTAGCTTGCATCTCCAATCACTAGGTGACAGATGAAAGTGGGAGAGATTATTTTGCTCACCCTGCCTCACGTACCTCATGAGGAACAGTTGGAGAAATCTAGTATTGATCGAGAGGACAGGACTAATCAATGGCTGGATGTTACAGAAAGTTATAGATTCACTTCAGTGAGTGGAAGGCCTTTCTAAAATTGCACTGTATGTATGACCTGTGTCTGTCCAGTTCATGGCTGTGTGTCCAGGAAGAAGTCTGGTGCCTGTTCAAAAATTGGTACTCCATAATATTTGTTAAATAAATGTTTAAAACTTAGGGGAGGGAAGCGGCTGTGGCTCAATCAATGGGGCTCCCGTTTACCATATGGGAGGCCCCGGGTTCGGTTACCGGGGCCTCCTGGTGAGGGCAGGCCCGCCCGCACGGCGTGGTTAGCTGGCCCAGCGAGCACAGGCAGCAAGGGGGGGATAAATGAATAAATAAATAAAATCTTTAAAAAAAACTTAGGGGAAAAAATCCTTGTATTTGCCAACAATGAAGTAGTGCCGTGAAAGAGTGGTTTTGCTGTGATTGCCAGTTCCATGCAGTACCTTGACGAGCACCTGGTGGGAGGCTGGGCTAGATCCCTTCTCGGCAGATCCCTTCCCATTTTTAATATCCCGTATCTCAATACTATTCCAAGCACTTTCCTGCCCACTATCTCTTTTGATCTTGACAACAAATGTATGAAATTATCACCCCACCTTCATAGATTAAAAAAACTGAGAGGTTAAGATAAGATGACCCACCTAAGGTCACCCTGCTCTTTAGTGGAGAAGCTGGAACAGAACCTCAATCACTTAACTTATAGAACAGAGTATTCTGGGGGGGAAAAAGGCAAAAATGGCAGCTCTTTATTGAGTATTCATTGTGTTAGTACTTTATATTCATTTTCTATATTAATAATCACAACAGCTATCTACTGTTAATCCACTGGGTAGCAGAGGAATCAGAGCTTTAAAGGGGGTAAATAAGTGTGTACAGCTCGGAAGTTGCAGACCTTGGATTGGAACCCATTTGTCTCATGCTAGGCATATGCTCTTAAGCTCTGTACCTGCTACCTCTCAACTAAGTGCAGAAGAGAGCAGTGTGGCTAAGGTTGTGCATGGAAGACTTCATGGAGGAGGTGGGGCTCGAGATGGGTGGTTAGGGTTCTAGGGTCCACTGGGTATCCTATTAGAGAAATGGCCACAAAATGATTCTAAGAAGCAAAGGTTCAAGCACATTTCCTTGTAACTTTGACCTTCCTTATGCTCTCCAAGGAATCTAGAAAGGCAACAAGACATGGGGAGAATGGAAAATTTATCTACCTGTATTTTTCGGGGACTCATAGGTGGTCCCCAGGGGCAAAGCAGAACGACTCCATAAAAGAAAAGAAATCATGGTTGGACTTAGAACTCGACAGGTAAAAAAAAAAAAAAAAAATCTCAGCAGAGACAGCCAGGGCTGCTTTGATAGTTTTTAGGGAGGTATGGCCTGAGCTTTGAAGTCTGAGAGTAGACCCTTAAGGTTGCAGAACTAGACTAGTTCTGTGGACATCAGGCCTTAGAAAAAGGTCCAAACAGTTACGGCTTACACTGGTCCCCTCGCGGCCACGCTCGTCACTGCCCCTAACCCCTG
Organism: Tolypeutes matacus; assembly: GCA_026826555.1. Lineage (NCBI taxonomy): Eukaryota > Metazoa > Chordata > Mammalia > Cingulata > Chlamyphoridae > Tolypeutes > Tolypeutes matacus. The sequence continues at coordinate 20,896,543 of JAKSZT010032012.1, read as the reverse complement.
GTGCTTTCGCCTACTTAATTCTCATTTTCACTGCAGCCCTGACCACTTTTCCTAGAGCAATGATTCCATCCTGTATCTGATCCTTCCCTTTGGATATTTTTCCAAAGGAGAAAAACAGCTAAACAACTCTGTTGAGCACAGAGGATCTGACTTCGGTAGCAACCCGTGCCCCTGCGCCCTGCTTCTCCAGACCACCCACCACTGCTGTAACTTTTTCACTCTTGCTTAGAGGAAGGGCTTTTCTCTCAAACACTGCGTCCCGTCCATTTTGGTTAAGCGACAGTAAGTACGTTGTAAGTAATCGCCCGCCTGCAGCGATGTCGCTCCCGGGCCGGTCTGTGCCTGGGTTATGAATGGGTCCGTCCTCAGCTGCAGTCACACGGTTCTGGGCCCGGAGCTCATCCCATCTTGCAAGGTCAGACCTCATTGGTTTTGGGGGCAATGGGGAAATCTCCTAGGAAAAGCTGGGATGCAGCCGAATGGGCTGTTCCACAGATGATTCGCTCTCCTGTAAAGCACTGCCTTTTCCTTTTTGGGGCCCAGGGTCACCTGTACATTAGAAAGACCAAGTTTTCAGACACCCAGATGCAACACTTAGGACACATCCCAAATTGCTGCCACCTGGCCTTTGACAGTGCTAAGTAAAATAAAACGGCTGCCTGCATCGGGCCTTGCCGAGAGAAGAACCCTTTCCGAGAAGGGCTTTTCCAGAATTCAGAAGCAACTGACCTGCGGGGTTTTCCAAGACACGGAACACACTCTCCAGGGTCGCTGATAATCAGCACCCGGTGATAAATCTAATTTCACCAGTAGAGACAGCTCATCAGAACAGACAAGCATACCATATTAAACAATGTGCGTCTGGTCCCCACTTTGTAACACCCCCCACCCCCCATCCCCAGCCCTGTGTAAACTGGAAACTTAACGTCAGCAATCAGAACATTTCCTCACTTGCTTCTGTTTGTCCTCTATGAGCTTCCCCTTTCCACCCCTCGGTGGAGCTCCCTTCTACTTTCTGAATGGGATGCTGCCCGATTCATGAACGGCTCCGTAAAGCTGCCACATCCTAAATTGCATGAAAAGCTGTTCTTTCATCAACAGTGTGTACAAGGGAAATATATACAGTGACTTTACTCACCAACACCTGTGAGTACTGCCTTACTCTCCATATCCATCTAGCCTAGCAAAGCGTCTGACACCTAGCCGGCAGGTGGGAAATGTCTGTTGAATATTACCACCAACAATAGCTTTATTTTAATGAGTGCAAGAGACTATGCTAAGTGCTTTACACATAACAGAGCATTTTATTTTATTTACTGCTCCCAGTAAACCTAAGCATTAAATATCGTTGTTTTCCACTGCTTCAGTTGAGGAAAGTAGGGCTCTTGCAGTTTCCTCATCCTCAGGTCACGCAACTACTGAGAGGTGAAGCCGGCATTGCAGGCTGACTTCAAACCCCAGGCCTCCTGAGCCCTATTTTTTTACTACTTCCCTAAAGGAAAAAAATAAATGTTCTTACCGTCTGCTTGGTTCTAAAAGTCACAGGCATTTTCCCACAAGATATTAAAAGTCTGTTTCAAGCCATTCATACATAAGTGTGTGACTGTGTATGAGTATGCACGTGTGCATATATACGCATCCTAGTTCATACTAAGAGAAAGGAAAATGATTCTGGAATGGTGGTTTGGAGAAGAAAACAGCCATTTGCTCTGACAGCTCTGCTGCATGATAACCAGGCACAGGCCGCACGGCCGATGGCCCCCAGTGACTCGAAGACACGCAGTCCCTCGGCCCTCTAGCGCTCTGTCCCACCCTCGTGCTTGCTCCTACTCCCTGCTTGGTGCCCTTCAGCTCAGGATGCTTTAGCCTGTCTTGTTTCAAACTGAACTTTCTCTTCACAGATTTGAAAACTGAACTGCACTTGGCCAGTTTGGGGGCCGTTGGCTCTCTCCAAGGACTCCCCATCCAGGATTTCCCCTTGTGACAGAAGTTAGCACATTCCTTGCCCCATCTTCAAACAGCCTGTAGGATCCCCTGCATTCTTCAATTCAGGAGGCATTCGTTCAACAAATATTTATCGAGCGTCTGCGTGGTGTCTGTGCTAGAGCCTGAGAGCACACTGGTGAACTGCACTCATGGAACCAGCCCTAGCAGGGAGACAGATAAATAAACAGGCGAGAGTACAGGTAGCGGGGCAAAGAGAACGTTTATATTACAACTTGAGGCGGAATTCCTGAAAGTGGAGAACAATACACATTGATGGGTCATTTATGGAGAGAAGATGCGTCCCAGAGCCTGGCCGGGAGGAAAGAGGAGTGAATCCAGGAATTGTTCTGCATCATAAAGAGGAATTTTATTCCACTTAGATAGCCCAGAGTGGGAAGGGTAAAGAAACAGGAATGGATAGAAGTTGGGAAAAGCCAGTATATTTAGGGAGTGAGAACCTGTCACAGTGGCAGGCACCTGGGACCAGGAAGAGGCAAAGGCCCAAGAAATTGGGCTTTTAAAACCAAGATATCTAATATTCATTTTAAGATCTTTGTTGTGTGCTACCCCTCTGCATTGCCCTATATTGCTTCCAGTAAAACAGGGGTGATATATGTTGTATAGAGGAACAGCCTTCAGTAGTGGTTTTGTGGAAATTGTTGAACAGGGCAACCAAAAGAAACCCAACCTTCCTCATCTTCTCTGTTGAGACCATCACTTCTCCGTTAAGACCAGAGCGACAGCAGAACATGATGCCAAGAGAGGGCAGTCACCCTGGGGTAGCCAGTGACTAGGACAGAGCAGAGCTGCAGGGAAACAGGAGCTGCAGATATGGGTGGGAGCCACTCCCCTACCCCCATGCAAACACTTTCCAAATAGTCTACACCCACAGTGGTTCTCAGCCTTGACTGCACATGGGAATCACCTGGACACTTGGAAATAGTCTGATGCTTAACCCCATGCTTTAATTTGCCTGAGTTAGGACCCGGGCACGAGCATTTTTTTGAACCAGAGGACAATGATCCTTGAAGGGAGAAGGAGGAACCTGCATACCTCAATACAACATGGTAAGTGTTAAGCAGAAGTAAAGAATGCTAAAGAACACAGAGGAGGTAATGGTGGATGGAAGTGCCATCCAAGCTAAAAGCTGAGGGTTGAGTAGGAATTAGCTAGGAAAGGGAAAGGAGGTGAGAAGTAGGGCAATGTTACAGGAAGGGAGAAAAGCAGAAAAAAGTTCAAGCTGTGCAAACTCACTAAGGCTAACGCTTGGGATATGTGGAGGGGTGGGGAGGTGGGGAGGTGTGGACTAGTGGCAAGAAGTACAGCCAAAGAGGTAAGGGGAGGCCAGATTCCAAAAAGTCCTGCATGCCATAAAGACCAAATTCTCTCCACTTCCCTTGAGATCTAGCAGGCAATGCCTCTTCTTTCCCCACCTCAATCCCTTTATCAGGTAACTACTGCAGCATAGCAAGCTACCCCCAAACTCTATGGCTTAAAAACAATAAACATTTATCATTGCTCCCAAGTCTAGGGGTTCAGGTGGTTCTGTCAGTTTGGTCCAGGTTTGGCCAACCTTGGCTAGGTTCGCTCATGTGACTGTTACTGGCTGGCAGGCGGGCTGGGGATGGCGGGTCCAGGATGCCTCACCTATGCCTAGTGTTTGGCTGTTGGCTGGGCCACATGTCTTCATCATCCAGCAGGCTGGCTCGGACTTTTCACATGGCCATGGCTTCTCCAAGAGAGAGCAGAAACATACAAAGCCTCTTGGGGTCTGCAGCTTACACATGGTTACCTCTGCTGCATTCTATTAGCCAAAACAAGTTTTAAAACATCAATCCAGATTTAAGGGACAGGGATTTAGGCTTCTCCTCCTGCTAGGAGATGCTGCAAAGTCACCTTGCAAGGTGCATGTACATAGGGAAGTAAAACAAGCGCAGCCATATTTGTAATCAACCTACTGCACTCCCATAGCCCTAACTGCCTCGGTAATCTCCTCGTGATTTGGAAATGGGGTGGGGTTTGATAACATGCTGTCTTTCAGGGGCCAGGTAAGAACACAATTCCAGGACACAACTCAGACTAACCAACCCACCATGGGCAACAGCCGGGCTCCCAGTCCCAATTGCTCTGCCCAGTCTTCACATGCCATCGATTTCCTATTTTCCATCCTCGGACTCTCCAGTGTTGTTTTCGGTGACACCACAAACTGTTGGTTGCTTTGTGGGTTCCCTCAGGACTCAGTGGACATTTTCTTTTACATCAACACACAAAGACACTGCAGCACTCCCTTTGGCAGTCAAGGTGAGTGTCAGGGCAAGTCCAGCGATCACAGACCCAGCTGGTGACAGGAGGAGGGGATTTCCAAAGAAAAGCTGGGTCTTTGCATGCCAGTCGTTCTGAAAGACAGCTCGCGGCTCCCTAGACATCCCCAGGCCTCTTACCTCCTCCACAGGACTGTGTAATAAAGCTTGTCAGCACTGGGCCAATGGGCCGCCCAGACACACAGCAGCCTCAACACTTCTCAAGCCAAACACGGCCAGCGTGTACAGCCAGGCTCCCCTCAGACGCTCGGTCCAGTCTGGACTCTGTGTCTGAAGAATAATGGAAAGGAAAGCAATGGACAATATGAAAGAGAAATGGTGTCTTGGAGGACAGCCCAGAGGGAAGAGAGCTCTTTAGTTAAAAGAGAGAAAGGATTGGGAAGGATTTTAGTCATTGGCTTCATGTTTTAAAAGGCTGAGTGTTGGGGGGGGAAGTGATTTCCTGTCTACCATTAATGAGAAAAAAATAAGAAATAAGTGACTTAAAATTCAGCAGGTGAGAATTAGGTTACATGTAAAGGAAAACTTTCTGTTTGCAAAGCCAGAAGTTGGGCACAGTCTCTGCCCTCGAGAAGTTTCCAGTGTAGAGATCCCAAACAATGCATATAAACTAATAAAGAAGAATGACCAATGCAACTTTGCTGCACACACACGTGATTTGGCACCAACTCTAATTGTAATGAAATCTGAAAGGAGGAAAAATAGTGAGTTAAATCTTTGTAGAAGATGTAGGACTGGAGCTAGGGGGATCTGCATAGACAGAAGACAGAAAATTACAGGCCACATAGGAGGAACTGTGTGCACAAAGGAAGTAGGGAGACTAACTCATGCCAGTTTCCCCAGGAAGCTCCCCAGGCCTGGGCAAACCAACATGGTCTGTCACCACAAAAGGAGGAGAAGCATGAATTAGCATCGTTCCTGGGAAAATTTAGGAGGCCACTTGACTAGATGGTAGGATTTAGGTCAACAGCTCCCCTGAAAGCAGAGATAGGGACACGATGGCTTCTGAAGACTCCCTCCACCTTGCTAACTCTCTCACCCCTGTCTTCAGAAGACATAAACTTCCTCAGCATTGGTCATACATATTTCACCAAGCACACAATCAGCAAAAGCCATATTTTAAATCTGTTCGGTGATTCTAAAGGTAGTCTCTTCCCTTCCTATATGTTGTACATAGTAGGACCTCAATAAGCAATTCTTGGAAACAAACAAATGAAAGAAACCCACTTTGTTCAGATGAGACCTGAGTTCTAATTCTGTCACCTTTACTAACTGGCTGAGTGACCCTGGGCAGGTCACTTTGAGCCTCATAGCCTTCATAACTCCATCTGTATAAATGAGAGGGTTGACTTAGCTGATGTCTGGAGTCCTTTTTAGTATTAGGATCATAAACCATTCTCTTCATTGTTTAGAAAAAATGAATAAATATAAGATATTTCAATAGAGCAAGAATAATATTTTGGGCAAGAGTCCAAAACTTCAGGTTGGAACAAGTAGAAGAATCTAGAAACTTCTACACACATTGCCAGGGCAAGTCCCCTTTTCTTCTTTCCTGAGAGAAAGATGGGGGTTAGAAGGAAGTGTGTGCGGGGAGGTGCCCTTCTCAGGGCTGGCCACGCGACGTCCACACCCTGAGGAAACGAGGCTGGAAAGCGGCCATGTCTCAGCACGGTCCTCAGTCTGGCTCCATGTGCTTGGTGTGAAGCGACACATTTTGCAGCTGAAGGCGGTGGGCTCCTTGGGATAATAGCAGCTGCTCAAGTGCATTATCAGCACTCGAGATCCGTGATAAGAGGAATTAGAGTACTGCCCAGTTTCTTTATATTTTATTTTTTGCCTGAGTGAATCAATAATTAAGTATATTCTAATAGTGCAGTTTTGCTCGAGATTCTCATTTGGCTCAGGCATTAGGTCTAAATGAAATATTTAGTTGACAGGATACAGTTATGAAGCAAAACCACATTTCTGTCTGTATACTTTAATTTTTCTAATGATGAGAAACCACAGTCTGTCTTCCAGCCCTGGCTGCTCTGGCTTTCCTGTCATTCCCTCTTCCAGAGAGGACATAAAAATCCCTCTTCCTCCTGCAGGGAAAATGAGAATGTCAGATCCCAGTGTCCACCATCATAAGGGGCCTGGAGCGATGAGAAAATCCTCCTTCCACCCACTTTGTCCTAATGAAAACGGGCTTGGCAGGAAGGCATGCTGGGACCTTCACCTTAGGCAGCGGGGAAAGAAAAGAAGCTGGGACTCTGTAAGACCAGGATTGGGAGTACTGAGTGACTCTACGGAAGTAGCTGGCACCTCGGCCCTCAGGGAGCTGTGAGGCCAGGATGGGGGTTGGAGCATCTGGCATGGGCTCCAGGCCACTCTGATGCTCCAAGTCAGGGAACCGGAAGCTCATGACACCAGGAGCCAGCCTGATCTGGGGGCTCGGAGACAGGGCTGTGACCACAAGGAGAAGGCGCAGGAGATTGAGGCCCGGCCAGGCAGGCTGTGGTTCAGGGCGAGGCTGCCATCCCAGCTTCACCCCTGGGAAATCCCCGTCACCTCTCTGGGCCTCATCGTCTCACCGGCTGGTAAAGCACATGACCTCAGAGGTGCCGTCCAGCACTGGCTTCTCACGACTCCGATTCCAGCAGACAGGGATATTGAAAGGCACGGTCCTATAGGACCTTATATGATCTTTCCTCCATTTGTAGGCACCATCTCTAACCTATGACCCTTCCCCTCTGCCTTTTCCTATTCCACCTCAGGAAGTAATTCTACCAGCCTTCTTTACTCATTTTATTTCAGGTTCAACGAGTATTCACTATAAAATGTTCTTTCTCACATCTAACCTAAACCTACTTGCAGATACTTATGGCTCTTTCTATGCTCCCTGGTATCCTGAATCTGCAGCTCCTTGCCCATCTCCTTACACTCCATTTCTAACTCCAGGGATGGAAGGGCTCCCGGTAGCATCTTCTTCTAGTCAGGGCAGTGCCATTGACCCCTGGGTTTCTTGGGTTGCAAGCCCAGATAGGGGCCAACAGTCCATAGAAAAATAAAACGTGACAGGCACACAATGGCTGCAGATCACTAATTATTTGCACAGCTTGCTTTTCTGAGTGCCTCTATTTTAGATAAATATTTTGTATACATTTGCTCTAGGAATTAGAAAAGAAAGGAGGGGTATAAAGGAAAGAAAGGCTAGTGATATTGATCTTGAATCCAGGCTGGCTGGTTCGTTCTTGTAGTGTTTGAAAAGTCAATCCATTCATCTCCAGCAAAGTGGGCAATGCAGAAAAGTGATATTTGTCTAATATTTGCTCAGCCTATTGTGTCTTGCTGTGTATTCCCAGGTGCACTGGCTTTCAGAGAAAGTTAATCACTATGTCTTAAGACCTCCCGTCTGTGCCATTTCTGAGCAAAAGGTGTAGAAAATGTTTTGGTTTTAATCTTTGTTCTTTCTTTCTTTTTTTTTGGCTGCAGCTGGGCAGGTTGCCACTTATGACTAAAGACACAAGGCACTAAGAGCCAGGGGCAGTGGTGGAGAACAGGCAGGGCAGGCCTGTGGCTGGGAGCTTCTCTGGTGGGGAGAGGAATCAGTGGAACAATTTCTAGAGACGGTCCGGAGGGCCGAGGTGTTGCCATCTTGGGCCTTATTGGAACAATCCTCTACAATATTCAGTGCTTGTGATTTTTTTTTTTTTCCCACTACTGTGTAACAATTTGATCCCCACAGCACCCCTGGAAGGCGAATGAGGCAGCTGGTGCTATGCCCAGCTCACAGACCAGCTGAAACCCAAGAAGGTGAAGCGAACTGTGAGGGGTGGTAGAGTGAACATCTCAGGAACCCCAGATTTCTAGCTCCTAGGCGAAGAAATAGAAATTAATCACTTCAGAGTTGCCAACTTTTTATCTAAGTATATTCCAGAACAAGAGCAAAAAGAAAAGTAAACACCATTGCTCTTTCACGCCCACCCTTCAAAGAGATTGTCTCCCTAGAGCTCCCTGGGACTCCATCCAGTTACAAGGTGCCACCCTCCAAGGATCCATCCCTTATGCCAATGTCTGCCTAAACATGGACCTGAAGGGGACATGGTCCCCAGTCCTTCCCTGTGAAGGAGCGGGGATTAGCATAGTCATTCTTCTCCAGAGAGGCTGAGGGGTTCCTCTGCACCCCTAGCTTAGGGGGGGAACCAGCCCTGTGAAGCTCAGCCCCTCCCTCCTGTCTCGTTTCTGGGAAACTCTTGCCTGCAGACACTGTGCTCCGTTCTGCCTTCAGCCTTGCTGTGAGCTTCAGGAAAGAGGCTCTGGCCCACTCTGCCTGAGCCCCATGGCCACTTATCTCGAATTCTACCGAAGCCCATCACTATCACATATTTAAGTCACATCCTCAATCCAACTTTTATCCATCATCAAGATGACAATCTTGACCTCTATCTACTGTCTCCTTTGAGGAAGGAAGGAGGAAAGGAAAAAGAAAGAAGGGAAGAAGGAAGGCAGGCAAAAGTGAAAATTTTTGTGAGTTGTAGAAACTCACTCCCTCTCCTCTCCCACGCCCGATCAGATCAACATGAAGCTTTTGTCTTCTGATCTTTCTCTTACCTTCTCTGGTTCTTCTCTCCTTCTGCTGGCCATGGCCAGCAGCTGCTCTGAGGCACATTAATCAGAAGCTCTGCCAGGCCTGGTTGTTATTGGTTATATTTCCTCTGACACTACATTTTCCCCTGACTTGAAATATATGTCATTGCTTAATCCACCTGGATGGATGGCCTGATGTCTAACTGGCTCCTTGATCCAGCTACCACTCTATGAAAATGCCCCACTAAGTCTGATAATAGGACAACTTTGCATTTTGAATGTTCATACCTTTAACAGATAAAATCCCAGTATAAAGAATTACTGGGATTTCAGGCCAGTTCCAGATTAGGAGAGTAAAGAACCTTCCTTTGAGGAGCTGTATATGTGATACTGACATGTCTTATATACCATCACACACAGCCTTGAAGATGGAAAGTGTGTGCCTTATAGGTTTGCATGAGCCATAAAGGGGAAAAATATAATATCCTCAAATAAACCTGCATTCTCAGTTCCCTCCCATTCCATGTCCAGGAGCAAAGCTCTGCTGAGTCTGCTTTTCTCAGGGCAGAGCTGAGGAGAAACAAGGTGGCTTCAGAGTCAAACAGACATGGGTTCAATTTCCAGCTCTGATATTTTCTAAGTATGATCTTGGAAAGATGATTTAAGTTCCCTGGAGCCTCAGTTTCCTCATCAGTAAAATAGGAAAAATTATATCTACCTCATACAGTTATTTTAAGGAGTCAGTAAAATACAGCAACTTATTTCAAATATGTTTGTACTTTCTATTCCATTTCCTGTCTTTGTCTTTTGTTTTCCCTTTCTGTGAGTTTCACTCCCCTTTAATTTTACAAAACCTCTATTGATTATTTTTTTAAAATATATTTGTCTTCATAGCATTAAATTCCAAGAGCTCTTCTTGCTATCTCATTGTTCCTTTGAAAAACCAAAGCTACACCCTATTCTTGTCTCTTGGGTGCAAATCTTCTCTTATCTCTCCATAGATTTTACAGGAAAATTTTTTTCATGCTTTTTCTTCTCATCCCTGTGTTGTTTTCTTTTACTCTACATGTTTTTTTGTTTTTTGTTTTTGTTGTTGTTGTTGTTGTTGTTTGTCCGATGGTTAGCTCACTGCTTTCATGCTTTCCCCAAATATCTGGTGATCCTGTAGGATGAGGCACTAAAACCCAACTGGAAACTCCATGTATAAGGGCTTATCAACTATTGAGATCCACTCAAGTGACAGGATGGGGCCCAGTCATGTCCTTGGGGATGCTCGAGTGCCACAGTCTGCAGGTCTTTTCTCTGATGGTCTTCTCCAGAAAACAACCCTCCACCCTCCTGCCCAGGTATATAAGCCTGGCCAGTGTTGGGAGAATTGAGCAGAAGACTGACAGCCGGAGGAGCTCAGAATGTCGACTTTCATTTAACATATTTTTCCCAATACATCTCCTTACTTCCATCCTCACCTGGCCCTGATGTCCCTGAATATAGAATTCCCTTCACTTATGTTCTACAGAAGATAAACCTACCTGCCAGGATGGGGGAGCCACCATCATTTGGCTGTGCAGGAAGGAGAAGAAGATCTAGGGATCTGCTCCTTAAATGGACCTTCAACCAGTCATGCTGTGTACAACCTCTCTCCCCCTCCATACTGATGAGGACCCTGGTACTCCCAATTCGGGAAGCCTTCCAGGGGCTGCCTTTTACTCGCATTGCCTAACTCCTCCACGAAAGTGCTGTGTCTTTAGCACTCCAATCTGCTTTACACTTTCCAAATAATTGTCGACATCCCTCATCCTCTGCTGTTTACCGTTCCACACTACCTTGGTTCTCATGGGTTTAATCCTTTCTTTTTTTTTCCCTTTATTGTCATTTGCATATGGCAGGGCAGGGGAAGAAGAAAGGATGATTAGGAGGTGGCAGGTAGAAAAGCACCTCTTCAATCTCATGTGTTCAACCTAAAGTAGATATAATTTGCTCAAAGGGCTACTGTGATGCCAGGCACATAATAGATGCTGAAGAAATGTTAGTTTCCTTTTCCTTTCCTTCCTCCTTTACTGCCAGGTGGGTACTGCTCTGGTGTCTGTGGCTCCCCAGGAAAGGTTCTGAGGGACATAAAAGCCTTCCTTGACTCCCAGAGCACTCCCTCCACTGGTGCCTAGAATCCCACCAAGTCATTTCAGACATTGCTCTCAAGAAGTCTGCAAAAATGCAAATACAACGAGGATTAGGGATCCTGAGTTTCACTCTCCTGAGATGGGATTATGTATCCTATTTTATCCTTTGCAGTGACCCCACTGAGGAAGTGTGTATCGATGTTGGATGTTGGCCCATGACCAGCTTTGGCTGAGATGGGAGGGGAGACTTTAAAGGAGCTCGAGAAGCTTGGCTTGCCTTTGCATACTTCTCTGCAAGAGCATGCCAGGAAGCAGCTGGCCCTTCAGCTCCAGCCCCAGGATGAAGACATGTGGAGCAGATCTGAAGTCCAACCTGAAGCCTAGAGTCCAGGTGAGCCAAGGTAAGCCCAGCTGAGATCATCCACGATACCCATTAGCACAAACATATTTATTAAAGAGATGGCGATTGATCACAAGGATAATAAGTTTGAATGGGTATTATCCTCAAAAGATCAAGAGCCTCAAGCCCTTTTAGGGAAGCTGTGCCAGGCAGGAGAGCACAGAGGCTTGATGCTCAGCTCAGCAGGAGTACATCAGAGCCAAAGGAGAAGAATCCTGCTTAAGCCCTCCAGAGGCTTCTGGCTACATTGGGAATAAAGGCCAAACTCCTTCCCTGGCTCACTGCCACGACTGGCACCTGCCCGTCTCTCTAACCACAGCTGCTTTCCCCTGCTCTACCCTCTGCTCTACCCCATGGCCTTTGTTCCTGCTTCCTGTCCAGTTGACCCCACCTTGGCCTTTGCACCTGCTGGTCCTTCTGTTTGGAGCACTCTTCTGGAGACTAGCTCCTGCTCATCATGCAGCTCTCGTGTCAAGGTCACCTCCTCAGAAAGGCTTTCACCCCTTCATTCTCTATGCATTGAACCTGGTTTAGTTTCTTGATTGCACTCATCTCCTTTGATGCTATTATTTGTTTATGAGTTTATTTCCTGATTCCCTCCACTAGAATTAAAGCTCCATGAGGGCAGGAAATTTGCCTATCTTGTTGACTGCAGATGCTATAGCATCGGAAACAATACCTGGTGTTTAGTGAGTATTCAGTGGATATTTAGTGTCTGAATCAAGGACTAAAAGAATGACTAGTAGAAAACAATATTGGAAAAGATTAGCTGGGCCAATCCTGGGGAGATTTAGGTGCTGTTATGGGTTGAATCGCATCCTCCTATTTGAAAATAAGGTGATTGCCAATGGAATTAGCTAAGGGAAAAGGAGGCTGTGCTGGAGTAAGGGGGGCCCCTAATCCAACCTGGCTGGTGCCCTTGTAAGAAGAGGAAGTTTGGACAAGGACACAGATGAGGGGAGAACACTACAGATTGCTGAGAAACCTCCAGAAGCTACAAGAGGCAAGGGAGGATTTGCCCTACCGATTTAAGAGGGAGAACGGTCCTGCCAACACCTTGGCTTCAGACTTCTGCCCTCCAGAACTGGCAAAAAACAAATTTCTATTGCCCTAAGCCACCTAGTTTGCAGGACTTTGCTACCGCAGTCTTAGGAACAAAGGCGCCCAAACGAGCATATTAGGAGAGTCACGGAAGGCTTGTGAGTTGAGGAGTGAGGTATCAGAGCTGGGCTTCAGAAAGGAAATCTGGAAGGTCTGTGAGTTTGGATCAGGTTGGAAAATAGAGCAGGAGCCAGGAGTCCAGTTAAGTCCAGCAGCATTCCCATGAGAGATGCTGAGGGATAACTTGGGGAAAAGTCATGGGCATGAACCGCAGACAAAAGCGATGATCTTGGCAATTTCCGTAGAGGCTGGCTGCTCCCCAGGCCCACCTAGCTCTCCCCACGGGCTTCTTTCTCCTCCTCACGCCTCCTGCTTGCCTGGTCCTTCCTAAGCACCTTGTCTGAAACCAGGCTGGCAGCTTTGGTTTGAGCTTCCTTCCCTGGCTGCTGCCTCTGCTCTCTTTCTGGTCAAGGAGGGCCCACAGCTGTCTGTTTAGTGGCTTCTTCTTTCTTCCCTGGTTGATTTTAAACTTGGGGTTTGCAAGCTCTGGCTGCAACAGTTGTTTTCAATTCCCCAAGGCAAAATTTAGAACCAATCGCTGAGTTAAGGCAGACAGAGGGGAGCCGCTGTACAGGTTTTGCCTTCACTAATAAGTTTCCCTGACAGCAGAAGGAAGTCTTTCCAGTCAATTCTTTGCAGTCAATTCCTGATCGTGGTTCTCCCGTTGTTAATATTGTTGTTAAACTCCCGAAGCCGCACTGAGTGAAAGCTAATTATAATAATTAACAGAGAACTCCTGAACTTGTCAAACTGGTAATTATAAACCACGGGGACTTTTATCATTAATAGATGCTGCACAAAGTGAAGGCATAGGGGTGCTGGCAGGGAGAGGCGCGCAGGAGATGTTCCGGTCCAGAGCCAAATCTGAGTACCACCAGGATGCGAGGATATGGCTTCCCTGGCTCCGTGCCCGACGCCCCGGCGCTCCATTGAAGGCTGCCTCTGTTTTCCTGCAAACCAGCCACGATATCTCCATATACATACCTTCCCACTGCCACATGGGAGAGGACTCCACCTTCCCCTCTCACTCATATGCACATACACACAGACATTCCCTCACACACTCACATACTTAAACTGGACCTGTTTTACTGTACAGTAGCTGTGCATACATGAATGAATGTTCATGCATTCATGCAACAGAATTTTACCGAGCATCTACTAAATACTAAGTATTTTAGGCAACAGAGCTAAAATGGTGAATAAGACACAATGGCTGCCCTCTAAGAGTTTATAATCTAGTAGATGAAGGGGAAACTTTAAAAAAAAAAAAAAAAAGAGCCCTTTAAAATACAATAGAATTCTATAATTGCTTCGGAGAAGGCATTTGCAAGATGCAGTGAGAATAGGAGTAAAATATCTTAAGTCTGCCTGGGTAGGGAATGACTCTGGTACTAACACAATACAGGACCTGAAATCCTGCTTTTAAAACAATGGTTCTTAATGTTCCAGAGTTCCCAAATGCCTTTATGAGCTGAGTGAAGGGCATGGCCTGGAGCAGCTCATTCGTGCATATATGTAAAATTGTGCATGGAACTTCAATGGCTCATGGAGAACCTGAAGGTCATCTTAGCTCTTCCCAGGACCTATTGATTTCTATGCTAAAAGTCCCTGTTGTGTAATATCATTACTGCCTCACACTCTTTTTTTGGAGAACTAAACAAGATAAGGTATGTGCAAGCACACAATTAGCTCCAAAGAACCAGACACATGTTGGCTGTTATTATTAAGAAACAGTGATGGATGACGTCTAGTCCTGTCTCGTAGGACACGCATGCATGGCGCCATTCCCAGTGGGGCCCCCTCCCTCCCATCGTCAGTACAGACAGATTCTCAGCAGACTCTCTAGGCTGACCTAGGGGACCAGAGACGATCTCCTGCTGGAGGTGCCTGAGCATTTCTCTGTGGAAGCCTTGGGAGTAGCTGGTGCCCTTTTCCTCCCAGACTATGGGTAGAACTAACTCTGCTCTGCTCCTGGGCGGGTTGTCCCTCCTCCCTTCCTCTTATGGGTTCATATAGAATAACCGCAGAGAGCGGGCTTGGAGAGGCTCTGGCAGCCTCCATTTTCAAGCAAACTCCATCAGTTCTCCCAATTAAACCTGCAATCTAAATACAAACAACTCTTGCTAGGCAAACACACACTCAAAACAAAGATCCCAGGACCTCCTACCAACCAAATTACCTCTCCCAAGTCCCTCCTAAATAGAAATTTGGGAGCTACCATGAAAAAGAATTCTCTGCAAAGTCAGCTTAAAATGAGACCCCAGGCTCAAGCCTCAGGAAGCACAGGGGAACATAGGGTCATCTGCGGGACCCCTGGCGATGCAGCGGGAGGGGCAACTGCTGGCAGGAAGCCTGTTCCTGGCTAGCTGGGATGTCTTTGAAACTCGGGGGCACTTGCTGCCAGGGTAAGAAGGGCCGAACCAGTTCAAGTAAGGGCAAGGCTTGGCCTGCTTCAAAGTCCCAGGCCAGTTTTCATTTTTAGGCCAAGTTCAAAAATTGTCAGAAAAACTTTAGAGGCCTCCAGGCCCAACTGCAGCTTCTGGTTTTGGCTGGAACAAAAAAGAGACAGACCACAAACCACAGAGGGACACCGAGAAGGGCCTGGGTGGCCGGTCACGAGGAGGTCCTGGAGCCTCCCTGGAAAAAAGCTGTGGAGCAATGGAAGGTCAGAAGGAAGTTTAGGAAGGATCTGCCAAATCTCCCCCACTTCCTGACAAGTTCTGCGTCTCCTTCGCATGAGAGGGTCAAGCCAGGCTAGCTTTATCCGGGCTGCTTCTTGCCAGGACCACAAAAGACCAATTTCCTTGGTGAGAGCTTTTGTTTTCAGAAGGGGCTGCTGCTCATCCAGGGAGAAGCCATTGTTTCTGCAGAGGGTTTTTAGATCAGCTGCTGGCTTTTGGTGCCCTTCTCCTCCGAGTTCCCTCGTTCTTTTTTGTGCTGTCCTGCTTTCCTGGACATAAACAACAAATGGTCCTATTCACCCTGGAGATAAGATTGTGCTTCTCCCAAAGTCACCGCTGTCCTCTAGCTGCTTCTGGAACTGTTTGAATAATGAGGCTCCAAGAGAATTGGTGTTGTTTTAGCCTTTTCTTCACGGAGATTGGAGATTCCCTAGGCAGGCGCGATGGACAGTGCCTCCGGGGCTTACCTGGAAGCGGGGGAGAGGGGCTCGCACAGGGCAGCAGCCCAAGAGGGCTTTGTGTTTGCTACATTTGTCTGGGCTCCATGGAGCTTTTTTGAAAAATGTTTATATGTACTGGTTTCTTTTCCTTTTCCTTTTCCTTTGTAAATTACTTTTTTCTTGCCAAGGCAAACAATGGCTTTTGTGCAAAGAATTCCCCTCCTTCCAGAAATGGTGGAAACCTTCAGCCTACGATTCCTTTCCACCTTCTCAAAGCTGCTATAGCTCCAGTAGACTTGCGATGGGAATGGAAAGGATTTCTGCCAGGGTTAACAGCCAACTTATTATTTCAAAGCACTCCTACTTTGGGATCCTGTCCTCACCGTCAGTCCCTCTGGAATTAGAGCTAGAAGAGCTACTTACTAAGACTGTGACCTTAGGTGAGGCATTTTAATCTCAAACTTCATTTTCTTCATCAGCTGTAGTTGGTAGAAAATTCCACCAGCTTCATTTATTTATGGTGAGACTCAAGTAACAATAATGGAGGTGAAAGTGCTTTGCGAATTGAAAAGTGAGATACAGATATAATGTGTTCTGATCATTTTATTATCATAATCATCCTAAAAATTATCATTATCATTATTACAATAATCTGTGGGTAGTCTGTTTAATGATAAACAGCCAGGTTTGTTTCTAGACCCAGCTTTAATCCTGGCCCTGCCATTTATTAGCTGTGTGACCTAAAGCAAATTATTATCATTTCTCTGTGCCTTAATTTCTTAATTCATGAAAAATGGGAATAACTGTAATACCTAATTCATAGGACTCTTGAGAAGTTTAAAAGAGATAGCATATGTAAAGTGCCTGGTAGTAAGTAACAGTTCTTTATTTTAATAAAGGTGAGTTCCCTTTTCTTTTTCTCTTTTATTGATTAATTTCTTTAGGGATTCATTCAGTGTTTATTAAACACCTATTATATGCCAGACCTTGTGCCAAGTGCTAGAGATGGAAGAGATAAAGACTTGAGAAATGCACCACGTAACTGGGATGACAAAGAAAGAAATTACTCCAATTCAGTGGGCAAAGTGGTTTGTAAAATGAATTTAGAGGGGGCACATGTGGCTCAAATGTTTGGGCATCCGTCTCCCATATGGAGGCACCTAAGTTCGATCCCTGAGACCTCCCGGTTAAAAAAAAAAAAAAAAGAACTTAGAGAGCATAGATTCATTCTGTCTGGGAACTCAGGTTGACATTTGAACCAGGCCTTGAAAATGTGTGCAGGATTTTGCCAGGCAGAGAAGGCATGTGAGGACATTGCAAGCAGAGAGAATTTGAGAAAAGGCTCTGAAGCACCACCAAAGTCTTGGAGGGAGATGAGACTAGAGGCAGCAGTGATGAAATTAGGAGGGCCCTAGCAAATTATGCAAACGAGTTGAACCTCATCCTAGGGTGTCAGGGAGACATTCAGATATCGTAAGCAGGGAAGTAAGGTGATTAGGTTGATATTTTAGAAAGTCTGCCTATAAGTGTGAGTAATGAATTGGGGTGGGGTAGAGTGAAGAGGAGGTAGGGAGTAGGATGAAAACAGAAGCAAGAAAACCAGTTGAGAGGGATGGAAATAATTCAGAAGACAGATGAGACCCAAATTAGGGAACTGGCAGTGGGGAAGGAGAGGAGATTTAGGGCTTGGTGAAAATTTAGGGGTAAGAAGTAGAAGAGTAGAGGTTGGCTTAGGTGCCTGGTTCAGGAAAGAGTAGGGTGTCATATCATTGTACTGCATAGAGGATTCCCAAGGAGAAGAAGCAACGTAGGCACAAAGGATGCCCAACTGTGCCCTCTTTAGAACATGGGGCTTGGCGCTGGGCCGGTGAGTGAGGCGCCTCTGAGTAGGGGTGAGATAAAAGGGCTTAATGTCCTCCACCCCCTTTAAGGTTGATAGAATAAAGGACCTTCATTCATTTCCAATGTGTTTGTGTGTTTTGGAGGGCCCTAAGTAAGGACCAAAGTCATTGGTTTGGACTCTATAAATATAACTACTGAATTATTTTATAATTATGACCGCTATATTATTATATGATAAAATGTGGAGGAATTATAAAAGTTCTAGTGATTTAAATATTAATGGAATCATTGGTGATTTTTACTGTTTTTATACTCACATGTTTTCCAAATCTTCTATCATAAACACACATTATTTTATAATGATAAAAGATAAACATTAACCCAATAGAAAAATGGGCAAAAGACTTGAATAAACACTCTACAGAAGAGGATATACAAATATTCAGCAAATATAGGAGAAGGTGCTCAACATCATTAGATATCAGGAAAATGCAATTTTAAAACACAAATCAATGCCACTATATATGCAGCCAAATGGCAAGATGAAAAAGACAGAAAATATCATGTATTGGCATGGATGTGGGACCAATGGAACTCTCACACACTGCTAGTAGGAGTGTAAGTTCTTAGAATCACTCTGCAAAACTTTTTGGCAGCATATTTTAAATTATACTGTTGTCGAACATATGCATACCCAATGACCTAGCAATTCTACTCCTAAGAATATGCTGAAGAGCAATGCATAGGTACAAAAGTGTTCATAGTAGAACTATTTGTAATTGCACTGATCTGGAAACTACCCCAATGCCCACCAATAGTAGAATAGGTAAATTATAGTATAGTCACACAATACAATATTATACAGCAATGAGAGTTAACATTCTATAGATTCTATATGAACTCTATGAGACAGTAGGAATGATTCCCAAAAACATAAATTTGAGTGAAAGAAGACAGGAATTTATATAAAGACAAAATCAATCTATACCGTTTAAAGTCTGGATGGTAGTTATCCTTGTGGTAGATGTAATTAGAAAGAAGCATGAGGAAGGTCTCTGGGTGCTAGGGATGTTTTGTTTCAAATATGAATGCTGGCTATACAGGTGTGTTCACTTCCTGAGAATTCACTGAACTGTACTTTGATGGGATGTATGATGCTATGTATGGATATTATATGTAATAAAAAGTTAACATATGTAACTATTACTCTGAAAGAAAACTGAAACAGAGTTGCAGAAAAAAGGCATTGGTGATGATGGCTGTAGAATGAAGACAGACTCCTTCTGCCTTTTCTAGCCTGGAATTAGTGTCTAAAGGTGATAGTAGGGGGCCAGAATTAGGTGTGCGGGACAATAGCACAGAGTGCAAGACATTTGCACCAGTATTTCCACAGCCATTAAGTCTAAGGGTCTGAAAAATTCCACTTCTTCTGATCAACAAATGCTCCAAATAAAATATGTTAAATGAGGGAAAAGACTAAGAGCCATGGGGTTTATTTTTTATAGATGCTACACTAAGGTTATCTTTGAATACCACCTAAATTCTTCCACTCCAGGAAACCATGAATGCTTATAAGTCAAGGGGCTATGAGGAGCTTTGGGTGATTAGTGAATAATTAAAAGAAAAAAATTTAATAACTATTTTCGGCTTATAAGAGAAATACCTAAAATATAAAGATACGGAAATATTAAAAGTAAAAGATAGGGAAATAATAAGCATGCAGACAGTAATAAAAAAAAGTTAGTATAACAATATAAGTACCATAAAATGTTAACTTTAAGTAAAAAAAAAAATGGGGGATAAAGAGGAACATGCCTTAGTGATAAAAGAAAGATTTAACAATTTCAAAATTTTATGACTCTAATTATACAACTCAGAATTTATAAAGAAAAAATGGACAGAACCACACAAAAAAACAGATCCACAATCATAGTGAGAGATTTCAACATACCTCTCTCAATAATTTATAGAACAGATAATATATTAATATTGATAAAGAAGACTTGAACACTTTGAACAAATTGACCAAATTGATACATGTACAACACTACACCCAAAAACTATACCTTTTTATCAAGCACACATTAAATGTTTACAAAAATTGGCCATACATGGAATTACATAGAAGGTCTCAATAAACTATAGGGGATTGAAACTAGAAAACCCCATACATTGGAAATTAAGTCCATATTTAACAAATCATAAGTCAATAAAGTAAAAACAATGAAAATTTTAAAGTATTTTGAACTGAATGATAAGAAAGATACTACAAATCAAAATTTGGACAGGAAATTCACAGCCTTGAATAAATAAATATAAATATTGATGACTGAAAATAAATAAGGTAAAAATACATTTTAAGAAATTAGAAAAAGAACACCAAATTATCCAAAAGAAAAAAGGAAATAATTTAACATAGATAAAGCAACAAAATAGAAAATGAATGTATAACAGAAGGCCAGCAGAGCTAAAAGTTGGTTCTTTGAATAGAGAAAGTCAATAAACTGAGAAAGAGAGAGAGTGAGAAAGAGAGAAAGAACAAGTATCTGATATCAGGAATTGAAAGGTGGTATTACTACAGAACCTACAGAACTAAAAAGAATATGAGGCTATTATAAACAACTTTATACCAATACATTTGAAACTGTAGTTGAAATGGATATATTCCTAGAAAAACACAAGTTACCAAAACTGACACAAGGAGAAAAAAAATCTTAATCATCCTACATCTAATGGAGAAATAAATTCTATGATAAAAATGTTCATACACACACAAATACACAAATACTTCTGGCCTAGATAGATCCTGTAGTGTAATCTACCACAATTAAGGAAGAAATAACAATTTTGCAAAAACTATCCCACAAACTTCAAAAAGAGGTAACACTCCCCAACTCATATAAGGGGTTAGCAAGCCTGGATACCAAAATCTGACAAGGATATTACAAAAAGGGTAAAGTATAAATTAATCTCACTCACAAACCTATATACAAAAGTCCTAAACGTAATATTAACATAATAACAAACAGAAATCAGAAATACATAAAAATGAAACCATCAAGATCAAGAAAAGTTTATTACAAAAAATGCAAGGTCAGTTTAATATTTGAAAAACAGTGTAATTCACAATATTAGCAGAATAAAGAAGGAAACTAATATGATCCTCTTAATAGAAGCAGGAAAAACAATTTTAAAAATTCAAAAACTAAGCAAAATAGCAATATAAGGTAGTTCTTTTATGAGAAAAACAAACTATAAAAAAACAGAGAACATCATGGGAAATATTGAAAGTTTCCCTTTGAAGAGAGAAACAAGGATGCACTTCTAATCAAAATTGTACTAGAGATTCTAGGTAGAGCAATAAGAAAAGATAATAAGATAATTGTAAAGGGATAAATAAAACTTCCAATATTTGCATATGATATTATTTTGTACATAATTTTAAAAGAATATATAGATAAATAATCAGAATTTTGAAATTATTTAGCAAGGTTGCTGGATACAAGCTCAATATATAAAAATCAAGGGTATGTTTGTAAATTATCAACAAAAAATTAGAACATGAATTATTCTTCAGGTTATTTATAATAGCACCACCAAATATAAAATACCCAGGAAAAAAATTTAATGAAAGATATGAAAGACTTCTATACATACACATTTAAAAAATCTACCAAATATAATTGGGAAAAAAGAGAAGATCTAATTACATTAGTATATATACAATTTTCAAAGATTAAAAATGAAATATTTAAAGGTATCAATTAACTCCAATTTTATCTATAGAGTCAATACAATCCCAGTCAAAATTTCAATGGATTTTTTTCTTCTTTGTTTTCTTTTTGAAATTGAAAAACTTATAAAATTTTTATGGAAATGCACAGGGTCAAGAAGACAAGGCTTTTTTGAAGAAGGAAAAAAAAAGTAGAAGTACATATCCTGGAGCCATAATAATTAAGACAGAGTGATATTAGCACAAAGATATCAGATAGACCAATGGTACAGAAGAGAGTCTAGAAAAGACCCATGCATAAATGGGGAGTTGATTTATGACTCTGCAGAAGAGAGAAGATAGGACAATCTTTTCTAAAAATGGCATTGAAACACTTGGCTATCCATATGAAGAAAATAAAGATTGTCCTTTATGCTACAAAATATACAAAAATCATTTACAGGTGGTTTATAGATCTAAAAGTGAAAGGCAACACCATAAAGCTTCCATAACATAAAATAAATAACATAAGAGGCTATCTCTATGAGCTTGGGAGAAGAAAAGAGTCCTTTAAAACGCACAAAAGTATTGCCCTTTGTCAAAGAGAAAACTGCACCAGACCATGCTAAACAGGCAAGCAAGACTTGATTCAGGGGCTGCTATAGAAGGGGAGAGAGAGAGCAGAAATCACCTCCCTGGGAACAAAAGACAGCCAGCTTTTCAAGGAAGTGGAGAAAAAAGCCTTGGGAGATAGTAAGGGGGGTGGGGGGTGGGGGCGTTAATCACTGGGATTTCCTGAGGTTGCGATTAGGTCTACTTGGTCCCAAATATTTTCCTTTGTGGTAATTAGCCTGCCTGGGTCTTGTAAGGGCCAGGGGGAAGGAGGAAGGATGTAAGAAACTGCCCAGTTAGTGGTGAGAGGGAAAGGGGCCGCAGAGGTAGGGGGTTAGATTGACATTCAGGATAGTGAGGGCCTGAGGTTGTCTTATTACCCCCACACACACACACACACATTTTTTTCTGCGTGTGTGTGTGTGTGTGTGTGTATGTGTGT
>JAKSZT010032012.1:20547431-20874157 GCA_026826555.1 Tolypeutes matacus | reverse complement strand
TGATAAATGGAACTACATTAAAATTAGGAACTACTATTCATCAAAAGATACCATTAAGACAGAAAAGACAGACAGAGTCTGAGAAGCTATTTGAGGTCCATATAAACTGATAAAGAACTCATATCCACAAAATGTAAGAACAAAACAGACAATCCGATAGAAAAATGGGAGAGAGAGATACTTCATAAAAGTAGTTTCAATAACCAGTAAACATATGAAAATGTGCTCAACCTTACATTAACCAAGGTAATGCAAACAAAAACCACAATGAAATAGTACTACACACCTATCAGAATAGCTAAAATTAACAAGATTGACAATAACAAGTTTTAGCCAGGATAGGAAGCAACTACAACACTCAGACATCGTTGGTAGGGCTGTTTATCAGTCCAATCACTTGGAAAAGAGCTTGGCATTATCTACTAAAATAGTCAGACTCTATGACCCAGCAGTTCCAATCCCAGAAATATAATATATGTATACTCTCTCTATATATATATATATAAACTGTGGGAATTTTTCATTTCCCAGGAATTTGCTATTTGAAGTACCCCCATATTTATAAATATATACCCACACAGAAGAAATATGCACATATGCATCAAAAACAAGTATAAGGATGTTCATACCAGCATTATTAATAGTAGCCCCAAACTGGGAGCAATCCAAATTCCACCCATGGTAGACTAGATAAATGAACATGGCATATTTGCACAATGGAACATTAGGCAGCGATGAAAATAAACGGCAGCAACATGCAATAATAAGGGTGAATCTCACATATATAATATTGATCAAAATAAGTCAAACACAAACTAATACATATCATTTGATTCCATTTATATAAAGTCCAAAAATAAGTGTTACTAATTGTGGTGGGTTAAATTACCTATGTCCCAAAACACATGTTCTTGGTCTCAGGCTGTGAGCCCACTGTTAATGGGATCACCTTGAAGATGTTTTCATTAGGGCGTGGCCCAAATGAATGAGGGTGGACCTTAATCTGATCACTGGAGTCCTTAATTAGCAGAAGAAATTCAGACTTAGAAAGAAAAAAGCCACCGGAGGAGCTAGAAGTTGGAAGTCTGCAGGACCTGGAAGAGAAGGGAGAGGGCATTGTCATGTGATGGGAAAGCCAAGGAACACCATGGAATCCTGGCCAGCCAGCACGAGAAGATCGCAATGTGTAGGGAGAAAGCAAGCCTTCTAGCCTCCTAAGCGGTGAGACAATGGATTCCCTTGTTTAAGCCAACTCATTGTGTGGTATTAGTCACAGCAGCCAGGAAACGAGACAGTAGTCTACAAATTTAGAAGCCAGCACAGGAGTACCTTTTGGGGTGGGAGGAGAGAATAGTGATTAGGAAGGGGCAAGGACGGGGCTTCTGGGCTCTTCGCGCTGTTTTATTTCCCAATCTGGGCCGATGGCTTCACAGGTGTTTATTTTATGATAATTTATGGAGCTATATATAGTCTTATGTTTTGTGCATATTTCTGTATGAGTGTTATACTTCATAAAAAGTTTTTTAAAAAATAATATAAGTGTAAATATCCATACTAAACTAACACCAGTTTAAGCCCTGGGCTTCTAGGCAGGTTGGGAAGGGAAGGTCAATAGGACTATGTGAGGATAGGATTGATGCAAGAAAATAGGGGGGTACTTCGAATAGCAAATTCCTGGAAAATGAAACTCCTTTTTATAAAGTCAAAACTCAACCTTCTTTTATTTATCTATTTTTTTTTTTTTTAGTTTTCATAAATCATGCAAAGCAGGCTGCCTGTCTTGGCAGTTCCATACTAAAATTTCTCCATGCACAGATACACGTGTCTTCCCCCATTTGGAGGCAAATGATCTCAGGTAAGGCAGAGTGGTACCGTTTGTGGGGTATCCCTCTTGTTGCCAGTTTCTTGTGCAGCCGTGGTGCCCTGGATAGATGGCCGGGCTTGTAGTCAGAAACCTGGGGTGCAGTGCATGCTAGAGATCTGTAGTCCAGCAGCCCCTGGGAATGGATACTTGACATCTCTGAACCTCAGTTTCCCCGTATCAACAATGCAGAGAAAATCAATGCCTGCCTTCCAGAGTTGTGAGTAATGCGACACACAGTGTGCACATACACATACACACTCCTCAAACGTTACAGTCTTGTATACCTAGAAGGGATTACCCCCTCCTCCCACTCCCATCTCCTTGGCAAACCCCATTTCAGGTGTAAATATCATCCTGCTCTTTTAACCTTCCTCCTTCTATCATACTAGGAAAGCATCTGATATCAGTAATTTATATTCCAAGGATTGATTGATTATTCTCTGACTGGAGCTCAGCCAGGTGTTTGCATTTTATGCCTTTTATCCCTAATTGCAGCATGAAAGACATTTTCCCTTGTTAAAAGAATTTGAGACATCAGCAAGAAGGTGCCTGGGGGCAGGGAGGTGGGGAGCTTGAAATCATATTAGCCAGATTCTGCTGGTTCTGAAGGTGAGTTCGATTTGGCCCTTTGAAAGTGCCTTTTATTTCACTGGAGATGCAGTGGAGCGGTATTCAGAGGCGCGGCCCCCGCTGCCTGGCCCTTGTTCTGCTGGACTGGGTACGGGAGGAGGCAAACTGCCATCAGAGGCTGTTGGAATCCCAAGCCCTGCACTGTAGAGGGGGTCAGCTCTCAGGCACTAGTTTTAGGACCTGAAGCCTGCCTGGCAATGTCATCCCAAGGCCCCTGAGGGTTCAAGCTCCGTTCTGTTCTCTCCTCCAGGTCTCCTGACCTCACCCTGGTCCCTGCCACCCCCTCCCTGTCCCAAGATGCCATGATGCCTTTGACCTTGACTTTTTTCATGTCTCAAGGTTATGCCGCTCATCTGGCATCCCAGCATTTTTCCTTAGGCCTCATTTGTTATTTCCAAGTCTGGCTGTAAAATTAAAAAAAAAAAAAAAAAAACACCCCAAAAATCCGTTTCTGTAATGTTTCTTCTTGGTTAACAAAGACATTGCTGATCTAAACATGTTTAAAGAAAAGGGAAGTTGACAAAAATATTCGAATCTGAAGAGGAGCCAGCAGGATGAATTGGTGCAAATTGTTAAAACCTCAAGGATAGCCGAAAGGAGCAGATTGTCTGATGAGAGAAAACCAGCCAGGGTGGAGAGGGGAACTCCCAAGCTCTTGTCTAGACCAACAAAAAGTGCCTGAAGACACGACTTTGATAAATAAGCCCCGAGCTGAAGCGAAGGAGAGGCAGAATGGCTACGACGGGATTCGGGCAGCTGAGAGGGAGCCGCTTTGACTCAGCACTCACAGGCAGAGCCTGGGACGCGGGCGAGGAATGACTGAGCTAACCAGAGACGCGCCAGCTGCGCACAGACGTGAGGGCCTGGCTGCAGGAATGGGACCGGTGGCCACCTGGGTGCAGCGGGGCCTGGAGAGGAGCTCCCAACACAAGACGGACATTTGCACTTGAAGGGGCAGCTCTGTAGAGAGGGGCTGAGGAGGCCGGGAGCCTCAAGGAACAAAGGGAGCAAGAGCCCGATGCTCTGGGTGGTCGAAGAAAACCACGGAGGAAATAGGGAGTTTCCATTTAGTTGTTGGGGGAGGGCTGTTGCTTGTTTTTGTTGGCGTTTGTTCGTTTTTGTTTTAGTGGGCGAATGTACTCTTCATCCCAGTAAGCGCCCCTGGACGTTCACCTTTCTCTCCTTTCCTTCCTCTCTCAAGACCCTCTTCCCTTCCAACCCCTTAGGCCCCACCTTCTGGTTCAGATCCCCACTCCCCTCTTTAGGACAGGAAAATTAGAGGCTCCTTTCCAAATTCATCATGTTCAAAGGAATGGCTTCTAGCTGCATCCACATTAAAATTTGAAATTGGGGAAGAAAAAGAGAGGGAAAAAAAAAAGGTAGCTAAATTAGCAATGTTCACTCAGCGTGATTTTGCTTTAATCCAGGCCTGTGAGCTTGACAGGGCTCAGAATAAACGAAAGCAGATGTGTCCATCACGCCAGCAGATACATTACCACTAATCCCTGACAAAACGGGAAAAACACATCACGCCTGTGCCCGCACACTGTTTCCGTCGTAATCCGCCTCTAATTGCCTTGGGCATGCCGCATGCACACCTCGGGCCTCTGGGAGGCACGGCGGCCCCGCGCCCCTCTGGGCTTCCCATCTGCCCTGGAAACGACCAACGGCAAAGTGGCTGTTTTTGTTGGAGCAAAGTTAGAGCAGCCCAGGGAATCTGGGGCTTCGTGTGCGTTGGAGAAGAGGAAGATGCAGGGAGCTTAGGAGGAGGGAGACTGAACCGAGGTCAAAGGCGGGGTGCTCGTGTGGACTCTAGCACTTACCAGCTCCGTGAGATAACCTATGTGAAAGGACCAGGAAGCTAACTCTTGACCCATAGTAAGCTCAGTAAATGCCACCTTCTCTCATAGTAGCAATTATTTATTGACTGCCCGTTCTGTGCTATGTACGTTTTGTAGTTAAAAAGTAAGCATGTGTGTGCAATACGTGCTAGCTGTTAAATAAAAAGTCCAACATTACAGAAATTTGTACTGAAGTAAAGTTCCCCAATAGCACTCCTCATGGATAATCATTGTCAAAAACTAAAGTGTGGGTGTATACATGTGTATTCCTGCAATTGATATATTATATATACTATTCTTTAACTTTTAGAAAACTTAATATATTGTCAATTTCTGTCTATGCCTGTACACATACATCTACTTCTAATGCACAGTATCCCATTGGGTCTATGTATCATAATTTATCATTTTTAATTATGGATTAGAATGGTACAGGGTTTGAATTTTATAGCCACATAATGAAGTATGCAAAGAATAGTGACTTTCTTATTTTTCATAACTCAAATTAATTTGTATTTCAACTCCTCATTCTGTCTAATGACAGAAAACATCATCTTGTCAATTCCTAGTGAACTCATTCACTTGGAGTTTGCTCCATCAAGTGTGTTTGAAGCTCAGTCAACTTGGAATTTCTTCCTTGTGGACCCTCCTTGCCAAGTGGCATTTATATCCTAGAGGCTCATGAGGCGTGAGACTAGGTAAGACGGTCTGTGCCAGCCTCCAAGCTACACGCTCTGATATGTACCTTGTCTCCCTGGGTGTTGACCAGGGACCTCGCACCCCCTGATGTCTGCTGAGATGTCTCTCTGACTGTTTGTGCTCCCCCAGGCTGGCTGGGGCCCCAGGAGACTCTACTTGCCTGACTGGAAGTCCTGCACGGTAGGGTTCTCTCTCCCCAGTTGCCTCCCAAACCTAGAGGAGGTTTCTGCCATTCCCCTCACCCCTCAAGGCTTGGTCTCCAGGGGCTGAGTGTGAAGCCCCTGCCCCAAAGCTCACACCACTTGCTCTCTACTGCTCTCCTCTCTGCCATTCTCCAGGGCTGAACCATCAGGGTCCTCTCTGACCTTCCCAGGGAAGACTACCGCGACAATTCCTCCTTCCCTGGTTAGCGCCACACCTTCAAATAATAAACTCATACTTTTGTATCTTAATTGGTCACATTTAAACAATATCTATGGACCACCCTCCAATATGAAAGATAAGAAATTTATCACTCTTAAACCTACCCATCCCCTTTCTCCTGCTTCACCTCCCAAATTTTATTAAGTTTTTTTTTTTTTTCAAATTTTCCGGCTGTCATTTGTGACTAAAAAATATATAAATCTCTTGTTCTTGATTTATTAAAGTAGATCTCGGGAATCCCAGTGGGTTCCGTGTAATATTCTGGGTAATCTAAGCACCTCTTAAAATATATGTATATATATATATAAACAACATTTTTGTAAGCAAATACACATATATGCATATATATTTATATATCGTTTTGCAAATGTTTTTACTTATTGTGAGAATTTTGATTTTTACCCATAATAAAAAAAAAAAAAAAAAAAAAAAGTAGATCTCATTCAATGACTCTCTGTTTTTGAAAGATGAAGATAATTCACCAACTCACTCTCCCTTCTACTTTTTCTTCTCCCTCCACTTCATAAATTTTATTAATGGTATTATATTTACCTTATCAAGGTAACAATTACTATTCTGTAACTATACTTCATTTTTATGCTATTCTTTTACTAAACAGGTTGATTTTTAAATATTATGATTATGTAAATATTATTTTAATAGAACCAAGTAGGATGATTGGGCCTGTAGAAGAGGAAATGGAATCAAGTATCAAGGTCTAATAGCTCCTCTTCTATTTTCTTTCTAGGGTCTTCACGTCTCTGAGTCATAAGTCTGCCACTTCTAACAACGATCCCATTATTTTGTTTGCTCTTATTGAAGTTACATTTTCATAAAGTACATATGACCTTGCCTATCCAAAAGTGCTGTATTTTGTCCAAATAATATTTGACTGGTTATAGAATTTAAGGTTCAAAAAATTTCCCCCTCAAAACTTCATATATTCAGAAATATTCAGATATTTCCCCTCAGATATTCCTCCAGTACATTCTAGCATCCAGTGTTTTTGATGAGGTGTCTAATAGTCTCTCTCCTTTTTGGGTAATCTCTTCTTTTCTCTAGGCAGTTTTAGGATTTTTTTCCTTAGCCATGGTATACTAAAATTTCACTTGGTGTTGAGGTGTGGGTCTTTCCCTCCTCTACCTTTTTAAATTGAAGCATGACTTACATATGGTAAAATGTCCAAATCTTAAGTGTGCCTTGTACCTATGAATCTACCCATTTAACCCCAACCAAATCAGAACATAGACTATTTCCCACATTCTAGAAGGCTTCTGTAGCAGTTTGATACTGTTGATGAATTCCAAAAATAGATATTGGATTGTGTTTGTAAACTGGTCTGTACCTCTGGGCGTATTAGATTGTGTTAGATTCAGAGGTTTCACTTTTACTTTATTAAATCAAGATTAGGGCTTTTATTTGACCACGTCATTAGGGCATGCAGAGTTGAGTGGGGATAAAACAGACTCTCACAACAGAAGTAAATGCACAGAGAAGGAGAGCGCAGAGGAAGAGAGACAGCTTGTTAGACAGGATCCTGTGGCCCCAGGAAGAGAGATGAGCCTTATAGTCTACAGATGACCTTGTGAAGACAACAGAGAAGCTGAGCGCAGAAAGAGATGAGCCCTGGGAAGAGAGACAAGTCTTGTGCTAGCCTACAGCTGAGAACAGAAAGAGCAGGGACCTCGAAGCCTTAGGAGGAAGAGGAAGTCTGAACCCTCACAGAGACGGGCAGTCATCTTGCTTCAACACGTGGCAACAGACTTTGGTGAGGGAAGTACTTTACGCTTTGTGGCCTTGTGACTGTAAGCTTCTACCTCAAATAAATACCCTTATAAATGCCCAACAGATTTCTGATAATTTGCATCAGCACCCCTTTGGTTGACTAATACAAGCTTCCATAACTCTCCTTCCATCATTCTACTACCAGACATAACCATTTTTCTCACCTCTATCAACATAACTTATTTTTATCTGTTTTTTATTTCATACTGAAATCAAAACTACATAGTCTTGTGACTGACTTGTTTTGCTCAATGTGTGTCTGCAAGATTGATCCAAGTTAAGTGTAGTCATTTGATCTTTTTCATTATTATGTCATATTCCATTCTTTGGATATACCATTACTTATTTACTCATTCACCTGATGTTTTGAGCTTCCATCTGGGTCATTTTCCTTCAATCTTTTATTTCCTTTTAGTATTTATTACAGTTTAGGTCTGTTAGAAATGTGTTCTTCCAGTATTTTGTTGTTGTTGTTAAAACATCTTTATTTTCCACATATTTTTGAAGGATATTTTGAGGGAGGACAAAATTCTAAGTTGGAAGTTTTATTTTTCTTTTAGCACTTAAAAGATTTCATTCCAATGTCTTCTAGCTTCTATATTATATGTCAGAGTATTATTTTTGTTCCTTTGATGGTAGTATGTCTTTTTTCTTTGAATCTTTTAAGCTATTCTCTTTGTCTTTGATTTTGAACATTTTGACTATTATGGGCCTAGATTAGGCATTCTTTTTTGAGGTTTTGTTCTTAAGTTATTCTGCTTGGAGTTCACCAAGTTTCTTGAATATGCAGGTTGATATCTTTCATCAGATTTGGAAAGTTCTTGCTTGTTATTTCTTCAGATATTGCATCTTTCCCATTCTCTATACTTACTTCAGTAAACTTGAAGACATAGTCATAGAAACTGTCCAAACTCAAGCACAGAAGGGAAAAAAGCTAAAACACTAATAGGCAATACCTCAGTGACCTGTGGTTTATTGTCAAGTGGTCTACAATAAGTGAAATTATAAAACCAAAAGGAGGGAGCAGAAAGAAATATTTTAGCAAATAGCGGCCACTTTCCCCTGTATTCCATGAAAGCTATAAACTTACACATCCAAGAATCCCAATGAACTCCAAGCAGGAGCAAAACAAAGAACACCACATCAGGTAACATCGTAATCAAATTGCTGAAAACTTTTCTTATGATTAGTGTTCACAGGATATATCCTTTTTCATCTTGTTACTTTAAACTACTTGTGTTTTTATCTTTACTTTTTGCTCTTCTACATTGTGGTTGATTTCCTTGCTTTTTGTCTTCTAAGTACCCAACTTTGCCTTCAACTATGTCTATTTTATTACTCAATGCTCCATTGAATTTTTTATGTTAAGAATAATAATATAAATTTCTTAATTCCCTTTTAAATTTTTTTTTGTTTATGTGTGTGTGTTTTATAGCATCTTTTTATGATTGCAATGGCCTCTCAAATGTATGTAAAGTTCTATTCTGTTCCCATTGTCACCTCTGTTTCTTCTATGGTCAGTTCTACTTGTTCACCTTGCACCTTCATTTACTACCATAAGTTTTACTTATGTATCTAGTGATTCTTGGTTGTCTACTAATATTTATGAATGAATAACTCCATTAACTTAGTAAACTGGTGTAGGTTTCATCAGCCCTCTCCTCACACTGGCAATTGGAAACTAGAAATACTAACTGAAAATGCTGATAGGCAGAGTTCCTTGTAGGGTGTTTAAGTAAGGAGCAGGCAAAAGGCAGGCTGGGAATAGTGACACTTTCCAAAATAAGTTGGGTTCTGCTATGGATATGGAGTGCTTTGGGGGGGTATTTCTCTCTTAAGTGGAGCTGCCTTTCCTTTCCCTGATCTCACAATTTACTCTGTTTTATATTCAAGCTCAAATTCCCTCATCAGGAGGTCTCTAGATACTGAGATTATTTTAGTTATTCTCTCAGGAAATTTTTGTGGAAAGTGAGATCTCAGTCCCTTTTAGTCCCAATGGGTTTATAAGATGTGAAGTGGATGACAACTATGGTGAAGAGCCCCAGGTATCAAACAATCATAGGCAGTAACTTCTTACCCCACACACAACTCATCAGTTCAGGAGTTTTCCCTTTTTTCATATAGAAAGGCAGCATTAGGAGAAGATAAGAATGGGAAAGGTGGAGAAGCCCACATCTGTTCCTTACAAGTACCGTTTCTGTGCTCCTCTGACTTTACACTGATTTTACTACTGGAAGACAGCTAAGAGTAGTAACAAATGTTGGAGAAGAGTTGTCCAAAGCAATGGTGGGAGGAAACAAGAGTAGAACCTTCACAGTTATTTTTTGTATTTTATCTGCCTATGGCTTCACTTGACTCTATATCTTGCTGTTTCCTTTTTACATTACTTCTAGGTTGATTAAGGTTGGCAAAAAGAAAGTATAAAGAATCCAGACATTTGGTCTATTTTAGCATCTTGGTCAGCCCAGAGCTGCTGCTTCTCCTCCTCCTCCTTTTTTAGTGAACATGAAGGATAGGGCTGATGTTTATTAATGCCACTTGTCGCATTTTAATTTGGGGTTTACAATTAGAGACACTTCCTTTTTTTTAAGAGAAGCTGTGGGTTTACATAACAATCATGCATAAAAAAACTAGATTATAAAGTTGTGCTACCATCATCACCAATCATTCCTACTCTATCATCTTTCCACAGTTCCAGCCCAGAGCTTCTTAAGAGCTAGTTGCTGGCTCTGATGCATCAAATTTTGTCTGAAAACTAAATGGACTGAGTTCTCTGGTGTTAGGTTTGGGTTGGCATTGCAAGTAACCAATACTGCAAAGGGTGAGAGAAAAGTCTCCAAGCTTAGAATAGTATAGGGTGATGCAAATATTCTTGCTGTCCTGATTTTGTGATAATCAGGGTTGGCTGAACATTCGCTATATTAGAAACCATGCATGTGTTCCCAGACCTAGTTTTTCCCCCTAGGTCTGGTTTTTAGAATGCTGGTGATAAACTAAGCCTGATTTACCATCCTGTATGGGAAATGACTGTAACTCTAGGTAACTTTGGTCAACCTTAAGAGACATAACAGGGGGACAGATGTGGCTCAAATGGTTGGCATCTGTTTCCCATATGGAGGGACCTGGGTTCGGTCCCCAGGACCTACTGGTAAAAATTTTAAAAAGAAAAATATGTAAGTCACGTGGGCTGCCAGGTCCTGCCAAGGCCTGTAGCACGATGATGACATAACAGGAGAGTGACACAAGGGAGAACCAAGATGAGCCGTGCTGAAAAACCAGAAACTAAGATGGTACAGGTGGTAGGACACCTCTCTTCCACATCGGAGACCCTGAGGATCGAATCCTGGTGAAGACAGGACAAGAAGGATGAGAAGAGAGGGCAGGAAACAGACACAGAATTGTCCAGCAAATGGACACAAAAACAGCAACAAAAAAAGGGGGCGGGGGGAGCTAAAAATGGATAAAAGTAAATAAATAAATAAATAAATAAATAAATAAATAAAAATAACAGGATGGGTTGGAGGAAAAATACCCCAAATGTAAGATATGGACTATAATTGTATTATTTTGACACTATTCTTTCGTAATTTGTAACCAATATTTCATAACAATGCAAGGTGTTGGTGGTGGGGTGATATATGGGACCCCTGTATTATGTTATGCATGTTTACAACTTTACTATATACTTATTGTTTATGTATGTTCATGTATGAATGATATACTTCAATAAAAATTTTTAAACATTAAAAAAAAAAAAGAATAGTATAAGGTGTGGTGCTAGATTTGCAAAGTCATTGAAATAAAAATAACTTCCTTAAGTGTCATAGCCTAGAATTTGCATCTAGCTTGCTGACTGTCAGGGGTGGGGAGTAGTTGGTTTACCTCTCTGTACTAAAGTCCATCCAACTATCCAATGGAGTTGGGAGAGTTTGGGAGGGTGGGAAGGCTGAACAATAACTGTTCCTTGCTCCCTTGTGTTATTGGGGCATAAATCAGATGGTAGGGGTAAAATGCTTTTAGGGCTTTACAGGTTGTAGTGAACAGTTAGCATCTTGATGTCTTCCAGGCAACCTCCTTACTATTTACGAGAATCCCTCGTTTCATTGTGTTTAGCCTCACTGTGAGGCTGGGCTCCACCTCCCTCTCACGAGGGAAGCCAAAAGTGTCCAATCTTTTTCTTTCCATTCCTTGGCAGCCACAGCACAGACAGGGAAATAAGCTCAGTGAATCAAAGGCTCCTGTCCTAAACGTTTACAGTTGAAGTGGCAATAAGATGATGGAGTAGCTGGAATTCTATCATGGAGAGAGGAGTGATGGCAGAAACAGTGATGATTGCAGTGTCCTGGCCAGACTTTTCCCCTAAAGCACAGCCCTTGCACGTCCTTCTTTTTGGCCCATTATGGGGACCTTGGTTCTGTTTGTTATCTAAGACTGGTCTTTAGACTGCTTCTGTCATTTCTGACAGTCTGTTAGTAAAATATCGCTTTGTTAAGGTAATGAAAATTAGTTTCTATTATTTGCAAACAAAAGCATACCAACAGATACAGAATTCACTTTCACATCGAGAGGCAGCACAGCGCAGCCTCAGGACCCAGATTGCCTGGGTTTGGATCTCCAGTTTTGCCATTTACAAGCTGAGTGAACTGGCCTCTATGTACATCGGTTCCTCATTTTTCAGTATGGATAATAATGTTGCCATTCTCACCGGACTCTTTTAATGATTAAAGAGTTAATATAATAAATGAAGACTGCTCAGAGAAATGCCTTGTACATGGGAGGTACTTCGTAATTAATAGCTCACCAGTAAAATATGGAAAAGGCAGGATTGGTTATCCAGCTTTGATAAGGCAGAAAGTAATGGATGTTTCGTTAGTATTTCAGGATAGGCATTTGCTGTTATGGTGCATAGTAGTAAAAGAGTTAATTAAATTATTACCTTTGGTCATCTGGAATAAATTGTCTGTTGAAGGCAAAGCTTGAAAGACTTGCTGCTAATTAAAGGACAACAGGATAAGGTAGCTACTTAACTCAGCATTAGACAATTTTTTAAAAGAAAACAAC
The DNA here is from genome assembly GCA_026826555.1 of Tolypeutes matacus. NCBI lineage: Eukaryota > Metazoa > Chordata > Mammalia > Cingulata > Chlamyphoridae > Tolypeutes > Tolypeutes matacus. The sequence continues at coordinate 20,861,854 of JAKSZT010032012.1, read as the reverse complement.
TCACATTCTCAGATTTGTTAGGAACAGTACAAAAAAACAGTACAAAAACTTACAAGAGATTTTTTCCCCTGCAGATTGCCAAGTTATGATATCTGATGAATTCATAGATATGTAATGTCTCTTCTGTTGGGCCACTGGTCAGGAAAGAATAGAACACTGAGATATTGGACTAGTTATATATGGCAGGATCTGGAGGCCTCTTGGTACCCAGAACCCCTGCCCTTCGCTGCACTTCCCATGTCCTTGGAAACAACCTTCCCATGCCCCATGTCTGATGAAGCCGTTTCTTCATAATCTGAAGGAGTTCTCCTACGTCAACAAGCCAATTTCCCTTACAATCTACATTCCCTACCTCCATCCCCAAATCCTTTATTTCTCCAAACCTATAATTAAATTATATCCTAGCCTACTTTAAGGAGAAAACAATAAATCAAATCAAGGAAGAGAAGATTGTATCCCAAAAGAATTGCAGGACTTTGTTAATTTATATCTGTAAATGTCTTTGAGATGAGTGTGGGAATTGAGGGTCCACACCAAATTAGAAGAAATATACCTTTAGATTGAATTGGATGTATCAATATGGATGAACTTATCAGAGATCCCAGTTTTTGTGTGCCTGTTCAAGCAGTTGGCATGGGCTATATAGTTTGTAGGACTGGTTCATGTACACCTGTGCTCAGTGCTGACTCTCACTAAATAAAATTGAGATGCCAGAAACATGTTGGCATACAGTAGATAAACTCATTTGAAATGTGGGATATAGGAACTCTGGAGCAGATTGATAATGTGCACATACCCAATCCCTAAGTTGACAGGACGACCCACAAAAATCTCCCCTCGCTGAAGCTTTCAGACAAATGTTGATAAAGAAAGAGCATCCTTGAGAACCATTTTGGTGGCGGTTCTGCGTAGTCCAAAAATGTTGGTGGAAGGTGCTGCCTTCAAAATGGTCTCAATGTGATGCAGGATTCCAGGATAGAAAAAACAAGCAGAGAAACTTAACTAGCAGAGGCAGATTGAGCTTAATTACCATAATAGGCAGGAGTAGCATCATGGCAAATAGAATGGTCTAACCCTCAAGATAATTGGTGGTGGCTGATTGTTAATAGATCCTTTAACAGAAATAGCATGGACTACCCAGGAAATTAGTAAAGATAGGCTAGTTTATGTTGGGCTAATAAAATGACCCCCAAATCTCAGTGGCTTAGTACATAAAAGTTTATTTCTCATTCACACCAAGTCTGCTACAGGTCTGAGTGACTCTGTAGGGCTATTGATCATCATGCAGTGACTTAGAGCCCTAGCCTGCTTCATTCTCGTGATCGGCTTCCACAGTTGTCATGACAGGGAAGAGAGCACATGGGGGACTCACATATGCTCTTCTAGGCTTCAGTCCAGAAGTGACACATATTACTTCTGCTCTCAGCTCACTGGACAGAACTAGTCACATGGCAACACTTAATTACAAGGTGATGGTAAAATGGAAGGGCACATGGGATATTTGTGAACATTACTTTCTCTGCTTTACCCACCAAAGTCCCACCTGATGCAAACAGTTGAGTAAGCAGAGGCCTGACTTCAATCACCACCGTGTTATGTGGTCATCATTCCTCACTTAATCCCTAGGTCTAAATACAAAGACTCAGAGATCCTGGAATGAAGGGAAGGCCTGGTGCACTTTAGGAAGGATCCTACAAAACTATCCAAGCACATACTTCAAAATTTCCTCCTATCCTTCAACAGAGAGACATGTGGCTTTTTATTATGGAAACTGCCCTCTGAAAAAGATAAATATTCAAACTTTGTATGACATTGAATACCAAGACTGCACTGAATACTACCACCTGTGTCCCCATAGTACCAAAATGATCTATCAGTCAGGATGGAGGCTTATGAGAGACCGGTGAAAAGGAGTTTTGACCTAAGTCGCTTCATGGTAGTAGGTACAGTGGGACTATAAACCCACCGTCTTTATAAGTGGAATAAGTAAGGGAATAAATATCCTCAGGAGTCATCCTTACATAGTTCCTTTTACCCCTGGAGGAAGGCATACCAGGGAAGGAAGGGCCAAGAGGAAGCCTCTATTCTTTCTCCTTCTTACCAAAATAATAAATCAAAATAGAAACCACATCCTTATGAGAATCATGGAAATCAATGTCACCAAGAAATACTTGGGATATGCTGGGGTGAGGATTCCTATTCACAAGCCCAGTTTATTCCTTGGTTTAGCCACTACCAAAAATAAATGAGCATTGGAAAATGGCAGCGGGTCACTGTGAACTTAATAATGTGTAACACTAATTGCATGTGTTTTCCTTTCATGGTCACCTTATTAGAACAAACCAGTATAGTCCGTGATACTGAGTATGGAGTTATTACTCTGACAAAAGCTTTTCCCTCAACAATTTCCAACAAATAGAGGAAACCAGAGGCAATTTTATTTCACTTGATGGGAGAAGTGTACACCCTTATGGCTTACATCAGAGATGTCTTAATTCTTCTTTGACCAGTACATCTTTTTTTCCATTTTGCCTGGAAAGCGTGATAGCCTGAGTTAAGCATCTAGGTAGTTGCTAAATGGTTTAACCAATATTTAGGTCGTTGGTAGGAACAAAATTTGAGGATTGGCTTGATGATATTGTGTCTTATGTGAATAGTCATCAAAGGGAGTTCGGGTTTAAAATGTACAGAATCCCTATTTCGGATGATAGAAAAGTTTTGGTAATGGATGATGGTGATGGTAGCACAACACTGAGAATGTAATTAGCAGCATTGAATTATATATTTGAATGCAATTAAAAGGGGAAATTTTAGGTTGTATGTATGTTGCTAGATTTAAAATGTTTTGAAAATCCATGAAACTGCACAATACAGTGAATTCTAAGTTAAATCATGGACTATTGTTAGTAGTTCAATTATAAAAATGCGCTTCAATCAATTGTACCATACCAATGCAAGGTGTTAATAACAGGGTGGTATATAGAAATCCTATATTTTATGCACGATTGTTCTGTAAACCCACAACTTCTCTAATAAAAAAGTGTTCCTAGTCCAGAGAATCAGATGGACATTAATGGGCCTTCTTCTCCGGCCACTGCAGGCTTGGCTGTGATAGGCAGAATAATGGCCCTCCAAAGAGGACCATGCCCTAATCCTTGAAGCCCATGAATTATGGTATTGCATGGGTAAAGGGATTTTGCAAGTTTTTAAGGTCGTGGATCTTGAAATGGGAAGATTATCCTGTATTGTCCTGGTGGGCCCAGTTTAATCACATGAGCCCCCTTACAAGTAGAGAAGCTTTTAGGGCAGAAGAGTCAGAGACATGTTACAGAAGAGGCAAGATAAATTCAAAATGTGGAGGAGACTCAGTGGCCATTGCTAGCTTTGCAAAAGAATGAAGAGAGCCATAAGCTAAAGAATGCAGGGGGCCTCTTAAAGCTGAGAATAGCCCTCAGCTGACAACCAGCAAGGAAGTGGGACCTCAGTCCCACAATCACAAGGAACTGAATTGTTAGGCCAATAATTTGAATGAGCAAAGGTGATGCTGGATGTATGTAGAGTGCTTACTAAAATTAATTGTAAATATGTGGTCCATCTGGACTTGATGGTAACATATTATAATGAGTGTAACAAATACTGTTGATCTATGGATGTGAGTGTAGCTGAAATGAGTAGTCTAGAGAAGTTAATGTTAGTTGGGGGACAGCTAGAGGATTATATAGGGAGTGTATAACAGTGATTTTGGTGGTAGATTAGGATTGTGGTTAATAAGATAAATACAGGAATGTTCTTTTATTACAAGATATTAAGAATGTGGTGATACATGTGAAAAATATAACTAATGTAATTTATAGGCTATAGTTAGCAACAATATTGTAATGTTTTTGTAGCAAAGCAGGTAGTGTATTCATGCTAACAGGTCAAAGAAAGAATATAGGGTTCGATTTTGTGAGCTATGAATATGATTAAACATTTTTCCTCTTCTTCGAATTTTTTTCATTAATAAGGGGACTTTGACTATGTTACTTAATTAATCCGTGCTCATCTGTGTAACTTTCTGAACACTGGAGGAACAGTTGAGTTTGTTATTGAAATTAGATGAGCTAAAAGTTCCTGGACAGAACTTTTTAGGAGTAATGCTTCCATAACTTGTTGAGCTGCCTTTTGTGTGTTATTTTATTTTTTTCAAATTTGAAATAAAGTTTCAATTAAAAAAAAGAAATGCGTTCTCCCCTAGAGCTTCTAGAAGGGAACCAGCCCTAATGATATCTTGATTTTAGCCAGGTAAGACCTGTGCTGGACTTCTAACTTACAGAACTTTGAGATAGTAAATTCATGTTGTTGTCCAACACTAAGTTTATGGTAATTTGCTGTGGCAGAAATAAGAAACCTAAAACATTGTTCACTGTTCTCATGGACAAAGCAAGGTCGGTGTTGAACATAGAGTTCCGTCTATGATCTAAGTAAGTGAACAGTATGTATTGCTATTTCACACATGGAACATGTAACCACATAACCAAGGGCTGACGGGATAGAGACAAAGAGTCAGGACTTTCCCTCATCAATTTGTATAAACCACAACCAACCCTAGGCCTTGATATGGCATTATATTTTGCGATGACCAACGAGACTTCTGGTGGCAATTTGATTACATTGGACCCTTCCATTAAGAAGGGTAATGATTTCCCCGTTTCTCTCTTTTGGAAGAGAAAGATATTCTTAATTAAGATTTTCCTTCCTTGCCCAATGTAATTTTGCCACATGTCACCTGTGGTCTAAATAAATACATTTTACATCATTATGATTGCCCACACAACATTATTTCTCATCAAATATTTCACATTTGAGAAAAAAAAAAACTAAGATAATGGGCCAATATCTAGGGGATTTATTGGTCTTATGTGCCACATCCAGAAGAATCTGGACCTTTTGAAAAATCAGTGCCACTTATGAGGTGGTCTTATGAGATTGGAGTGCATTGCACAGAGTAAATTGTGTTTTGAATAAACAAAAAATCTGTGGTATTATTTCTCTCACTAACAGAAGTCCTAGGTCCAGAAGTGAAGATGTGGAAGTGTGTGCATATGGGGGGGGGGGGTGTTGTACAAGTCTCAGAGTCATTTCCAATTACCCTCTCGCTTTTCTTTGTTTGTTTCCTGTCCTTGTAACCGTGTTCTGCTTGTTCAGCATTTAGTGATAACAGCTAATATTTAATGAACACTTATGCACCAGGCACTGTCCTATGTGATTTACATGTAATAACTCATTTAATATTCATAACCTTATGAGGAAAGTGCTATTATTGTACACATTTTGCCGATTAGGAAACCGAGTTCAGAGAACTGGTAAATGGTGGAGCTGGAATTTGAACTCAGGAAGTTTGAGTTCAGTTAAGTTAACCATTATGCTATTTTACCTAATGAGGAAGGAATATTTCCATCAGGAAACAGAAAGATGAGTCCACTGAGCTGGAAGATATAATTGCCTCCTGGATGATTTTGACTTCTCATGCTCCGAGGAGAAGATGCAAAACAGGATTTTTTAGTGTTAGCTGGGATGGTTGTTCTTAGTATCAAGATAAAATAAGATTACTGCTATAAAGGGAGCAGGAAAGAAAGAATAAACTCAGGGCACCACTTGGTGGTATCATTTGCAGTGATACAAGCTCATGAAGTCTTTATAGATAGGACTGTCAATTGCTCAGTGCCTCGGGAAGAAAGGCACAGGTCTTCTGTGCCACCCCAGGTGGTCAAGGTGCTACCTACAGTCAAAGGAAACATGAATGGGTAATGGAGAAGTCAAGAAAATTGGCTACCATGTGATAACTAGTTGTAGAAAAAAAGAATATAGCCAAGGGAAACGGACGTGGCTCAAAGGTTCGGCGTCCGTCTACCATATGGAGAGACCAGGGTTCGATCCCCGGTACCTCCCGGTAAAAAATAAATAAATAAATAAATAAATAAAAGAATATAGCCTTTATGGGTATTTCTTTCCTTGTGGGTATAATAATTTTCCCTTCTGTTTTTTTTTTTTTTTTTTCCTTTTTGTCATGATTTGATACAATGTGCATCGGTAAGGTGAACTTCACAATATGAGCTACCTAACACTAGAATGACATCACCAGAAATTCCATACCTGCATCTGGAGCAAGAACGACAGGATTTTAGGCTGTTTCCCTTTGGTAAGAGAGGGAATGTTGTGGTTTTCTAAAATTATTATTATTATTTTTAAAGATCCTTAGATTATACAAATGTCACATAAAAAATATAGGGCATTCCCATATGCCTCGCTCCCCACACCTCCCACATTTTCCCATATTAACGACATCCTTCATTAGTGAGGTACATTCATTGCAATTGGTGAACACATTTTGGAGAATTGCCACTTTGACTAAAGTTTACATTGTAGTTTACACTCTCTCCCACATAATTCTGTAGGATATGGCAAGATATATTATGGCCTGCATCTGTCATTGCAATGTCATTCAGGACAGTTCCCAAGTCCTGAAAATGCCTCCGTATTACATCTGTTTTCCCTCTCCTTGACCTCAGAACCTCCAGTAGACACTGCCTCCACATCAATGATATAATTTCTTCCATTGCTAGAACCACAATAAATCTATAGTAGAATACCAGTCAGTTTACTTTAGTCCATAGTTCATTCCCCAATCCTGAGGATTCTGGGATGGTGATGTCCACCCTACCTCTAATTGAGAAGGGGCTGCTGATCCCATGAGGCCAATGGATGGGACTTTCTTGCTTGCAGTTGTAGATTCTCTCGGTTTCTTGGTATGATAGCTGTCCACCATCACCTCCTTGTTAGTTGTCCTGGGTGAGACCAATGAACTGGAGAGTAGGTGTTGCAATTCCATTGAGATTCAGGGCCCAGCTGGCACATGAACAGCCCAAAGATTTAAGTCTCTTGGGCATACACATACCAACTGTAGTACTAATTATAGGTTCTAATAGAAGGACAGAGGAGCCATACGTAGGGAAACCACAACTGAATCCAACTCTGTCACACTGGGGAGCATAAATTCCAAAATAGGGCCCACTGGCAAGGGATCAAAATCCTGAGCTATCTGCCCTGACTGTAGTGTCTGGATATCTCCAGTCCCCTCAGGAGCTCCGCTATTTGGGAGTAGTATCTACTTTGGCAGTCAATGAGATCTTACTGAGATGTGCATAACTAACCTCTGGAATGACCTCCCAACTCACTTTGAAGTCTCTTAGCCATATAAACTCATTTGTCTTTACTTTTTCCCCCTTTTGGTCAAGGTCTTTTTCCATTTGCATTGCCAGTTGGTCCTTGGTAGTAATCCTTCGGTGCCAGGGAGGTTCATCCTGGGAGTCATGTTCCATGCTGGGGGAAAGTAATGTATTTATATGCTGACTTCAGCTTAGAGACAGGCTACATTTGCTCAACAAGGAGGCTCCCAGGAGGCAACTCTTAGGCACCCTATAATACGATGCTAAGTTTCAATTTCAAGAGTAAAGGTTCACACATACAGTCATCAATATCAAAGGCCAATCAATGGATCATCCTCCTGCACTAGCCATTGCCTCTGTACTCAAGGGGTTGTTACTGATCCATTAGAGAATGCAGCAGAGCTCCCCAGGATAGGAATATGATATTCCTTTGGTTATTATGTGAATCTCCACCCACTGTGATGATGCCCCATGAACATTTGAACACAATTATATGCCTTATATGTATGCGCAGGTGAGCTTCCTCCCATGAATCCCCTATCACTGACACCCCACAACAATGATCCTTCCCTGCCAAGTTGTAACCCTTCTGTGATCCAAAACTTCTTCAAAAATGAAGGCAATAAAATAGCCAAATACAATTCATAAGAAAATGAAATAATGATAGTTTTAAAAAACAAGAAATAAAATACAAAAAATAGAAAATAAATAAAAATTGGGGATAATAAAAAATAATGAAAAAATATTTTTAATTTTTTTTGACATTTTGCCTTTCATCACTGTAAGATCTGTTGCCCTATATGTACAGTGAAATTTTCTTCCATTCATTGCCCCAGTGTCTTACTTTGGGAAGTAGAAAGAAAGAAATAACAAAGTTTAGAACAGAATGCGAATATTCTCGCTGCCCTGAATTTGTGATAATCGGGTAGGCTAAACATTCACTATATTAGAAACCATGCATGTGTCCCCAGACCTAGTTTTTCTCCCTAGGTCTGGATTTTGGAATGCTGGTGATAAACTGAGCCTGATTTATTATATGACCATCCTGCATGGAAAAAGACTCAAATTCTGGGTATCTTTGGTCAACCTTAAGAGATATAACAGGGGGGCGGATGTGGCTCAGGTGGTTGGGCATCCATCTTCCATATGGAGGGATCTGGGTTCGATCCCTGGGACCTCCCGGTAAAAATTTAAAAAAAAGAAAAATATAGAAGATGCATGGGCCACCAGACCCTGTGTGCAGGTGTGCTGCCAGGCCCTGAGAGCCACGCAGCAAGATGATGATGTAATAGGAGAGTGAAAAACCAGGAACTAAGGTGGCACAGGCGGTAGGATGCCTCTCTCCCATATCGGAGGTTCTGAGGATCGAATCCCAATGAAGACAGGAGGAGAAGGATGAGAAGAGAGGGCAGGAAATGGACACAGAGTCGCCCACCGAATGGACACAGAAACAGCAAAAATGGGGGGGGGGGTAAAAATGGATAAAAGTAAATAAATAAATAAATCCTTTAAAAAAATGTATAGGGGAGGAAAATACGGACTATAGTTAGTAGTAATACTTTGACGATGCTCTTTCATGATTTGTTAACAAATGTTTCACAACAATGCAGGGTGTTTGGGGTGGGGGGTGATGTGTGGGAGCCCTGTATGATATTATGCATGTTTGTTTTGTAAATACACAATGTTTACTGAACACTTATAGTTTATGTATGTTCATGTATGAATGATATACTTCAATAAATTGTTAAAAAAAAAAAAAAAAGATTAGAACAGAACTAAATAAAATAAAAAATAAGAAAACACTAGAAAAATAAACAAAACCAAAAGCTGGTTCTTCGAGAAGATTGATAAAATTGACAAACCCTTAGTTAGACTAACAAAGAAAAAAAGACAGAAGTTGCAAATACATAAAATAAGAAACAAGGAAAGAGATATCACCACTGACCCCACAAAAATAAAGAGTATCATAAGATGATACTTTGAAAAATTATATGCCAACAAGATGGATAATTTAAAGGAATGGACAAATTCCTAGAGACACACACAAGCAGACTACATTGTCTAAAGAAGAATTTGATGAACTCAGCAGACCAATCACAAACAACGAGATAGAATTAGTCATCAAAAACCTCCCAACTAAGAAAAGTCCAGGACCAGATGGCTTCACAGGTGAATTCTACCAAACATTCTAGAAAGGACTAACACCAATCCTGCTTAAACTCTTCCAAAAAATGTAAGTGGAGGGAACATTGCCTAACTCAGTCTATGATGCCAACATCACCTTAATACCAAAGCCAAACAAAGATGCCACAAGAAAGGAAAACTATAGACCAATCTCTCTAATGAACCTAGATGCTAAAATCCTCAACAAAATACTTGGTAACTTTATTCAACACACATCAAACGAATTATACACCATGACCAAACGGATTTCATCCCCGGTATGCAAGGATGGTTCAACATAAGAAAATCAACCAATGTAATACACCACATACACAGATAGAACGGAAAAAAAAACATATGATCATCTCTATAGACACAAAAAAAGCATTCAACAAAATACGGCACCTTTTCATGATAAAAACACTACAAAAGAAGGGAATAGAAGGAAACTTCCTCAACATAATAAAGGGTATATATGAAAAACCCACAGCTAACATCATATTCGATGGTTAACTCCTAAAAGTTTTTCTTCTAAGATTGGGAACAAGACAAAGATGCCCACTTTCACCACTTCTATTTAACGTTGTGTTAGAAGTACTTGCTTGGGGAACTTCCAGGAAGATGGTGGACTAGTAAGACACGGGAATCTCTTCTCCTCCAGAAAAATAGCTAGAGGACAGGCTGAAACAGCTCCAAAAAAGATCTTCTAGGGTTTAGGACAGTGGGCAAAGGCTAGACACCACCCAGAGGAGAGAGGGACAAAGGAGGGAAATCATGACAATAGAACAGAGAGTTGAAACGAGTGGCTGCTGCTGCTGGCACCCTCCCCCACACTAAAGACACTTTAGAACTCTCAGACCACTGGGCCTGTGACTACAGACAAAGGGAGCTCCAGGTATCTACCACCCCAGGAAAGGGGAGAGAGAGGGACACAACCTAAGGCAGACTCAGCTTCTAACCCACAAATTGGATTTGCTGTGTCCCACAGGCCCTTCCAGGCCAGGTGAGACCACACAGTGGTTTGCCCTGAGAGCCAGTGAAGAACTGGAGAAATCTGACCCTGGCAATCTACCTCTTTTCTAGCTGGGACAAATTGTTGAGGACAAACCAGGAAAGGGGAGAGAGAGGGACACAGCTTAAGGCTGACCCAGCTTTTGACTCACAAATTTGTTCTCTTGTGTCCTAAGAGCCCTTCCAGGCCAGGTGGGGCTGTGCCACTGTTTGTCTTGGAGCTTGCAAGGGGCTAAAGATATACAAACCTCCCAATCTCCTCCTCTACTAACAAGGACCAATTGTTGAGAACTCAGAAGGGAGTGGGAATATTTCCTAGCCAGGAAAAGGGAGGGGGCTGCCAGAGAAGGCTGGAGAACTGTCTCAGAGATAATTTAAATTACAAGGCTCCTAGCCTCCAGACTGGAAGCTGTTATCACATTGATCCGGTCTGTGTTGCAACAAATACACTCCAACCAGGCATTAAACTGAGAGCTGCCAAAGAGTGCCATCTCCTGGCAGACCAAGGAAGTGCATGCAAGAAAATTAAAAATAAGTAGGAGAGGCTTTTTCTGGCCTCAATAGCCTCCCCACCCAAGGCCCTAGGAAACAACTCTACAACCTATTTCTGGGTCCAGTGCCCAGTGTTTAGCAATGAGCAGGACAATCCTAACAATCCAGGCTGAGCCAAAAAATCAAGGAGCAGTGGTAACCCACAGCCTCCTGTCACTAAATCCCTCCAAAAAAGAAAGAAATTGAGCATCTGAGTAAACTACATCCTAATCAGGTGCCTAGATATTAACAAAAAATTATGAGCCATACTAGGAAAATAGAACACATGGCCCAAGAAAAGGAATATATCAAAGCCCCAGAAGAGATGCAGAATTTGAGAGAACTAATCAGCGAGGTACCCACAACTTTCCAAAATCAAATTAATGAATTGAAAGACAATATGGTTAAAGAGATAAATGACATCAAGAAGACATTGAGCGAACACAAAGAAAAATTTGAAATCCTGAACAGAAAAGTAACAGAGTTCATGGGAATGAAAGACACAATAGGTAAGATCTAAAACATATTTGAGACATACAACAGCAGACTCAAAATGACAGAAGAAAGAATAAGTGATACCAAAGACAGAAAAGCTAAAATTGAAGAGAGAAACGAACAGAGAGAGAAAAGAATGAAAAAAATGGAGCAGGGGCTCAGACAGTTGAATGACAACACAAAATGCAACAATATATGTGTCATGGGAGTTCCAGAAGGAGAAGAGAAGGGAAAGGGGGCAGAAAGAGTATTTGAAGAAATAATAACTGAACATTTCCCAACTCTCACGAAAGAAAGGAACTTACATGTCCAATAAATACATGGTACCCCAATCAAAATAAATCCTAATAGACCTACTCCAAGACACATACTACTCAGAATGTCAAATGTCAAAGATAAAGAGAAAATTCTCAGAGCAGCAAGGAAGAAGCAAACCATCACGTACAAGGAATGTCCAGTAAGACTTAGCACAGATTTCTCTTCAGAAACCATGGAGATGAGAAGATAGTGGTATGATACAATTAAGATACTGAAAGAGAAAAACTGCCAACCAACAATTCTTTATCCAGCAAAACTGTCCTTCAAATATGAAGGTGAGTATAAAATATTCACAAACAGAAGCTAAGAGAGTTTGCAAAAAAGAATCCAGTTTTGCAGGAAATATTAAAGGAAGACTTAGAAACTGAATGAAAAAGACAGGAGAGACAGGCTTGGAGGAAAGTATAGAAGAAAGGATAACCAAAAGAGTAAAAAGACAGACAAAAATAAGATGACATATGAAAACCAAAGAATAAAATGGAGGAAGTAAATAGTGCATTTACAGTAATATCATTGAATGTGAATGGATTAAATTCCCCAATCAAAAGATACAGGCTGATAGAATGGATAAAAAAACATGAGCCATCCACATGCTGCTTACAAGAAACTTACCTTAGACCCAGGGATACAAACCGGCTAAAAGTAAAAGGTTGGAAAAAGATACTCCATGCGAATAGTAAACAGAAAAGAGCAGGGGTAGCTATACTAATATCAGACAAAACAGACTTTAAATGCAACAAATTATGAGATACAGAAGGCCATTATATATTAATAAAAGGGACAATCCACCAGGAAGATATAACAGTCATAAATATCTATGCACCTAACCAGGGTGCCCCAAAATATATGAGACAAACTGGCAGAACTGAAGGGAGAAATGGACATTTCTATAGTAATCATTGGAGACTTCAACACCCCACTCACATCATTAGATAGAACAACTAGACAGAAGATCAACAAGGAAACAGAGAATTTGAACAATATGATAAACAAGTTAGACCTAACAGACATACAGAACACTGCATCCAAACTCAGCGGGTTATACATTCTTCTCAAGTGCCCACGGATCTTTTAGACCACATGTTAGGTCAAAATGCAGCTCTCAATATATAAAAAGATTGAAATTATACAAAGCACCTTCTCAGGTCATAATGGAATGAAACTGAAAATCAATAATAGACATGAAAAAAGTAAATTCACAAATGTGTGGAGGCTGAACAACAGACTCCTAAATATTCGGTGGGTCAAAGAAGAAATTACAAGTGAAATCAGTAAATATATTGAGACAAATGAAAACGAGAACACAACTTATCAAAACTTATGGGATACAGCAAAGAGTCTAGAGAGGGAAATTTATAGCCCTAAATGCCTATATTAAAAAAGAAGAAAGAGCTAAACTCAAAGATTTAACTGAAAAAGTAGAGAAACTAGAAAAAGAACAGCAAGCAGAAGGAAAAAAATAATAAAGAATAGAGCAGAAATAAATGAAAATGAGAACAAGAAAACAATAGAGAAAATTAACAAAACCAAAAGCTGGTTCTTTGAGAAGATCAATAAAATTGACAAACGCCTGCTAGACTAACAAAGAAAAAAAGAGAGAAGATGCAAATAAATACAATCAGAAATGAGAGGGGGAAAGTTACAAATGACCCCAAAGAAATAAAAAGAATAGTAAGAGGATATTATGAGAAACTATATACCAACAAATTTGACAACCTAGATGAAACGGTCAAATTCCTAGGAATGCACAACCAACCAACACTGACGCTAGAAGAAATACAAGAACTTAACAAACCAATCACAGTTAAGGAGATTGAATCTGTCATCAAAAATCTTCCAGCAAAGAAAAGTCCAGAACCAGATGGTTTCACAGGTGAATACTACCAAGCATTTCGAAAAGAATTAACACCAATCCTGTTTAAACTCTTCCAAAAAATTGAAGAGGAGGGAAAATTACCCAACACATTTTTATGAAGCCAACATCACCCTAATACCAAAGCCAAATAAAGATGCCACAAGAAAATAAAATTACAGGCTAATCTCTCTAACGAACATAGACACAAAAATTCTCAACAAAATACTTGCAAATCGAATCCAACAGCATATCAAAAGACTTATACATCATGACTAAGAGGGATTTATTCCTGGTATGCAAGGCTGGTTCAACATAAGAATATCAATCAATGTAATATACCATATAACAAGTTGAAGGAAAAAAACCACATGATTATCTCAATAGATGCAGAAAAGGCTTTCGACAAAATCTAGCATCCTTTTTGGATAAAAACACTTCAAAAGATAGGAATAGATGGAAAATTCTTCAATATGATGAAAGGCATATATGAAAAACCCACAGCCAACATCATACTCAGTGAGGAAAGGTTGAAAGCTTTCCCTCTAAGATTGAGAACAAGACAAGGATGCCCACTGTCAACATTGTTATTCAATATTGTACTAGAAGTTCTAGCTAGGGCAATGACACAAGAAAAACAAACAAACAACAACAAAAAAAAAAAAACCAAAGGCATCCAAATAGGAAAAGAGGAAGTAAAACTCTCACTGTTTGTGTATGACATGATTGTGTACTTAGAATACCCTGAAGTATCCATGACAAAGCTACTTGAGCTAATAAATGAGTTCAGCAAAGTGGTAGGATACAAGATCAACACGCAAAAATCAGTAGCGTTTTTGTAAACTGGTACTGAACAATCTGAGGAGGAAATCAGGGAAAATTCCATATTCAATAGCAAAAAAAGACTCAAATACCTAGGAGTTAATTTAACCAAAGATGTACAGGACCTATATGCAGAAAACCACAAAACAATGCTAAAAGAAATTTTGAAAGACCTAAACAAATGGAAAGGCATTCTGTGTTCATGGATTGGAAGAATAAATATTGTGAAGATGTCAGTCTTACCCAAACTGACTGATAGATTCAACGCAATACCAATCAAAATCCCAACAGCTTACTTTACAGAATTAGAGAAGGCAATTACCAAATTCATCTGGAAGGGTAAGTGCACCCGAATAGCCAAAAGCATTCTTAAAAAGAAGAGCAATGTGGGAGGAATTTCACTGCCTGACCTTGAAACATATTACAATGCTACAGTGGTCAAAACAGCATGGTACTGGCATAAAGATAGACATATCAATCAGTGGAATAGAATTGAGAACCCAGAAATAAACCCTCACCTATACAGTCAACTGGTTTTGACAAACCTACCAAGTCCGTGCTAACGGAACAAAAGTCTCTTCAATACTTGGTGTTGGGAGAACTGTATTATCTATAACCAAAAGAATGAAAGAGGACCCCTATCTTACCCCCTATACAAGAATCAACTCAAAATGGATCAAAGGTCTAAATTTAAAAGTCATGACCATAAAACTACTAGAAGAAAATGTAGGGAAACATCTTCAAGACCTTGTAGTAGGTGGTGGTTTCCTGGACCTTAGACCCAAAGCATGTGCAACAAAAGAAAAAATAGATAAGTGGGATCTCCTCAAATTTAAACACTTTTGCACCTCACAGGACATTGTCAAAACGGTGTAAAAGGCAGGCAACTCAATGGGAAAAGTATTTGGGAATTACATATCTGATAATGGTTTAATATCCAGGATATATAAAGAGATGTTACAACTCAACAATAAAAAGACAAACAACCCAATTAAAAAATGGGCAGAAGATTTAAATAGACATTTGTCCAAAGAAGAAATACAAATGGCAAAAAAACACAGTAAGAAATGCTCAACATCACTAAGATTAGGGAAATGCAAATCAAAACTATGATATATGATTTCACACCTATCAGAATGGCCAGTATTAAAAAGACAGAGAACTACAAGTGTTGGAGAGGATGTGGAGAGACAGAAACACTTATTCACTGTTGATGGGAATCCAGAATGGTGCAGCCACGATGGAGGACTGTTTGGCAGTTCCTAAAGAAGTTGAATATAGACTTGCCACGTGACCCGGCAATACCCCTACTGGGTATGTACCCAGAAGAACTGAGAACAGTGACACGAACAGATATCTGCACACCAATGTTCAAAGCCACATTATTCACCATTACTCACCATTGCCAAAAGTTGGAAATAACCCAGGTGTCTATCAACAGACGAATGGATAAACAAACTGTGGTCTATTCACACAATGGAATATTATGCAGCTGTAAGAAGAAATGAAGTCATAAAGCATATGGCAACATGGATGAACCTGGAGGACATTATGTTGAGTGAAGCAAGCCAGACACAAAAGGACAAATACTGTGTGAATGTGTTACTATGAACCAAATATATTGTGTAACATGTTGTTTGATTACAAGAAAAATGTATATGTATCCACTACATTTAATTGAGAAATGTATGTATTTATTCATCTTTGTTTACTTTTTAGTTTTTAATTGTTTATATTTTCAATTATTAAGTGCACAAAATAAAGTAAAAAAAAAGAAGTACTTGGTCGAGGGACTGTGTTTTCAGTTGTGCTGCGAAGGATAGTTGCATTTTGTTAAGCAATTTCCCTTTCCTTCTTTCCTTCCTTTCTTCCCTCCTTCCCTCCCTCCCTCCCTCCCTCCCTCCCTCCGTCCCTCCCTTCCTTCCTTCCTTCCTTCCTTCCTTCCTTCCTTCCTTCCTTCCGAAGTTTTATCATTTAAAGAAGATTATGTAGATGTTAGCCAGACAAATGGATAGACTGCATTCTAAATCTTTCTTTTTCTTGTCCTCATTACAGCACCTAACACCACTTCCTATTGTGTAAAAACTACCTATTATATAATATGACCTCTTACACTACTGAAACTGAAATATTCATTTCATATTCTATCTCCTGTCAAGCAAATCTTAGGCACAAACCCTGGACTTGGCCAATAGTTGGTATCTAAACTTAACCCACCCAGACCTTAATTCTGGAGCAAGGGCCACAAAGACGAAGGGATGGTAAAAGTTCTTCCCTGGCTTCTAATATTGATGACAATGTCCAGCCACTCTCTTTAATAATACCACCTGAAACAACTGAAGACTTTTTTTAAAGAGAACTAGAAGTGGCATCTGTTTGCCCAGAGTAAGGACAATAGGGAGAGGGGGACTGTATTCCATCCAACTTAGGAGCTTTTTTGGGTGGAGTGAGGCATGAGCCAAAAATATCCATTTAGTGAGGGTGCTGACTGGTTAATGGAGGGATCCCAGCAAACCATCATTCTCCACGGGTTTACTAAGATCCTTTTATTTAACAAGATTGAGGCTGAATTCAGAGTCATAGATGATTTTCTGTTTAGTCATTGATTTTTAAAAAATAAGTGGTGACAGAAATGGAACCGTTTTTTATTCTTCCCTGAATTCCCCCATTAAAAAATTAGCAACTAGCATAACAAAACCAAAGATTCAAGGAAAACACCTAGAACAAAACTAGAAGTTACAGTGTCCTGATGAAAACCAAAATACATAGGCACAACAGGTACAAGGCATGTGGGATCAGCATCTGTGCTGAAGGAAGGAAGGAAAAGGAGGCAGCTGGGCTCTGATGGCCCCAAGAACACGAGAACCCAAAATGCCAACAGGTATTCACTAGAAATTGTGGAGACCCAGTCTGAAAGCAGAAACCAAAAAATGGGAAAGGGGTTTACAGAATCGGATTTGTAGATGAATGCAAGGGGACAGTGATGTAGGAATGACAAATGATATTGAACCAGTTTGGATCCTAAAACCTCTTGAAAATAATAAACTAAAGCTTTCTTCTAAGACAGAGCATCACACCAAGGAGAAACTTCTGGGAGTACTACCCAAATTGAGCAGGACAGAAACAATGGGAGCCTAAGAAGGAGTACCAGATAAAAGTGAGGAGAATCAGAAGAATCAGAAGTCAGAAAGTACAAGGTCATGTTTCTGATGACTTTATGAAGCAACAGAGAAAGGATCTCTAGATCTCTGAAGCTGGGAAGGCCATCCCACCATCCCTCCCCCATAAGCTCTAGTTTATATGTAAACTGCAAGGTGCTGATGGTACATGTACTCATGGCCTCTGAGTACCAAGGAGTCTCATATGTTATGCTAAGGAGTTAAGGATTCATGCTATAGGAGAGTAGGAGGTATGGAAAAGTTTCAAGCAGGGAAATGGCAGGAGTAGAATTACAGCTTTTAAATATAGCAAGGTGTGATGGCTGAGACATGTCCATACCCATCCTGTATGTAGATGTAAGAAAGCTAAAAACCTCATTTCCCAAGCTGTTTCAGCTAAGTCTGAGGATTTAAGTTCAGACAATCAGGCGCATTCATGCAAGATTTGGAGAGCAGTGGGTGGGGTCCCCTTGCATGGCCCTGAGGCATGGGGATTTGGGCAGAAGTGTTCCAGAACCCAAGACTCCGGGCATATGGCATCCGCTTTCTTCCTCAGGTGTGCTATAGCAGGGATGATATTGCTCTGGAGACAGTAGTTACAGTGGAGGTAAACCTTAGATTTTACCTAAGATGGTATGTCCCTAAAACAAATGTTTCAAGGGCTTTTTCCTGATTTGTCAGCTTTCTGATTGGGCAAAGGGAGCAGCCTCCCAGGTGGCTGAGTCCTGCAGTGTTTTGTGTCTTTCCGGGAAGCTCAGGGTACAGGGTGCTCCTCCAGCCTCTCCAGCACTACAAGAACCACAATATCTTGTGGTTATTGTGTTGCACCCATTTCTGTTTTAAGAAAGATATTGTGGTTTTTTTTTTTTTCTTTTCTTCAATTAACCCGAAACTAAGAATTGGGGTTTCAGAGTAATCAGGAAGGACTTCCTAGAATGTAAAGGACATGTACTACGTCTTAACAGATGGATAGTATTTGAATAGGCAGAGGAGAAAACGGTGGGCATTTCAGGTTGGGATGGCAACTTTAAGAAAATGTTCAGAGGCAAAATTATTGATAATTCTGCATAGGTCGAAGAAACCAGACTAACTGGAATGGAACAAGACTAGCCTGTCCACCCTTCCTTAATGAGCCCTATTTTATATTTACACTGCAAGCTGCTTGTGGATTTGTGTCGATGCACCCTTTGCACAGCAGGGAGCCCTGTGTACCACAGAGAAGCTACAGGATATAACACGGGTAGGAGTGCTGGGGAGGGATCATAAGAACCCTAAAAGCCAAGTAGAGAATTTCATGCTAGACGGAATGGTGATCAGACAGGCAGTAGGGCTATGAGGAAAATGCAAAGTAGAGGAAGATAAGCAGTTCAGAGAGGAAAACAGACAGACATCTAGTTTTAGAAATGTTGAGTGATCACTCAATACCCCAATAAAGCTGATTCTTTTTGCTTCTGTGGAAAGGTTAGTCATTATAAGGTTTCTGAGCCACCACCTCATTACCCCCGCCAATGGGAAACATTACTTATCAAACATGACCCTCTTGTTGAAACCAGACTGAGCCTCCGAATTCACCTCAGAAAGCTCCTAGCAGTCACAAACAATCAATAAGACTTGGCATGAGGAATAAAATTGAGTTGTACCTAGAGCAGTAGATGCTGTTCTAGAAAATCCTAACAGTTACAATAAAATATTTAAGTATTTTATTTATTTATTCACATGTTTTATTGTAAACACAATTAACAATCTTATTCTTCTCAGACACAGAAATAACTATTTCAGTGAATAACTTTTAAAAGAGCAACATATAGTTGTCCGTGACTAAACGCAGGTTACAGAAGGCATAAGCAGATTGTGTCAATAGTCTGTCCCCGTGACAGACTCTTAGTGCCTCTAATTCTTAGAGACATTTCTATGTGCTGCATTAAGTCCAAAATAATTGACATGTCTTTAGCATTACATGTTGTAGAAATTCTAAGGTTAATTTCAAAATGATCAGATAAGCAAACAGTCAGAGATACATGTAGTTCTTACAAGCATTCATTTCATTCTTGTCCCCTGTTGGCGTCAGCATTTATAAATGAACTGTCTAGAGTCTGGCAAGTTCATTGACTGTAGTGATCCCATACAAACCTGGCCCAACCAAACTTGGGAAGGTGTGCCTCACCATTTCAAAATAACAGATTTAGCATCCTGCCTGTTTCAGTTCTTTGAGTACTATAAGATAAAATAGTTTAAGGCCATGGGTTTGGGAGGCAGACTGACCCGATTCCTAGGACTATGAGGGCTGGTGGCTCAGATGGGGGGTAATGGAATCCAAAAATGGAAATTTTAATCTTCCTTAGGAATATATCAGTATAAGAATAGATAGTGCAGATACTGAAGTGTGCAGGGTATTCCCACTAAGTAAAAGTGCAGGGATATTTCCTTACAAAATATCCCAGAGGAAGTTGAATGTGGGGGACTGACATGGGTTGAATTGCATCTCCAAGTCAAGGAACACCAAGAATTTCCAGCAAACACCAGAAGCTAGAAAAAGCAAGGAAGGAATCTTCCAAACAGCTACAGATTTCAGAAGGATCTCGGCCCTGCTGGTCCCTTGATTTGGGACGTCTGGCCTCCGGAACTGTGAAATAATGAATTTCTGTTGCTTTAAGCATCCAGTTTGTGGTTCTTTGTGATGGCAGTCCTAGGAGACTAAGATAGGAAGCAAGCTCTGCAGACTGGTAATACGTGGATGTGGGCATCTTCTCTATAGAAGTAACATGGAAAACCCTGTAACCCTGCAACCATGCTCCCTAAAGAAGATATCTATAAACAGTGAAGAGCCTTTGGGGATCAGTGACTGTAACCTGCTCTCCACCTCCACCACTATGCCCTTAGACCAAGTCACCACCTTCTCTCCCATGGACTCCTTCTAACTGGTCTCCCTCTCTCCACTCTTGCTCCCCTACAAAGGGCCCTTAGTGCAGAAGCCAGAAGGTAAATCTGATCTGCCAATCCTCTATGCAGGGCCCTCCAATGGTTTCCAAATTGTTTAAAGCAGTGTTTCTCAAACTTCTGTGTGCATCAGTACCACCTAGAGGAAGTGCTTTCCAAACATAGATCGCTGGTCCCACTTCTAGAGTGTCATCAGTGGGTATGGGCTAGTGCCTGAGGATTTCTATTTCTAGAAGGTCCCAGGGCATGCTGATGCTGGTTGGGGACCACACCTTGAGACCACTGATTTAGAGGAAAAGCAAGATCCTTACAATGACCTACAAGGCTCTACCATGGAGATCTGGCCTCATTACCTAAACACTATCTCCTATCACTCTTTCCTTCACTCTGTTCCAATCACATTGACCTCCTTGCGAGTCCTTGAACAGGCCAAGCACACATCCTCGTAGTCTTTTCCCTTGCTCAACCCTCTTTTCTGAACCCTCTTGCCCACATAGTCATTTTTTGCTAAAATGACTCCTTGGTGGACTTCCCTAGCCATCTTATTTGAAACTGTGCATCTAATCTTTCCCCAGCATTCCCCTTCCATGATTTTTTTTTTTTCATTACATTTAGGACCAACTGCCATACTTATTTATTTGAACATTTTTGTCTTCTTACCCCATCAACTAGCCCTAAACTGTAAGCCCTCTTGGGAAGGGGCTTATCTATTTGTAAAGATCTGTTCCCCAAGCCCCAAGATGGCTCCCTCGTCTGTCTGCTCATTGTTTCCACTCACTGTTTGTGTTTTTTGTCTGCTCACTGTGTCTACTCATTGTGTCTGCTTATCTTCTTTAGGAGGCACTGGGAACCAAACCTGGGACTTCCCATGTGAGAGGATGGTGACCAACCACTTGAGCAACATCCATTCTCTGCTCGTTGTGTCTGCCCATTTGTCTGTTCGTTGCACCTCTTTGTTGTGTCAGTGCGATGTTTCAGCTTGTTGCGTCTGCTCATTGCATCTGCTCATCTTCTTTAGGAAGGACCGGAAACTGTACTCAGGACCTCCCATGTGGGAAGCAGGCACTCAACTGCTTGAGCTACATCTGCTCCCCAAGATCTGTTTGGTTCACTACAGTTTCCCACAACCTAAAACCATTCCTGCCACATAATAGGTGCTCAATAAGTATTTGTTCAACAAATGAATCAAGAAGTGTAGAGAGATAGAAGGAAAATTTAATAAATTTAAGTGCCATAGAAGGCAAGCTAAAAAATAAATTCAAAATGAGATTTCAAGATAAATAATCATTAAGTGTTATATGGAGTTTAAGTCAGTTTGAAAACTGAAGGAAAGTACTTGATAACAAGTACTTAAACACACACACACAAACTTTTTATTTTGAAATAATTTCAAACTTGCAGGACAGTTGCAAAAATAATACAAACCCCATACAGAGAAATCCAACATACCTCCCATACCCAGAAATACCAATTATAACATTTTGCCACATTTGTCATATCAGTCTATCTATCCACCTACAACTAGTACTCTTCATGTCTTACTTAAGAACTCCTTCCCTATCTTAGGGTCATTATATTCTCCTATTTTAAGTCTAAAAGTGATGTGATGTTTCTTAAACTTCATATTTTGAAATAACTAGGGAGTCACAGGAAGGTGTTAAATGTATGAGGACATCCTGAGACCCTTCACACAACCTGCCCAGATGTTAACTTCTTGCATAATTATAGCATAATAGCACCACGAGGGAATTGACATTGGTATAACCCAGAGAGCTTATTCAGATTTCACCAGTTATGTGTGCATGGTATTTGCACAGCTCTACGCAACTTTATCACATGCATAGCTTCATGCCATTCCACCACAATTAAGATATTTAATTGCACCATCAGCACAAGAGTTTCTTTGCTAGAACTTTTTACCCCCCAACTCCTCCCCTCTTTAACTCCTAATCTGTTTTCTATGTCTGTAAGTTATTTCACAAATATTATAATATAAATAGAATCATGCAGTATGTATCCTTTTGGCATTGGCTTCTTTAACTCAGCATAATTTCCTTGAGGCTCATCCAAGTTGTTGTGTGTGTCAAAAAAATCATTCCTTTTTATTACCAAGTAGTACCTCACAGTGTGATGTAACACAACTTGTTTAACCTTTCACCCATAGAAGGACATTTGGGTAGTT
The DNA here is from genome assembly GCA_026826555.1 of Tolypeutes matacus. Lineage (NCBI taxonomy): Eukaryota > Metazoa > Chordata > Mammalia > Cingulata > Chlamyphoridae > Tolypeutes > Tolypeutes matacus. Next base: position 20,839,177 of record JAKSZT010032012.1, on the reverse strand, counting down.
TCTAATTTGGGGTTATTACAAATAAAGCTGCTTCAAACAATTTTTACACAAACTTCTATGTGAGAAGAAGTTTTCATTTCTCTAGCGTATATGCTTAAGGGTTCAATTGTTGGGTCATATGGTAAGTCCATTTTTAGTCTCAAAAGGAACTCATCTAACTATTTTCCAGAAAAGCTATACCATATTAAATTCCAGCAGTGTATGAGTGCTATGGTTTCTCCATATCTTTGCCAACCTTTGGTGTTACCGCTATGTTTTTTTTTTAATTTTAGCCATTCTGATATACATGTGTAGGGATATCTCATGAGTTTTAATTTGCATTTCTCTAACAGCTAATAATGTTGATCATCATGTGCTTATTTGCCATCTGTATATGCTCTTTGGTGACATGCCTTTGTGTGTCATTTGCCTATTTTCTAATTGAATTGTTTGATTTATCAAGGCTGAGTTTTGAGAATCCTTTATATATTCTAGCTACAAGCCTGTTATTGGATATGTGATTTTCAAATAGTTTCTTCCGGTCCATCATTTGTGTTTTTTTTTTGTTTTGTTTTGTTTTGTTTTGTTTTACTGGGAGGTCCCGGGGATCGAACCCGGGTCCCTCCATATGGGAGACCGACGCCCAACCAGTTGAGCCACATCCGACCCCCGATCATTTGTGTTTTTATCCTCTTAGCAGGGTCTTTTGCAGAGTAAAATTTTAATTTTTGATGAGGTCAAATTTATTAATTTTTCCCTTTATGGATCATGTTTTTGGTATCAAGTCTAAGAACTCTTTACCTGGCTATGTACCCCAAAGATTTTCTCTTATGCTTTTTTTCTAGAAGTAAAAAAGTAAGAATGATCCATTTTGAGTTAATTTTTGTATAAGATGTGAGGTTTTTATTGAGGACCTTTATTTTTGTCTATGGATAACCAATTGATCAGGAACAAGGCAGGGATACCTGCTCTTACCACTCTTATTCAACCTAGTACTTGAAGTTTTAACCATTCCAATTAGGCTAGGAAAAAGGAAATGAAAACCATACAGATTGGAAAAGAAGAAGAAGGAAAAAAATCATCTCTAATTGCAGACAACAGGATTGTCAATATAGAAAATTCCAATAAATCTATGAAAACAAAGCAAACCAAAACAAAAAACTCTTAGAATTAATCACTGACTTCAGTAATGTTCCTAGGTTCCTGCCGTGTTCCTGATCATAGAAGGAAAATATTTAGTCCTTCACCTGTACTGTGATGTTAGCTGTAGGTTTTTTGTAGATACTTTTTCTGAGGTTAAGGAAGTTCCCCCTCTATTCCTAGTGAATTGAGAATTTTTAAAAAACCATGAATGGGTGTTGGCTTTTATAAAATGTTTTTTATGCATCAATTGACATAAGCAACTGATTCTTCTTTAGCCTTTGGATATTGTAGATTACAGAGATTTTTGAATATTGAACCAGCCTTTCATACCTGGAATAAATCTCCCTTGCTTGTGGATATTATTCTTTTTATACATTGTTGGGTTTGATTTGCTAGAATTTTGTAGAGAATTTCTGCATCTAAGTTCATAAGAGAAATTGGTATGTAGCTTTCTTTTTTTGTATTGTCTTTGTCTGGTTTGCATATCAGGGTAATTCTGGCTTCATAAAATTGAATAGGAAGTGTTCCTCATCCTATACTTTCTGGAAAAGGTTATGTAAAATTGTTATTAATTCATTTAGTTTTTGGCAAAATTCTCCAGTGAAACCATCTGGGCTTGGAGATTTCTTTTTTGGTAGTTTTTAGTTACAAATTCAATTTTCTTAATAACCATAGGGCCATTTAGGTTATCTATTTCATCTTGACTGTATTTTGGTAGTTTGTGGTTTTTGACAAATTGGTCCATTTTTTTCTAAGTTGTCAAATTTATGAGTTCAAAGTTGTTTGTGGTATTCCCTTATTATCCTTTTAATAGCTGCAGGATATCTTGGAATGAACTGTTTCATTCTTAATATTGGTCATTTGTGTCTTCTCTCATTTAATCCTTTGTCAGTCTTGCTAGAGCTTTATTGATTTTATTGATTTTTTTTGAAGCACTAGCTTTTTGTTTTATTATTTTTCTTTATTATTTTCTTGTTTTCACTTGCATTTATTTCTGCTCTTGTTTTTAATACTTCCTTTCTTCTGCTTGCTTTGGCTTTATTTTGCTCTTCTTTGCCTGTCTTCTTAGGGAGGAACCTAAATTATTGATTTGAGATCTTTCCTCATTTCTAATGTTAGCACTTAGTGCTATAAATTTCCCTTTCAGCACTGCTTTAGCTGTGATTTTTGATTTGTTCAAAATTTCATTTTTATTCAGGTCTTTGTGTTTCTTTGTTTTTTATTTCTTGGGATTTTTTCTTTGCCCCATGGATTATTTAGAAGTGTGTTGATTTCCAAATACTTGGAGATTTTCTTATCTTTCCATTTTTGATTTCTAGTTTGATCCCATTGTACTTGGAGAACACACTCTGCATAATTTCAATTCTTCTATATTTGTTGAGTCTAGTTTTATTAACCAGATTATGGCTTACCTGTGTGAATGTTCCATGGAACTTGAAAAGAATGTATATCCTGCTCTTGTTTGGTGAAATGTTCTATAAATGTCAATTATATCCTGTTGGTTAAGGTGTTGTTCAGATTTTATATATCCTTGCTGATTTTCTGACTAGTAGTTCTATCAATTGCTGAGAATGGAGTGTTGAAGTCCCCAACTATAATTGTGGATTTTTCTATTTCCCCTTTAAATTCTATCAGTTTTGCTTCATGTATTTTGAAGCCCTATTGTTTGGTGCATACACTCTCAAAGATATACTATCTTCTTGGTGGATTGATCATCTAATTACTATGTCATGTCCCTTTTTGTCCCTGTCATTTTCTGTGCTTAGAGGTCTACTTTGTCTATAGTAATATAGCTACTCCTGCTTTTTCTGATTGTTTGCATTATATATCTTTTACCATCCTTTTATTTTCAAAATGCATGTGTCAATAGCAAGTTTTTGTAGATAGAATATAGTTGGGTTATTTTTTTAATGCACTTTGTCAATCTTTCTTTTAGTAGGTGTATTTAGATTATTTACATTTAAAGTAATTATTGAGATGTTGGGGCTTCAGTCTGCCATTTTATTGTTTTTGTCTGTTTGTTTGTTTTTCAGTTTCTTGATCCTCTGTGTCTTTCTTTTTGCCTTACTGGGGGTCGCTTGAACAATTTTAGTGTTATGTTTTTTATAACCTTTTTTAGTGTATTAATTTCTTAGTGGTTGTTCTACATATTGCAATGTTTATTATTTATTCTGGGACTCCAAAGATTCAAATGTTAGGTATTTGTTAAATAAATCCCTGAAACCATTCTTTTGAAAAAAAAAGACTATTTCATCTCTATTGTTCAGGTTGAATAAATTCTATTGATTTGTCTTCAAGTTCATAGAGTTTATGCTTTTCCATTGCCACTCTACTGTTGATTCCATCCAGCAAATTTTCTTTTGTTATTACATTTTTGAGTTCTTTAATTTACATTTGATCTTTTGTAACTTCTATTTCTTTGATGTGATTATCTATCTTTTCCTTGTTTTAAGAAAATTTGTAATTGATTATTGAAACAATTTTTGGAGTGCTGCATTAAAATTCTTCTCAGGTAATTCCAACATCTGATTCACCTCAGTATTAGCATCTGTTGATTGTCTTTTCTCTTTCAAATTGTGGTTCTTCTGGTTCTTGGTATGATGGATGATTTTTTATTGTATGCTGGATATTTTGGTTATTATGTTAAGGGCTGTGAATGGATGGGACCACTGCCAGTGCCTCAGTTGTGCAGTAAGTGCTTAGACAACCCAGGGCTTCACTGCTGTCAGGGGATCAGACCACCCACTGTGCCTGGCTTATCAAGCCAGGGCTGGATGGCCTGGGGTTTTTCTGCTGCTGCCACAGTCAGATCAGACCACCCACCAGGGTCCTGGATGTGGAGCAGGGGATGAGGTGATTGGGGCTTCACCTCATCCTGCCACTGCTACCTGTAGATGATGACACTAACAGGGACCCCAGTTGTGGACCAAGGATTGGGGAACCCCAGCAGATCTCTGTTGGACTTCCCTTTTCAAAATTTTTTTAGCCAAAGAGAGAGAAGGCTTTCCTATATTTTAGGCCTCTCTAGTATCCAGCCTAGGAGTACATGGGAGATAAAAATAAAATCCAGGGAACTCATTATATAGTCATTCCTCAAGACCTAAATTCTGCAGCCAGTCTTCACTTTTCTTTCCAGCTTCCGGAGTCCTTTTATGATTGTCTGTAGAATATTTGGGAGGCATTTAGTTGTATTTAGAGACAAGGTGCTGAAAGTAGTGAATTTACCACATCTTGTTCTGGAATTGAAAGTCCAAAAAGCAAATATAATTTTTATTTCACAATCAGGTCTTTAATCCACCTGGAATTGATTTTAGTGTATGATGTGAGGCAGGAATCTAATTTCTTTTTTTCCATATAGATACCCAACTGTCTTGGCACTGTTTTTGAAATGTCCATCTTTTATCCAATGCTCTGCAGGACTCACATCTGTACTGTATAAAGAATCTATTGCTTGGCTTACTATTCTTTGCCATTGCTGCTCTATTTGACTATCCCTGCACCAATATAGCACTGACTTAAATATCATCTCTTTATAGTAAGTTTTGATATATGGTGGTGCACATATTCTCACAAATATTTTTACATTTATTTTGTATCCTGCAAACTTGCTTAAACTCTCCTATTAACTAAAAGGGGCAATCCAATGGGAAGATATAACAGTCATAAATATCTACGCACCTAACCAAGGTGCCCCAAAATATAAGACAAACTCTGGCAAAACTGAAGGGAGAAATAGACATTTCTATAATAATCGTTGGAGACTTCAACACCCCGCTCACATCATTAGATAGAACAACTAGATAGAAGATCAACAAGGAAAGAGAGAACTTGAACAATATGATAAACAAGGTAGACCTAACAGACATATATAGAACACTGCATCCAAACTCAGCGGGTTCTTCTCAAGTGCCCATGGATTTTTCTCCAGGATAGACCACATGTTAGGTCACAATTCAGCTCTCAATAAATATAAAAAGATTGAAATTATACAAAGCACCTTCTCAGATCATAATGGAATGAAACTAGAAATCAATAATAGACCGGAAAAAAGTAAATTCGCAGAAGTGTGGAGACTGAACAACACACTCCTAAGTAATCAGTGGGTCAAAGAAGAAATTGCAAGTGAAATCAGTAAATATATTGAGACAAGTGAAAATGAGAACACAACATATAAAAACTTATGGGAGGGGAGCTGGTGTAGCTTAGTGGTTGAGTGCTGGTTTCCCACATACGAGGCCCTGGGTTCAGTCCCTGGCCCCAGTACCTCCAAAAAAAAAAAAAAAAAAAAACTTATGGGATACAGCAAAGGCAGTCTTGAGAGAGAAATTTATAGCCCTAAACGCCTATATTAAAAAACAAGAAAGAGCTAAACTCAAAGATTTAACTGAACAACTAGAGAAACTAGAAAAAGAACAGCAAACCAATCCCAAAGCAAGCCGAAGGAAAGAAATAATAAAGATTAGAGCAGAAACAAATGAAAACGAGAACAGAAAAACAATAGATAAAATCAACAAAACCAAAAGCTGGTTCTTTGAGAAGATCAATAAAATTGACAAACCCCTCGCTAGACTAACAAAGAAAAAAAGAGGGGAGGTACAAATATGTACAATCAGAAATGAAAGGGAGGAAGTTACAAATGACTCCACAGACATAAAAAGAATCATAAGAGGATATTATGGGAAACTATATGCTAACAAACTAGACAACCTAGATGAAATGGGCAAATTCCAAGAAATGCACAACCAACCTACACTGAAGCTACAAGAAATACAAAAACTTAACAAACCATTCACATTTAAGGATATTGAATCTGTCATCAAAAATATCCCAGCAAAGAAAAGTCCAGGACCAGATGGTTTCACAGATGAATTCTACCAAGCATTTAGAAAAGAATGAACACCAATCCTGTTTAAATTCTTCCAAAAAATTGAAGAGGAGGGAAAATTACCCAACACATTTTATGAAGCCAACATCACCCTAATACCAAAGCCAAATAAAGATCCTACAAAAAAAAAAGAAAATTACAGGCCAATCTCTCTAATGAACATAGATGTAAAAAATCTCAACAAAATATTTGCAAATCGAATCCAACAGCATATCAAATACTTAAACATCATGACTAAGTGGGATTTATTCCTGGTATGCAAGGCTGGTTCAACATAAGAAAATCAATCAATGTTATATACCACGTTAACAAGTTGAAGGGAAAAAACCACATGATCATCTCAATAGATGCAGAAAAGGCATTCGACAAAATCCAGCATCTTTTTTTTTATAAAAACACTTCAAAAGATAGGAATAGATGGAAAACTCCTCAATATGATAAAAGTCATATATGAAAAACACACAGCCAACATCATACTCAATGGGGAAATGTTGAAAGCTATCCCTCTAAGATCAGGAACAAGACAAGGTGCCCACTGTCATCATTGTTATTCAATATTGTACTAGAAGTTCTAACTAGGGCAATTAGACAAGGAAAAAAAAAAAAATTAAAGGCGTCCAAATAGGAAAAGAGGAAGTAAAACTCTCACTGTTTGTGGATGACATGATCCTGTACTTAGAAAATCCTGAAGTATCCACAGCAAAGCTACTTGAGCTAATGAGTTCAGCAAAGTGGCAGGATTCAAGATCAACACGCAAAAATCAGTAATATTTTTGTACAGTAATACTAAACAATGTGAGGAGGAAATCAAGGGAAAAAATTCCATTTTCAATAGGAACAAAAAGACTCAAATACCTAGGAGTTAATTTAACCAAAGAAGTATAGGATCTATATGCAGAAAACTCCAAAACAATGCTAAAAGAAATGTAAAAAGACCTAAACAAATGGAAAGACATTCTGTGCTCATGGATTAGAGGAATAAATATTGTGAAGATGTCAATCTTACCCAAACTGATTTATAGTTTCAATGCAATACCAATAAAAATCCCAGCAGCTTACTTTACAGAATTGGAGAAGGCAATTACCAAATTCATCTGGAAGGGTAAGTGCACCCGAATAGCCAAAAGCATTCTAAAAAAGAAGAGAGATATGGGAGGAATTTCACTGCCTGACCTGGAAACATATTACAAAGCTACAGTGGTCAAAACAGCATGGTACTGGCATAAAGATAGACACATCAATCAGTAGAATAGAATTGAGAATCCAGAAATAAACCCTCACCTATCCAGTAATCTGGTTTTTGACAAACCTACCAAGTCCGTGCTAATGGGATAAAAGTCTCTTCAACATACGGTGTTGGGAGAACTGTATATCTATAACCAAAAGAATGAAAGAGGACCCCTATCTCACCGCTATACAAGAATCAACTCAAAATGGATCAAAGGTCTAAATATAAAAGTCATGACCATAAAACTACTAGAAGAAAATGTAGGGAAACATCTTCAAGACCTTGTAGTAGATGATGGTTTCCTGGACCTTATACCCAAAGCATGTGCAACAAAAGAAAAATAGATAAGTGGGATCTCCTCAAAATTAAACATTTTTGCACCTCACAGGACATTGTCAAAAGGGTGAAAAGGCAGGCAACTCAATGGGAAAAAATATTTGGAAATCACATATCTGATAAGGGTTTAATATCCAGGATATAGAAAGAGATGTTACAACTCAACAATAAAAAGACAAATGACCCAGTTAAAAAATGGGCAAAAGACTTGAATAGACATGTGTCCAAAGAAGAAACACAAATGGCAAAAAAAAAAAAAAAAACACAAAGAAATGCTCAACATCACTAATGATTAGGGAAATGCAAATCAAAACTACAATGAGATATCATTTCACACTTATCAGAATGGCCAGTATTAAAAAGACAGAAAACTACAAGTGTTGGAGAGGATGTGGAGAGACAAGAACACTTCTTCACTGTTGGTGGAAATGCAGAATGGTACAGCCACTGTGGAGGACTGTTTCACCGTTCCTAAAGAAGTTGAATATAGACTTGCCACGTGACCCGGCTATACCACTACTGGGTATATACCCATTAGAACGGAGAGCAGTGACACAAACAGACATCTGCACACCGATGTTCATAGCCACATTATTCACCATTGCCAAAAGTTGGAAACAACCCAGGTGTCCATCAACAGATGACTGGATAAGCAAACTGTGGTCTATTCACATGATGGAATATTATGCAGCTGTAAGAAGAAATGAAATCGTAAAGAATATGACAACATGGATGAACCTGGAGGACATTATGTTGAGTAAGGTAAGCCAGATATAAAAGGACAAATACTGTATGAATGCGTTGCTATGAACCAAATATACTGTGTAACATATTGTTTGATTCAAAAAAAAAATTATATGTATCCAGTACATTTAATTGACAAATGTACATATTTATTCATCCGTGTTTACTTTTCGGTTTTTAATTGTTTATATTTTCAATTATTAAATGTACAAAATAAAGTAAAAAAAAAACAAAACTATCTTATTAACTAAAAAAATGTATCCATTGGACCATTTTGGATTTTCTATGTGCAAAGTTAAATCATTTGCAAATAATGACTTGTTCCCTTTATAATCCTTCTTTTTTTCAGATGGGGAGAGAGCGATTATTTCTATGCTGGCTCAAACCTCCAGTACAATGTTGAATTAATAAAGGGGGTATAATGGAATATATTGTCTTGTTCTTGCTCTCAAAAGCAAAGCTTTAAGATTTTCACTATTAATTATGATGTTTGCTGTAGGCTTTGGTAGATATATTTTATCAAATTAAAGAGGTTTGCTTGTATTCCTACTTTGCTAAGTGTTTTATTTTTATCATGAATGGATGGAGAATTTTATAAAATGATAAAAGCATGGAAAAGATATACTATGATAACATAGTCAAGAGAAAACTGGAGTGCCTATATTAACATCAGACAAAGTAGATTTCAAAGCAAAGAATATTACTACGGATAAAGAAGTTTATGTCATAACGATTGTCAATTTATCAATAAGCTATAACTATCCTAAAAACTTATGCACTGTTAGAGATTGAATCATGTCCTCCACAAAAAGACATTCTTGTGGTACAAACCCATTTTTAAATAAGACCTTTGAAGATGTTGTTATTAGTTAAAGTGTGGACCCATTTGTGAATTGGATCTTCAGAGATCATTTTCAGATGAGGCCAAATTGAATCTGGGTGTTTCTTAATCCATATGGCTGAACTTCCTATAAGGAGAGGAATTTTAGACAGAGAAACATACTGAGCAGGAGAAACAGAAGCCAAAAGGAAAAGCCAGGTGACAGAGGCAGAGATGCAAACCAATGAAGCAGAATATTACAGACTCCAGAAGAAAGTATGGCCTCCTGAGACCTTAAATCTGGATTTTTTCTAGCCTCTGAAACTGTGAGAAAATAAATTACCATTATTTAAGCCAACCCATTGTATGGTATTTGCATTAGCAGCATGGGAAACTAAAACATACACATAATAGAGAGCTTCAGAATACATAAAGAAAAGATGGCTAGACCCGAGAGGAGAAATAAACAGATCCACTATTATACTTGGAGACTTTATTATCCCTCATTTAATTCTTGACAAAATATGTAACAGAAAATCAGCAACAACACAGAAAACTTGAATAACACTACATGCAACTTGATCTTATTAATGTCTATAGAATATGCCTCCCATCAACAGCAGAAAACATATTCTTTCAAAGTGCACATGAAATATTTATCATGATATATTATATTCTGAACCACAAAATGGGTATAAATAAATTTTAAAAGATCCAAGTCATACAGAGAATGTTCTCTGACTAAAATTGGAAGTAAATTAGAAACCAATAACATAAAGATATCAGGAAAATTTCCCCAAAATAGTAAACTAAATAACACACTTCTAAATAACCTATGTGTCAAAGAAGAAACCAAAAGAAAATAGAAAGCATTCTGAACTGAATGAAAATGAAAACACGACGTATCAAAATTTGTGGGACGCCACTAAAGTAGTACTTCAGCTAATTTGTACCACTAAATGCCTATTTAGAAAAGAAGAATGGTCTCAAATATATTGACTCAGCTTATACCTTAAGAAACCAAAAAAAAAAAAAAACAAAAAACTTAAAATTAAAAAAAAGCAATGAAACGCAAAGCAAGCAGAACAAGGGATATGATAAAGACCAGAAAATCACAAAGGAAATCAATAAAATGGACAAAAATCAATGAAACCAAAAGCTTCCTTATTAATACACAAGTATATAATATATAAATGATTATTATTTAGTAATAATAAAATTGACAAACCTCTAACCGGGCTTATCAGGAAAAAACAGAGAAGACACTATTACCAATATCAGGCATGAGAAGGTGACATCACTACAGATTCTACAGGATTATAGAAGACTATTATGAGCAACTTCATGCTAATAAATTTGTTAACTTTGATGAAATGCAGAATTCCTTGAAACTACTAATGCTCATTCAAGAAGGAATAGCCTGAATAACCATATGTGTTAAAGAAATTAAATTTGCAAATAAAAACCTTACAGCAAAGAAAATTGTAGGTCCATATGGTGCCACTTATGAATTCAACCAAAAAGAAAAATTGATAAATTGGATGTCATCAAAATTAAGTACTTCTCTTAGGAGACTGAAAAGAAGGGACAAAATCTTTGCAAAGTGTACATCCATTAAAGCACTTTTATCCAGAATATATAAAGAATTCTCAAATTTCAACAATAAAACAAAAAATCCCATAAATAAATGGGCAAAAGATTTGAACAGACACTTCACAAAAGAAGATATAGAGATGGCAAATAAGAATATGAAAATAAGCATTAGGAAAAGAGGTTCAATGTATTAGTGAAACAAAACATTTTATGTATGAGTGATCCTACTTATATCTAGTAATGCTTTTTGCCTACAAGTCTATTTTGTCTGATGTGAATACAGTATCATCAATTTCTTCTTAGATAATATTCACATGTTCCATCCTTTTATTTCCAACTTGATGTGTCTGCATGTTTAGATGTGTCTCTTGTAAACACAAATAATTGACATTTTTATCGAATTTGACAATATTTTTACCTTTAACTGATACACTTAATCCATTTTTATTTAATAGACTTACTGATATTTTTGGGTTTAAATCTACCCATCCCTTTTGTGCTGTTATTTGTCCTGCCTCTTCTAGGCTTCTTTTTCTATTTTTTATTGACGTTTTTTTGGTTGAATTGAATTGAATTGAATCAATATAACTTATCATTCCATTTTCCTGTCTCTACTTCTTTGATTGTTATACTCCCTTTCTATCCTTTTAATGCCATATATTGTTAATTGGTAATCTTTAATTTCCACCTTCTTCTGTCCTCTTCCTTATGCCTTAGGAGGTGAAAACCAAAAAACTACATCCATTAGACTGCTTGACTGCAGATTTTGAAATGCAATTTATGTTCTGCCAATGAAATGTATTCACATGTAATTTCGAGAGTATAAGAAAGAAAGAGCCCTTTCATTCTCTAATAGTTTTAATGGCTGATGAATGGGTTGTTACAGATATGAATTTTTGCAACAATTGGACATTGCATTCCAATGTCAGTTACAAGCTTCAAATTGTGGAACAGCTATAATATCACCAGTTATTTCCTTCAACCTGTGGTCCTCTGGGTAGAAATAGCAGGCCCCTTGATCTCTGGATTGGAGTTCTGGTGACATAGCTGAAAGTCTAGAGGCAGCCTCCTAACTTTTGCTCCTCCAGTGTTTCTAATGATTTTGTTAGCTCCTAATTCCCTATAGTAAACTATTTTCTTCTTTGAGTACTTTGTTTCTATTATCCTGCACTGAATCATAGGAAATACATTCTAGAAAATACAAAATGTAAGCTTAAATGATCAAAATCAAAAGTTAATTAAGGAAAATGGATGTGGCTCAAGCATTTGGGTGCCTGCCTACCACATGGGAGGTCCCGGGTTCAGTTCCTAGTGCCTCCTAAAGAAGACAAGGAAGTCAGTGAATTGGCACAATGGGCTGGTATGGCATGCTGATGCAACCAGGTGACACAACAAGGAAACACAATGAGAGACACAACAAGCAGGGAGCAAAGGTGGCTCAAGCAATTGGGCTCCTTTCTCTCACATGGAAGTTCACAGGTTCAGTTCCTGGTGCCCTCTAAAAAGAAGATGAGCATACACAGAAAGCACACAACAAACAGACACAGAGAGTAGACAGCAAGCACAAACAATGGAGGGGGAGAGAAATAAATAAATAAATAAATAAGACAACACAAAGATCTTAGACTACTGAGCACACAAAGATCTTATAACTCCATTAATTCTATATTTTTAGGCCTAAACCACAAGACTTTATTGTTATTGTTTTGTATAGTCAATGTTCATTTGGTTTTACTCACTTATTTACAGCCTTTCTTTCTCTTGCTTCCTTTCTGCATTTCAAACCTTCCATCTGGAATTCTTTTCCTTCTGCCTGATATATGTCATTTAGAATTTCCTTTACTGGAAGCCTGTTGATGAAAAACTCTCTTTTGTTTACCTAGAAGTCTTTATTATGTCCTCATTCTTGAAAGATATTATCACTAAGTATAGAACTATTCATTAGCTATTAATTTTTCTCACCATATTCCCTTGCCTTCTGGCTTCCTTTATTGTTCTTGAGAAGTCAGCAATCAGTCTAACTCTCTCTCTTTGAATATGTAATATTTCCTTTGTCACTAGTGTTGTTTGGTTTCATTATGATGTGTCTAAGTGTTTATTTTTCTGGGATTCATAAGTCTTCTTGAATCTGTGGGTTTGTGTTATTCATTGCTTCTGTCCTATTCTCGCTCTCCTCTCCTGGGATACTGATTGAATGTATGTTAGACCTTCTCATTCTATCCTGTATGTTACATAACTACTTGCCTGCATTTTCCTTTTTTTTTTTTTTCCTGTCTCTTCATAACATAAATAAGCTAATTTATCTTGCTATATCTTCTAGTCTGATGATTCCTTCTTTAGCTGTGTTTAATCTGTAATTAAACTTATTCCTTAGGTTTTGGTTTTATTAATTGGATTTTTCAATTCCAGAAGTCCCATTTTTTAAAAAAATCTGCTATCTCAATCTTTACAGTTTCCTGCTCATATGGAAACATCCATGTCTTTCTTATTTCCTTAAACAAAGTGTCATGGATGCTGTGCTGCCCTGCCCATACTCCTTTCAGGAATAAGGGATTTATTTATCCAGTTGCTGGGAATGTTATTGCCTTGGCTAAAAAGAGGTTCCTTGAGCATGCCCTCTTCCATATCTAAGGACTGGTTGTTATTGGGTATAAAGACCTGACTCCCTACCCCCAACTCAGGATATCTTTGAAGAGCCATCTTTGCTTCAGAGCACCTTCTGGCGTTGACTGAAGCCTTGATGAGACTGCATCCCAGCCCAATTTCTCCCTTTGCCCAATCCTGCTTCTTTTCCTCCCCCCTAACAGGCATTAATATCCAATAAATTTCCTAAGCTCTACCCTCCATCTCAGAGTCTGCTTCACTGGGAACTCAAGCTGCAACCCAGAGTAAGCATAGTTGTTTTAGAGTGGATTCTCATTTTAATATCGGAAGTCCTTGTAGATATGCTTCCTTATACTTTAGGAGGTGGAAACAAAGAAACTACATACATCAGACTCCTTGACTGCAGATTTTGAAATGCAATTTATGTTCTGCCAATGAAATATATTCATGTTTAATTTTGAGAGTATAGGAGAGGAAGAGCCCTTTCTTTCTCCGACAGTTTTAATAGCCAATGTGTGGAGTTTTTTCTACTTTTTCTCACTTTCAATGTTTTTTTGTTTTGTTTTGGTTTTTTTACCGGGAGGTCCCAGGGATCAAACCTGGGTCCCTCCATATGGGAGACAGACGCCCAATCAGTTAAGCTACATCCGACCCCACTTTCAATGTTTTGTTTCCTTATGACTTGGTTATTTTTATTTTATGCTACTCATTATACTTAAAATAATATTTGAGGTCAAGGATGAAAGTGTCTTCCTTTAGAGACAATTTGCATTGCTTCTTCCAAGTGCTATCAATCTATCAGTATAAGACTATCTTATACCAAGTTCATGGCTAAGTTTCCCTAGACCACCCAGGAGATGTGAAACAAGGCTGCAGATTTACAAAAGGGATGGATTCCTTCTAGTTCAACTTCATGCCAGTTTGTTGTAGAACATGTCACCTATTAGATTAAATATCTTATACAGGTCTTGGATTTTATTTCTCTCATCCTTTACCCATAAGGCTCTCAAAACAAAAGTTCAAAATTTCCCATATTGGTCAATGTCCTTAGGGCAAATATGCATTCTGTGCTGCTTTTACCTCTCATGTGTTCCCTTAATTAATTTTCCTGGTAATTCCAGGATATCTTGTTACCTATTTAATACTTTTAAGAAGACATGGTTTTTTACTCATGGGTAATTGGGTCCAAATAACCTAGCTCACTATCAAAAAAAAACAGAAGCACCTGTTTCAGTCACCTCATACAAGTATTTTTAAGGCATGAAATGTTCAAAAGTGGCAGGAAAATGATTCGGATAGCCAGAGTCTAGCAGTGGTGACTAACTTTCTTTGTTCAAAAGCACTGTAAATTTCCCTCTGGGCTCAGAAGAAAAGCATGCCAGGATGGATGAGTGATGTCTGCCATGGTCACAGGAGGTGCTGTGCTACAGGAAGGGCAGTCACTAGATCAGATAATTTTCAAAATCTTCTCCAATGTTATGGGTCTCAGAACCTATGAATATAAAGAGCCTTTTATACCTTAAAATTTAGCTAATCCCCTCATGTTATAAACTGCTAGGCTGATTTTAAGGTTCTTCATGCTCTTGTCCCAACCTATAATTCCAGGCTCTCCCACTGCTCCACCATATGCACACAAGCCACAGCCAGTCAGACTATTTGTCTTCTCCTACACACCCTGCAAGCTTTCCACCTCCAGCAACTTGACTCAGGGTTTTCACTGCATGGAACACTTGTTCCCCACTTACACATGTAGGAATTCTAGACATCTTCCAACCCAGCTCAAATGCCACCTCCTCCCTAAAGCTTTCTTTGGTCTCCCTATTTTGGATTTCTCCTTCCTTTGATCTCTTAGAGCATCTTAAACCTTTCCAGCAACTTTTCTAATTCTTTGTCTTTTTTCCATGTTATTTGAGTCTTTGTTTAATCTCCTGTCCTATAACGTTAGGTGTGTGAGGCTCAAGCAGGGACTGCCTTATCGTTGTACTTATCACAGCTTGGTACTCAATAAATGCCCTCCTTCTAGGGGTAGAAATCTCTGATGATGGGAAAAAGTCTTGTTCTTCTGTATTATTTGTCCTTCAGACTTACGCAGTAGAGGCTGCTTAGATTCCAAGGAATAACTATAGATGCTCTTAGTTGCATCCCACCTCTCCCCAGGATCCTGGGACAGCTATTTGAGGGCTCCTTCCTGAAGCACAGATGGTATGACCATGAGCCACACACCTGTTTTGGGGCACCAGGACACGAAGACAGGAGTAGGGCATGCCTGGGTTGCTGTTGCCCACCAGAAGCAGAGCTGGCCAGGCCAAGCGTACTTGAGCATTTAAAATACATTAAAGGCCTGCTCCCTTTGAAGTTGGAAACTATCTCTATTTAATCAGAGAGAAACAACTTTTCAAAAGATTTTTCCCCTCTTTTTTACCTTCAGCTTGCTGGCTTCTCCTGTGGTTAGTAGCATGAATAAAACATGCATATCCCAATTAAATCTTGATTTAATTTCACTTCTTTGCAAAGCTGATGAACTCGAGTGCTTTCATAAAGACACTGAGCATTAGCATTCTTTTGTTATGCACAATCCATTCGGAGGAACAAGGGGCTAAAAATAATCAGCTGCCTCTCTCCTGGCCTTGCCAAGCTCAGTGAGTTAGGGAGAAAGGAAAACACACACACACACACAAACACACCTCCAGCCAAGCTAATCCTCCCTATGGAGACCTCCTGGTGATTGTAGGGGATGAGAGGGCATTTGACCACGAGTAACATCTTAGTGTTGCAAGGCAAACATAGTCTGTAAAAAGGATACCTTCCTGGGCGGCTGTTGGTAGTTTACCTGGAATACCCAGGAGCCCAGGTGGTTTGAGACCCTTCCCTCTCCTGCTTCAGAGGAGGCACCATGAGCCAAAAAGATGTTCTGGACCCAGGTGCACCTCCCAGAGGGCTGACTGATCTTCTTTCCATTTGCTTCTGAGTTTGAAAACGACAAAGTTTCTCAGCAAGTTTATTTACATCATTTCAAATAATATGAAATGAAGACTGGAAGGCAATACATGAAAATGTTATCAGTTGTTATTCCTGGATGATGGGATTATGGATAATTTTTATGTTATTCTTTACCCTCTGTGGTAGTTTACAAATTATCCTTAATAAGCGTAGGTTAATTTTTCAATCACACACGGCTTCCTCGTTTTTCCCCAGCCCATGCCCCACCCCCCAAAGCACCCACTGTATGCAGGAGAGATTATTGTCTAAGAAATGACGCCTAATTTCAAGGAGTTTTAATCTTCATAGAGAAATAATAATAGACAATGTAATTAATAATAGCAACTAAGAGCTAAATGTAGAAGTCCCTTTTAAAATGCTGTTGTTTTTCAGAGAACCAAATATCTCTAATGGCAGAGGGAGATAAAGAAGACCTTCCAGAGGAGGTAAGATTACACATCCTTGAATCTCAGGGTTTGAGGGACCTTAGGTGTCATTCAGACCAACCCTACCCTTTGTGTTTAAATCCCACCATCACCAGCCCCACTGAAAGACCCGCTAGTTGGACATAGCCACTGTTTGCCCAGAATCTTGATGCTACCTGAGACAGTTCTATCCATAGTTGAGTTTCTCTTACTGCTTGGAAGTTTTTTCTTAAACTGAGCTGGAATCCATTTCCTTGTCGCTGTTGGTTCTGGTTCTCCTCCTTGGGACCACATATACCAAACCTACTCCCTCTTCCATGGGATAATTCTTCATATAAGTGAAGTCATATTCTTCTTCTTTTTTTTTTTTTAAAGATTTTATTTATTTATTCATTTATCCCCCCCTTGCTGCTTGTGCTCACTGGGTCAGCTAACCACGCCGTGCGGGCGGGCTTGCCTTCACCAGGAGGCCCCGGGAACCGAACCCGGGGCCTCCCATATGGTAAACGGGAGCCCTACTGATTGAGCCACAGCCGCTTCCCCTTATTCTTCTTTAGTGCCTTTCTTTTCCTGACTAAACAACTACAGTATCTTCAACCATACTTCAAATGGCATGACTTCCAGTTGATGAGAATGGTTTTGACAAATGAGTAAAACTTACACAAAAGAGGAGAAATGGAATGGACATCCTCAGCACGGAAAATGGCGCAAGCAAGACAAAGAGTTTGAGAGAGACCAAGTGTGCCAACTGGTCTGTGAAAAAACCTGTCCACCTGGGTCTGAGTATACTTTAGGAGTTGTGGGAAGATGTAAATGGAGAGCAGAGGAAGGCCACCTGTAGAAAGCCTTGATCTGCAGGCTGTCTGACTGCCTCTCTACACTCCACATGCTGATCCATCTCCTCCATTCCAAGAGGATTTGGGTCTGGGATTCAGGCATCCTCTTTGTAGCCAGGTGCTACTGCTTCTTGAGAGCCCAGGCCTTTGTGGACCCTGTGGCAGACAGCTAGGGGGGAAGAGTGTAGGGAAAGACTCCCTGACATCTCTCCTCTATGTTTCCTGGGATTTGTCAGGTTAGTACAACTGGAGGTGAGATAACAGGGGGAAGGTTCAAAGAGCTTGGGCCTGAGATACACGGATAGCTTAAGCCTGAGATATAAGCTGATGTTACAGTTTGTGTGGGGAAGAATCCTGGGAAAGAGGAAGAGCCACAGAAGCACGATGGACTAAGTTACGCAAGGAGCAGAGAGCATAGGACATAGATGGGGATGGAGGAGGGCAGTACTTGGTGTGCTACTACCTGTGAATCTCCCTTAATCTCAGATTCCTCCAGTATCTTGTAGTTGTTGTGACTATCAAAGGATAGAATGGATACCACAGCAGCTGTGCAGAGGCCATTCACACAAGGGAGTTGATGATAATGACAAGCGGGCCATTTGTGGGTCCTGCCACAAGAGAACAGTGGAAGCAACCAGCTTGTGGTCCACCACCTTCTCTCCCACACTTGATTCCATTCTAGACCACGAGAGGTCTGTGTGCATGTGTGTGGGTTTATTAAACCATGTGTCTAAGCTCTGTTCACTTGCCCTACCTTCAAAATGCCACCCTTTGGCCACCCTTCAGGCATAAGGGTGGATACCAATAGCTTCTGGGAAAAGGACTGTGTGTGGCCTGGAAATGGGCTCAGGGATGCTCGAGGAGGGAATCTGGGGGTCCTGAGGATCCAGAACTTGGTCTTGATGGAGGGGTGTGTGCTCCAGGTGGTAATGCCCCCTTGTTAATGAAGATGTGGGGAAGGGACAGAACAAGGGAAAGGCCCATGAGGGGACCATCTAAGCATGGAGCTTAGAGGAAGGGCCCTGGTTGTATAGGGCAGTGTTGGGAGTATACTGGATATAGGATAGCATACGGCTAAGGACTGTATTGATAACAGTCTGTTGACTCTAGAACAATGAAGTAGAAGAGGCAAGGACTGTGGAGCCAGATAGGTCTGGGCTCAAATCCTAGCTTTCACACTTATTTTCTTAGTCACTTAACCTCTTTGAGCCTCAGGTTCTTTATGGACAATTTGGAAACTTGCACACTTGCCTTGCGAGGTGGTTAATGAGATGGTGTTGGAAAATCCCCTCCTTACAGCAGGTTTTCGACGAACAGTGACTATTGTTGCCTTCATCATGAGGTCACCAGTCTAGGAAGAACAAATTCAGAGCAATGACAAAGAGGACAGAAGCCTTGAGGGAGGGGATGAACAAGGAGAGGGGAAGAGAGTCCAAGTTTCCCTTGGGGCTAAGACCACTTTGGACAGCTTTGGTGGGTCCAAATGTGTCTAACCCTGATCCTTGGACCACAGCACACAGGCCTTTGTGATTGTTTTGTGATTTCATTTGAGCAGAATCCTTCCCACTGTTAAAGAAAATGTCTGCTCCTTTTTAAAAATCTCTCAGACTGCCCGCCACCCTCCACTTAAGTCTAGACCATACTGGAGTTTTCTCCCTACATAGGCTGTTCAACCCGAGCCTCAGAGCATCTCACACCAATAATCAGGTCCCCAAGACCCAGGAGATACACACTGTGGAGAAATTATTTACACACTCATAAAGAAAACACGCCTGCTAATATGTTTATAGGTCGGGGGTCTTTCTCCTGAATGCAGACAAGATATTGCTGCAGTAAAAGGGGAAATTGCTCAGGCCTGTCTTCCAAGCACGGACCAAGGAGGAATCCTCAAGTGTTGGTTGACACAGCTCATAAATCTCCCCCATTTCTGTTTGTACCAACTTTCATCATTTCAAGCAACATGTGGGATTGCTGCATTTTAAGAGAATAAATAAAATGAAATTATAGATTTGCCTTTGTGATCCTGATGTGCAGATTACATGTTATTGCTTTATGGATCTCACACCCCTCCATGTATTTGCACTATGGTATGATTATTGGATTTTGATGTATTGCCAACGCCAAACCCAAATCAATATTTTTCTCCACTAAGTGATGCTGGGAAAGAAGGCACTTCTTAAACAGAAAGCCTATTTAGGTGGGTTAGTAAGAAATGAAAGGAAACCACGGTGAAGAAGAACAAACATGCCGGCTGTGGTCTGCTGTGACAGGTCTTGCATGTCTAGTCCTCCTAGCCCTGGAAAAGTAGAGGCAGAGACACACAGGAGGCCTGGAGCCTGCTTTCACTCTCAGATGTCATTCATTTGTTCGTTTTTTTACTCATTCAACAGGGGTTTATTCATCACTACCTTGTATTGGGCATAGGACAGTGGAAAAAAACAGACAAACCTCCCTGCCCTCATGGAGCTCACATCCCAGGACAGGGAAAGAGAAAATAAATCAACGAATGTTATGTAAAATAAAATGGTACTTGCATTGGGCCTTGCCAGGAGGGGATCCCTTTCTGAGAAGGGTTTTTCCAGAGGACAAAACAACTGCTGGGGTTTTTGGTAAAACAGAACATATTCTACAGATAAGCGACACCTGGTGATAAAACTAGTTTCAGTCCAGTGCAGACAGCTCATGAGAATGGACAAGCTAATCAATGCATATCTGCTCCCTACTTTGTGAGGCGCCCCCCACCCCATGTAAAATGGAAACTTAATGTCAGCCAACCAGAACATTTCCTCTTTTGCTTCTGTGTTTGCCGTCTACGAGCTTCCCCTTTCCACCCTCGGTGGAGCTCCCTTCTGCTTTCTGAATGGACTGCTACAAGATTCATCAATCCCTCAACAGAGCTGTGAGATCCTAAACTGCATGAGAAGTTTTTCTTTTTTTAGGTCTTGGCTGTGGGTCACGTCTGACCAACTTTATTTCACCCTGTCATTTCGAGGCAGTTGTTTTTAGCTTGGAGCTCTGTATAGCAGAGAATTATGCATAGAGGAAGAGGTTAGAGCTCCTTGAGGAGCAGGCTGGTGGTGATGGTGGAAAGAGCCCAGCCTTTGGAACTCAACAGACCAGAGTCTGAATCTCTGCTCCGCTAGTTCCTTACGGTGTGACTTTGGGCCTTGGTGTCCTCGCCTTCTACTCTTCGTTCTTCAGCAGACACAACCTTCTAAAGCTGGCTTGGTGGGAGTTGCACATGCTTTAGTCTGACGAACCTAATTAAAATTATTCATCCTTCCTGTAACCGTCTGGTCTCTGTGTGTTCTTCTGTGCCTGCTTGTCTTTTCTTTAGGCGGCACCAGGAACCAATCCTTTGGCCGTACTGCAGCAGCAGCGTCTCTGGAAAAGCGTTGGGTGTGTGTAGTAACACCGAAAGGAGGGAAGCCACGGGCCCTAGAGACCAGGGAGAGGAAAAGGGGAGAGGGAGAGGGGGCCAGACGACACTGCAGAAAGACTGGGGAGAAAGTCAGAGGAGGAGAGAGAACAAAAGGCAAGAAGAGAGGAAGTAGAGAAAAGTCCAGAAGAAGGCAGGAGAAAGTTTGAGAAAGGGGGCTAGCGAGGAGGGTAAAAGAAGAGGAGACCGAGAGAGATACTGAACTGAGAGAGCTAGGAGAATTCGAGAAAGGGAGATAAAAAGGAAAGCAGATGGGGAAGGAAGCGGAGAGAAAAGGGGGAAGGACAGAGAGGAAGACATTGGAGAGAGCAAAGGCTGGGGTGAGCTGAAAGCGAGAAGTTTTTCTTTTATCACAACTAAACTATATAGCTTATCAGCGAGTCATAAGTGCCTTAGGGAAAATAAAGTAAGTAAACGAGGTAGGGAGTATGTTTGGGACCAATTTTAAATGGATAGTCGGAAGTGGCCTTGTGGAGTGCATGCTATTTGACTAAAGACCACAAGTTAGCAGCAAACCCTGGGGGTATCTGCGGAAAGTGTGTATAAGTAGAGGAAACAGCACATGCAGGGACCTTGAGGCAGCAGTAGGTCTAGAATATTCGGAAAACAGCAGAATGCCCATGTGGCGGGAGCAGAGTGGGGGGGGAGCAAGGGACTATGGAGGAGGAGTGAGGCCGAGAGGTGGCAGAGGGTGGGGCAGCCACTGGAATGACCGTGGACCATGGTAGGTCCTGGTAACAGTAATGGACAGACTATTGGCCCTGCCTTTTCAGAGTTTTTATTATAAGGGAGCATAGAGAGCTGCAAATAGCCAGCTCTGTGCAGAGAGAGAGAGATGTTTGAGAAGAGCGATGTGTGAGTCACCTAGAATGTCTTCCACCCCACTGCCACTTCACCACCTTCTCCTGAAAGCTCTCCCCTAGCTGGTGGGCTTCGGCTATCTGAGAACAGTGTTCAGGAAGAGGTCTATAAGGAGACATTCTGGGCGCAAATGGTCCTTTTGGGCCCTGAGAACTTCTCCACACCTCAGGAGAGGCCCTGCTGATTGGGGGCCTCCCCTAGTTTTCCACTGGAAGAGGCGATCAGAAAGGCAAAAAAGTGGGATGAGAGGGAGGGGTGAAGGCAAACAGTATATCGTGTGCTAGGGGTGAAGGGGCAGCCTTCATTGGAGAAACTTACAAGTCAAGGCCAGCAAGAGAAGGCTCACGTTTCCTCAAGGCACTGATGCCCAGACGGTGGAGTTATGCACGGAAGGAAGGCGCCTACTCAGGGGTGAGCGGAACAGGCAGGAGCAGAATTAACAGGCTAGACCTGGGGCCAGGCAGCCTGCGAGGAAATGCCAGCTGTGTAGGGAGCTCTCTAACAGTAGCAGCTGTTAGCACCTGGAGACCTTGTGAGAAGGTGGATTGTGGCTGCCGGGAGAAGGGGGACCCCAAGCCCGTGGGCAGTTGAATCAAAGCTCAACACCTCCTGTTAGGGAAGGGGGCCTCTTGTTCCCAGTCAGTCCATTGCCAGACTGGAGGCCAATTCATGGCCAGGGCAGGCAGGCTGGGCTTCGGCTTTGGCAGAGGGCCTTGCAGGCGCAGCACAGAGGCTGAGCAGGGACACGGGGTGGGAAGTGGATATATAATGTGGATGGGCAAAAGGATGAGGGGGACAATGAAAACTACAAATGACAAGAGAGGTGACATTGCGGTCAAATCAACAAGACTTGAAGCTTGACTAGTGAAGGAGGACAGGAATAAAGGAGTAGAGAGAGAAAAAAACTGCTCCAAGGTTTAGCTCAGTCCACTAATTGGGAGAATTGTGCTGTTAGTCAGAGAAAAAGAAAAGCAACTCTAAACAGACCAAGGCAGAAATCTGACAAGTTCAGTTTTAGGTCCATTGAGTCGGAGCTGCTAGTAAGCTCTTTTGACTTTGACACTTACTAGCTGTGTTATGATATTTATCTATGTGTCGGTTTCTTTATCTGTTAAATGGGAATAATATAGAACCTGTATCTTGGGGTTGTGATGAGGAAATTTTATGCATAGTACATGTTGCCCGTGTATACGATTGCCTGGCATACAGCAAGCAGCCAACACTGGTCGCCTTCTTTTATCTGGGTAGAAATGTCCAGGAGGAAGGTAGAACTGCACATCTGTTGCTTGGGCCTAGAGTGATTCTTTTGAAAAGGATTTATCATAAGATTGCTTTAAATAGAAAACTCTTCCAGTGCTTTTAAAAAGAGGATTTCATTTTTTTTTTTTTTTCATTTCACTTGCAACCTTGCAGAAATCTACTTAATGTGTTAAGTGAGGAGCCCCCCGTAGCTAAAATGAAACCACTTCACTCCCTCAATGAAGACACGGATTGTGACAAATCTCTTGAAAAAGCCGGCCTGGGCATGGAGGGGTCTGGAGGCAGGTGTGTCCTTGTGAGGGCTGGTGGCTGGGGGGAGGGGGGCGCGGGAGAAGTAGGTGAAAGCTCTTCGGGGCAGTTAGAAGTTAGAAGCGTGGAAGGTGTGGTGCCCGAGGACGAGGGAAGCGCGACCTGTTCCCACGGCGGCTGGACGGGCGTCCATCCCCAAAGAGAGTTCAGCATCCCAGCTCCTCCCTCCCTCCACGCAGGCCTGGGCCCAGCAGGCCCAGTCTGCAGCCAAGAAGACAGCAGCTGCTAGAGGCAGAGTCGCCTTTATTTTATTATTGGCCCCTCTGACAACAACATCCCTTTGTTTTTTTGTCAATCGCTAACTGTATTGGCTTTCTAGGGCTGCGGCAACAAAGTGCCACAATCCGGTGGCAATGGGTTGTCTCACTGCTCTGGAGGCTGGAAATCCAAAACGGAGGTGCCATGTGCCCTCGGAAACCTGCAGGGGAGAATCCTCGCTTGCCTCTTCTAGGTCCTGGTGCTTTGCCAGCCGCGGCTGGTGTGCCTTGAGGACAGCTGCTTCACTCTGCCTCCGTCTTCCCGCGGCCTCCTCTCCACCTTGGGTCTACTCCTCCTCTTGCAGGGCCGCCAGTCATATTGGATTAGGGTCCACCTCATTCAGGATGAGCTCAGTTTAACTTGATGACATGTGCCATCATGACCCTATTTCCAGATAAAGGTCAAATTCACAGGTGGGGGAGGGGTGTGTTAGGATTTCAACCTGTCTTTTTTTTTCGGGGGGGGGGGGGGCAGGATGCAATTCAACCCAAAACACTACTGTAGATGCACAGCTGCAGCAGTATGTGCGTTTAGTTAAGGAAGACTTCCTGGAGGAGGTGACTTCCTAAAGGAACACATTTGGACAGCAGCAGGAAGCAAGGGAGGGAGGGGAGAGAAGAGACTGCTGTGGTAGCAGGGATTTTCTGATCTTTTTAGGGGATTACAGAAGCCTCAGGAAAGGAAAGGAACTCATCCTGGGCAGAGGGTAGAGAGAGGAAGGCCAGGCCAGGAGAGGGGCAGAGAGGCATGAGGCTCCTGCACCTCATGACATCAGCTCAAGTCACTCCAAGGGTTAATGCCAGCCTGAGAGCCCAGCTGGAGTGGGCTATAGAGATTAGTTGCCCTCACCCAAGGAGCCACACAGGAAACTGCCTAATAAATCAGCTCCAGAATCCATCTGTAGTTTCATATTTTATTGACTTGAAACTTTTCTTTAACCAGTGGACCCCAGAACCAGGTAGTCTGTAAAATTAATTAATTAATTAATTAAAGGGGTCCAAAGCCAAATGAGGAACAAATTCCCTCCCTTGCTCCCCTGGCCCCCCTCCACTTCCTCCATCTCCAGCACTCCCCAACACTCCCAGTCACGATTTGGCCCTTTTCCTGCCAGCTCCCCCACCCTAGATGGATGAGGGCTGATTGATCAGGAAGGATTCAAGATGTGAGATTTATAGGAAGCGGGTGACAATTTATACCAGAAAAGTCTCTATCTGAGACGCATATGATTTATAAGTTTGTTTTCTAAAACACAAACATGGAGACCCTTGTAAATAACAGATTTCTATATTAACTTTCTGACGCAGCATCCCACCTATGAATGAGTGAACAACATTAAGTTCCCATTTAGGAAACAAGAGCCTAAACCCAGTGGATTGAGTTACCTGATTTATCAAATTCAGCCTGCCCCATAAATCAGAATCCAGTGCCAGGACTCGGTAGCGGCGTGACTATCCGGGCAGCTCGAGGTTTCCTCTTTGTGTGGTATCTCTTGCCTTCATCTTTCTTTATTTCCAAAAGGAAAAAAAAATGTTGCAACTGATTGAACTGAATGATTGATATGTCACTGCTGAGATTTATAAGGCTGGGCCCTGTTTCCAAGGCGGCCTCTTTATCCTTTCTCTATTCTGATGTAAGCTTGGCCCCTCACCTAGGATTTGCATGTGCCGTGTTCAATCCCGTTCACCCTCTAAGCTGCTTTATCCCTGGTCAAATCCTGTCCTCCCCTGAACCTTTACCTGGAGGAGAATCCCAGCCTATCCTTCTCAGGACTGTACCCCAGATTAATCCTATAAATGATGGTGCTCAGAGACTTAGCGCCCCAGAACATCAGCTCTGTAAAGGGCCTTGGGAAACCCCTCACATTACCAATGAGCACTGCAGCCCAGAGAGGTGGAGGGTCTGGCTCCAGGTCACAGGTAGGCAGGGGCAGAAGTGGGAACAGGAAGCCTGCATTTATTGATTCCTCATCTGGTGCTCTTTCCACCACATGGTGCTTCTTCAGGAAGCCCTTACTGCAGGGCCTAGGTAGAACCCTGAGATCTGTGGGACTTTCTCCAGGTGAGGCTGAGAGCGAGAGGCAGGAGCAGCAGCCTGAGCTATTGGGCGCTGGCGGTGATCACAACAGGGCCCCCGTACGCGCCCTCCACCCTGGCTCCCAGTGGCAGTGGTTGGCGATTGTCAGGATCCGCAGACCACCACTCCAGGGAGCAACCCTCGCCCTTCCAGGCTACCCCAAGGGGTGCAGCGTCCTCTCCAAGTCCCCTGGTCCTGCCCATCTGTCTAGGTCCCACTCTCGTCCTAGGACCTGGGCAAGGATGACGCCTTCAAGGAGTATTGCTTAGTCCTTTTGCCCTTTCTTATCTCCTCCTTCTCTAACTTCCCATAGCACTTGTCACTAACACGTGGTATCAGTGGTCCTACTAAGCACTTAACCACATGCTGCTTTGTGATACCATCTGTGTTGTTAGTGAGGCAGGGCCTCATGGCAGCCTCCTTCGGTGGGGCTATGTGGCCGGTTCTGGCTGACGGATTGGCCAAAGCAGGTAGGAGCTGGCATGCCACCCCCGTGTCCACCTGCCCCTGCTGTGGTGGCCCTGGAGACCACAACTCCCAGTAACGTCGGTGCAGTACGCAGGACGCTCACCTAACCTGCATCCGACTTTACATAGACAGTAAATAACATTTACTGCGTTGAGGCATTGAGGTTTGGGGATGTATGTGTTATTGCCGCATGCACTCTATCCTATACTGACAAATCAAAACAGTTACTGCTGCCAGTCCCAGGCCTGCCACAAATTGGTGAAAAGCATTTTCCCACTTCTGGGCCTCAGTTTCTTCGTCTTTAAAAAGAGACCATTAAACTAGACGATACAAATAATCACTACTATATATTTCACAAGTGCTAGATGCCGGGAAACGTGCTAAGTGCTTTACAAACACTAATACATTGAATCTGGCAACTACTCTGAGATTGATTTCATTATCCCCTTAGAGCAGAGGTTCTTAACCAGGGGTCCATGGGCTTGAATTGAAATTTAGGGAAAAAAAACAACATTCTTCCTGTGGGGACGTGTTGGTGCGAGTGTGATGTATTTATTAAATAATACACAGTGTAGTGTGGACTTAGTAAGGGGTCCGTGGTTTTCACCTGACTGGCAAAGGGGTCCGTGGAACAAAAAAGGTGAAGAAGCCCTGCCTTAGAGTGAGGAACCTGATTTGGGGCAGGCTTGGTGGGAGGGGTGTACAGCAACTCCTCCCAGGGCACACATCAGACCCTGTTGCCCCATATACTCACCACTGTGTTTTATGATCACTCAAAATCCCTCAAGCACAACTTCTAGAACATTCCTATTGATCCTTACCTCTCTGCTTGCACACATACCTCTCAACTCCCATTGTAAGCGTGACGGGCTGTTGTTGCTTATGAACACCCCCCTTCCCCTGGCTCTAGAACCTAGAAGAGGGTGAACATTGAGTAGATGTTTCACAAATGCTTCCTGAATTGAATTGTACAACCCTGAACTCAACTCAGATAAACATATCACCTGCTTGGCAAATCTGACTCACACAGTGAGATTGCATTATGACGAAGACGATGAAAACCCAGAGTCACTCGGCCTGGTGATTTGATAGGCGTCCTTCACTCCTGCGGCACAGAGTCAACGTGCAGCTTCTGTATGAAAAGCCTGTGTGGTGGAGGAATGCAAGCCACGGCCTCCGCTCTCTGGGAAATCAGGCTTGCCGGTGAGTGGGCTTTACCTGAAGGCACTAAAGTGAGGGAGAAGAGTTCCGTGGATTATGGCTGCCAGTCGTGTGCTGGTAAGTGTTCAACAACTGGCTCTCGGGGATGGGGTGTGGAGGAGTGGGGAGCTCTGCTTTGTAGTGTTCGCCATTTTCTGTGGTGTAAATATTCATACCGTGGCTGATTTCAAGCTACCAACATGATATCACTGAACCCGGAGCTGGATATGCACAGTTGGCTCTGGAGATCTGGAGGCAGTATGAGTAGGTCCTAGTACCCCCGCTGCATACAGCATTTGATGGTTACTTCACTTCCCTCCAACTCCACTGAGATACAAATCAGAGAATCTTTGGCAGCAAGAGAAATATAGATGAGCTCTAAGGAAGAACTGTCTCAGGGTTGAAGAATATTAGATACTAAGGGTATATGTGAAATGTCCTTCTGTGAGCGAAGGTTTTTGAAGGCAGAGAAAGAGAACCGATTCTCATCTGTCTAGGCTGGTTTATGTCCCGGCCTGCCTGAAGGCAAATGGATGGACCAGGTGACCTCCAAATGTCATCCTCAGCCTATGGGTTGTGTGATGCAGCCAGAATTCACTCCTAGCTTTCTTCCACCACTAGGAACACTTCAGGCTTTCTGTGGACCAAGTCAACATTTCCAGCACCCCAGTGAAATGCTATTGGCAAATATTCTCTGCAAAGTTGCTGACCTAGTATTGATCAGGTTAATTGTGGCCAGTGGGATACTCAGCTGCCAGGGGAATTTCTAAGACTCTTGAGTCCACTGCTCTGGAGGATGCAGACTACAAATGACAGCTTCTAGCTCCTAAGGACGGCAAGTAGGCCTGCGTGTACTAGACCCCTCTCCGGGGGCACTCAGGCTCTGAGAAGTTCCCTCCACCCCCCACCACCCCCCAAGCCCTGCTCCCCTCCCCAGCCAATCACAGGAGCTCAGCAATTCCCTTGTTTAGTACTCCATCCCTTCCTGTGTATTCAACTCCTGAGAGGTAGCAGATAACATCGCAGGCTCATGCTACAGCTCAGAGAGGTCAGAGAGCAGCCTGCCACGAAGGAGGAAGGTGTGGACAGGGGCTGTTCATTCCCCACACAGGAAGCTTCAGAGAGAATGGCGACCACTGTCTCTGTGACCAGCCCCCACTGACAGGAACCAGGGTTCTTCCATTAAAAACTCTGCTTCCAGTGGGTCGCCATTTCTACTATTTACCGAGGCCTATGTAAATAATGCATCAAGGATCAGTTAGTTGCTTGGTTCCTAATCCTGCCTTCAACGAATTTGCTGGTGAACTTGAAATAGTCATTTAGCTTTTCTGCGTGTCTAATGTTCCATCTGCCCCATGCAATGATAATGCTTGCCAAGCTATTTTGTAGGGTTCCAACCTTTGCCCAGTGCCTAAGTTTTGACCTGAGGAAAATCGGTACATCTCTTTGTCCATCTGTCACCTCAGAATAGCCCTGAATCAAAGGATTGTTGCTCTGAGAAACAGGAGTAGACCCTGGGCCATTCGACATTGTTTCTGAAATGTGTTTCGTCCCTTGGAAGCCAGCCTCACCAGGCCCTGGGCAGCCTGCTTCTCCTGACTGGGGAAGTGGTTCCTGTCAGTGGGGGGTGGTCACAGAGACTAAGCAGTCACCAGGCTTTCACTCGGATCTCTCTCTCCTACCCACTCAAAGCTTAGCACGCCTCTGCAGAGCCAACTCTGCTTTAATAAGTACCACTCATATTCTCCCCCTGACCCTCTCTCCATCCTGATCTCTCAATTTCTCCCAAATACCTTAGTTCTACCATTTATCCATGCACCCACCATTTGTCTACCCATCCATCCATTCATCCATCCATCATCCATCCATAAATGTGCTCATAATTATTTATTGAAAGTCTACGTATACCAGACACTCTGTTAGAAACTAGAGCTTCTTTAGGTCTAGTCTAGTATTAGTTAACAGCAATAACTTTAGAGTCAGACTAACAGGTTCAAATACAGGCTGTGCCACTTTCTAGCTATGTGGTCTTGAGTCTGTTACTCACCTCCCTAAACCCTGGTTTCCCCATCTGTTTGAGGTTATACTGGATAGTAAATAAAATACTAATGCATATAAAACAGCACAGTGCTTGGAGGCTAACAGGTACTTGACAGCGTACTCTTAAACTCTGTAGAAGAGACAAAGGTAAGTATGATGCCAGCCCTGACCTCAGAGAGCCTGTATTTGAGTTCCAGTGTCTGATTGTCTGGCAGATTGGAATATTTCAACCAGGGAAGCCAGTCAAAATGAACACGAGTATTTTCATCCCTTATCCTGCTCCTCTTTTCCCTTCCTTCTCTCCTTATACCGCGTGGGATATGGGGGCTTTGTAAGTGTCTCCTTGCCTTGACTGAACTGTATTTTCTGGAATTCCCTTCCTGTATGTTTCTGGTTAGAAAAAGCTACAAAGATATTTTCCTGCAAGAATTGGAGGGTGGAAGTGAAACAGTAGCCACTGTATTTTGTACATTCAGAAGACTGGGGTAGGAGCACTTTTTAGCTCACACATTTTGGGCCTTAGCTGCCAATTCCTCTCTTTGGAGCATGGCAGCAGCAGGGCCTGTAACTGCTCCACCTTCTTCAGCTTCTCTGACTCCTGGGCCAAGTGTGTGATGAAGGGGTGCCACCTTCCCTTTAGGATACCTGTTTCCTCAAGGTTGGAGGCAGCGGGAATGGACACAGATTCCAGCCCATGCTCCTGGGTCCCAGCGCTTCTTGTGGGCTCCAGCTCATCCTCACTCTC
Organism: Tolypeutes matacus; assembly: GCA_026826555.1. Taxonomy (NCBI): domain Eukaryota; kingdom Metazoa; phylum Chordata; class Mammalia; order Cingulata; family Chlamyphoridae; genus Tolypeutes; species Tolypeutes matacus. Next base: position 20,808,952 of record JAKSZT010032012.1, on the reverse strand, counting down.
CCCAATTTACATCCTCTTCCCTTCCCGACTGCCTGCCCTGTGGGCTGCAAGCTCCAGCAACAGATGACTGTCCAACCCGTCCCCGCCCTCCAAAGACTGTCCAATCTGTCCCCACCATTGCGTGAGGTCCAATCCTACACGCACACACAGACACACACACACCCTCCTGGTGGTTCCGCTTCTCTGACTAAACCCTGACTGGCTAGCTGTCTTCTTGAAGAATCTTCTTTCACATGCCACTCAGCTAATATGTGTCTCTCCTCCCCTGGGGATGGGGAATATTTTTAGACTGATTCCTAAAACCCCATAGAAGGACTTCTCAGAGAGAAATGTTGCTTAACCCCTCCCCACCCCCAGTGCTACCCCACCCACCACATCCCACATCATCCTCGTACTCCCATTCTGGAACTTGCCTTGCCTTCTCTGCAGACTCTGGCTTTCTTGTTTCATGTCATGTCCTTACAACCATATTTATCCTGCATAGGAATTACGATAACAAAGTCAGATCTTGAAAACGACTAGATATCCCCAATGCTAGTTGAGAGACTACCATTTCTAGGAGCTACAATGAGGCATAAAGGCAGGAATGCCAATTTACCTCTTTTGAGACTTCCTAATTGTTGGCCTCTCCAGGGTTGTCCATGATCCTCTTCTCTTTTGGTTCTACCCTCTCACCCCTGTTGGTCTCGTCTACTCTTGTATCTCACAAATTTCTATCTCCAGGCCTTTCATCGTCTGACTATCTCCTGGAACTTTTCACTTGCCTCCTTCTCCTGCCCCCGTGTCAGTTTATCCTGTGGCAGCCTTATTTCTGCTGTATGCAAGGCTCCGCCCACCGTACCACTCACCAAGGCTAAAATCTTTGACACTTGCTTCTTCATTAGTGCCCACCCACACGTCATTTCCAACCAGCTGTCTGTGGTCCTGCCCTTTCACTGTCCTGGCTAATATCTCCCGTAGGCACTTCTTCCTCTCCAGGCCCATGGGATTAAGCCTAGTTTAGGTCTTCATTCCCTCTCCCAGGATGTATTTTGATAGTGTTTTTCTAACTGGGCTCCTTGATTCCTGTGTCTCCCCTTCCTTGTCCTTGTTATACATCACTAGCAGATTAATTCTCCCCAAAATGCAACTCCAATCTTACTGTTCCCCCACTCAAAAACTTTTAATTCTCTCCATTTCCTGTTGAATGAATGAAAAACTCCTTACCTTAGCATTCAAGGCCTTATGCAGTTTGACCTCTACCCACTCCTCAGTCTTATTTCCGTTGTTCCCCAACATGCATCCAGTAATTCCACCCACAGAACTGTCTGTGGTGCCTCAAGATGCCCCCTGTTTTCCCACCTCCCAACCTTTGCTCACGCTCTTATTCCCACCCCTTTCAAATTTCCTATCATTGTCTATAAAATCTCACCCATTTTTCAAAAATCTATCTGAAATACCTCCTCCTCACGAAACTGTTTCTGAACCCTCCCTATTTGGCCCCCATAATGCTTAGTCCATCTCCGGTGGCACTCACCTCAGCTTCTCTGATTACTGCCTGTGTCCTTGTCTCATATCCTGTATATGTTTATAAATTCTTTGACAGCCAGGCCACAGCTTCTTAATCTTTCTATCCCCACAATGCCCACCACAGTCGCTTGCACATAAATACTTGTTAATTCAACCAAGCTGTTTCCCCCACCAACCCTATTCCCATTCGATCTCACTCCATGTGTCAAGGTTGTTGATTTTATTACCAGGAAATCATCTGCATATTCCTGCCTGTTTTGCTCACCGTGCTTGATGCCTCAGATTTAAAGGTAAGTTAGACTTTAGACTGGCTTTTAAATATCCCCAACTGATTATACTACTGCAGCTGATGCCTGTAACATTTATTTATAACTTTGCAAAATTGGCCAGTGGTTAAGATATATAAACCCGAAGGGGGCTCGTGCATTTCCAATACATTAAGGTACATTTAAAACATGCTGTGTCTTATCAGGGGCTTTAAAATACACATTACCGGCAGGAGCTGGGAGGACGGGAGCAGGGTAATTGGCTAATGAGAATTCTGAAGAGTGACTGGAAATATGGCAGAACTGCCCTTTGAGAACTGTGCTCGCACCTATTAATGAACTTTATCCACGGCTCTAAAACACAGCCCTGTGTTTCAAACACAAGCCCAGGAGGCTCTGCAACACGGATGCTGTTGCGTTAATTCACACCTAGTTATGGTGACTGGCACCAGCCTTCAACACTGGTCAGAAGAAAGCTGCTGCAAAGTCCTAGAATAATTACTAAGGCTGGATTTATTTTATACCAGGTGCCAGGTGTTAATATGAAGGACATGTTTTTCTAACTCAAAGCATGTGCATGTACTGGGGGAGGTGCAGTTGTTTGCGTGTTCACAATCATGTGTGAGCACGTGACTGCATGCACGTATATACCCTGTCACTTACGAAGGACCGTGTCAGAAGAGAAAGGGGAATGGTGTGGGAATCAGTGACTATCAGGCCTGAAACAGTAATCTAGATTCCAGATAGGGTCTCCCATGGTTCATGGGCCTGCAGTCAATATTCAGATCAACAATAGCCTGAGTCTAAGTCAGTAAAGACTGGCAAGTTGGGAAACAGTTGAACTTGTTTCCCAAAGAGCAAGCATTCCCTTTCTAATGGAAGGGAAGAAGGCAGCTTCCCATTGAGACTCTGCATGGGGTTTATCCAGAGGAGGCATATCAAGCTAGATTGCCAAGCTGCAGTTGCGTCATTTTGAGTGGTTTGTTCAGCTTTCAATGACATTGCTGAATGTCCTCCGCCATCTAATTGGATGGGCTCCCAACAGCCATGCTTGTCAATCTGGCCAGCATGGTGGTCACAGCTGACTATATTGGGGTGGACACCTGGTCTAATTAGTTTAAATGATTTCCATTGCTGTAACTGCCACCTCCGTGGCTGATGCCTCTGTATCTCCCACCTATCTCCCTGCAAGTTAAGATTTTTATATCCAATAGTCCACTGAACAGTCAGATCTACTTGAATGTCCCACAGATACCTGATACAGCAGGTCCAAACACAACCTATCTTTTTCTTTCATCTCCCATATGTAGACAACTGGCTCTACTGATTTAACTTTCAAAATATTTTTTCATTCGTTCCCTCCATCTCCATCTCTAGTTTAGGCTCTTTTCCTGGACTCCTGCAGCAACCTCCCAGCTGATCTCCAGACTTGTCTACCTTGAGTCTATCTTCCACATGAATTTAGCCTAGTCTGATCTAAACTATAAGGTGGCTTTCCATAAGATTGTTTTTTAACTTTTTAATTTGAAATACTTTTGAACCTACAGGTCAATTACAAAAAAAAAAAAAATAATACAAACCCCATATAGAGAACTCCAGGCAACTCCTAATCCCCCCAGTTAGCCAGATCCACTAATATTAATATTTTGCCACATTTTCCATATCATTCCATGTATCCATATATCAATCCATTCAGTTATCTATTGATCAATTTATCTGTCTCTGTCTTTTTATCTACCTATTTATGATTCTGACTTCTGAACACCTGAATGTAGGTTGTATACATAATACTTCTAGAACACTTAATACTTCCATGTGCATTTCCTAAGAACAAGGATATCCATTTATGTAACTACCTTAAGTGCAGTTTTCTAGTTCAAGAAATTTAACATTGATATAAAGCTTACAGTCTATATTCCAACTTTTCATAGGTTCCAATAACGTTCTTTTGAGTCTTTTTGCCTCCCTTATTAGGTATCATCCAGGGTCACATATTGCATTTAATTGCCATTTCTCTTTTGTTGCTTCTTTTTTTTTTAAATTCTGGGAACATGTATACACCATAAACTTTCCCATCTCAACAACTCCCAAGCATATCATTCAATGGGATCAATCACATTCACAATGTTGCACTACCCTCACCACTTTTCTTTACAAAAACTTTCCCATCTCCCCAAACAGAAACCCTACAACCATTATGCATTGACTCTACATACTCCTTGTACCATGACCTTGGCAGCCAATATTTTACTTCCTGTCTCGATGAGCTTGCATAGTAAAGTAAAGCCTCATTGTAGTTACCATGAGGCTTAAATTTAACATCCTAAATAGATAACAGTCTTATTTGCTTTGACACCAACTTAACTTCAACAGCATTCACAAACTATGTTCTTATACACCTCCATCTCCCTACCTTTATGTAGTTCTTGTCACAAATTACATTTATACATTGAGTCCAAATCCACTGATTGATCATTACATTTTATGCATTTGCCTTTTAGATCCTGTAGGAAGTGAAAATATACTAGTACTGGCAAGTATATTTTCCCATGCTGTTACCCTTACCAAAGATCTTTACTTCTTCATGCAGCTTCGATCTCATCTATTGTTCTTTCTTTTCAATCAACGGAACTCTTCTTAGCATCTCTTATAGGACCAGTCTAGTGGTGATGAACTCCCTCAGCTTTTGTTTATTTGGAAATGTCTTAATCTATCCCTCATTTTTGAAAGACAGGTTTGCAGAATATTGAATTCTTGGTTGAAATTTTTTGCTTTCAGCATTTTAACTATATTATCCTACTGTCTTTTTGCCTCCATGATTTCTGATGATAAATTGGCACTTAATCTTATTGAGATTATCTTGTACATGAAACATTGCTTCTCTCTAATGGCTTAGAACTCTTGCTTTACCTTTGGCAGTCAACAGTTTAATTATAATATGTTGCAGTGTGGGTCCATTGGGTTTTTATTCTGCTTGGAGTGTGTTGAGAATCTTGGATGTGTGTATTTGTGTCTTTCTTTAAATTTGAGAAGTTTTCAGCTATTATTTCTTTGAATATTCTCTCTGCCTCTCTCTTTTATTGTCTTCTGGGACTCCCACAATGCATGTGTTGGCATACTTGGTGTCCCACAGGTTCCTCAGGTTTTGTTCACTTTTCTTCATTCTTTCTTCTTTCTGCTCCTCAGACTGGATGATCTCAATTGTTTTCTCTTCAAGTTCTCTGATTATTTCATCTGACAGCTCCAATATGCTGCTGAACCCCTCTAGGGGATTTTTATTTTCTGTTACTCTAGTCTTCAGCTCCATTTTGGTTCCTTTTAATAATTTCCATCTTTGTATTGATATGTTGTTTGTGTTCTTTTATCATTTTCCTGATTTCTTTTAGTTCTTTTTCCATTTTTTCCCTTTAGGTCTTTAAGCATATTTAGGACCATTTTTTAAGTCTATGCCTGGTATGTCCCAGGTCTGATCCTCCTCACTGATGGTTTCTAATGCTTTTATCTTCTTTGCCTGAGCCATTGTATATTTCTTTGTATATTTTGTAATCTTTTGTTGAAATCTGGACATTTTGATATTTTAATGTATTATCATTGGAATGCAGACTTTGAGGTGTCTGTTCCTTAAGCTTATATCTACTAGTGTTATGACAAAACTTTTCTTAAATTCTAGGAGATAACAAAGAAAAAAGAAAATACCAAACTACAATGAGATATCATTTCACACCTTACATAATGGACATTATTATATATGTAAAAAAAAAAAAAAATCAAACAACAACAAAACAAAACAAAAAACCCAGAAAACTACAAGCTGGAAAGGATGCAGGGAAATAGGAACACTCCTTCACTGTTGGTGGGAATGTAAAATGGTGCAGCCTCTGTAGAAGATAGTTTGGTGGTTCTTCAGGAAGCTAAATATAGAACTGTCATATGATCTGGCAATCCTGCCTCTAGGAATATATTCAGAAGAACTGAAAGCAAGGATGCGAACAAACATTTGCACACTGATGTTCATAGTAGCATTATTCACAATCGCTGAAAGATAACAGCAAGTCAAGTGTCCATTAACCAATGAATGGATAAATAAAATGTGATATATACATACATTGGAATACTATTCGGATGCAAGAAGAAATGAAGTCAGGGTGACAACATAGATGAACTCTGAGGACATTATGTTGAGTGAAATAATCCAGATACAAAAGGACAAATATTTTATGGTCTCACTAATATAAACTAAATATGATGAGTAAATTCATGGAGTTAAACTATAGAGTATAGGTTACTGGGAGACAAAATGTGGGTTGAGAAAGGGGAGCTGATGCTGGATGTATGTAGTATGTTTTATAAGGTGGATTATAAATATGTGGAAATGGATAGAGCTGATGGTAACACATTATAGTGAGTCTAACTAACACTGCTGATTTTTAAATATAAATGTTGCTGAAAGGAGCAGTCTAGGGAGGTTAATGCAATTGAAGGAAAGCTAGAGGATAATCTAGAGAATTATAACAATGATTTCAGTGGTTCATGATTATTGTGGTTAACAGTACAAATACAAGAATGTTCCTCTATTATAATGTGTTAAGAATATGGAGATACATGGGGGAAATACAACTAATATAATGTATAGACTATAGTTAACAGTAATATTGTAATATTTTTACAGCAATGACAAAGAAGGTACTATATCAATGTTAAGGGTCAATAATGGGGGAGTAAAAGGGAGTATGGGATTTTTCCTTTTGGAATAATGAAAATGTTCTGAAATGGACTGAGCTGATGACAGCACAACTCTGTGATGAAACTGAGAGCCACTGAGAGTACACTTTGGATGGATTGGACAAGGCAGGGGACTGTATAATACAGTGAACCCTGCAGTGAATGATGGACTGTTTACACAGATAACGAATGTCCCCTCTTCCCTAGGACAGTCTTGAACATTGTATTATATGTCCTACAGCCAGGAGTCCCTTGCCCCAGGCAACCACAACTTGACTGCTCTTCCACAGTGTTCTGTAGAAGAGCTCTGTCAGCTGCCTCCTACAGATGGGGCAACTTCTAGAGTGATGAATCTGCAATGAGTGCCCTGGTTCAGTACCTCAGGGCTTCACCAGTCAGATGGGGCCAGGCAGGTATGCTCCTAATATATGCATGAGGGTTACTTTACTCCCTCTGGCACCTGGACCAGGAGCTCACACTGGGAACAAGGGCTAATTCCATGCTAAGCCAGTAAGGGGATGGGGAAGGTGCCAGCCAGGGAATCACGAGATCCTACCTCTTTTAAGATCCTACATCTTGATTCTGCACTTGCCCTTTTACTACAATCATTTAACTGTTTTCTGGAAGTTTGAGAAGGTTGTTTCTGCCAGTTCATGCTGTTTGTTCAATCCTTCAATGGAAGGATGAGGCCCTGAAGCTTCTCACTCTCCCATCTTGATTGGAGAAGGGCTACAGTATCCCCAAATATTTTTTTTTTACTTTTTAATTTAATTTTTCAATTAAAGATATTTTAAGTTTACAGAGAAACCATGTAAAAAATACAGCAGTCCCATATACCACCCATTATTAACATTTTGCATTATTGTGCTACCTATGTTACAATTGATGAGAGAATATTATAATTGTACTATTAACTATAGTTCATAGTTTACATTAGGGTGTGTTTTTCCCATATGCCACCCTATTATTAACACATTGCATTAGTATGGTATACTTGTTATAAATCATGAAAGAATATTTTATAATAATTCTATTATTAACTATAGTCCATCATTTACAATATGGTTCATTGTGTTGTATGGTCTTATGTTTCATCTTTTAATTTTTATTCCATTAACATATATAAGACCTAAAATTTCCCCTATTATAATCACAATGTTGTGCTACCATTACCAATGTAATAGTTTGAATTTGATGAATCCCAAAAAGATATGTTCTTTCTATATGCAAAATGCATTCATTACATCACCATATTTTAAAAGCCTGAAATCATTTCAGTAACAATGTTAAGTATAATATCTCATAAAGATAAGTTATGGCATCCAGTGTGTCTTGGGGCAAAGTTTCCCCTCCTGGTGTAGACCTGGGAAATTTAGAAAAGAGGTTATCTGCTTCCAATATACAAAGGAGGGACAAACATAGGTAAATATTTGCATTACCATAAGGAGAAATTGAAAGGAAAACAGTCATCATGGGTCCCAAACACTTCCAAAAACCTGCAGGGCATACTCCATTAGATTTCAGTCTCAAAGTCATCTCTAGAATGATGTCTTCTTCTCCTCAAGGCCTCATGGGGACCCACTCCTTTCATAAGCTTGCCTATCAGCTATCTTCTTGGTTCCACCCTCATCAATCATATGGGTGGTGGCCAAGCTCCAGACCCACCCTTTAAGAACATTGGGGGATACTTGCCCCAATCTCTGGGGAACAGTCTCAACCCCCTTAGTACAGTGGGGTGGTGGCAACATTCTCCCTAGTTTCTGGTATACTAGATCTCAGAACACTAAGGTCATGACTAACTCTCTCTAATATTCCAGGAATGTGTTCCACCCTCTATGTAGCCTGGGGCAGCCACTCTCTCCCTAAACAATGGGCTAGAAGATCCACCCTCTTCAACTGCCAGGACAAACTCACCCTGGACAAATGCACCAAAGGTGGGGTACCTTTCCTGGTCTGAGAAAATGTCCCAAGTCCAGACCTTGGTTTCCATGGTTTTATTCTTGAAGCCATTTTTCCTTTTATCTCTCCCCTCCTTGGCCCTTTTAGTCTAAGCTGATGGTAATTTTGTTCATACAGATCTCACAAACAGCTTGTTGGTTTAGCATGTAGGAAACATGGGGTCCAAGCCATCAGAGAGTAAGACTTTCCACAAGTCCTTCCTGGATAACTGCAGTTCCAATCCTAACTTACAAGGAAGTGGTTGGCTAGTTCCAAATTTAGTTAAGTCCTCACACAGGGCACTATCTTCTGGGGGCTTGTTTCCCAAACCATCAATTTCTGGTTTCTTTGTGCTTAGCAATTCAGTTGTCAGCTTATCTCTTTCCTCTCACGTTTCACTATAAGCTGCAGGGGAAACCAGCTGCATTTTCCACATTTAATTTGGACATCTTCTCAGCTAAATGTCCAAGCTTGTTATTTTCAAATTCTGCCTTCCACTTAACATTGGGAGTCAATTTTACCAAGTTCTCTGCCACTTTAAAGCAAGGATCGCTTTCCTTCAGGATACAGTAATCATTTCTTTCTAAGTCTTCATCAGAGATAACTTTAGGGTCCATATTCCTACCAACAGTCTCTTCCATGCAATCTAGGTCTTTTCTGTCAAGCATCTCAAAATTCCTCCAAAAAATACTCCTTATCCATATATAAAGCCATTCCAACATTTTTCGTAATTGCAAAGCAGCAGGACCCTGGTACCAATTTCTGTCTTAGTTTGCCACAGGGCTGCTGATGCAAAGAACCAGAAATGAGTTGGATTTTATAATGGGGGGATTTTATTTGGGGTAAAAGCTTACAGTTCTGAGGCCATGAAATGTCCAAATCAAAGCATCATCAGAAATGCTTTTCTTTTTTTGGAGTGAAAAGGCTAGTTGCTATTTTTAAGTTTATTTCTGAGTTGCAAAGATTATTTCCTCTTCCCCATGTTTTCAGAATGTCCTGTATTCCCCCATTCAATCTTGGCTGCCACAACCAGACAGACAGAAAGTGCAAGGAACTTCTTTTTCTTGCATCTGTAGTGGAAACCTTAGCAGCAGACATTAACTGCTCCAGGTCTGTCAGAGATGCATCAGAAATGCTTCCTCACGGGGGTCGGATGTGGCTCAACTGGTTGGGCGTCCGTCTCCCATATGGAGGGACCCGGGTTCGATCCCTGGGACCTCCCGGTAAAAAAAAAAAAAAAAAGAAATGCTTCCTCACCAAAGTCAGATATCCTACTACATGGCAATCAGGCAAGATGGCAGGCCTACCAATCTCTCTCTACTTTCTCTTTTAATTCAGCTGTGGTCGATCAGTCATCTCTCCCCAGGCCTCAGCTCCTTGAGCCTCTTGGGGCTACTCTTCTTGAGCTCAGCTGTGGGCAAACCTGGAGTCTTCTCTCACATGGCTGGATCAAATATGGCAGCTTTCTTTCTTTCTGTGTGTGTGTCTCTCTCTGTGTATCCATTTTTATCAGACCCAGGAAGAGGGCAGAGACTCAAGATGACTCACACCTCACTTCATAGTCCAATCAAAAGGGTCTCACACCCACAGAAATGGATTAGTTCAAAAAGATAATCTTTTGGAGAGGGGGGGATTCAGAGGGTGGAAAGTTTAAAAAGAAACATAAGGAAATTTTCAGGATGAAAGGCACAATAATGGGGACTAAAACACTAGTGGCATAACTAACACTGATTTGTAAATGCATTGGCGGCTGAAAGGGATAGCCTGTATTGAAAGGAAACTAGAGAATAATCTAGGGAGTATATAACATGGTGATTTCTGTGGTGGATGAAGTTTGTGGTTAATAGTATAAATATAAAAATGCTCTTTTTTTACAAAGTGCTAAGAATATGGTGATACTCAGGAATATTAGAACTAATGTAACTTATGGCTAACAGTTAACAATAATATTGTAATATTTTACAGAAATTCCAAGGAGATATTTTTTCAATACTAAGGGACAACAATAAAGGCAAATAAGGGGGTATGGGATTTTTCCTTTTGGAGTAATGAAAACATTCTAGTATCGACTGAGGTGATAACAGCACAACTCTGATGAAAATGAGAGCCACTGAGTATATACTTTGAATGGATTGTACAAGGCATGGAGCTGTACAACACGGGGAATCCAGTGGTGGATGATGGACTGTGGTTAACAGAACAAATATGAGAACATTTTCTCCTGAATGATACCAAATATATAATATTAACATATGATGTTAATAATTGAATGGGTTGGGGGGAAATACACCAAATGTAAGATATAGGCTATAGTTAGTAGTAATATTTTGATGTTGGTCTTTCATAGTTTGTAACAAATGTTTCACAACAATGCAAGGTGTTGGTGGTTGGGAGATGTATGGGAGCCTTGCATGATGATAGGCATGATGCTTTGTAGATTCACAAATTTTACTATACACTTATTGTTTATGTATATTCATGTATGAATGATATACTTCAAAATTTTTTTAGTAAAAAAAAATAACTCTAGAGGCATACAACAACAGATTTGAACAGGCAGAAGAAAGAATCAATGAACTAGAAGAAAGGACCATCAAAATCATACAGACAGAAGAATAGATAGAGAAAAGAATAGAAAAAATTCAGCAGGGTCTCAGGTATTTGACAGACAGCGTGAAGCATACAAACATACACACCATGGGCATCACAGATGGAGAAGAGAAGGGAAAAGAGGCAGAAAGAATATTTGAGGAAATAATGGCTGAAAACTTCCCAACTGTTATGAAAGACATAAATCTATATGTCCAAGAAGCTCAATGTACTCCAACAGACCTACTCCATGACACATACTAATAAGAATGGCAAATGCCAAAGATAAAGAGAAAATTCTAAAAGGAGCAAGAGAAAAGCAATTTATCATGTACAATGGATCCTCAACAAGACCAAGTGCTGATTTCTCTTCAGAAACCATGGAGGCAAGAAAACAATGGTATGATAAATTTAAGGTACTGAAAGAGAAAAATTGCTAGCCAAAATTTCTTTATCCAGCAGAACTGTCTTTCAAAAATGAGAGATACTTCAAAATATTCACAGATAAACAGAAACTGAGAGAGTCTGTCAACCAAAGGCCTACCCTACAAGAACTAATAAAGGGAGGTCTGCAGGTTAAAAGGAAAAGACAGGAGAGAATGGCTTGGAGTAGTGTGAAGAAATTAAGATCTTTAGTAAAGGTAACTAAAAGGGTAAATGCAAAATCCAATAGTACTGTATACTTAATATACAGCTCTACTCTTTAATTCCTCTAAGAGTTAGGTATCCTACTACATGGCAATCAGGCAAGATGGCAGGCCTACCAATCTCTCTCTATTTTCTCTTTTAACTCAGCTGTGGTCAATCAGTCATCTCTCCCCAGGCCTCAGCTCCTTGAGCCTCTTGGGGCTACTCTTCTTGAGCTCAGCTGTGAGCAAACCTGGAGTCTTCTCTCACATGGCTGGATCAAATATGGCAGCTTTCTTTCTTTCTGTGTGTGTGTGTGTGTCTCTCTCTGTGTATCCATTTTTATCAGACCCAGGAAGAGGGCAGAGACTCAAATGAGAAAAGGATCTGTCGGATACATCACAATAGATCAACTATACAGAAAATGAGGTTGCAATGAAAGAAAAGAGGAGCAAAAGAAAAGATATGAAATATAAAAACCAAAAGACAAAATGGCTGAGGTAAGTACTGTCTTTACAGTAATAACTGAATATTCATGGATTGAACTCCCCAATAAAAAGACACAAATTAGCAGAAGAGATTAGAAAGTATGCTCCAACTATATGTTGTTTACAAGATACTCACCTTAGACCCAAAAACACAAATAGGTTGATAGTGAAAGGATGAAAAAAGATATTCCATGTAAATAGTAACCTAATAAGAGCTGGGGTAGCCATACTACTGTCAGACAAAATAGACTTTAAATCAAAACTTGTTACAAGAGGGAAAGAAGGGCATTATATTTTAATAAAAGGGTCAATCCACCAAGAAGAAATAACAATCATAAATATTAATGCACCTAACCACAGCACCTCAAAATACTTGAGGCGAATACTGGCAAAACGGAAAGGAAGCAACAGACACTTCTACAATAAGAGGTAGAACATCAGTACATCATGCTCATCAATAGATAGAACACCTAGAAAGAAGATCAATAAGGGAACAGAAAACTTAAATAATATGATAAATGAACTACACATATCATTAATTCTGCCACATGCTTTTGGTAAAAATTATTTAAACACTTTGAGCCTCTGTCTCCTCATTTCAAAATGGAGTTATAATTTCTGCCACACAAGGTTATTCTGAGGATTAAGTTGATGGGTGTGAAGCTCTTAGGACAGTGCTTGACACCCGGTAAATATTCAGTAACGACAGGTGTTATTATGAATGGTAGTGTGATACTAATTTTAAAAATCATCAGCTCTTCCACCAGTTAGTTGTATACTCTTAGATGAGGATATCTCAATCTCCACACTATTGATAATAGTTTATTTGCAAAATGAAGCTGAACCATGCAAACCCGTAGTAAAAATGTGCTCTTTGTGACTTTATTTATCCATTAATAGACTAGGAAGAAGAGCACATAATTTCTAAACTCCTTTCTCACCCGGCACCACCCCTCCACCCCCATTAGGTAGTGCTACAATTAACTTGATGATGTCATGAATCATATACAGAGATGGTTTCATCAGTATTAGAGAAAGGGCTTTAGGCTGGGCAGACAACCTCTTTGAGCCTCAGTTTCCCCATCTGTAGAGGAAGGAGAACCACCCCCAAGCTGCTGTTAGCATGGGGAACAGAAGGAAGATTGCCCAATTAAATGGAACTAGGAAAATGTCTGCATCAAAGCAAGGCCAGCTGGGCTATAAAAGTATTTGGGGGGGGGGGTCTCTGGATGCAAATGCGAAGACAGAAAAAATGCAAGATAGGGAATTGGTAACAACAACTCTAGGTAACTCAGCTTTTTCATTAAATAAACCTTCAGCCAGCAGCAGAAGTGTTTCTACCCCACAGACCAGAGGCCCGAAATGCTGTGCCCGCTGCCGCTGATGTTTTCGCTTGATAGTAACAAGGGTACAGTAAGGCCTCCCTGCTCCGTGCTGCATCATCCATTAGAAAACAAAAAAGGTACAATAAGTGCCACTGAGCTCCTCCATTAATTGCTAAGTAAGGGAAAAAAAAAAAAAAAAGAGAGGAGAATAAAGTGCTTTTTACCTGCTCGGCTGGATAATTAAAAGCTGCCTGAAGCACTGCTAACCTTTTTCATTATGGCAGTGTTCATTATAAAGCCAGAAAGAATTAACTACACTGCATTATCAGATATCGAAAAATATTAATAGCAAAAGTGAGAAAGGGAAAGGAAGAATTTTGGGCGAGTTAATTAAACCACACGTCCTCAATGACTTATTAAGTGACTGGTCGAGCTTCCTGGAGCTCAGTGAGTCCCAGAGAGCATGCGATGTGCTCCTGATCCTCAGGAAATTAGTTTCCAGCCTGCGGAACTATATATTTTTTTCTTCTTCTATTGCAAATTTTTCTTTCTTTCCAAATATTGCCAAATGAGTAAAGTCCTGGATCAGAACCATCTCGAAGCCAATAAGAACAGGAGCTCAGCAAGAGCTTTTAAAGGTCACTGCCAAGGGACTGCTTTGGAAGCGAGTCCAATTCATAGTTCCACAAAATCCTTTCAGTGCTTCTGTAAGTGAGCAGGTGAGAACATCTTATAATTAGGTCCCTTTGCTACTTCTGTGGCCAAAGCCCATGAATGAACTCAAGACGGGCTCACTTCCCTCATTGGATTACCTCCTACAAGGCATGGTGCTGCAGCCAGGGACAAGGCATTGAGTTGGGATGTGCTCTTGCTGCGGAGAAGGCTCTTTGGCCTAAGTACACTATTAACCCTCCATCTACAAAAATTGGAGCAGCCAGTAGTTCTACAGAGCAGACCATGATCAGGGCCCCCAGCTGCAGCAATAAGACCTGCTGAGCAAGTACTGTTGTTCTCACACCTCTTTGGTGAATTGAAATGACATCATCTGCAATACTATTAAGTCCTTAGTACAAAGAAGCCATCCTTGCAACACTGTCCTACGGTAGAAATCTTTGCATGTGTTCAACTGACAACACAGAATGGGGCTAAAGATACCAAAGAGGAGAGAAATATCATCTTCCATGGCAGAGGGAATAAAAGCATTTTCATTTAGCAAAAAGCAAAATTGATGACAAAGAAAATGTAGTATTGATTTCTTTCTTCTCTCTGCTGGCACTGAAACTTTAAATGAAGTCATAGAACAATTGAGACTCCAATTTTGATTGGCTGTGCTTCAGCCTAATATCATTTTAAGAGTCTGGTTTGCATGATTGGTGGTGACATGCAAAGATTTCTCTTTAAGGCAGAGTGAAGTTACCCATTTCCCCATGCTCCATCATAGAAATCAAGCATTGCTCTGGAGAGTTCCCATCCTGAACTTGTCTTGGGTTTGTTTTCAGTGCCATACCAATGGCCCCAATGACAGCTCTGCTTAGAAACTCAACAAACAATGCTGAGTGCCCAAGGGGAGCTTTCCAGGAAATGGATGTAAGTGATGGTTTATCAAGCTGCAGCCTACACAGTTAGTAAGGACAGGAAAACTTTGGGTGGTCTGTGAAAGAATACTGAAATGATTGCAGGGGGCGAGGGGAGGTTGGGCAAATGGATAAAGTCATTAAAATGGGGCCAATGGTCACATCTGCTCTCAACCATTATAAAGAGCAGTGGTTGCACAGAATGCTTCTTGCATTTTGCTAGCCTATGACTTCCATGCAGCAGTCGATGGGACTCAAGAGTTCCAGGAACAAGGCCTTCTCCCTGTTAAGTGAGTTGTGCATGTAAAGCATTTAGAACATTGTCTGGCCCTTTGTAAGCATTCAATAAATGTTATTGATTCTTCAGCATCCTGCATCTTTATCTGGAACTTTTTATGAGCTTTCAATACCTTGAAATACCCTGAAAGGAGAAATCTAGAGATAACATAAAGGAGGATATGAACATCAAGTATTGAATAATTCTTTAAGCGTTGTATTGCCATACTGAGTGACATCCACATTTCCCCCATATTTGTCAAAACTCTTACCTTTTTCTTTTTTAAATCTATGCTTTGGAAGGAGGGAAGAGAGGTGAGAATATGTCTTTTAGACATTTTCCGGATTTTAGACCAGGGTGAGATGGGGATACCAGTCACCTTGAGGATTCAAGCCTCTACGCAGGAGCTCTGACCACTTCACTTCTTTCTTAGGAATGCACATACAGGGTGAGCTCCTTTGCCTAAGGTCATGAGGAATGCCTCTGCTTGGCAACAGACAATAAAATCCTTTGGAACTTGAGGACCAGGAGGTTGAAGAGAAGTAGAAAAGGTGCTTCCCATGGACCCCACATCTACCAGGACAAGCTTCCAAATAGACCACTTTATGTTCTTACCTCCTTGTCTTGGCTCAACACCCAACAACTCCTCATCCTTCCCTGTATTATTCTGTTAAGAACCATCTTCCAAGACCAAGTTCAAGATCTACAACCCCAAGAAGTCTTCTTTGAGTAACCTTGTTTATTTTTTCTTCTCCTAACTTTCATGGTGATTATCTTACTTACTATCCTGTGTTATTTGATCTATCAGTTTCATCCTCCTAGAGTGTTTGAAAGCATCATGATATAAATATCTGCTTACTTCAGTTGGGCTCTGGAACGGTCATTAAAAAGTGCCTCTCTGGTTTGGCCCACTGTACGTCCATTGCCTTTTGTTCATGGTTTATTAGAGCAAGTATTTTATAGTGTTGTAGTGAATTGTTCCTGTTGTTGTCTATTCTAATTGTGAATATTTGGAGGGAAAGCATCCTTTATCTTTATATATTTATCATGCCTAGAACAAGCATATTCAACATGTTTGTTGGATAAAGTTGAAATCAGTTGAATTGCACTTATTTTTTATCTGTCATAGGGCCTGACTTTGTGCTAGGCAGAGCACGAGCATTCATCAAATATTTGCTGCTGGATCTGACTTCACCCCCTCAGCCCTCTCAGTCCCCTCACACTGTGCTGATGTGTCATGACTGTACATTGAAGAGGTACGTGATTTTCTGGAATCCAGTAAGCTTGCTCACCTAAATCTTCCTGGCCCCAAAACAAACAATCGTAAGAAGCCAATACCTCCATTTCCCCTTTTGTCTCTATAACTTAATTTACATCTCTATTCTATACAACTACATAACTGTTTAGAAAGCAGCTGCAGATATTTTTTTGCAATCCTGGGTGTCCAGGCATTCTATAGATAAAGGAATTCCTCTCCAACGCTTCCATGTGGAACATGGAAATCCATTTATGCCTCCTATCTAAGTGCAATAGGTACTTCCCACTTAATTTGTGACTTTGAACAAGATATTAACCTCTCTGGGCTTCACATCTCTTTATGGAGTTAGATCATCTTTATGGAGTTAGAAGGTCCCTTCATGCTCTACCATTCATTTGCCCAATGCCCTGTGGAAGACCCTGTTGATTAGCTAATTTAGCCATTTCTAACTCTTTTCTCTCTTGACCTCTTCCTGCTACTGATGTTGGGAGGTGGAGGTGGGGAGAAGAACATATACTTAGTTTTCTATATCCCCATACAATAGAAGTGGCCATATGGCCCAATTCTGGCCAATGGGATAGTTCTGCTCAGAGAATTCTGGGGCAAAAATGGCTTTCCAAGATAAAATTCCTATCTTGAATGAGGAGCTGTTAACCATCTTATAATAATGAGATCCAAGCACGAGGACATAGGGCCAACATGCTAAGGATGGTGGAATACCCAAATCCTTGGTGACAGCACAAAGGTGAGGGGCCATCCCAGTTAAGGAATCATGCCTTCATGGGTTTAAGCTAATATTAGGCAGGAATTTTGTTCATTGGTGCTTAAAGCATCCTTGATATACACCTTTCTAGTTTCTAGTCAAGTAGTCTCATTTGATAAATCATTTCATTCCTTTGGATCCCCTCTATGAGTCTAAACTCCAACCTGACCAGACTCACAAGAACACACATACACACATACACACATGCACTGCACTGTAAAGTGCTTTAAATTTCATAAGTTTCTCCGTACATTATCATGTTTGAGGCTTCTACCAACGCTGTGAGGTATATAGTATAATTCCCCTGATTTCATACATGAAGGAACTTAAAGCAAGGGCCCTGATCTCACTGACTCCAAATACAATATGTTCACACAACTCAGTGACAACCTAGGTCAAAATCCTATACCCCATATCTTTGACAAAGGAAGCTGCTAGCCCTATCCCCTCACCATTTGTAGCAGTTTGATATTATTTATGAATTCCAAAAAAAAGAAGGATTATGTTTGTAAACTGGTCTGTTCCTCTGGGTGTGATATCCTTTTGATTGTATTAGATTCCACTGAGATGTTCTTTGATTAAATTATGTTAAGATCAAGGCTTTGATTCCAGCACGTCAGTAAGGTGTGACTCAGAGTTGAGTCCCTGCCCCCATGGTGGGCTGATAGAAATAGACACTCACTGAAGAAGACACACAGAAGACAGCACAGGAAGAGAGTGAGAGCTCCATAGACATGGCAGAGGAGAGAGATTTGATCCTGCGGCCCCAGAAAGAGAGATGAGCCATTCGCCTGATATTTTGCAGCTGAGCCTGGAAAGAAACAAGCCCTATGTCAGCCTGTAGCTGAGAGAGAGAGAAAGGCTGAACCCTTGCAGAGATCACCCTCTGTAGCAGTTTGGCAGTTTGATATAGTTATGGATTCCAAAAAGAGATATTGGATTATGCTTGTAAACTGGTCTATTAATCTGGGCATGATTAAGTTATGATTAGGGTGTTGACTGGGCCGTGTCAGTAGAGCATTGAGCCCCAGTGGGGAATCAAATATAAAAGGCATTGCAGAGGACAGAGTTGTAGCAGTTTTGATGTTGGGGTTCTGCTAAGGAAGGAGAGAAGGCCCTGGGAAAAGAGACGAGCCAGTCACCTGACAGTTCACAGCTGGCCTTGTGGAGAAACCAGAGGAGCTAAGCCCAGAGAGAAATGGAGACCTGGGAAGAGAGGAACCCGAGAAGCCTGAACCCTGGCAAATGTCAGCAGCTGACTTGCTCTAACACGTGGCAACAGACTTTGGTGAAGGAAGAAACTTATGCTTATGGCCTGGTAACTGTAAACTTCTACTCCAAATAAATACCCTTTATAAAGACCAACTGAATTCTGGTATTTTGCATCAGCACCCCTTTAGCTGACTAATACACCCACCATCTTGCTTCAACATGTGGCAACTGACTTGGGTGAGAAAGTACCTCTTATGGTACCTTGAGTTGGACTCTTTAAATAAATACCCTTTATAAAAGCAAACAGATTTCTGGTACTTTGCATCAGCGCCCCTTTGGCTGACTAATACCCCATCCTAAGGCCCAGGAAAAGAATGAATATTCAGAATCTTGGAGAAATCTCTGAAGTGCATAAAATGCCTTAACGAGGACCATAGCAGAGAGGGTGCTTTTCCTGTCCCCTTGGAGCTCAGCAACCCTCTGTGAGGAGGAAGCTAAGAGGGTCCCCCAGCCAGGACAGGAGCACAAGTAATTAATAGGTGATCATGGAGCCGGGCAATCGCAACCTGACAGCGGGCGTACCTTTCTTATAACCTGCGCCTCGGTGAACATTAGTTCTACAGCTAAACCCGGGGCTTGTTGACATGTTGTTCCTTTTCATTAATAAATAACTGCCTGAAACAATTACACTTCAGGAAACTAAACCTTATTTTTCTCTTTCCCTCTGAAAGGTACCAAAAATTAAAGGCAAAGATGCTTAAATCAACTGGAGGGCTTCTGGGCAGATGTTCCTAAGTGCAATCTGTCTGATGGGAAAGAGCTTTCAGGGGGAAGGGCCATCATCAGACGTCTTCACTGCAGCTCGACCTCAAGGCCAGCAAGATGAAGATAAGATGCAGGTTTTCTTGTGAAGCCCTGGACCTCTGCACATCTCAGTGTCTTGCCATCCAATGAACTTACATCTCCTGAAGCTACAGGCACATATCAATCTTTATTTTTTTTAAGTCACTGTAGTAACCTGAAACATCATGGGCTTTAACACCAAGCACTCCCAAGTTGGAGTCTGGCTGCTTGTTAGCTAGCTATTTTGCACAACTTATTTAACCCTTCTATATTAATCTATTGCTACATAACAAAATACTCCAAAACTTAGAGGTGTAAAAAAACACACACTTACTAGCTCAGTCAGGAATTTACTAGCTTAGCTGGATCTTTCTGCTTGGGGTCTCAACAGTTGGCAGTCAAGGTCAGCTGGGGCTGCTGGCATCTCAATGCTCGACCAGTAGAGGGTCTGCTTCCAAGCTCACGCATGTGATGGCTGGTGGGATTCAGGCCCTCCCAAGCTGTTGTGGATTCTGGGCCTCAGTTCCTCAATGGCTGTTGGCTGGAGATGGCCTTCTGCTCCTTGCCACGCAGGCCTTTCCAGGAGGCAGCCGACAACATGGCAGCAGGCTTCCATCAGAGTGAGCCCAACAAAAGAACAAGATGGAAGTTATAGTCTCTTAGCAAATTTTTGTAAACCAGAAGTGACGTTCCATCACTCTTGCCTTGTTCTGTCCATTGGGAGCAAGTTGCTAGGTCCAGCCTACACCCAAAGGCAAGCACACCAAGAAGGGGGCGTCACTGGGAGCCGTGTGAGCAGCCGCCTACCACACCTGCTGACCCTCAGTTTCTTCGTCCATAAGCGAGCACTATAATAACTCCCTCAAGGGCTGGCAAAAAAATCAAAGGAGATAGTATATAGGTCAGAGCATGGAAGAGTGCACAGCACATAGCAGGTGACTTATAGAGGGCAATTTCCTCTCCCCTCCTCGGACTACCATGGCACACTGAGAACGTCAGAAGTTTATATATGAAGACAACCACGAAGCTAGGCTCCGTGTCCAAGAATGAAGCAAGAGGAACACAAGCAAGCAAGTCAGAGGACCCCGGTGATCCAAAAATGAATTTGGGGATCTTTGGATAGGGTAAAAGGCAGACAGTTGAGGGAGTCTGTCAGGACCTCAAAGCTAGCCTGGGTTGCTATCAGAGTATAAAAGAGCTGAGCTAAAAGCAAACAGCCTCCTCTTGCTGCGAGTCAGGACCTGCAACTCACTGGGACAGGCCAACCCTGCCACTCTCACCAGTGGCTTTGGCAGCCCCAAGAACATTCCCAGAGGGGTTTCATAAATAATGATGTCTTACTTCCCCCAAGGTCAATGGACTGTGGAACCAGCTCCGAGCATTGATCACTTTCACTTTCCTTCTCTAATTCGTACCAGTTCATTAAAGCTTGACCTTCTGGGCTTCTACAGCTACTGTGGATGTCCAGCCAGAGAGACCATTATATTTTAAAGGCTGTTAAACTGTCCAATGATATTTTAGCTTCTTTTTTTATATTTGATAGCAACTCATCAATCACTTTTGTAAACTTCCAAATGAAAACTAGGGAGAAAAAGGTAGAGAATGATATGAAATTATAGTGGAATGATGCAGTTACATTTCTCTCTATCAGCTTAGGTGAGGCAAGGCGAGGTGAGATGATGGTCAATTATCTTTTTCCACTCACTGATAAACCGTCAGCACCACTGAGGCCATCAGAGCCTGACCCATGACAAGCAGAGAGGGGCGGCAACATGACAGGAGAACTGGGAATGTGGACCAGCTCTCCAGATGGAGCTGGAGCTTCTGCAGCTCAAACCTTGGCCCTGACCTGTCCTGGGACCCTCCCTTCCTCTTCTGACCACTGCCTTACTATACCCCCCATCCCCAGTTATGCTCAGAAAACAGCAGCACCGGTTGCAGCAAGCACTGATAAACACAAAGCTGACGCCATTGTTCAGCTCTCATTTCCCATATCTGAGTTCTTGGTACCTTCGGTTACCCAAGATATTTAACTGGAAACCTCATCGTTGTGGCCAACACGTCACCTCTCCTCCTCTCCCCCAACCGTTCATCAGTCTCTGAGTCATCCATTGTCTAATACAATTATTTGTCACATCCACCCCCTCCTCATCACCCTCTCTGCTGCCTCCACCCAGGCCCTGATCACCTCTTTAATCTATTGGAAAAGCCTCTTCATGGCTTTAGTGCTTTCTCTACCCACCTGCCCACACAAGTGTGCACACGCAATTCTCCACAATCTTTTCTTAAGGGACAGTTTTATCTTTTTCCTGCCCAAACTTCAGTAGCTCCCCCTGCTTTAGGACAAAGCTAAGGCATATGATTTCCCACAATCCCTCTGACACACCATGGGCCATCACCAGTGTGGCAGTTTGAGATTACTTTTGTGAATCCCCGAAAAAAAGAGAAAGATTATGCTTGTAAACTGGCCTGTTCCTCTGGATATGATACTCTTTGATTGTATTAAATTCAAAGGTTTTATGTTTACTTGATTAAATCAGCTGAGGGCTTTAATTCAACCACATCAGTAGGGCATGACTCTGGTCGAGTTCCCGCCCCCTTGGTGGGCCAATATAAACAGACACTCACTCACAGAAGAAGATACATGGAAGAGGAGAGAACTTGGTCATTTCAGTCCCGCCATGTGACAGAAAGGAGAAGCCTCAAACAGCAAAAACCCCGGGAAGGGAGATGAGCCATTTGCCTGATAGTTTTTAGCCGAAGAGAACAGAGCAGCTGAGAAGCTGAGACCAGGCAGAGATCGCCCGCCATCTTGCTTCAACACATGGCAACAGACTTTGGTGAGAAAGCAGCCTTGAGTTGGACTCTTTAGGGCCTAGTAACTGTAAGTTTTTGCCCCAAATAAATACCCTTTATAAAAGCCAACAGATTTCTGGTACTTTGCATGAGCACCCCTTTGGCTGACTCATATAGCTAGGCAGCCAACTTCGGAGCTTTCCTCACAGGGTGTGATGTTTCTTGTTTCTATGTTTCATGTTTCATGTTTGTTTCTTTCCCAGAATTCTCTTATCTAACTGGTCAACTTCTACCCATCCTTCAAGACTCAGATCAAAAGTTCCCTCCTCCGTGAGGTTTTTCCCTCTTGCAGTCAGCCAATCTCTCTCTGTGCTCTCACAAAACAATGTACATTCTCCACTGTAGTCTGATTTGATTTGATTTTTTATTTATTTGCCCCCCTCACTGGACTACAGGGTCCTTAAGGAAAGACCGTGAATTTCTCCTCATCAGCTAGCACCATCCTGGGAGCAGGGGCACCCTCAAAGTTTGTTGAATCAGTGAGTTGTCACAGCCTTTGGAGTAAGACAAACCCAGGGCAGACCACTGCTCTCCCACCTACTGGCTCTGTGACCTCAGCAAGACTTTTGAGTCCCTGAGGTTCATTCCTCATCTGGAGAAAGAGAATTATGTCTCACATCCCACTGCCGGGGGAGTGAGAAAAGGGCAGGTATCTGTAATGAAGCTGGGGTTTCTAGGAAATAAGTTGGGTGAAAGAAGATACCAGAAACTAAGAGAGGGAATGTGAGGAGAGGAATCGTGCAGTAGCAAGAACTATTTTAATAATCTTTCATCAATTGAACAGAGGTAACTACTGTTTAAAAAATGGTACAATTATGTTTAAAAAGTGCTATAATCAATAATAACAAATGTTCCACACCATTGCAAGGTGTTGGTGGTGGGGTGGTGTATGCGAATCCTGTATTTTATACATGATTGTTTTTTTGGTCAGGATGGGCTAAGTGCTGTAAAGTCAACCCCCAAATCTCAAAGGCTTAAAATAATAGAGTTTAATTTTTTAAAAAAAGACACCAGAAACTGTGACACTGGGAAAGGGAATGTGAGCAACAGGTCTACGCATAGTAGGCCTTCAACTTCTACTTCCCTTAGGAAAATCTAACAACTGGAGAGTAGGAAGAAATATGAAGTATGTCCCTTAAATGCCCACTGTCTTATTTTTTTCAGTTATGACCTGTTTGCATTTAACGACTTAGAGAAATGCCATGACAAGTAGCTGGGGGCAAAAAAAAGAAAACCCTGTGTTTATTTTCAATGTCCCTGACAGACTCTAAGACAACCGCACTGAGGGATCTAATCATCCCCCTAAGTGGCTTTGAGCTTGCTTGTCTGGCACCACGTCATGTGTACTCACAAATACAGCTGAACAGGCAGGGGGAGCACTGCCGCAGGGCGGCCCGTGCCAGCATGGCACATGGCCCCAGGAGACCCTGCTCTTGGCAGGAGTGGATTAACATTTCCCTCCCCCAGGAAGTAGGCTCCAGAGGGACAGTAGCTCATCTTGGACGCCCAGTTTCTGGCCCAAACATAGTTGGTCCCGTCCCAGGTTGGAAGCTGCTGCCTGGGGAGCCAGGCGGGGGGAAAATGGGAAGCACCAGCCTGCAAGTGGTCGGGTGGGATCAGATGGGAATGGCTCACGAGGCAGGAAAAGGTGTTCAGAGAGTACAGGATATTTTAAAAAGGAGAAAAAGGGACCCAGTCCAGGTACCAGGACCCAGGGACAGGCGGGAAACAGGAAGAAGAGGCAATCCTAAGAATAGAGAGAACTCAGATGAAACATGGAGCCTTTGGAAAAGAAACAGTCCAAGCCAGGTAGGCTGGAATGGGGTGGGTGGTGATTACCTAGGGTAGAGGTTGGCACAAAGCTGCTCATATTTACTAGGCTAAGTGCTGCCTTTCAAATCAGGCAAGACGTGCCTGAAGAGTGATGACCCAGAGGAGCTGGGCTGAACAGGAGAAAGGATGGCACCTCTCCCCACTGGGAGGTCCCATCCTCCACGAACATTACAATGAGTAGTATGTGGCTTTCCCCGTCTAGCTCTAACACCCACAGGCATCAGCAGACGCCTGGCATGGGAGGTGTTTGATTCCTACTGCATTACAGCTCAGAATAAAGCAGCTAGTTGATATTGGACCTAATAGCACTCTCCCAGTCACATCCTGCCCACTAACTCCTAGGTAAGCATAGGATCTAAAAGCTAGAAGATACCATCTAATTCATCTAGTCCCACACTTCTTTCTATATATGAAACAGTTTCTAGAAAGGTTAAATGACTGCTTAAGCTCACATGACTAGTTTGTGATCAAGACAGAACTGGAGTTCATTCTTCTAAAGTCCAGGAGAAGGTTCTTTCCATGCTACCAGATAGCTGGCCAAATGTCATAGGAAGCCCATTGGAGACTGGAATTTAAATTTTGGGGGAAACTGCTCCTTTATTTGGAATCATCATTATAAGGAGCATTTACCAATGCAAACCCAAGATGGGACATGCTGAGGTTTTCGAGGAAGACCTAGCTGGGAGTGCCGCAGTGACCCAAATGCTGATATTTCAAACTGAGCCTTCCAGCGTCTCACTTAATATTACACATTTAGAGTAATTTATCCTCATCATTCTCCTACGCATTTGGTTGGAGAGATTTTCTTCTTTCAAATTTAAATTTCAGAAGAGGTTTACCTTGAAATTACTGTTTGGTTTTGAGAGACATATTGGTCTGCTTGTTTTTTGTTGTTGTTTAATCCAATAATTTAGTCACCAGTGTTTAGATGTAGAGACTGAAACAAGGGAAGGAGGGCCAATCCTTTTAGGTGAAAGATAGCATTGGACCAGATCTGCACAACCCCACCTAGGCTAGACTGTTGATGTCAACATGACATTATCTAACACTGACTACAGCAGACTTTGCTTATTGCACTGTGGAACCATAACTGAAATTTGAGAATATGCAGACAGACACAGCCATGAGGTTGAATTGAGGTTCTCCCCAAAGGTAATGGATATCCCCACCATTGGTCATCCTGGGGCAAGCTTTATCTTGAGGGAAAAAAGAGATACAGATTGGAGCTAGAAGAGGAGATGCCTACCTTTCCATCTGAGGAGTCAGAACCAGTTGGTCTGGAATCAGAAGAGACTGGGGAGACATGGCTCCTGCCACGTGAAGCAGATCAGCAGCTAGGCGGGGATCCAGTCCCGTAGAGGATGCTGGGGTTGGGTTCATGCTGATGGCTTTGAAGAACAGCAATGCTAGAAGCAGTGAGCTTCTGGTACAGTCAAGGCTTTAGAAAAGTCTTGTTAAAGGGCACAGCCTGGTCTCAGTTGGGCTGAAGTGGATTAGGAAGATCTAAGCCCCATGTTTAAGGAGGAAGGGCCCGGGGAAGGGTTGGTGTTCCTGTTCCTGAAGCCAGCTTTGGGGTTATCAGTGGCAGCCTCCAGCCAAAAGTTAGGACCCAACAGGCAATGGTCTCAGTGGGATCATTAATAACAGGGGCAGCAATAGGGCACAGAGATTAGAAGACCAAGGAAACCAGAGAAGAGCTGAAGTACTGTTTCAGAGGGAAATGGAGAGGAGGGGGAAGGACACATTGATGGGGATAATTTGGGGCATTTTGTCTAGTGGGAAAATATGCCAGGTACTACGATTCTTTTGGTTATAAACTAGAGCAATCAACTCTGGCTAGCTTAAATTTTTTTTCTTTTAAAAAAAGGAAAGATGAAGAATTTATTAGAAGGATCATGTCATATCTCCTGGAACAGGGGGAAGAATTGGAAAATCAAAATCCAGGAGGGAAAAGATGGGAGTTGATGGAACCTCTATGTAAGTTGCAGACACCAACATGATTTGGCTCTGATTTCCAATTCCTGTTTCTCTCCCTTTCAAGTATCCAATTGAAAAAGGAAATAATCAGAATGTCTGGAGGCAGCTATGGTTTGGGCAAGGACAATGGAAACCTATCCCTGTTTGTAGTGGGAGAGAGGGCAGTTTTCCCCTCTCCTCGCACCACTCAGGTCCATAAAATAGGAACTGTTTCCTTCACAAAAATATTACCTCTATTTTCT
Organism: Tolypeutes matacus; assembly: GCA_026826555.1. Taxonomy (NCBI): domain Eukaryota; kingdom Metazoa; phylum Chordata; class Mammalia; order Cingulata; family Chlamyphoridae; genus Tolypeutes; species Tolypeutes matacus. Next base: position 20,782,653 of record JAKSZT010032012.1, on the reverse strand, counting down.
CCATCATCTGTCCCTGTCCCCTCTCTCTTCTCCCCAGGAGAACAATATTGGCCTTCCATTGTTGCATAACAAATTGTCACCAACTTAGCAGCTTGGAACAACGTGCATTTCTTATCTCCTGGTTTCCATGGATCAGGAGTCTCGGCCTGGCTTAACTGAGTCCTCTGCTAAGGTCTCACAAAGGCTGCAGTCTCATCTGGAGGCTCGACTGGGGAAGAATGCACTTACAGACTCATTCAGATGGTTGGCAGAATTCATTTACATGTGGTTAGATGGCTGAGGGGCCTGGACTTTTTTTTCTGTCTGTCTGAGGCCACCCACATTTGCTAGAGGCTGCCTGTGATTCACAAAGGCTGCCTACAGTTCCTGGAGCAGGGCTTCTTAACCTTTTTTGTTCCACGGACCCCTTTGCCAGTCAGGTGAAAACCACGGGCCCCTTACTAAGTCCACACTATACTGTGTATTATTATTATTTTTTAAAGATTTATTTATTTACTTTATCCATTTTAAAACCCCCTTTCCCCTTTTGCTGTTTTGTGTCCATTTGCTGGGCAATTCTCTGTGTCTGTTTCCTGCCATCTCTTCTCATCCTCCTCCTCCAGTCTTCACCAGGATTCGATCCTGGAGACCTCTGATGTAGGAGAGAGGTGTTCTACCACCTGCGCCACCTCGGCTCCTGGTTTTTGGAGCTTTCAGAGCATCTCGTCTTGACTCTCCCCTGCGTCTCTCTCCTGTTATGTCATCTTGCTGCATGGCTCCCGGGGCCTGGCGGCTCACCGGCATACAGAGCCTGGCAGCCCATGCGCCTTCTATATATATATATTTTATTTTACCGGGAGGTCCCGGGGATCAAACCCAGGTCCCTCCATATGGCAGATGGACACCCAACCATTTGAGCCACATCCGCCCCCCTGTGTATTATTTAATAAACATGTCACTCCCTCACCAACATGTCCCCACAAGAATAATGTTTTTTTAAATTTCAGTTCAAGCTCACGGACCCCTTGTTAAGAACCCCTGCCCTAGAGGCTGCCAGCCATTCCTTGTCATATGGGCTTCCTCACCGTGCTGGCTTCCTCCATTAAGCCAGCAAAGGGAAGCTCTCTCTCAGCAAGGATCCAGTCGCTCTCTTAAAGGCTTTTATCTGATTAAGACAGGCCTACCCAGAATAACTCCCTTTCTGATGAACTCAAAACCAACGGCTTCGTAACCTTAATTACAAATCCCTTCACCCTTGTCATAGTCTATTGACTAGAAACAAGTCACATGTCCTGCCCACAGCCAAGGGGAGGGGTTTTTACAGGGGTGAACACTGGAGATGGGGATTGCAGGGTCACCTCAGTGCGTATCTGCCACATGGACTTAGAGCTAACGAGGCTCTAGCCAGCCAGGCCCTGGCACGTGTGCTCCCTTCTCACTACTTCTCACTCTTTCTCATCAGCCTGCGCATAGACCACGAGTATTCTTGTCGCCGTCACAGAGTCAGGACACCGGAGCAGGCTAGCACTCATTCCACTGCTCTGCCTACAACCAGTAGGAAACTCCAATTCAGGAGGGAATGAGAGAAAGCCCATGCTGGCCCCAGGGCCAAACCTGATTTCCCTATACAGCCTTACCCGTGCACAAAAACTGATACTTTGATCCCTATCTGTCCCCTATGCCTATTTCCCAGTGGCTTCAGAACTCAGAAGAGAGGGTTATGACCACGTAGGCCCCCACCCCTGTCTTCTGAGAGCTGATGCCAAAGGCATCAAAGGAAGCAGTCACCCTAACAAGCGCCTCCTGCATGCCCTCGTGATTTGGGGTAGAAGAGAACTGAAAGCTGGTGTTGGTGGTTGTAGGCAAGACTAAGGGAGGGAAAAGTACATAACGCGTCACTTGCTGTGGGGGCTGGAAGTGTTCGGGAGCCATCTCAACCTTCACCCTGATTTTGGAAAGGGTGTAGCTTATACAGGAGATAGCTAGAGTGTTTGTTAACGTGAGAAGCCCTTTTCCCCCACACCCCGTCCAGGAAGAAACTCCCGCCACCTCTTCTTGCAATCTGTAGTTATGTATTGTTGGCCATGGGCATGTTTTGCCACCTACCAACCTAGCTGCTCTTCCGTGCTTGTTTTTTCATCCCTCAAATTCCTCTATCTTTTCCGGAGCTGCAAATTTCAACAAATTGCCCTGTTGCCGGAGGGATGGACAGGTTGAGTCAGAGTGGGACAGCCCAGACTAGAAATCTTCTGCTTCACCACAGACTACATCCTGATGAGGGAAAAAGCAAAGTCGTAAAAGTCTTTATAAGTGTCCAGAGAGACACTGAGACACAGAGAGGCTTAGTAACTGGCTCAGTGACACACAGGATCCACGGGCCAAATGAGAAGTTAGATCTTTTCTTCATACCCTGACACCACGATACCCCGTAATATAAAGCTGAGGTGCATTAACCCTTCACATCCCAGTCTCTTGGGAAATGTGTTGTGAGGGAAACAAGGCAGGAAGGGAGCCAGGGGTCAGCCCGTGGGGCACCTTGGTTAAAGAGGTTAACAAGCACAGCAATATGATTTATTACTTAGCACTGTCACTGCAGGCACCTCCCGCCCCCAGCCCAGCTCCCCTCATTTGCATAGGCAATGGTCGCGTTATTAACAGCTCATTAGTGCCAGGCCCAGGTGATGAAAACCCAGACTCAATGGCTTGGAGGGAAAGAGCCTCTCACATTTCAAGAAAACTCCTCCGGGGACTCTGGTTCCAGGGTCTGGTGAGCCAGACACCACAGGTTTCTAAAGCAGGGGTCCCCACCTTTCTTAATGACTTCTGAATTCCACAAGTGCAGCTCTAAAATAACAGCAGTAAACATAAAATCTCTGTGCCTGTGACACATTCCAATTTACACGACATCATCACTCAAGCACTCAGTGCAGTTCCCCAGGATGCCTGGGTAAAGTAGGGAGAACAGGTAGGTTACACGTAAAAAAGCTGCGATTCGGAGAAGTGACTTGCCCAAGGTCACCAGGCACAGTCTTCTGATTCAGAGGTTAGAGTCCTTTTCATCAGAGCACATGTTACCATCTCAGAGGACAGGGATAAAGAAGGAAGATGGTGCAAGTCTCTGGAAATGAAATGGTACAAGTCCCTGGCCAGAGCGGCTGGCAGTGGTGGCTGCTGACGCGGACTAGCTAAGAGGTCAGCTCCAGCCAGTGTACCCTTGGTCTTAGGTTATCATAAGCCTTCGAGTGAGAAAAAAAGAAAAACGTTCCCCTCTCTCTTTCCCATTCCTTCCCAAATCTCCCCCACCCCCATCCTAGATGTGGAGACACAATCCAGAATTCAGGTGAAACCCTTTTGCCCATCCAGGAAAGTGCAATGAAATGAAGACCTTTTTTTCTTTCTTCTCCTGACCTCAAAACCTCAATCCACAAAATGTCAGCACCAGCCCCCACCTAGAAGGCAGCGGCCCAGGCCCACATAAATGAATCAGTGGGTAACAAAAAAACTAATTCTACTTCCATTTCTGCCTCCGGTATTTTCCTCAAGGTCCTGCTGCTCTCAGATCCATCTGGAATCGAATAGGAGTGAGGAGGAAGAACCCTCGGCAACTCAAATTAGCACGTTTGGAGAGATGGGGGGGTATCATCTGTGGGAGACACGCGATCAGTCCTTCCTATTTCCTATAGAAGGAAATAAAGCAAGAGAAGAAGAAAAATTTAGCATGGGGAGAGAGCCCCAAAATGCTCCTGATTTTAACCCAAATCAATTATCGGCCTTGGGCAGGTCATTTTAATCTCTCTGGGATTCAGTTTCCTCTTCTGGAAAAATGAAGGGTTTGAACTAGTCAATCTCTAAGCTCCCTCTACACATGGCCATTCTATGATCTAGTTTATGATCAATCATTATGGAAAAAGAGCCTGAGGATTCTCATCAACTGGGAGAAGCACATGTAGTCACGGGGCGATTGAGAAATTGAATCTGGAACTCACATTGTACTTGGTTTGGTGACTAGAGAAGTCCATGGTCACTTGTCTGCAGTAAGAGAATCTTCAGATGATCCTTTACCTCGCCAAGGATTATCCAGTAAATGCCCACTAGTTTGATCACACAACACTACCTAGTGGGTTAGAGACAAAGGGATGTTAGGGAAATAGGAACAGCATCAAAAGCCTATTCAACTTTTAAGAGCTTATAAGCTACTAACTAGCTCATGCCATAGTCCAATCCATTCATTAAAGACTCGTCATGGTACCTGCTGTGTCCTCTTTATAAGCATCCTGTAATGACGATAGACTGCATGTGCACACACATGAGTGTACGTACATGTATGTGGGTGTCTACATTCCACCTGCCTTAATCCACCCAGCACCTCCATTGGCCTTATCAGGAAAGGCTTTCTGGAGGAAGCAGGTGCCGAGGGATGAGCCTACAGCCTTCGAGAGGCACTGAGATCCAGATGGGCCTACAGAGCATGGGGGAATCTGAATCTCCAACAGAGCCTTCATCAGACCTCAGCCCCTTCAGGGTCAGCACCAAGGTTGTCCCGAGCTCTCTTGCTTTGCTCTGCAACGTCCCCTCCTCCAGGCTGTCCACTCTCCTTTCCACTTCTCTCCTTCCATTCCCCATCTAGCCACATGCCACCTTGCCCCTGGCTCTCCTAAGGGCAGCAAATTACTCCTATCATTTTTAAAATGTTGATCCAGCAGATGCTTTAGTGAAGATGGGTTGAAAAAAAAAAAAAAACTTTGAAAAAAGTGGATAAAATATAAATTAAAAAAGAAGAATAGGTCTGGTTACAATCAATAACCCAGAATTATTGACTCCTCTTCCCATTACACTGTGATGCCGCTGTAATCTTGCTGGCAGATTCTATAAAGGACGCATCTGTGCAAGATGAGATGTCCATTGTCAAAAGTTATAATTCTCTCCAACATAACTCCCATAACAACAGCCAGGCAGTTTCTGCAAGCAATCTGGTGTCTGGGAACCACATGACATCACTCTCCAAAACACATTTTGCTTCTCTGCCCTGGAGCCATCTCTGTCCTTAGCAAGTTGGCAGAAGGAAAGGAGGCAGAACCAGAAGCTGAACTCAGTCTCAGCCAGGTGTCCTGAGTTCAGGCATTTCAGCCTTTTGTTTGCCCTTCCAAACTCCTTCTCGGGGGAATAAAAGTGGAGCCCAGAGCTCCGGCCCCACAAGAAACTGAGGGACTGCTCATGCTGAGGAAAAGCTGGACCTGATCTCGATTTCCTTTTACAAATTCTCCAGCTGGAATTGCTGTTCCCAGGACTGTTTTGGCCACGGGGCGGAACCGGGACTGCTTTCCAGAGGTTTCCCCAAGACAGGCTGGGGCAAGAAACACCAGCTGGGGAAAGAAATCTGCTTGGACCAGGCCCCAGGGGCCCAGGTCCCTGGTAGTTTCAGGACCCCACACTTACCAGGAGCAGGGGGAAATCTTCAGAAGCCACCTGCCCTGAAAAGCCAGCCTCCACTCCGGGAGTCCTTGTGAGCTTACTGGTCAACCACCAGGAGCCTGTGTGGTCACGTGCAGGCAGGGCCGCCTGGGAGCTCTTGACAGGAACCTGCTCTCCCTGAGCCTCACCTTGCTCATCTGTAGAGTTGAGGATGGACCGGACAACCTCACAGGACCCTTCCACATCTATGATGAGCACTTGGCTCTCTCAGCCCTGGGGTGGGGGTGGGGCTGTAACTCCTGTCACTTCCCAGCCTCTGCAGCCATTGCTGCCTGATGCCTCCAGCCCATTCCCAGAATTGGGGGCCCAGGGGGTGTTTGGCAGTCTCTCTGTCGAAAAAAACAGAAAATCTGGGTGGGCCTTGTCTTCAGGGACACGCAGCCCAAACGGAAAGCAAAGCTCTGCTGGGTTGATTATGAAGATTTACAGCCAGGAGTGAGTTTCCTTGGCAATATTGTCTGCTGCCTTTATGAGCAGCAATTACACAGCATTTGGTACCTGGGAAGGCAACCGGCGAGAGCTGAAACGGTGAAACGCTCTATCACTCCAAGGAGCACAACGCCTTTGGTAATAAATATTGACGTTCATTAAGACAAAGCCAGAATTCAATATGTTCTGGGGAATTCTCTGCTTCCGGCTTCAAGAATAGTCCTTATTTACAAGATGTCCCTAAGGGAATGAGACAGGCTGGCTCACCTTGCTCCCCAAGATGCATTTTATTCAACCACCTTGTCCTGGGCAAATGTGTGTGTGACAAGCCAATTTGAAAATGAATTTGATACATTTTTTGAGTTGATTATCTATTCTGAAAATGAATGCCCGTTCTGGTCAGGCTGACAGCTCTAGGAACGAGAGAACTGTGTGCTCTCCACTCCCTCCTCACACTTCCTCCTCCAACACCGCAACAGGAGGGCCAGCTTTCCAGGGCATTGGCTCGGGATGCGGCCTCTCCATCCTCACATCGACCCATCCATGCCCAGCCCAAAATATTTTTATCCTGCTGACGAAAAGCCAACCTGCCACGCCTGTGCCCAGGGACCAGTGGGGTGGTGTGAAAGCAAAGGGGTGGTTCCATCTGCTCTAGCCTCTCGCCTGGATTAACTGGGCAAGCATTTGACTCCCACTGCCCAGAGCATCCTGAAGGCCTGATTTGAGGGGATGCAACCTGGGGGCAGGGAATGGGGCAGGGAGGAGGCTTTCAACCACCATTTGACATCTGGTCTTGCTTTCCCTATTTCCTCCAGGGTGTTTTTTCATATTTGTAACCACTCTCGTCAAGATAATATCCTTACGAATTTGATGAAAAGGTAGCGATTTAGAGGAATGTGTTCAGAGAGTGCAAGCTCTTCCCCTCCTGCTGTGCTTGGCCCACAGCCCCCCTGTCAGTGACCCTCAGGGACTCTGTGTCTCTGGGATAGTCCTGGAAGGCTTCCTGCAGGAGGAGGACTTAATTGGCATTTTTTTCACAGGGGAAGAGAATAATTGCATTCCTAATGGAAGAAACTACATGAGCAGAGAGATGAGGATGGGGGAAGCTTATTTTAGAGACCCCTGAGTTGCCTGTGGCTAAAACTTCTTCAGGAGGAATTGGATCACGTAAGGCCTTGAATGCAAACTTCAGAAATCTTGACTCTGTGTTTGCCAAAGTGATTAGATTGCTTTTGTTCAGCAGCTTCCCAATTATTTTGAGACCAGGAGGCCCAATGAATTCTTGCAAAGATCCTCAATGTACAAAACAGATCAAAGTTAAGCTGCTTTGATTGAACAAAGGTGACAGGCCCAGAGCCCCACCTTCCTCCCGCCCACAGAATCTGCTACCACCAATATCAGACTCTGCTGAGCTGCTAGTTGAAAAGGCAGAGCCCTGGAATCCCTCTCCAGGTCTCCTGATTGCTACTCTGGAGACAGTGCCCTGGAACAGGCATTCTCCTACCGCTCTTGGGGATGATGAAAGCACACTGGAGTTGAGAACTGTGACTGTAGGGCTGGGCAGGGCAGAGAGTGAAGGCGCACACGTGTCCTCGTTTGATTTTCAGGTCAGTCTCCCACCTGTGGATGAGGAGCTCTAGCTCGGCTGTATTCTCAGCTGTCTGACCCAGCTCCTGGCATGTCATCCGGAGGTTCCATGTTGTGTAAAAAAAACACTGGCCAAGAGCCTTGTATGACTGTCCCTAGGGGACCAGAGGGAATAAGGAATTATGAAGAACCACCAGCTTCCCCAAACCCCTGCGTCTTACCTAGGGCCTCTGTGGCACCAGAACCCCAGCTCTGGCAACAAATGTTTTTAAGTGTCTTGGAAACCACACACCCACTCTCAACCATGAGTGTGAAAAGGACCATCCATTTCCCAGCTCCACAGCAAGAGTAATATGGTTCAGGAGGCTGATTCAGAAATTCTCAAGGCTGAGATCCTCAGAGACCTGCTCTCTGCTGAGAAGGTCAGGGCTCAGGCCTAGGAGCCTCCGTGGGGTACAGCCTGGACTGGGAGCTCTTTCTCATAGCACCAAACCCCAAATCAACACGTCCCTAGAAAGGCACAGCTTCTGCCAGCTGAGTCCTGTCCTTATTCCTGTTTGCCAGATGGAAGAGTGAGAGGAAGCCACCCTGAGCAATTAAGTGTCTAGCCTAAGGTCACAGAGCAAGTCAACACAGGCCCACAGAAAGCACCGAGTCCTGCCGGGTTCAGGCAGCGCCTGGGCACTCTGCCCACAGGCTCCTGCCTAGCACACCTTCACCTCACCTGGCTCAACGGCCTGGGCTGGCTCTGCCTCTGCTCCCAGGCACCTCAGCCAACTCACCACTGCCCTGATCTAAGCATCCCCTGGCACCCCAGCCTGGGGCCTCTGGAGATCAGGAGGCACCTGCCCAGGTACGTGTCACCTGTCACAAAGCAAGCCCAGGGAGGAAAGGGAGGAGGGGGAAGCCTAGGTATTCAGCATCCTCTTTAGCTCTCGGCCCACTAATTTGTGGCAAGGATGGGAATGTGAGTGAGGGATGTGGGTACAGACTTGCTAGGGGGACAGGGAAGGTGTCTGTTGAGTAGATGGCATGTAAGTGGACACTGACCCCCACCCTCATCACCTATCGACGCTCCTCCTTCTTTCAGGAAACCGTTCTCAGCCATGCCAATTGTGAGATTCTGACAGGATGCCGATCACCCCTGAAGTGGGGGGGGCATGCAACTCAGGTCCAGGCAATCATTGCTCCCCATGCCCTTGGCCAAAGCGACTGACCAAGGCTGGGCGTGAGACCATGTCTGGCTACCCAGAATTCTTCCCTGAGATTGCTTTTCCAGTTGGGGGTGGCTGTGGTGGGGTGGCAGTGAGGGATGTAAACCTTCCCTGACAATATGGAGAGGACCTCTCTGCAGAAGGAAATAATTAAGGCAAGAAAAGACACGCAGAGTGGGGACATGGGGAGAGAGACTCCTGATGGTATCATCTGAGTCCCTTAATGCAGTAGTAGCTGTATTCCCCAGTTACATGTGCCAGTCAGTTAATTTCCTTTATTTTGTTTCGTTTTAAAGATAATTTGAATTGAGTTTCTGTCACTTACAACCAGAGAGCCCTGATAAATATAGAGGAAAGGCTACAGAGCCAACTCTCAGACACAAAGCAAGCTGTTTATGTTGGCCTAGAACTCAAGGCATGGGTGTGAAGAGAACTGGGCCAGAAGGACAGCAGACAGCAGGCCTAGAAGGAACTGATTCTTGGCTGCACCTGCTTCCATTCCTTGGGTGGTGGAATTTCACAGTCATTGAGGTACTACCACATGCTGATTGCCTATTAAGGGCTCTCTACTTGTGCTCTCCGGAGGAGGGAGCAGGCAGGTCTAATGAGGAGCAGACAATGGAAGGAGTAGGTGGAACTAGGGCAAAAAAAAAAAAAAAATCCAAAAATATGTGTGCGGATTGAGGACTTCTAGTCTAATCTGGGACCTGGTGCATGGAACTTTAACAATATCCCCACTGCTCCTTTAAATCATTCTCTCCAAGGTCAACAGTGATGGCCTAATCATTAAATTTTATAGTGGGCTCTCAGCTCTGATATTCCCCCAAATGTGTGAGCAGCCTTGAGCACAGTTCTCAGAGCCTTCCTTCTTTAAATGCTTCTCTTCCTTGAATTCCAGAGCTTGTCCTAATTCAGTCCCCATACTTCTTGGCCATTCTTGTGCCTCCTAGAGTGCCTCATTTTGATTCTCCCAACATTTAAGTGTAGACACTGCTCAAGAGTCTATCTTTCAGCCTAAACTCCTCCCAAGCTCTGCTCCCTCTCATGCACTCCAAATCACATTCCCAATGCACAGATTCATCTTCTTGTATCATCCAGGGCCTCCTCTGACTTTCTCCATACAGGGAGTTGGACTCAAAACTCTCCCAGGAGCTCAGACACCCGACTTCTGAACAAACAATGATTCTTTCTTTCCTTCACCCTGTACAGTTGATCTTCATGGTCTGTAAATTTTTTTTATTACTGTCACAATCAATCTTGCCTTGCTCTTTCTTTTTTACTGTTACTCCCTTAAGTCCTTTATCAGCTTGTGCCTAGGCTTTGCAATAGCCTCTTTGTTGCTCTATTCAAACATTTTACTCAACAAGCATTTGTAGCATGCTTTTGTGGACTGAATCCTGTATAGTCTTCCTATCCTCTAATCCATTCTATATACCACAACCAAATTAATTTCCCTCAAGTACTACTTTGATCACATCATTCTGAGACTCTAAAGCCTTCAATGGCTCCCCATTGCCTACTGAGGAAAGCTCACACTCATCAGTCTGGCATTCAAGGCCCTCCATAATTTTTCCCCAACCTACCTTTCTGGCCTTACCTCCTATTTCCTCTACATAGACCTTACACTCCAGCCAACCTGGTCTATTTGCTCTTCTTTGAATAAGCATTACACTTTTCCACGTTTGAGTTTTTGCCTAGTCTATTTCTTCCACATGCATGTGCTCCCCGCTCATGCTATGTCAGCTCTCACAATATCACCCATGTCTCGGGGCTTACCTCAAACACTAGCGCCATCGCCTTCTCTTCACACGCCTGTCAGAAGTTATTCCTCCACCTCTTTAGACGCCTGTAACGCTGTGTTTTTAGCATTCATGTGATACCTAGCGCATGACGCCCTGCACAGTGGATTGATGACCCACGCTCTAATTTCCCCATCACACTATTTCTTACCTAAAACATCTGCTGCAGAATCATAAAGGTGTTTGTTAAAAATTCAGACCTGGAGACTGCCCAAGGAATCTACATTTTCAGTAGTCATATGATTCTCTTGTCCAGTCATATGTTGCCCCTGCCTGTCCCTCTAGGGCCAAGAGTTTCTTCTACAATTGCTTTGCCCCCAAGTATTTTCATCGCTCCTTTAATGCTTAAATTGCAACACATAAGTTATTACTACGCTGGGAAGGACCTCAAGGTACTAAAGATATGTACCTTAGGTAAGTTACAGATACACAGACCCAGATTATTCAGTTCATTTTTGTAGGCATTCTTTTTTTGTTGTTTTTTATAAAACGTATTTATTTGGGGTAAAAGCTTACAGTTATAAGGCCCTAAAGAGTCCAACTCAAGGTACCATAAAAGGTATGTTCTCACCCAAGGTCTGTTGCTACGTATTGATGCAAGATGGTGGACAATATCTGCCAGGCATATCTGTAGGCATTCTTATATAGTACAGAGTTCTATAGTTGTTTCCAGCTCCCTTTGATTAATAAGGTCAAAGCCCAGGAGGAAAACCACTATGTAAACAAAACATTACAGTGTGTAACTAATGCTCTAGTTGAGGCATGTACAAAATGCTACAATATAATTAGGGATCACAGAGGATGGGACCACTCTGCCCTGGGGAATTAGAGAAAGGGGCATATTTGACTTGGGTCTTGAAGGGTGAGTAGGAGTTCTGTAGGCAGAACGGAAGGAACAGCATATGAGAGTGTAAGTTCCCTGAGGGCAGGGACCACATCTTATATGACTTCATATCCATCACCAAACTGAGAAATTTGGGTGGAAAAGGAGCTTTGAAGCCACTTGTTCTCAAACACCAGTCTGGTGCTTGAATATCCTCTCAACATTTCTACTAAGTTAAAATTTCTTGAACTTTTAAAATAAGAGAGGTTACACAAAGACTAGTCTTCAGTGTTTAGTCTAAGAATGCTGTGGAGAATGTAGTCTATTATATTACCTGATTCCAGGACTCAGAGCAAAATTTTTTTCTAGTCCTGGTACCATAAATAGTTGTGGTTTTTCTAAGCCATTTAGATTCATTTTTGTCTCGTGGGTACTGAATTTTGTAACTGATCTTATTTCCCTCTTGCACTGACCATGGGACAGCACATGGTGAAATTTGTGGCCACCACTCGTGGGTGGATGGAACCTCATGACATGCCCAAAACAGTCTAAACCAGCCCTGGCTCCGCTGCCTTCTCCTAGCCTTGCTTTCCTTTTTCTCTTCTTCTCCTTTTTATTTTTTTGACTTATTTTTAGTTTACTTTATCTTGCCATATTGTTTGCAACCTTGCAAACAGTTTTAAATCCTTTTTGTAAGAAGGCAGATTATAAAGAAATAAATTCATGAATCTATGGATGTGCAAATGTTTTCTGATCATTGTTTGTTTTTTTTTAAATTCTAAAAAAGAAATTAGTCTAGATGATGAGTCCCTGCATCGGCAACTCTGATGGAAAGCAGGGCCAGAAAGAACAGATGGAGTAAACGATGCTCTGAGGTCAGAGTTGTAAAAAATTAGGACTTGTAGAGAAAACATGGATTCAGAAAGGATGATGGAGTTTTCGAACAGGAAGAGATGAGAGTGGTTTTAGAGTGTGAACATAAAAGGCAGAAAGCAAGAGAAAGCTTTTAGAGCAGGAAGAAATAGCTGAAACAGGCAGGTTTCGAGCGACTAACCGTGGGCCCTGATTCATGGCTGCTCAAGGACCCAGTGCAGACAGAGAGCTCCAGGTTGAGTTCAGGTGGTTTTGTGGAGAAAAGAACGTAGGACCCACAGAGAAAGGATCTGCCCTTCCCAATGATCAAGGAAACTAAAGAAAAGCCTCTGGACCAGAATTAGAGGTGGAAAGCAAGTATAAACTAGAAGGGGAGTCAGAAACAACTGTAGAAGTCTGCTCCATATGTGAACTACTGCCCAAAGGAATTGAATAATGGGGGTCTGCGTACCTGCAACTTACCTAAGGTACAAATATTTGGTACATTGAAGTCCTTCCCAGTGTGTAATAAATTGTTTGCAGTTCAAGCATTCGACGAGAGAAGGAAATACAGGGGCAAAGCAGTTGTAGATGGTCTGGTAGCAGCATCAGGCTATGATCTAAGTAGCATGGACAATGGCTAGGCCAATGGCCTTCATTCCCACTGATGCTGGTAACTGCCCAACTCCTCTGAGCAGACCCAACTGTGAATTATAATTCTTCAAGAGGGCACCCTAGTGGGCGGGCACCAGCCTTCGCAATAGCCTCTGACACCAGCTCAGGATCCAGGTTCCCAAAACATCATCAATCACAAGAAACTAGAAGGATATTTATTGAGTGGTGGTTCATTTATTCATTCAACAAACGCCTATTGAATATTTAATGATTAATGAACCCTCTGCCAGGGAATGGAGCTATAAAGGAGACTAGCACGCACTTCTTGCTCTTAAGCTAGAAACCCAGGGGGGGAATCAATATGTAAATAAAGTATTACAGAGTGTGGTGTGATTAATGCTATAGCTGAGGCAAAATGCCACAGTATAGATAAGATCACAGAGGATAAGACAACTAACTCTGCCCTGGGACATATTTGACCAGGGTCTTGAAGGATGAGTAGGAGTTCTGCAGACAGAATAGAGGGAACGGCATTTGCAATGGTGTGGAGGTCTTAACAGTAGGGTATGTTTTGGGAACACTGAGAAGTTTGAGGTGATTTGAACAGTGTGGAGTGGGAGTGGCAGGAGATGTGGCTAAGTATTTGGGGCTAGACTGTGAAGGATCCTATATGACATCCTAAAGAGTTGGGACTTTATCAAGCATATAGAAAAGTAACCTTGGACATATGAAAGTAAGTGACCTTTGCAGGAATCAACACCAAGTGTTAGGAAACTTCCAGGACCCTGATGTCTCACTAAGGACCCACTCTCTAACTACCATAGAGTGGCAGCTCTCTGATGCTCTGAGCTCTGAGGGGAGGTAGAGAGGCTCAGAGGGCGCAGCCTGGCAGAAAGGTCAACACTGTGGGCCTAGGCGAAGCTCCAGGGTAGGCCCCTGAATCCCTGCTTTCCCTGGCCATGGGCGGGGTACAGGCTGCAACACACCTTGCCTCCAGTATCCCATTGGAGGGCCCCAATCCCGGGGCCCAATCACTCCACGAGAGTGAATTCATGTGCCAGGGAAAAATGAAAGGCTGTACTTCTTCCTTCAGATCAAGTTGTTATTGTTCAAATGCATTATTAATGATCAGAGCTGCAATCATTAATAACATGGTGATCACAAAAGCAGCTGTTACCATTTACACATAGCTCTCTGCCAGTATGTTATTAAGGTAATATTTTACCATGCATGCAACTTGCTCAGGGGATGTATGCCTAATGCTTGAACAGATCCCCCACTCCCTTCTTAGACATAATCTCTCCTTCCCTTACTTTACAGACACCCCAAATGCCAGGGAAGAGAAAGCAAGTAAAGGAGATGAAAACGGGGTCATGAAAAATGGAAGCGGAGATACAGGCAATATTTTACCCCATTCTTTTTTTCTCCCCTGCCTTTTTTTTCCCCTTTCTTTTGAATGAAAAATAAAAATGCAGAAAACCTCAGGAGGCTCGTAACTTTCCCATTTTTATTTAAAAATAAACCTGCAGCCGCGGCTGTCACTGTTCCTGTGCACAGAGTATAAGTTCCAACCCCCACTGCCCAGTGTTTATGTAGGAGAAAGAACATGCTTTAAAGAGAGAAAATAAATCAGGTTAGAGTCTACAAAAGGAGCAGGGAATTTGCCAGAAAGAAGAGCTTGGCAGGCAGCACAACCCTCTGAGGACCCCACGGGCCGGCAGACCCAGGGTGGGCTGCAGAGAAGCATGGAGGACACGCATGCCCTATTGTTCTGGAGCCTTCCGTGCTCCATGTCTGCTTGATGGGGAGGCTGGTACAATAGTAGTGCAAGAGGAAGAATCACACAGATATGCCGTGTGTCTTGGTCTCCTTAAAATCCATCAGTAGATAGCAAGGAGGGCAAAATAATGTCCTAGCAGCAGATATCAGAACTGCCCCATCCTTCTCCAGGCCAGGCCAGCCTCCTGAGCTTTCCTTCTCTGGTAGGTGGGCCCTGGCAATCTGCAATGAGGCTACTGTGGGCAGACTGCAAGACTTAAGAAAGGATCTAAAGCAGGAGGGAAATTTCTAGAGGGATCCATGGCCGCAGGGGCAAAATAGAGGCTAGAAATGCTGGGCTCGCCTGGAGCTTTCTCACTTGACATTTGAGAAGGGGACCTCTTTGCCCTTTCTAGCCAGGAAAATAGGGGCATTGCAGGTCGATTGAGGAATGACCCTCAAGACTGATGAATGAGTGTTCCGTGAAAGATTAGTTTAGAGAAGTCAATTCATTCAGCAAACAGTGGCATTTAGGGTCTGGCTCTGTTCCAAGCACCAGTATGCACTGGCCGAAGGCAGAATGAGTGGCATAAAAACCTTACCTGACTCTAGAGGGCTGAGGTGGCTGACCCAAGGGAGTTACACAAGTTGAGAACTAGAGGGTGAGTCAAAGTTAACTCAATGAAGGAGAAAGGAAGAACACTTCAGAAGTAGCAGTATGTGCAGATATCCTGAAGAAAGAGGGAGCATGGATTAAGGAACTGAGAGAAGGCCACATGCTGGAGCACAGAAAGTGAGGGGAGAGTAGTATAAGACGAGGCCAAGGAACTAGCCAGGACCAGATCAGGGTGAGGATTTTGGTCTATGTCTTAGGAGCAATGCAACCCCAATGCAGGGTTCAACCACGAAGGGCAGCTTAGTCATGGCTGTGTTGTGAAAAGATCATCAGGCTGCTCTGTGGAGGGGCCAGCGTGTGGGAAGTGCACTAGAGAGCTGTAAGCCTCAGGAGATGATGGCATTTTGGCCTAGGGTGATGGCAAAGAATGATGGAAAAGGAAGAGAGACCGGAAATAATTAGGGAGTAAATCAGCAGGGACTTAGTGATCAACTAGACAAAGGGGCAGACAGAGGGAGTTTGTGCAAATGGAAGTCCAGCCTTCCTATATCTGGATAGCGAGAGCAGTGGAAGATAGTCAAGAATGAGAACGAAAATAGTGGATTCAATATTGCTTTGAGACTGCAAAGTGGAGATGTCAAATATGCCCTGGAGTACAGGGGAGGTCTGGACTGGAGATAAATAAAGGGGCCATGGGTATCCTTTGGCCACTGAAGCCAAGCACATGGGCGACATCACCTTTGGGGAGAATATAGAATAAGAAGAAACAAGGTCCCTGGGCCAAGACTTGAGGAACTCTAATGTATCAAGGTCTGACAGCAGAGGAGGATGAGCCTGCAAAGGAGACTGAGAATAATAAATCCAGAGAGGAATACATCCAGGAGAGTATAGCATCAGAGGACAGGGGAGGAGGGCATTTCAAAAGGAGAGAGTGGCCAACTGGGTTGGATATCACTGAGAGGTCAAGAGAAATGAGGAATTTCTCTTGCAACATGTCCATTAGATAGATACAGCAACACCAAGGTCATTGGGCTCCCAAGCTCTGGCAGTATCTGTTTTGTGTATTAAAGAAGCTAATCCATGTAAAGTTGCTAGCACAGTAACTGGCTAGTAAGCCCTCAACAAATGCTGGCTATTATGAACTTTTCTCTTTAAAGCCTATAAAACTAATATTCTGCTACCCTACCGAAGAAAAGGAAAAAAATAGAGACAGAGGCTAACATTTTAATAGAAGTTAAGATTAGACCCAAAGAATTTCCCAACAGGAAGATCTTGTAGAATGCCCACAGAGGCAATTAAAGATGGTGATAGAAGCCCAGATAGCTGTAGGATCAGGACGGATTCCTGTGTGTCTAGGACAGGTTTGCTGCAGCCCTTCTTTGAAGCAGGAGAACCCTAATTGTCAGGGGGGGTGGGGTTCTGCTCTGGGCGGCCCTAGCCCTTCCTTCCCATGGAGATGGGAGCTGCCCTGGGATGGAAAGCCTCCTCATCTCAACAGGCTGGGCAGCCCAGGTTGACACGAGCAGGGCCATGGCAGAACGCTCCCAGGGGACAAGAACCGAAAAATAGGCCTGACGGGCCTGCTGAGTGGCCAGGATTAGACGCAATGCCCGGCCCCGGGTCAGTAATGGGGAGGCATTAGTCATCTCTTCAGACCTTGGCTCCATTATTTTTGCCGGAAATGTGAGAACAGCTCTCACTAATAACGTGTGGAATCACTTCCAACTATTTGCCTTTCAAGTCAGCCTCCTCAGGTCGGGTGACATATCTCGTTTAACAGGGGGTGCCATTAGAGGGAAGATTTAACGTGCGGCTAAAAGCATTTGTAGCAGGAGCTGTGGGTGGGTTCCTTTTTAAGCTTCTGTGGCTGGTAACTTGCGTCTCTTCCCTCCGTGCTGTTGGGTTTTGTTATTGAAGTCTTTTTCTTTGCTGAAGGAGGTTGGACATTAACTCTGCCCTGCCCGGAGCATTCCCTGGCGTGGAGCGGGCAAGGTCAAGAGCTGACTTGGAAATCTCTCCTGGTCCAACCAGAGACCACGCGAGGCTCAGCAGGCTGGCGTGACTGATTATTCCAGGCACCTTGCCATCCTCACACACCTGGCCCTCACCTTGCTTGAGTGACCTGGCGACTCCTTACGCAGATGTGTTATAGAAGTTACTACAGCCTTGCAAACAGAGCCACAGTCCTAGCAGCCCAGGCAATATGTATATCTACCTACAGAAGGAGTCCTGCCCCTTCCCGTGCCCTCGAGAGGGGCTGACAGCTACACTAGGAACAGCAGGAAGAAGAGGGCTGAGGTTCTGGGAGAGGAGCTTGACATTTGATAAAAACTAGGCCCCTTTAAGGCCTTGCCTGAGCTTCTTAAACCCTTGTTCCTGAGTACACTCCCCATTCCCAGAGTCCCAACCTCTCTAAGCCTCAGATTCTTCATCTGGAAGCTGGAGACAGTAATAGTCACCTATCAAATAAGAGACTACAGTTAAAAACATCGAGCTCAGTGCTTTGCACATCGGAGCGCAATAAACACTTATCAATTACATGTTTTTGGGTTACAAGTTACAAGCAATAGAAAGCCCAGCCAAAACGCCTAAATAAAGAGGAATTTATTGGATCATGTAACTGAAAAATCCAAGGTTAGGCTTGGCTTTAGGCACCCAGAGTGATACTCAGGAAACAGCCCCTAGGACTTTGCTTCCCTCTGGCTGTCCCTTGGCCAGGCTACCTACAGCCTTACTCCATTTCCTGCAAGACCTGGGAGCAGTAAAATGGCAGCAGCCACTCCAGGATCACATCCTCCCAATTCCAAGTCAGATGTAGAGAAAGAGCTACTCCTCCCGAACAGTTCACCCAAGTCCTGAGCTGCATATTCATTGGGTGAGTTGGGTCATGCGCTCAGGCCCTAGGGGATGTGTTGTGAAGATGGGGTTTAACCCTGGGTTTCAAACTCCACCTAGAGGAAGAGAACTAGGGAGGGAGCCCTACCTAATTAAAGGCACTGAGAGTTGCAGGAAAGATGTTTCCCCCCCGGAAAAAAAAAAAAAAAAAAAAAAATTAGTACCATTACCAAAGGGAAGATGTCAGGTATCTAAAAATAGAAACACCCTCTGCAAAATAACAGTTTCCCATTCTACCCCATATACAAGACAAGGGCCATTTGATAGTAGATTTACACGTGTAAGGAAGGAAAACTCCACGAAGTCTCCCCCAAAAGTTTTCAGCAAAATGTCCTCTTCCCCATATTTTAGGAGCATGTTGATGGCACTTATTGTAGCACTCTTCTCTTTCTGCCTTCTAGTACAGCTATTTACTACAAGGTCCTATCACCTCCACAGCTCCTGGAGCTCCTAGAGGCCAAGGGCTGGGTTGCAGTCACTTCCATATGCCGCACAGCACCAAGTATATGGTGGCAAATCTATTTATTTAGGAGGCACTTCCAGACCCATGCTGGCCCCCCGTGTCCAGCACAGTTCCCTACTGCCCTGGTCGGAGCCTGAGCTAGTCAACGTGGCCTCCATTTCCCTCCACCTCATCACCTCATCTGCCAGGGGTTAGACGCATAGAGACTCATGAAGCCAATGAGCTCTAAGGCAAGGTGATCCCTGAGTCCCCCTCTTCTAGAATCTGCCTCTGTTTTAGCTCCTATCATCTTCAATCTCGGGCTGTTTTCCTGGTCCCCCCCACACACACACATAGGGAATCTCTTTGGGAGCAGGTAGGACTTTATCTTTGAGATCCTCGGTGCCTAGGACAGCACCCAACTAAGGAAAGCAGGAAACTAAGCAGAATCCCAGCGATAAGAATGGGCCACTTCAGTCATGGTTAAGGAAAGGGTGTTTGAGGCAAACATGCTGGATCCGGAACCTATGGAAAGTCACCCAAGCAAGCACCCCCACCCCCACTGGTGGTGCAGGTGCCCTCCTAGCCTGGCTCAGGCAGGCTCTGTGACTAGGTGGGGCTGAGCTTGTAGAAAGGCCTCAGCGACCGTGCCCTGCCTGGCTGGGAGAGGAAGGGACTGACAGGCTGAGCCAGACGAGAAAGACTTCTGACAGATTCCCAGGCCGAGTGTATGTCTAGGACCGGGGGATGAACCACTGCCAGCATCATCTGACCTCACCGATCCCCCTAATCAACAAGCAGTGAGGGCAAGAGACTCTGGGAGCTCCCTCAGCTTTGGAGAAAGCTCTGCAAACAAAACTCAGTTTTAAGGGGTTAATCCGCAGCGCCGGGAGGGCAGAGCCAGTGAGTGGGCTGGGACTAGGGGAATGAGGCTGCCTGAGACTGGTTTGGCAGCAGCTCTGAAGAGCAGTGCCTCAGTCGCTGGGATGGTCTGAGCCCTCAGAAGTGCTGGCTGCCTCCTACCGGCCCGGCTAATGGAGCTGAGCTGTCTCCCCGGCTGATGGGCTGCTGCTCTGGGTCTCCCTTCCCCAGCAACGAGGGAGACCCAGGCGTCTGCGCAGGCTGTGTGGAACGTGCCCTTGCCTGTTTTCTTATCACCTACTATGTGCACAGCCCCTGCCGGGGCTACTCTTTACTCTGGCTGGGGGACAGGGGCAGTGGGCTCAGCTGGCCCTTTGACTAGCCAGCGATTTGGGCTAAGAGGATCTGTGCATGGCAGGGGTGCCAGGGAGCCAGGCGCGCAGGAGGTGACTGGTGAGAGGGGAGAAGAGATTAGCAGAGAGGGGCCACGTCTGCCCTTCCTCCAAAGCACAGAATCTCCGGGACAGAACAAGCCTGGGACCTGAGGCATGCCCCATCTAGAAGATCACACACTCTCAGAGTTAACCCCCAGGGGGAGGAAACGCAGATTGAAATGCACCTGTGTTCAAGAGCAGGGCTGGGCCCTGGTTTCTTTCGGCTCAGAATTTCTAGAAAGGGAAGGCTCTCCGTTTGCAGGCGTTGTCTCCCATCCTTTCCCACACCAGCGCTGCACCCCCTACCCCCTGGCACCCCCTCTCAGGAACCCCAGCAAATATCTGCAAGACCCCCTTCAGCCCTGGGAGGGTGGTGCGGGCTCAGGGCTGGCGGGCCCGGGAGGGAGGCAGGGAGACCGTGGGCGTGTGGGTGCCAGGTGGGGGGGGGGGCTGCCGCTGTTTGCTGCAACGTCTCCGTGGACTTCACAGAAGGAGGGAGCGGGGCGCTGGAAACAGAAAGGGGAGAAGGCGAGAAAAGGAAACGGGAGGCTCTCGTCGTCCCCCCCCCCCAATGGGCATGAGGCTCGCCAGTGTTTCTAATCCGCGGGCCGCAGCCCCAGCCGCCTCCCGGGCACCTCCTGACAGCGCTGCCCCCGCAGCAATGAGCACTCGGCGCGGCGCCGCCAGCTATTTTGGTGCCTTGGTTGGAAGCGGGAGGACGCGAGCGCGTCCCCTCCAGAGCCCCCGCCCCGCTGGGCCCGCGCCGCGGTTCTCCCCGCTGGTTCGCAGCCCGGCCCCGCCGCGCGCCCGCCGCTCCTTGCCCCAGACCTCCCGGGCCCTCCTTCCGCGGGCGAGCAGAAGCCCCGGCGACCTCAGGCTCCGGGTCCGTGGCCCTGCGGCCGCCAGATCCGCCCGGGGAGGGAGGTGCGAGCGGGGAGGGGCGGGCAGAGGCGCGGAGGCTGGCGCCGGGCCAGAGCTGGGCCTCCTGGAAGCAGGAACGCAGGGCGGAGGAGACAGGGCTGAGGGCTTCCAGCACAACCCAGGAGGGGGCAGGAGCTAGACTCCAAGCCTCCACACAAGTGTCCTCCTCCACCCCGAGGCACTTCCTGCCCCTGTCCCACTGAAAAGACAGCGGATTGCTGGGAGCACGGGGATGGGAAGCCCAGCTCCCCTCTCTCCACCTGCCCATCCCAGGAGTCCAGCTGGCTCAGGGGAACCCCTGGTCACAAGTAACCTGCCCCCAGCTCCTCCCCTTGGCTTTGGACGGACGCCTCTTCCGTCTTCAGCAATGAGAACCACTCTCCAAGCTTGGAGGGTGGTGCCTCTCCCCATCTCAGAGCTCCCAGGAGGTGTAGACTCATCAGTGATGTTGGCCCAGGTTGTGCTCAGCTAGCCCCTCTGGGCAAGGGTGGACAAATGCCCTTTTCCCAAGCTTGGGTAGAACACAGCTTCGAAACAAGTGTGCTCTCTCCATCTTCCCACCAGCTTGCCTGGCCTAAGTTCCTCTGTGGCAACAAAGCTACCACTGCAAGGACATTGAGCTAAAGTCTCAATGAACCATGGGGAACCCCATATCTAACTCCTTTACCTTATGCTTAAGGTGGGTGTCCCACCCCAGCAATTCCTCCGCCCTGAAAACTTGCTGGATCACGCCAACCCACACTGATTCTCCTCTCCACTGAACCTAAGGCACTTAATATCTGCCACACACAGTCTCATACTTCCAGGCAGCCTGGCTTTGTTCTCCCGTAGTTTCAAGTGTCTGTGTTTGACTACCCCAAGCAGTAGCTGTCTCTGCTGGTCTTGATTCCTATAAAGCCAACCATGGATTGATGCTCAATAAATGCCCATGGGTTTGGCTGATGGCTGGACAGGCTTGCAGGGCACTTGCCTCATCAGGAGAGAAAGGTGCCCTTAATTTCTTCCCTGCCAAAGAGAATCCAAGGTTCTGTGTCCTGGGAGTGTCTCAAAAGTCAGCAGAGCCCAGCTCTGCCCCCCATCCCTCCCTGCTCCTTGACCATCTGGATCCATACGGTTTGGAGAGGCCAGTGCTTGTGGCTTTTACCAACATCAATTTGCAGTCACCAGGATGCAACTTCACCCTATGCTGCGTTCATAAATTAATCTCCTGGGATTAGATTCTGTGTTTTAGTAACACTCCTGAGGCATTGTATTTACACATTAATAATAAAAGAAAAAAGTGAGACAAGTTCTGACAACTTTCAATAACATTCAGAAATAAAGTGTGAGGCGCGAAAGTGTCCAAAGTTAATTAAGACCATTTGGTGCTGACGGGGGTAGGGGGTGGTGCCTGCCGTTCTCCGACAGGTGTTATTTTCTGAAACCCAATTTCCCTGTCTGTAATGTACCTGATGCTTGCAGAAAAGAAGCTGAAACAAACTGCACCAGCAGTTTCTCTTGTTTGGTTTTACATGTGCCATGGATACTGTCAGAATTTGTGGAGGGTCCCTAGGAAGAAAAAGCCCTTTAG
Organism: Tolypeutes matacus; assembly: GCA_026826555.1. Lineage (NCBI taxonomy): Eukaryota > Metazoa > Chordata > Mammalia > Cingulata > Chlamyphoridae > Tolypeutes > Tolypeutes matacus. The sequence continues at coordinate 20,760,386 of JAKSZT010032012.1, read as the reverse complement.
GCTTCCCTGTGGTGAGCAAGCAGTGCATCCAGACTGTTCAGATCAGCTCCATACTATTGGGGTCCTGGAGGAAGTTAAGGGGTACCATGTTCCACAGCAGCTCTCCTGTCCACTAAGAGCTATGAGGGTCTTCCAGATATTTGCCTGATCAGGACTTTGTCCCCAGAATAGGGAGGGGAAACAATTCCAGAACCAAAAAGAAGGAACCCTGGCCAGACCCCTAAGAAAGGGTGGAATGAAGCCGGACTGCTCTACCCAATAATTAATCTTATTGTTTATTGCATATATCCCTGTACTTTAAGCCTGCATATGCTTACACATTTTTGTAGTTTCATTTCCATTTTAGCTTCTCTCAATTTTAGAGTAGTTCCCTTGAAAATATAAAGCCTTGCTTTAGGAAATTAAAAGAGGGGAAAGAAGGAATGCTCCTTGTTTCCTGGGCCCAGTTGGACCAGTGGATATCAGGCCTGATGGCAGGATCAGGCAGAAAAGTAGAAACTCAGGAGGTATGTTTTGGGGGCTACAGGTATGACTTCACCAGACTGCATCTTCTCAAGAGCTCTTTTGTTCACACACCCCCAGTGTGTCTTGTGATTTAAGAAACAAATTAATGAATCTCTGTCCATCTCCTGGAATTTCCCTTGACTTTTATATTGGGAGTGAAGAGATGAAGTTGGCAGCCCCAGACTCCTCAGCTCAGCCCGAACTGTGTCTAATCTCAGATCATCCCTCTCAGTCTTTGATTGAGTCTGTTCATCTAAACGAGAGAAGACAGGTGGATAAAATAGAAACGTGAGTTTGATATTACTATCACAGTCTCGGGTTTTCAACCAGGTGAAGATTTTCAGTGGGTGACCCTAAGGCTTGTTTTCCACTTTGGACCTCTTGACCTTGGCTCCAGTAGAAGGTTTCCAACTAGCCAGGCAGATTTGGCCTCTCTTCTGATACATGGTGGACAAATGCATTTCATAAAGAAAACAAGGGTTGAGTCTGGCCAATTGCTTTTACTGCACCTCTCATTCCAATCCTCCAACCAGGAAGCAAAATCAAAGTAAAAAGAAACACTACGTGGGCCCAAGTCCTCACAGTACAACTGATTTGGTCCCCCGGCTGATAGACAGCCTGCAGCTCTCCCCCAAACCTGCAGGCCTCCATTGGCTCTGGATCAAATAAAAGTAATCTGACTGCTTCAGGGGAAGGTGAGACTTGGAGATGCTGCTGCTCCAGGGATAAATTGCTGGAGAGAGGATAGGAGTCCAGGAAATGCAAGGATGGGGTACACTCTATCAGCTCAGCAATACCAGGAGCCTGTCTGTCCAATTACCTGGCTGGGAAGTAAGCCAGAAGCCTGACCAGCAAAAGCTTCATTTCTCTTTAGAATCAAAGTGTGCAAAATGATCACACCTAGCATGTCTGCAGTGAACCAAGTTGGACCTGAAAAGGCAGACCTGGATGTTAAGCCAGGCAAAATCACATGCTGTAAACCAAGCTGTGGACCCGTCAGCTGCCTGGTATTTTAAACCATACCAAGTAGTTCTTTCGTTCACTCTAAACTGCTACAATAAGTGTTAATATCTGTGATCCACTATGGGGGGAAGTTTCTGGCAAGAATAAGGCAGTGCTACAGGTGCAAGATTGTTATTTAAAGATGATAACGCTACTAGAGCATCTAGCAACTGACCCAAAAGCTATAGGAAACAGTGTTTGTTATCATTTATAGGTTTCTATTCACAAAGCTCCTGATTTTATGACAGTGAACCCCTGCGCCTTCCAGCCCTGCACCCCTCTAGGTACTGAAGAACCTCGTCCTGCAGACACCAACCTGCCTAGTTCCTGACCAAGTCCAGTAGTTTATCAGGGGCCCAGCCCCACAGCTGATGTTCCCTAACTGGCTTTGCTGTCTTAAGCAGGGTGGCCAGTGGGTCCTCGGCTAAACCTCACGAGATATTTGCATGCCCACCGAGATCAGCGTTTTCCCACCAGTGACCCCCTCGTGTTCCTGGTGAGCATGGCTGGATTCTTTCCAGTTCTGTATTTGTATCCTAATCCTCTTCTGGGACTGTCACCCTGCCCCAAGTCCCTTTCTATTTTAGCCCTTACAACATATCTGTCCAATACCAGTCCTTTTCCCCAATAAATTGAGCTGTAGTTTTAAAATCTAAACTACCCCTAGTCCTTAGCTACGCTCATATCTGAAATCACCAAAGTGCCACCATTACCTGCACCAGGAGACGCAATGGCGTCACCCGGTGCGGAGCTGAATCTGCTCCCACTGCTTTGCTGGGACACTGACTTGGACCACAGGACACCATCCTTTGAGATGCAGCTGTGACCTGCCCTGTGGCCAGGCCTGGGACTATGACACCTAAAAACTGGGTATTGTACATGCAGAGTGTCTGAGGGGACTGCCTACTTGAAGTCTCGACCAGGATGCTTTCAAGACTCATCAAACTCAGTAGCCCAAGACCAAACTCATGATCTTCTGCCCCAAACCATACCCACCCCCTTCCACTCGGATGCCCCCCTAATCAGTTTTCCACACTGCAACCAAAGTGATCTCTTCAAAATGCTCATCACACAGACACACCTAAAACTGTTCATTAGCTTCTCATTGTTCTTCAGACAAAAGCTCAAATCCTTAGCACAGTCTCCAAGTCCTGTGTGTCTGCTGGGATTGCCTTTCTAGCCTCCCCTGGTCTCAGGCTTCCCTTCCTTTGCTGTGCTGCCTCCACCGGGGTTGTATTCACACTTAGATACAGGTACCCCTGCTGGGCAGACCGACCAGGAGAAGACGTCTTCTCCTCTGGGCCGAGGCAGCCTCTGCTCAGGGCTTAGCAACTCCCTGCACACCTTCCTCCGCCCAGCTGTGCACGCTCCTCGTCCACAGCACAGCCTGCCCTGTGGCCATGCCGACACCCCCCACCGCCCCCCCCCACAGCCTGCTCTTAGTTCTCCAGAACCCCACCTTCCTCTCTCCTCCCACAAGGCTTCTGTGCACACTATTTGCTCTGCTTGGGACACTCTTGCCCACCCTCTTTACCCTATTTACCCCTCAGACCCCAGCTCAACCATCACATCCTCAAGGAAACGTTCCCCGATCTCGCCACCTCTGCAACCAGTTAAGAGCATTTCCTTTGTGGTATGCTCTGGTTGGACAGTGTTCCGGTGCCTGACGCTGGTCCCGTTTTGTAATTACACACTCCTTTGTAAAACTGATTAATGTCTGACTCCCCCAGCACACTGCCGTCTCCATGAGAACAGAGACCATGTTTCTTTTTGTCTCTCATTTGTACCCTGAGAACTTAACACAGGCAGGCCAGGCCCATAATAGTTGATCATCAAATATTTATTGGGTGCCTACTAGGTGCAGGCTGCTACACGGTAGATGATAGTGTCTGGACTATGGTTTTATATCTAAACAACTTAGGCTTCCCACAGGCATGATTAAGCACATCAAAATATTCTGTTCCACTTAATTATGCATTTTTATTTAAAAATAGAAGTCTTTATTAAAACAACAAAGCATAAATATTAAAGAATGTATTTAAATAACATGTGCAATTTAGTGCAAGCTTTAGAGGTGCATAAACACCAAAATGCAATTCAATACCTTTTTAAATAGTTTTCTATCATTATCTCTGCTTTATCTAATCTTGTCTCTTAACCCAGGTTGGAGGAGAAGTAACTCATTCTGACTTTCCTCCTTTTGTCTCGAAACCTGCTAAGGTGTGTCCACAACTCCAGCATGTCTCCAGCCTTCCACGCTTTAGGTCAGAAAAAGCCTTTGGAAGGTAGGTTGGAACTTTGCTGGATTGCGGGAGTGCTCCTACAGATTAAAGAGGGCAGGTGCTTCTCATAGGACAAAGCACTGAGGATATATTTGCCCCCTGCTCTTTGCCTTTCATTCAGTTCAGCAGAAAAAGTCAAACCACTCAGTAATCAATGGCATGGTTTGCATACCAAAACCCAGGCATAGCCATCCAGTACTCTGTTGACTTCCTGGTAGCTGGCCTCTGAACCTGCCTTTTCTTCAGGAAGAGAAACCGTCCATGTGTACTCTGCTTCTCCATTGCCAGGATTTCTGGCCAACAGCTCGATCTAGATAGATACGAGTTAAACACCTTCCTAACAACTACAGCTCCCCAGAACTTCATGTTGCAGACAGGATTACCCTGAGCCTATAGAGGGGTGTAAAAGATCTCTAGCAGTGCTCTCCCAAGGTGTGCCACTTGCCCATGGGGGAGAAATGGCTCATCCCACCAGGTGGGTCTGCTTCTGAGCTTAAAGTCCGTGCAATCTTTTCACATGGCTGTGTGTTTACAGCCGCCCAGAGAGGAAAGTCTGCGTGGTGGTGGAAGCTGGAAAACAAGAAGTCCACCCATTGACTGAGTTGCCAAGAGACCATTAATGCTAAGCTTCTGCAGTGGAACACAGAAAACGGCATTAAAGGATTTACTTTTCATGACCATAATTCACAGTTAATGTACATTTGATGTTTAATGTATGAACCAGAGGTGACTTCAAACTTCCGGGCCTTTTCTAAATAGTGTTTTAATCTAAGTTTTTCGTTTTTTTTTTTTTTAATAGAGGTTCATACACTCAGTCTGTCAGACAAGAGGGAGGGGAAAAAAGGCAAAGCTAGGTGTGAGAATCCAGTGTGGGAGCAGGCTTTTGTTCAGTCCTTTATTGAGGTTTTACCTCTAATCTCTCTCTTTTTGATGCAATTTAAGATTAAGGAAATGAAAGGCAAGGCTGACTGTGAACAGTTTTACAAACAGGACAGCCAAGGGGCCCTCTGAAGACAGTTTTGTAAGAGGCTTTGGGCTTCAATCCCTGGAAGGACAGTGGTGGGAGGTTCAGCAGTGCCGCTGTGTGCACGTGAGTGTGGCGCCAGGCAGGGCCGGTCTACCTGCCTGGGAAACTGATCTTCTGGGAGCAAAGAGAAGGTGACAGTGATCAGGGCACACGGCTCACTACGAGCCAGAGTCGGCATGTGGAGGAGTGAATCACGTCCCCAACAAAGGCATGTTCAAGTTGTAACCCCCGGCCCATGGTTGTGAGCTCATTTATAAACAGGAGCGTCAAAGAACCCATCAGTTAAGATGAGGCCAGACGGAATCAGGAGGGCCTTTATCCAATAGGACCAGAGTCCTTAGACGCAGAGGAAATTTGGTCAGGGCAGTGGGAGTGTTGGGAGGCAGAAGGAGACAGACGGCCATATGATGGAGGCGGGAGTGAGTTCGGGGTTGTCGGCAAGCCACCGCCAGAATGCTGCAGGCTTCGGAGAAAGCAGGATCCAGCTGATATCTTGATTTTGGACTTGTAACCTCCAAACCCTGGAGACGATCAATTTCTGTTGTTTAAGCCAACCAGGGTGTACTTTGGTCCAGTAGCCCTGGCAAAGTAAGACAGAAACCGAAAAGGGTGATCATTAGAGTGAAAAGGGCCGTGCTCCAGGGGAAAGAGCCCCAGGTTAAACCTAAGGCACTCAGGGTCCAGGGGCTACTGTGTGACCTTGGGCTACTCACATCACCTCTCTGAACCTCTGTCCCCTCGCCAAGAAAGCCAGGTTCTGAGGCTAAATCAGTGCTTTCAGACTGGCTCTGCTGAGACCCCAGGGTTCAGGAGCATCCTCAGGTGCCACGGGAGATGTGGAAGGCCCAAGCGGAGGGAGCTGGCCCTCGGCACACCTTCAACAAGAGCTGCCCCACGTTTATCTGCTTTATACATAAGTGTCCTGTGTAAGGTTTCTCTTAAAGGAAGGTTTCTCTTAAAGGAAGGATTCTCACTAAAAGATAAAAATATCAAAAGGTATAAGATGAGCTGATCCTTAAGATCCTTTCCAGCCCAAGGCTGGAAGGGAGTATATGGGGGAATTCACCCCAAAGGACATCCTTAAGGAAATAACACTCTACTGTGGGCAACAGAAATAGGGCAGCCCCTGGCAGGACCTAGAGTCTAAGGCAGCCACATTGTCAGAGACCAGTGCGGGCTGGGACTGGAATTGTCTTCCCTAGAGTTACAATTTATTTCAAAGGAATTTCTCCAGCAATTCTATGCTGCTTAGAGCAGGGGCAAAGTGAGCGGATAGCTGGGTCTTTCCAGGTATGTGCAGTGGAGGGAGGGGCAAAGGAGGTAAGGGTACTTGCAAAGGAATTGCTTTGTAGAGTTGGGATATGGAAAGAAAGAAAGTGAGATTAGGAGGGTGAGGATGAGAGGGGAATGTCTTTTCTCTTAGCAATCAACTGTGTGTGATTTTAAAAAAGATTTTAATACCCCCCCATCCCCCATGGCTCCCTCGTCTGGTTTCTCAGCGTCTGCTTGTTGTTGTGTTGTTTTTTCTCATTGTCTTTTCTTCTTTTAGGAGGCACCGAATCTGAACCCAGGACCTCCCATGTGGGAGGCGGTTGCCCAACTGCTTGAGCCACATCCACTCCCCTCTGCTGTGGGTGATTTTTAAAATTCTCTCCAGCTATAGGCAGTTTACGTTTTTAGGATTCTTTCTTATCTCTTCACATGCCTAACCAATGGAGAGTTCACTGCAGTAGGAGAGACCAATTGCACCTAGGCAAGTAAGTGACAAGAGCGTCCAAACAGGCCGGTGGGTAGAAACCATCAACAGAAACCTCGGTGCCAGCACTACCGAGATTCAGTCATACATTTTGTTCATTCATTCAACACATTTTTATTGAGTGCCTCCTCTGTACTGAGCAACGGGGACTGGATCACAAGGAGCGCTGGCAAGAAGTTCACACGCTGAGCAAATGGTTACACATGGATGTTTATTCTAAAAGCAGAGGTCCAAACCATAGCTGTAAACAAGGGGCACTCGCTCAGTCGGGGCGCACGGAATCTTTGCCCTGAGAACCAGCCTTGTTCCAAGGTCAGCGTGACACCTACTAACAAGATGCAGATCAGGAAGAATTGAGAATATAGAATGACCCCAAATCCGTGTCATGCCTGCGTCCTCCAGGCCAGAACCACTCCCCACTGGGCTTCCCTGCTCACCTAAAAGGAAGGAAGGGCTCCAAACTTTGGCAGGAGACCTGCTCCGCCCTGTGAAACACGGCAGCCTCATGGAACTCTTCCATCTAATTCTTCAAAAGAGATTTCAGAGCCTTCTACCAAATACACTCCCTTATTTATTTATTTATTTATTTCAAATTCACTAACTTTGGTTGCATTAATAAAATTATAGCGTCCAGAAGAAAGAACAAGATAGACCTATTCTACTTTGTGGTGGTCAAACCAGGCTTGAAGAGCATGTACAATCCTCGTATTCAGAGATTCACAAAACAAGACTTGGTCAAAGGAAAATGACCAGGATGGCACAGGAACTTGGAACCGTGGCTCGTGAAGAACATTTGCAGACGCAGGGACGTTTAACCAGAAAACCAGAAAACACAGCGGAACCTGACAGCTCTGTTCCAAAGCCTGAACTTTGGACTGGCTATAGAAGAGCCAGTCCAAAGTCCAAAGAAGAGGACAAAAATAAGAAAAAAAGTTAACAGTTAAGAGTCATAAAAACAGATATTTTTATCACAATTAAAAAACAATTTTTATTTTTTTATAATTGTCTAAGAATTTCTGGAAATGGAATGGAGGCCTTAGAAGATGGAGGAGGAGTAAGTTCTTCATGGGAGGAATTTAAGCAGAGGCCACTTAACAGGGATATTTTTTAAAGGAATACAAAGATGAGGCAAAGAGGAAAATGAAGTTCTTTAGGACACCAGCCAGACACGATGGTGTGTGATTCTCCGTGTACATCAAGTAAATCCACCTTCCTTCCTAAGCCTTCATTCTGCTTCTCCAGACTGTCTCCACCAAGGCCTAAGTCCCTGAAGACCAGTACAGGAAGCGGATGTGGCTCGAGCAATTGAGCTCCCACCTACCGCATGGGAGGTCCCGGGAAGCCTTCTGGAGAAGATGAGCAAGACAGTGAGCTGGCGTGACAGGCTAACGCAACAAGATGACCCAACAAGGATACACAAACAGGAAAGACAATGAGAGACACAACAAACCAGGGAGCTGAGGTGGCTCAAGCGACTGAGCGCCTCTCTCCCACATGGGAGGTACCAGGTTCGGTTCCCGGTTCCTCCTAAAGAGAAGACGAGCAGACAGCAAATGGACACAGAAAGCAGACAGCGAGCGCAAACAACGAGGTGGGGTGGGGGGTATAAATAAATAATAAATCTTAAAAAAGGAAAAAAAGAAAAAGACCAGTGCAGGACGGACTTCTCCACAGACTCACAGAGCCTCGCTGTGCTCTGAGCATCTCTGCCCTGCCCTCCACAATGTGTGCTCCTTACTGGGCCGCTCTCCCCATGGGAGAGCCCTACATCTCCTCCAGGCACACTGGACCATCTGCCCCTTTGCGCTGTGAGTGTAAAAAAGAGAAAGGGTCTGGCCTCCTGCTCCGGCCAGGAGTGGAAATAGGTTTCTTGCTTCCACTCAGACTTCAGCCTCCAAACGTTTTGCCTTCCCCATTGAGCCCTCCCCCCAGCACACAAGTCTGTGAGCCCTGGAGGGTTAACACACTCCATACCAAGAAGAACTGGTTCTAGGCTGGCTAAGAACTTTCCCACTTACTTCACTGCAGCTCCCTCACGTGCCCTGGCAGGTGGTACCTCTAAATGGCAAACGTCTAAAAAGGCAGAGAGCAAAATGGATTCCATCCAAGAGAACTAATCCCGAAAAACCCAAATCTTCCACGTGGGGGTGATGATAAACAGATGCCGCTCATCTCGACAAATGAAAGGTCACCCACAGACAGTGCAGAGTAATTATTAAATAACTTCCCCCATTTATTCAGGATCAGTAGCGACCTCATTACCTGGATCGGAAGACAATATCTCTAAGTCCTGGGCAGGGATCCAAAAAGGTCATTAATAACAGAAGAGTCCCAAAATTTGCAAGAAAATAAAGACCAGTTCTAATTAAGGAAGCAAAGTATTTCACCCAAGCCCTTTTACATCAACAGTTTGCATGGTAATAACAACAATTTGCATTTCTCAGGCGCCTACTTTTGTAGCTACTTGACAAACAGTAGCTAGGCTAACCAAGCCTTTTTCTCAGCAAACAAAATGGGCCTTTTATGTTACAGGCAGGGAATCCGGAGTACTTGAGGGTGATTTTCTTACTGTCACTTCTCATGGCTTCAGATCAGGGGTTGAGTAAGGACTGGAAACCAGAGGCTCAGATTCCTGGCCCTTTGCCCAGATAACTGGACTTAAGAAGAGCCCAGGACGCCTCACGCCCAAGAACTTGACTTAGTGTTGGTTGTCCAGGATCCCTGGATTAAACAAGCCGACTCTGGGGCTTGGAGTTAGGAGAGCGGCCTCTCTTGCTCAACTGCTTTAAGCTAACCAACCAGTCGACAGGCGTCTCTAAGCTGCTGTCTCAAGGTAGGCACCCCTGTCTTCCGACTAGGAGCCCCCTAACCCCCAGAGAGAGGTGAGAGTTTGCTACCCTTCAAAGGAAAGCCGGAACCTCGACAATCTCCCCCTCAACCCATTCCCCTGCGTGTCCTCCCCTCCCCTACTCGTGAAGCAGTATAACATCCCAGTAGAGAGTTCAGGCTCCAGAGCCAGCCAGCCAGTAAAACCCAGTCTACCACTTACCAGCTCAGAGGGCTCAGAAAAACCTCCAAGCCTCAGTTTCTCATCTACAAAATGGGTATAAGAATTTATGGTCCAAACAGGGAATCTTTTGAGACTGCATTGGGAACCCTTCATAATTCTGCTGAGATAGCAGGTATAAATTGGGATGACCCAGGGCAAACCACGATGCACAGATACCCTACTGAGCAGGGCTTATTGGGGAGAGCAAGTGGGAGAATAGAAGTAAAATGCTTAGTACAATGCCTGGTACATAGCAAATGTCAAAAATCATCGTTGCGTTAGGATCACTAGCCCGTCTTCCCAAAGTCCCAGACCTCCACAAGGTAAAGTGGCCAGGATGGACCCGTGAGGGTCTTAAACCTCCTTGCCCCCACCCAACTTCCTTTGGGGCCCTTCGCCATCCTCATGCCTAGCCCAGATGCGAGTGATTGGGGCACGCCCATCGACCCGCAAGCTGACTCTCAGAAAAGCCGAGCTGTTTGGGGGTCAAAGAACGTCCTTGGGAAATGGCTTGACGTCCCCCACGGTAAGTCTGAACGATCATCACGAGGTCTGTCTCAGGGTTATTAAAGTGAACGGATCTGATTAATCTAATTAAGCACTAAACATCCCATTTCCACCTCACTCAGCCCCATGCTCAGGGGGCACCAAGCTCTATCCAGGGTGGCCCCCAAATGTACCTGATAATTAAAACAATTTTTGCCCTGGCTCATTGCTCCCCCGCCCCCCCCATTACTCTCTCTCCCATTACCGGAGATGCAAACAATAAATAATTTAATAACCCAGGTTGAGTAGAATCTGGTTCCAAAACAAAGTGTTTTAATTCTCCAGTGTGCCTGCTTTCAGCATTACTGTAATTCCATTTCCCTTCACTTGACTGGGCCTTTTGCTGCTTTTTAGGCTTCTCGTATTTCTCCCCAAGTTTTCCCCATGGGGCCCTGACAGCTGCATTATAGCAGGGCCGGGCAGCCGGCATGACATCACTCACTCTTGGAGTCAGCAGCGCAGTGCGTACTCATTAGCAGCGCAATCTGCCCTCCGTCTTGATGGCGATGGAAATCTGTCCATGTGGCTGCAGGCGGAGCTGCGGCCCAGGGCACCTGGGCCTTCCTGCCCCTCCTTCCTCCTCTTTCTCCCGCCCTGCCTCCTTGTCATCTCCTTCCAGTCTCTGGCAGCCCCGGGCTCGAGGAAAGGCCTGGGAAGGGGACAAAGCCCTGGAGAGGGTGGGAGGGGGCCAGAGCCATCACCCGCCCCCCCCCATGCAGCTTGCTCTGTTCTTGGTCATGCCCCCATCCTGGCCCCCAGGTAAAGCCCTCCCTGACTTCCCGAAGACAAGGAGACTCCCCAGCCCCCAAAGAGAGTGGATTTTGCTACCTTTCAGAGAGAGCCAGGCCCACAACTGGCTCTCACTCTGTCCAAGAACAGTCTCCCGGCTGGCTGTCCCACCCCCTGCCCCCAGCCTCAACCCCTCCGGAGCCGGGAAAATGTGCTGAATGTGCTGACAGGGAGGCTCTGGCGCCCTAGCCTGCAGCCCAGGGGCCAGGGAGCCACAGCTGCAGGGGAGGAGCGGGGGAAAGGAAACACACCAATGGAGCTTTCGTTTAAATAAAGAGCAGGGAAGCGTTGTGCTCCATTGATTACATTTTTTTTTTTTTTTCTGAATGTTGTGACATTTGCAGGAAGGCTAATTTATTCAAGCATGGAAATCTTTAAAAACTTAATTAAGTTATTTCTGTGATTTTCCATGCCTTATTGTTTCGAGTCCACATTTACTTTCATCCTTGTTAATAAAAAAAAAATTTTAAGTGGGGAGGGAGCTGGGGAGGCAGGAAGGGGAGAGAAATGAGCTCACAGACCCTCCCAGACATGTCTCTAGGTGCTCCATTCTCCAGCGTGAGGCCTGTGAGCATCACAGCAGGAGGACACCGTGAGGGAGGACCGTGCCTTCCCGTGTCAGGGTCCACCTCAGAGCTGCATCTCCATGAAGCTCCGTGTGGGGTTAGCACCAAACCCCTGTCTAATCCCCCCCGGGTACCGCAGCTCCTGTAGCAAGATTAGGGCAGTGTCAGCTCCCGCGTGATTTTCCTATAAAATGCAGCCGATTGCATAACCTTTGACAACTCTCCTCAAAATGAAAGCTCGGGCTGCACTTTGTAGGGGGAAAGATGGGGCAGTGAAGGAGGCAACCTTGGAATTCGGTTGCTCAGGCCCAGCGCTCTGAGAGGCCGGTTCTCCTTGCCAGATGTCTTTCCAGGCAGCTGGGCTGCGTAGAAGTAAGAACCTGGTTCTCACCCAAGGTCGGAGATTCTTCCTCATCAACCCCAAATCCCTAGAAGATGTGCTCACTCTTTTCTCCTGAAGGGAGTGGCAAGGCTGCCCTCCAACCCTCACTCAATTACAGATTGATTAATGAACGGCCCTCCCTGAGTCACCAGAAGCTGCAGGTGGCGGAGATGCTGGGGCAGCGGTGGGAAGAGGAAAGAGTAGACTGAGGAGAGAAACACAGAGGTGAGAATTCCCATGAGCAAAATACAGTCCACGCTAGCAGGAAGGATGGGGAGAAGCTATGCTGGCATAAACATTAATTTAAACAAATATATGAATAATAGGATTCTGTGGTTTAGCTGGTCCCCCACCCCCACCCTACCCCCAGGGATTGATGCCTTATAGGATTGGTTGGAGGGTGAGTGAGAAGGAGATACTGGAATTCTTGTTGACAGGATTATGGTTGCTAATACAGGAAGACTGAGGAGGTAGGATTTAAAGGGCTGCTTCAACGATAAAAGAAAATTATTTTATAGGTGAACTCATTTATAGAAGAGGAAAGAGTGGTCAAGGGAGAGTGGAGGGGAAGATGGCTCCAGAGCCTGGTCAGGTTTCAGAAGAGGATGAGGAAGCCCCAGAGGGGAATGGGGAGGGAGAGGGAGAAGGAGATCTTCTCCCCATGGGCTCTGAGGAGGGAATCAGGAACCCACCAGGTATCCACCTGTGTCCAGGGCCTTCCTCCCAGGTGGAGCCCCTTCTGCAGGTGATCCCAGTTCAGAGCAGATAAGAACCAGGACATGGGACTGGGCTTCCTCACTTTTCCTTTCCTCCTGGCTTAGCTTTAACCTCAAAACTACCTCCCAGAGGAAATACGGTACCTCAAAATACCTCCATTTGATAAAAAAGAAGAAAAGTCCTGTAGGGTACTAGGTGTCGTGTACACTGCCCCAATTCCTAAATGAGCTCTCTGCTTTGTCCAAGATCTACCTCTCACTTGCTTCCCCTTCTCAGGCCAGAGCCCAGGCCATCTGTATTCCGATGACATTTGCACACATTATTTTTAAGTTATTAGTCTCTGCCTGATATTGTGAGTCAAGAACTTTAATAGGAGAAATTTATGGCTTGTCTCCTCCAATCAACACAATAATTCATGGTTGTGTTGAGTATGCTACGCGCTAATGGATATTGCTTTCAACTGGGTGTTGGTTTGTTTTTTTTTTATCCCCCTCAAATTCATTAGCTAGTTCCTCCTGATCTATTAGCAGGAATGGCAGCCATCTCCCTCCACCCATGCCGTCTGCCGACACAGTGGGTCTCAAAGCCTGAGCCGTAAGAGGCCTCCAGGTGGTCTGCCGACTAATCCAATGAGGAAGGCATACAAAAGCGCCGTTTCTTAAACTACATTTTCCGTAGCAGATTTGAATCTACATTTAAAAGACCTGAAATGAACATTTTCAAAACTGTAAGCACAGTAATGGTTATTTACCCAGGCAAAAGCTTCCCTGGACCATCGTAAGTTGTCTGCAGTGCCATGTGAATACAATTGAGATACCTGGAGCCTGGGCCGTTGTCTTCTGCTGCGGGGTCTGGAGGCTGGGATATTTGGGGAGCCCAGCCTGTGTGGGTTGTCTGGGCATCGGCCTCAAATAAGGCAATGTTCAGGGTTCTGAGAATAACAGCTCCAGTTGTTGGTGCATCCATCTCTTTTCAATATCAGGAGTGGACAAAGAAAATTTAAAAAGTCAGTGAAGCTGACTTGCATCAACTGGTTATGTAGAAACGGGGAGCTGGCAGGCTGAGGTCATCTGGCCAACCTCCCACCCTGAGCAGTCGTCTTCTCCTGCTCTTGCCACCACCACAAAGCCTGCCCCGTGTGCTTCGTGGGACCCCACTCCCTGTATGGAAAGGACAGTGACCCAGACCCTGCCTCTTAAGATCTTGCCGGGGGAGGAAGGCTCAGGGCCCTTAGCGAGGGAAAGGGAACATGGCAGCATCCAGACAAAGGCTCGCTAGACGTCTTCGTTATTTGTGGGTTTTTCATCACAACAAGCAAATGGAGGTAGAGACCACTCCTCGAAGTCCTCTGGGACCCCAGTTCTCAGCTGTGCCCCTTCTGTTAGCGTCTCTTCGTGGCGACAATGCTGCTCTGCAGGCTGATGGGAACTCGAGATGCAGGAACAGGTGCGAGGCCCCCGAAAGCTCCGACCTTGCCCAAATCGTTCCGGGCCTTCAGAGGCGGCTTTGTTCCTGGTTAGCACATTAGGGTCCCGCTCGCCTTGTCTTCCTGTAGTCGTGCCCTGCCTTGTCCAGAAGTGAGTTAGGGCAGCTCCCCAGAATGGCCAACCCTCCTTTCACGGGCCTCCAGGTTCCCCAGCACTGGCTGCTTTTCTCCTCTAGGACAAAACTGTTCTTTGCTTTTCTTCCCTCAGCCACTTTAACCTAGACTCTCCTACACCCCCTTGATCCCACCTCATCACTGTCCCCATTTTCCGATACCAGTGGCTCTCAAACTTGAGTGCTACAAAATCACCTGAAGGGCTTGTGAGAAAACAAAATGCTGGGCTGAGCCCCAGAGCTTGGGATTAGTCAGTCTGGGATGGGGCCTGAGAACTTGCATTTCTCACAGTTCCCAGGTAGTGCTGGCGCAGCCAGTCCAGGGAGCACCCCATGAGAAGCACTGCTCTCCGGCTTGTCCCAATCCAGGCACCTGGGGATCACAGGAAGCAAGTTTCTTTCTGCATCACATCTATCCTACCCTCTGGTCGCCCAAGGGGCTGTGCTCCCCTAAGCACCCCCAGGACGGAAACTGGACTCTCCCTTTCCTGGGAATTCCCTGCAGCTGGCTCTACTGCTGCCTCACAGTCTCCTGACCAAGCTAAAGCTTCTCTCCCCGCCCAGGCATGTGGCGTTTTGCCTTTTGCTTTTCTCTCACCCCCTGTGTTTCTTCACATCCATCTCTGTCTGCCAGACTCTCACATCCAGGCTTCCTCTGGCATCTATCCATCGTCCCCATCCATCTAAATGTAGAGATATTTACATTTCTAAAGCCCAGTGTGTTTTATGATTCCTCCTACTTCAGCCAAACAAGGATTTCCTCTCAAATCTGCTGTTAGACGACATGGTTGGGGAAGGTGGACAGCATACCCACTTGGTGTAACCCCTCTTGAGGCTGTTTATTCTACAAGAACAAAGGGATTTCGGCAGGGACAGAAAGCAGACCAACCAGTCACAGGCCCAGCCCACCTGTCTCACTCAGGGACAAGCCGAAAAAACTAACAAGCTATTTGCTTGGGTCCCATTGATCCTTTTTAAATCATACTGAGCTGTCTTGAAAAATCCCCCCAGTGTATGCATCATGGGTGTTTATTTGCAATTACTTAAGGACCAAGAGGAAAAACTATATATATATATATATATATATATATTCCTTCCTGGAGCATAATGCCCTGATCCCTGGGAAGCCGAGTAATAGAGACTAGCGGGCTCCCTAGGAGAGCCTGGACTCTGCTCTTGAATTTCCTGGTCTGAATCCCAGCAATGGATCTGACTAGACATATAACCTTGAACAAGGTGCCACACCTCTCTGAACTTCAATGTTCCCATCTGTAAAATGGACACAATATCCCAGGTCAATGTCCAGAGAATTAAATGGAATGATGCACCTAGCACATGACACCAATGCCTTACACACAGAAGGACTCAACAGATGCTACTAACGTTCTTATCCTCTAGATGAGCCACGGCCGTGTAGTCTCAGAATCTGGGGGCAGAGCTTGAGCAAACCCACAGATGGCCACCTCCTGCCCAAGGCTGAAACCTCCTGAGACCAGAGAACCCTGAGGTTTCTCAGTTAGACAATCGTCATTCCCTATTTTGCCCTTAGCAGTCAATCCCCCAGCACTTAACTTAAAAGCTTTATGCATTGGTTTTGTCTTATTTTGTTTTTTAAGTAGAAAAAATAATCCTATTCTTGTCTGTCCAGTGTTTTCCCAGCAAAACAGCAAGTCAGCACTAAGGATTCTCCTAGGTCAGCAAAACTGATGTAGCAGTACAACTGAGAGGAGTTTGAGGAGGCCCTAATGAGAAGGGAAATTAGGGGGAGGCTAGGCACTAGCCAGTTTGCCAAGTCTTCCAGAGATTCCTCATCATAGTACTTCCTCTTTCTTTCTATGTCTCTGCCACCCACGGGAGCCACCTGCAAGACAAGCTAGGAGTCTTTAGAGAAGTGGCATCTAGGAAAAGCATTTCCCCAGCCATGGTCTGGAGTCTGATGACCAGAAAGACACAGTCCAGTCCTCCCCCCATACACACACACACACACACACACAGGCACACAGCAGTCTGGACCATTCCTTTGAGGGCCTGTTCCAGGAATTCTGCATCTGTAGTTTTCAGCAACAAGGAGAGTGCAGGTTGTATCACCAGCCATCCAGCCATCAACAAGGATCCTGCCTGCCCAAAAGGGTTTGGTCACCAGCCACAGAGAAGCCCATGCCAAGAGCTCTTGGTCCTTCTCACCCTAAGGATGCCTCATCCTTACCTTTGCCATGTCACCACTAGCAGTGTGGAGTCATCTTAATTCAGCCTGCGGCAGCCAGCCTTCAGAAAGGCTCCTGGATTGCAGGTTCTGCCTTCCCCCCCACCCCCCATACCCCCAGGGAATCTGGAACTCAGGCCCATCCCAGACATAGTAGTGGCAAGAGCACAAGCACTAGACCAGTAAAGTCTGATTGAAGAGCCAGGCTCTGCCACTCTGGCAGCTTGGGAAAACCACTTAATCGCACTGCGCGTCAGTATTCTCAGCTGGGAAATGGGGATAATGATTACTACTCCAAAACCTTGTTCTGAGGACTAAATATGCTGCTAAAAGCAACCAGCATGAGTGCTGCGTGCAGAGTAGGCACCTGGTACTTCATTGAGCTTACTCAATAAATTGTGACTCTTGTGATTATTTAAAACAAATGTAATAATGATAAGGTTATCGGATGCTAGACTCGGGATAAGGTCAAATCCTGTTCCCCAGGTGCCTGCAGCTACAACTGGCCTAAGTATGTTGGAAAGCAAGTCCAAAAATTATCCACTGCTGCTCTTGCTCTCCCCAGTTAATCTCCAATTGCATTTGTATTCCTTTGCTGCCAGCCGGCCTGTGCATATGGAATACATTTTCTTTGGGTGTCTCACCATTAACGTTTTCATTTCTGCTTAGTGTCATGGTCTTTGCACATCGCTGGCCTTCCAGAGTGCTAAGCCTGCCTTTGTGTGGGCTCACTTTGTCCTCTCATTTCCCGATCAGCCAGGAAGCATTCCCAGGCAAGAACATTTTGGGGAGAGGTTTTGCGTGGCAGCTCAGTTCAGTTTGAGTTTTGGAGAAGGATGAATCAAGCCCCACCCCCAAACATGGATCCCCTCTCTCCCTCCCTGGCACCCACGGCTGTGGCTCAAATTCAGCCTTCTTTCCTTCCCAGGTTTTCTAACTCTCTCCACTAACTGCTCTGCCAGTAACTACAAAGAAGGACTTAACTGCCATGTTTGAAGCTTCATGCCATAAGTAAGCTGAGCATGACTCTGGAAAGATGACCCTCCATTTAATAGAATATAATAATTCACAGTGTTGGCAAAGGTGCAGTAAAACAGGCACTTGTCATCGCCGCTGATTAATGGAGGTATAAATCGGTATAACATTTCAAGTGGGGTGGGAGGACGGAGGGCAATTAGCCAATACTCAACATGAGCTTTTGAAACAGTGATTCCACTTCTAGGAATGTGCCCTAAGGAACTAATCAGAAATGTGGTTGACGATGATTGTGATACAAAGATGTTCATTGCACTAGAGTTTACAAAGGTGCAAATTTGCAAACAATCTAAATATCCAACAATGGAGAATTGATTAACTAAATGCATACACATCCAAAGAATTGTATACTATGAAACTATTTTTAAAAACACATGTTGTAGACTAATATTTAATGGCATGGGAATAGGCTCATGATATAATATTGAGTGAAAAAAACTATAAAGATGCAAATATAACATTATTCCAGTTTTATTTTAGAATGCATATGCACAGAAGAAAAACAGATTGGAAGGAAATTCTCAAAATATTAACAGTAATTATCGTTGGGGCTATGAGTATGAATGATACCCTACTTTCTTCTGTAGGCTTTTCCATATTTTCTGTAATGAACTTATTTTATAATCAGAAAAGAATGACAACCATGTAAGTGAAAGTGATGCTTTCCTCTCCAGGGCCCATGACCACACTAGAAACCATCTTCAACCCTGATCTCTTAGGGCGTGGCAGGGGCAGCGCTCTCTGGTCCTGATTGGCCCAGTTCCATTCCTTGACAATGATGTGACGCAACCCGACCAAGCCTGGTTGTCCAAGTGGATAGAGCTGGCCCGGCCGTGATCTCCTGGAGCTGTGTACAACCTGGGAGCCTTTTCGGAAGCCTCCCGCTAGCAGGCTTTCCTCCTGTCTATTAGGTCACTGCAGATTGATTCATCTCACTTCACTGTGGTTTACAATTTGCAGTTCTTGACCCTTACATTCTCCCCTGGTGCTGGAGCCATGTTCTGCAATACCAACAAACCAATGGCAGCAAGCAGTGAATCGGCTGCAAGCCTTGTATCCTCACTGCCTCCCCAGCAGGTTCCCTGCCCTCTCACTTCCTTTCTGTCCCCATCCAGCATCCACATACATAAGGCTTCTTCTTCCCAAAACATTCACGGGGAAGAAGGAGGGCAGGCCTGAGACCCAGCAGATGGGAATTCAGTTCTGTGCATCAAAGGTCTTTATCTCAGATCAGGCTAAGAAACAAGAGGCTCAGTTTGCAGGGTCTGCAAGGTCTTGGATTTTATACCTTACACTTCAACTTGGAGCAGGGAATGCAAAGATTTCTGGCCCAGGTTACCATGTGAGGCGAGGATTCAACAAGCTGAAAGACTCTGCTTCCGATTTAGGGTGGGGTATTTGCAGAGTAATCCTTTTTACAAATCATGTCAGCAGAAGGTGCCCCTGGGAGTTA
The DNA here is from genome assembly GCA_026826555.1 of Tolypeutes matacus. Lineage (NCBI taxonomy): Eukaryota > Metazoa > Chordata > Mammalia > Cingulata > Chlamyphoridae > Tolypeutes > Tolypeutes matacus. Next base: position 20,741,476 of record JAKSZT010032012.1, on the reverse strand, counting down.
GCAGAGCTGTCTATCTCTGTCCCTTAGGGACAATCAGGAAAAATAAAAATTTTCATCCACTGAATCCTCAAGCCCTTTGGCCACTTCTACCCAATTTCTCACTTCTCCTCAGCATGGACTCCACTCTCTCCACTCTTCTCTTGTGCCACCATTTTCTATTGGTTTCTCCCTTACAATGCAATTATAAAAGCAACTAGACACAGAGGGAGGAAACCTGAATCCTAACCCTGGCTCCCCGTTCACTAGCTTAAAACCTTCAGGGAGTCATTAACCTTGCTGGGCCTCAGTTTCCTGATCGGAAAATATAGGGGTTGAACAAAAATCTCAACCCCTTTCCAGAGCTCACACTCTGCAGCCCTTCTTATGACCAAGTCAGGAGTCTGATGGGTGAGCCACTCCCCAACCCGACTCTGATGACCACAGATGCCCCTTATGGTTACGCTCGCGGGCTAGAGGAACTCACCCAGACTTGCTCTAGGTTTCCTTTGTCAGTTTGATCAAGGTTTTTGTTCGTTTGTTTCATCCTGTCCAGGTGCAAAGCACCTTTGAAACAATGGCTGTGTTTCTCCACAACCTCTTTATGCCTGTTCAGAAAACAGGGAAACGTCAGGGAAGGTTGTTAGTTCTCTGACTAATGCCTACCCCTCAGGCAGACTTGAAAAGGGACTCATTTAAATTTGGTTTCCCTGCCAGAATTGTCAGGCCTCAGTGGCCTTGGGAAATCACCAAGGAGGAAAATCACCATTTATCCTAAAAACTGCACAATCTACACGGACTGCCACCATCTCCAAACTCCTGCCCACCCCTCACACGGCACCATGAATTGCCCTGTCCTCGCCCTTCCCAGGGCCATGGACACTACTGGAGAAGTGGAGGCCTCTGCTCCCTGCCAGAGGGACCAGGCAGGGATTACTGAACTTGCTAGAAACCCCAGCCTTGGCTCCTCATCAAAGATGATCTAGAGAGGAGTTGACCTGGAAGGCAGACATAGATGTGAGTTGCATCATACCCTGTGAGCAGCTACTGTCTCTGCTGTGTGATCCTGAAGAAGTTACTTGACATCTCTGAGCCTCATACACCATTTTTCTAAAATAGAGATCATAATATTTACCTTACGAGGTTACTCTGAGACTTAAATGTAATCAGTTCTGTAAGCGTGCTTCATAAAATGTAAATATTTTGCAATTTTAAACTTATTCCTTCCCTGCTGTCCAGAAGTCTTTAGCCTGCTAACTCCCTCCTTTCCTACCCACAAGACACACCCTTTCCACAAAGTTTCTGTCAGGCGAGCTGCACTGATGAGGGAGAAGAATTTGTACTGATACTCAGAGTTGGAACTCACAATGAATTTTCCTACTGAAACAAAGACGTGTGGTAATTTCTGTGTTGAGGACAGAAATGGCCATATTTAGCAACATAGGTCATTCATCGGTCAGTGACTTAAATAGGGTTTTGAGACATTCTCTGAAAACCTTCCCCTGTATTAACACTTTCTTGACAGGAGAAAAACATGCCCACTGCATAATAACTAACTCATACACAAATCTTTGGAACCCTGCCTATCTTTAAGTAGGTTCCTTCTCTGTTCAGTCACCTTCAGAAGAAGCCATTCTGGGCCAGCCTGGTGGGCTGATGACACATTTGCAGACCCCAGCATGCCTATGACATTACAAACACAAGTGTGCTCTCCTGCCTTTCCTTGCAGAGGAAGGAAGGGATGAAAGTACAATAAAAATTAAGAAAGCACAATAAATCCCTTGCCCTCTTGTCATACAGCAGGTGAGTTTTCTGCATAGGAAACTTCAGGGCTTAAGAACTCTTTTTTTCTGGTAAAGTAATGTCTGCAAAAGACAAATACATTTTAATAGTCCCAGGGGAAAGATAATCTCAGAATAGACACCCATTCCTTGGCCAGAAGCATGCAGACAGGCCCTGCGTCCTAAAGGCAGGCTTGGGGAGCCAAGAGGAAGGGGTTCATGAACCCTAGAGCCAGCAGTGGATTATCCAGTGGCTTTGAGTAGAGTCAAGAGTTTCTGAGAGGGATTTGCACTGGAGACACCGGCAGGCTTTCAAATCCACTTCTCTCCAAGGAAAGGTGCCCAGTGGGCCATCCAACCCACTTTTCATCTCCCCCAAGGCTAAGACCAAACCATATAGGCAAACCAGAAAGAAATTGAGATGCAGACCCAAGAGCCTGGCCTCGCAGTGAGATAGCAGCAGATGTGGATCAAGGTGGTTGAAACGCTTGTTGCCCTGAAATATCTACTGGGATGCAGATGTTATCCCCACTTCACCCTCACGCACAGGACTAGAGCTCCTGGCTTCTCCCTTCAACCCCAGCCAGCCTGCCCTGTCCACTGCCTCACTGAGCTCACTCAATACAGTATCTGCCTTCATTGCTGCTCTCTGGAGCCATCCTATACTCAGAAACAGTTATATGCCAACCAGAAAAATTAGAAAGAGAAGAAAGCAAAAAGAATGGAGCACGGTAAACTCTGGTCAAGACCTTCCTTCTGATTACCCAGACATTCACTGTATTCACTGTGCAGGACAGCTTGGGTTTGGGGCATTTACTCTTTAGATATCCCTTTCCCACTCTCCTTTGCCCAGCAGCAGGCAGGTCTGGATCTTAAGGACCACAGGAGTCCATCAGAAGAGGGGAGCATTTATTTTTAAGCCCAATTTCTCTCTAGTGGCTGAAACACCGCCAGGCTTTTCCTCCCCCTTACTTGCCCACTAACCTCCACTCGGTGCCCAGCTTTACCATGTTACCCATCAAATATATTTCTCCCCCTGTCTCAAGCCCCATTCTTAGACCATCATAAGCTCAGAAGCCTGCCCACAGCAGGTAGCATTTTTTGAATGCCTGCGATGTGTCAAGCACCATGCTTGTCATTTTATTTGCATTATTTCTGGCCCTGGCAATTACCCTCCAGGTGGGAATGACCACTCTCTTCTCAAAGAGGAGAAACAGAGGCTCATCAGTTAAGGAACTTGCCCATGATCCGGCAGCTAGTTCGAGACAGAGCAGGAAAGTAAGCCAGTTTGTCTGACTCGTTTGCATTGCACTTTCCACTTTGATGAGAAACTAGACCTGGGGAAGTTCTTTTTCACTGTGAAATACTAGACAATGAAAAAATATTATTTTTTCTCTTCTTATTATTAATAACTGGGGGACATAAGAAAAGATATGAATCCTCAACAAACATAGAAATCCTATGACTTCTAAAACTGAGATCTGATCTCCAACTTAACAAAACCTCCATGTCTTCGTTTTGCCTGAGGTGAAGTCAAAATTCCTTTGGAGACCAGTGCAGCTCCCCTGATGAAGGCTCGACCAGCAGGTTGCAGCTTTCGTAGCACCTAGCACAACTGGAAGTTCTCTATTTGGGTGATTGCTTGATTAATGCTTGTCTTTCTGCACAAGATGGAAGTGCCACAGGTAGCATGATCATATAATTAATATTCTATACAGGAACACTTTTGCAAGTAAAAGGAGGTACTATTAATAACTATGCCAGGACATTCTACGTGGGAAGCTGGGGCCAACTCTGTTTTGCTTTATCAGTTCCAGATGCCTTACCTAACACATAGTAGATGCTCAGTAAGTAAATGCATTGATGGTTTAAGCAAATGTCTTTTGAAGACTTCCTCCTATCTTGCCCCACCATAACTTTCAGAACTTACTTACTGAAACTCCCCACAAACCCCAATCCTGGGCACACGGGGCTCTCAATTCAACCCATCCTGAATGTCCCTGCCTGCAAGCTCGCGTGGAAACATCACCTCCACCCTCACTGTCACCTTATCACTCTCCACCTCTCCAAATCCCCCCCCATCCTGCAATATCACCTCCTCTCTGACACCTTCTCCCATTTTCCAGACCACCTGTATATCCATATCACATATATATCTCACCACATCATAGTTATTTATGCGTCTTGTCCCTCAAAGGATGGAGTTCCTCCAAGTTTAATCCAAGGCACAGGATAAATGCTTGTTGAAAGACTCAGAAGGGGCTTGGGGGTCCTCTTGGGTGTGGACAGTCAAGAAAGACTAAAAAGGAGTGGCCTCACATTCTGAAATAGTCACATTTATGTTGTTGTGATTAGACAGCTGCTCATCTTCTTACATCACACAGTGCTGGACACACAGCAAGCACATCATCAATCAAATTATTAGTATTAACATTATCCATCATTTATGATGATGCCCCTGCATCTTTGCCCTTCCCATCCTCTGCAGCTCTAATACCAAGTCTCCACTGTTTCTCCCGTCTCAGTTCCCCAATAGATTTTTTTTCTATTGGAACCAACCTTCTGTCTGCCTTCTGTTGGCCTGGATATATCGGGGGGTGGGTCCTTCCTTGGCAGAGAAGACGCACTGGCACTTCATCATGCCATATTCCTCAAAGCTCTCCGATGTAACAGCGGCTGCTGGACTTTTTGGATCCTCCATCTTCCCACTTGGCCAGACTGTTTATATTCTTTAAAGACCTTTCACGTAATGCCTGTACTAATATTTACATCCCTGCTTAACTAGGCTGGCCTCTGCTGCCCTGGGCATTTCTTTGACTCAAGCAGGATGGAGCTGCAATCTTCCCAACCTACTCAGTAGCTGTTTCTCACATAGAATCAAAGCATGCTAAGAGCTGGAAGTTGCTTAGTGTGCAGCCTGCCTGGGGGTTGGGATATGTCCAGGGAAGGATGTACTGGGCTTGATCCAGCTGTATATAAGACATGGGCTCTGAGAACAGACAGCCCTAGGTTTGGAGCAATGTTCAGCCACTTATCAACTCTGCGATGTGTCGATGATTTCATCTCTGCAGAGCCTTAGTTTTCACATCTATAAAAAGGAAATAACAATATTCCAAAGGGTTGCTATGAGAATTAAATGTGATGATGTATAAAATGACACAGGCACATAGTAATGGCTCATTAAATGGTATCTATTACTCATATAAGTAAACAAAACTGTGCTGCATACCTACTATATATGTACATGGTATGTATGGTGCTAAGCTCTGGGATTAGAGTAACGGAGATAAAAAGAGGAAAAGGACATAACCCTTGCCCTCCTTGAGTTCAAAAATCAGAACTCAAAGCAAACTGTAATAAGAGCTGTAAGAGATATAAACAAGTACAGTGTAAGCCAAAAGAAGAGAGTGGCCCTGGAAGGGGGGAGTTGACATCCTGGCTGGGCCTGGGAGGCTGCTTGGTTTGCAGCTATAACAAGAGAAAACTTTCCAGAAGCAATTATCCTTGCAAAATCTCCGAGACAGGCTGGAGAATACCAATAGCAATAACTAATATTTCCACTGAATGCTTCCTCTGGGGCAGGCACTGTGCAAAACATTTGATACCATCTCATTGAATCCTCCCAACAACCCTGTGAAGTAGGTGAAACTATTGTCCCCATTCTACAAACAGGGATCCCAAAGCTGGGGAAGGTGACGCAGCTTGCTCAGAGCTGCAGGGCAGATAGGTGGCAGAACAGGACTGGATCTCAGGCCTGTTGGAACCCAGTGTCAGGGCTCTTGATCTCACCACTGTGTGCCAACTGGGGGGATTGCGGGGAAGGCCAGAGTAGCTGGAACGTACTGGAGTGTAGGTTGTGTGTGTGCGTGTGCGTGTGTGTGACAGAGAGAGAGAGAGAAAGAGATAGAGCGGGTGAGGGGCTCGTAAGGAAGGCTTGAAGGAGAGGAAGGAAAGCTATTGAAGGAGATTCTGAGGCCCGGGGAGGAGGTAAGCCCCTTGGGAGGCCGGTTCTGGTCGGCGCTGCTGCACATTCAGCACCCTTCTGCCCCAAGGGTTTTGTTGTTTTTTTTTAGGAGGTACTGGGGATCGAACCCGGGACCTCGTACATGGGAAGCAGGCGCTCAATCATTGAGCTACATCTGCTGCCCCAAGTGTTATTAATAACGGCAGCGATTGCGCCGCTGCCGATCGTGGTAAGCACGTCTGCAGGAGGGCACCAGGCGGGGCGTGCCAGGCCCCCCGTGCAGGAGGAAAATGTGGGCCTTCCAAATCGACTTTGACTTCACAGGAGAGCTCAGCAAATCCTGCAAAAGCAAAATACCTGGAGGAATCTCTCTCCTTCTCTGGAGTTTTGGCAAACTTATTATCCCAATCAATATCTGAGTAATTACAATCCCCTGTGATCTAAGGGGGGCTCTTTTTTTCCCTTTCTTTGGCCTCTTTACAGGCCTCTCTTATCTGGAAAAAGATTTCTTAATCTACTTTCCCTAAATGCCCTGAAGGTCTGCGTGCCACAGCGGCCCCAGAATTCCCTGATTGCTTTTCTCCTCCTTAACTGCTACCTGACCCAGCTTGCAGGCAGCGCTGGTTGGAATCAGCCTTTTCGTCTCAGCCTCCCACAGAGCCCCCAAGGGAAAGAGGTAAGGGGGGACCTCCAGAGAATCCAGAAGAACCTCGAAAGAGGGTCCCACCTCAGCCCCATCTAAGAGAACTAGGAGGAAATGGGGAGGGTCGGGAGGGCGGGGACGGAGGAAGACACTGGAAAAAGAAGGCAAGTCAGCCCCCCTTGTCTCTTCTATCATTTACACTCCACATGCCTCCTCCCTCTGCCAGTCTTCCAACCTCTGGCAAGGCCCGTATACTGGTGGGGGGAGGGAGGTTGAGGGGAGGGATGGTTTGGGAAATAGACGGAAGTAGGTTGGGAATATTTCTTGCAGCCCTTGGCAAAGGATCACAAGGTTGAAAGGGCTGTTTGGGATAGTCATCCAGCCAAGTCCTGCTTCCACAAACCCGTCACCATTGCGCCACTCCAGGCACGAAGACGGGCTCCCTGCCTCGGCCTCCCCTGCCTCCTGAGTAACAAGTATTTCCTTAGGTGGGTCAGGGTGGGTCTCTAAAGAGGGTCCCGTGGAATTGGGGAACGTGAAGGAAGGGGCTGCCACGTGGTCCACAGCCCCCTCCCACTAGGGGAAGAGAAGGGGGGAGCAGTGAGACGAGCCTGGAGCTCAGCCGGGCCTGAGGTGTGATTTAGAGACCAGGTCCTCTCTGACTCCCAATGATTTAAGAGGTTTCTGCTCTCCAGAAACCTAATTAGCCCAAAGATTTCCGTTAAGTCTTCTCGGCTTCGCATCTGAAGAGGCCCTTCCAAGAACGCCACTGGGCTAGAGTCATTACCCTGCCGACCCCTCGCAGGGCGGTTTATTGTATTTTTATGAGGGGATTGCTGTGCCGCCTAACACATTTCCCAGGAAAGGCTCTGTCGAGGGGGCGCCCAGTGCCACAGCTGCTACTGGAGAGGAGTGAAAGAATACATTGATTCGGGCACACCTGTGGAGGGCATATGTACACAGTGAACATAAATAAGTTAAGCCAGGTTATGCACATTTGTGAGACAGACAGATGAGCCAGTTAAATACTCACAAGCTGGTCTATTTTGATAAGCAGTCCAGAGGCCATCTTGTCCAGCCCCCTGCCTCCAGGCAGATCTGTTCTAATTTACCCCAGACAGCATGTGTTTCCATCTCCAAGGCAGGCAATTTCACCATCCCAATGGTAGCCTTTTCTAGTGTTTAACAACCCTCCTCCTATGGAACCTCTTCCTTCTGGAATTAGCAATGTTAGTTCTGGAAGGGAACTTCGAAATCACATAGACAAAGCCTCTTGTTTTAGGGATGGAAGAATCCAAGGGTCACTGTTCCCACCACAGTCAACACTCTTGCCACCACCCCTCCGCAGTCTGGACACTTGTGGTCCAGGGAGGGACCAGGCATCCTGCAAACTCCTTCAGCTTGGCTCCGAGCTGAGGCACTGGCCCCCTGATCAAGGCCAGGTCCTGGTTAGGCTCACCCATCTTTCATAAGAGAATGCCAGTCCTACCCTAGGGTTGACAGGTGTCGACTGTGTGTGTGTATTTGTAAGGCATATGGGTCCTTATTTAATTGGCAACCCCATAGCTGCACTTCAGGTATTTGGCTGGGAAGATGGCCTTGAACTCACTGCCCCACAGTGGCTTTTGAATACCCAGCCAAGAGAAACAAAATCGATGAAAGATTGCCTGAAGGGTCTGCAGCTATCCTACCCCAGGAGTAAGTCAGGTCAGCAAAGAGCTGTCTAGCAGACCGCACCCCTTTGGAACCCTGTAGGGCTGTTCTTTTCTGAGCTGAAGTGTGGCCTCTGTCAAAGGATAATGCTATAGGGAGCAGCCTCCAGAAGTGAGGACTGCAGCTACCGGAAGTGAGCCATCGTGGAGGCTGTTCATCGCATCCCACGGAGCTCTCTTTAGGAAGGCCCCCAGGAAGGTTCAGCACCAGGACAAGTTGGGTTTCTCCTGAACAATCTTTTTCTCTCCCTCCTTCCCTCCTTCCTTCCCTTCCCTTCCCTCCTCTCTCTTTCTCTTCCTTTCTCTCTCCTACCTTACAGGCACTATGAATTGAGACACCCGATGGGGTTACCTTGCGTAGATTGGCTGCTGGAAACTTTAGAGTCTAAAATCGGGCCTGACAGTAGCAGGTGTGTAGGGCTTGGAGCTCTTCAGCCTTGTATTAGCCTCATTCCTGATTCCTATGACATTCTTACCTTTGTTTTTCTATTTTCCTTTCCCATTTGCTTCTGATTTTTGTTATCTCACTATGTTTTGTGTCTCTGTGCAAGCCACCGTAGCTTCACTTTGGAACAAGGCAGGGCACAAGTAAGTACGTTAATGAGCTCATTACTACAGCTCGAACTGTGCCGCAGACCCAGATTATATTTACAAAGAGTGTTCCTAACACACTGGTACCTGAAAGCCTCCCAGGTGATCTGGGCCGTGAGCTAAGAGTCTTGAACGATGTATATGCTATAGAGAAACAGAACAAGGTGGCACGATAGTCCCAATCTAAATTCTGTCCTTTTCCCTGTAATCAAGCCCACATCTTCTTGGTCTTACCTCAACACCGGTGGTGCCTATCTCAGGTAACTTTACCGGATTCTAACATCTCTTCTTGAATTCAAAGGCATAGAAAAAAATATATATAAAAGTTATAAAATCACAGAATGTAAACACTAGAAGGAATCTGAGAAATTATCTCATCACCCCAAAGGCAATGAGGGGAAGTACAGTTCCTGGATCATTTGGCCACTTAGAGGAAGTGCTGAGCCAAAAGAATGCCCTAACTCCCTACATACAAATCTGTGCCCTTTACTCTATTCCATGAAGCTAAATAATCGTAAATCCCATGAGGAAGCTTGAGTGTAATACTTGCATTAGCATGTACTGATCATTCATAAAATGGAGGAGCACAGAGTGTGACTTCCACTTTTATTATTTAATCTTTTCAGTGGGGACATTAATGGACATATGACTTTGGGCACATTTCTTAACCTCACTGTGCTTTTGCTTCCTCATCTTTAAATGGAGAAAATAAGAATATTTCCCTCAGGTTGTAAGGCTCAAATGAGAAAATGCACATAAAGGACCTGACAAATAACATATATTCACAAGAATTAGTTGTCGTGATGGTGGTGGTCAGCGTTGCCTTTCCATTTTACAGATGAGAAATCAGCAGTCCAGGAGAATACAGTAATTTGGCCAAGGAAACATAGCCCAAAACCTGATCCATGTGACCCCAAAGCTTGTGTCTCCACCACTTGGAATCACTGGAGTGTGAAAGAGCTTAGACTCTTGGGTTTCCCATTTCTCACCTCTCTGTCATTCACTCTACCCCCATCTCCAGCCTATCGGCTGTCCCTTCCTGGTCCTACAACGTGCCTGTCCCCACCAACTAACTCCCTATTCATAGAGGTCAGAAAGAAAAACTGGAGAGTTTGCTTACAAAACCAAAATACCTAAATCGAGGTCAACTCTTGAGATAATAATCAAGGGAGGTTGCACCATCTCTTTTGGGGTTTCTTCTAGGGTTCTTCCATCCAGAACAGCATAACTGAGATCCTGAGGCAGGGGGATGGAGACAAAGTAATTTTCCAGAAGTCTTTCCAGGCTGAAGGCTTTAATGTTCTAATTTCTCCTGGTCCCAGCTTAGACATCTAAATTTTGTTGTGATGCCTTGGGTAGAAACGTGAACATCTGGAGCCCTTGCTGAGCCCATACTTCAAAGCCTTGGAGTTTTGCCTTGCATAGCAGCCCAAGCATACTCCTTCATCTCCCCCCACTGGCCCACCCCAGGCACTGGCACACCACGAAAGAGAAGGTGCGTCTTGTGACCTGGTGGAAAGAACAGAAGAAATCAGGGCACCACAGACATTTCTCAGTTGCTTTAGGTCCATTGTTTGTTCTTTATAGTCAGGAAAGGGGGCAGTGAAAACTAGCTATGGATCAGAGACTCTTATGTTTGCTGTGAATAATTGGTACACAATTTTTAGAGAGCTGGATTGTATGCACTTCCTCCACCCTGTCCATCTCACCCTTCAAACCTCAGCCTTGGTTGTTCAGCAGTTCTCCTCAGATGGTCAAGTCCAAAGACCCAGGACCCAAGGAAATCTGAGTCTGTGCCAAGACCAGTGCACCCTTGCACCAACCAACTCTCACAGCTACTCCTTGCTTACATTTCCTTCCACTATGGCCAGGACTTCTCATAGAGCAACTGGATTCCTTTCAATAAGAAAGAATCAAGAAGGGGCAACAATGGTACTGAACTGGCAGGCAACCTGTCTCTGGTTCCAGTTGTGTGGCATAGATCATCTCAGTTTCCCCAACTGTAACATGAGGGAACTAAATTAAAATCATAACTTACTTCCACTCACTTGGCATTCCCTGTCCCCTTTCTCTGCCTATGCACCCCCATTTCACTTATCACCATTAACATACTATACATTTTTCTTAATTCTTTGTCTTCCCCACTAGAATGTAAGCTCCAGGGAGTCAGAGATTTGTGTGTTTGGTTCACTGCTGTATATCTACTGCCTAACAGTGCCCAGCACATAGTAGGAACTCAATAAATGTTTATTGGACTACTTATTAAAACATCTCCAAAATTCCTTGAATTATAAAATCTACAGTCCAGAGGACCAACGATAGGTACCCTTTTCTCTGTATCCACTGACAAAGAGAGCTTCTTCCCACCATCTCAGATATCATCCTGCCTTAAAACCATGAGATGGGCAGAGGAGAAGGAAGTTCCTTCTTCCTGAACTCAGAAACACTTCAAGGAACAGAGAGGAGAAGGAAGTTCCTTCTTCTTGAACTCAGAAACACTTCAAGGAACAGAGATCTTTTATCTATGAGCAACTATACCATCCACTTGGGCCCCTAATCCCAAAATAATAATAGCTAATACATTGTCCGAACCATATGCCAGATAACATTCTAAATGTTTAATATGAATTAAGTCATTTGATCCTTTGAGATCCTATAAGATATTAATGCATTAAAGAAGAAAAACCTTTTGGTCATCTCAGTAGATGCAGAAAAAGCATTCAACAAAATTCAACATCTATTTTTGATTAAAAGGAAAACTCTCACAACTAGGCATAGAAGAAACTGCATCTTTGAAGAAACCTACAGCTAATATCACACTTAACAGTGAAAGATTGAACACTTTTCTTCTGAGACTGGGAATAAGACAAGGATGGCCAATTCTACCACTTCTATGCAACACTGTACTGGAGGTCCCAAAGAAAGAAATCTGAGACCTATATTAATTAGTATATATACTATGTTCATGGATTTCATGGATTGGAAGATTTAATATTGTTAAAATGTCAGTTCTCCCCAAATTGATCCATAAATTCAATGAAATCCCAAAATAAATCCCAGCAAGATTTTTGTAGAAATCAATGAAATCATTAAATTTTATATGGAAAGGCAAATAGTATAGAATATCTCCAAAAATTTTTAAAGAATAAAGTTGGAAGACATACTATCTGATTTCAGGACTTTCCATAAAGCTACAGTAATCAAGGCAGCATGGTATTGACAAAAGAATAAACATGTAGATCAGTGGAACAGAATAGAGAGTGCAGAAATAGAGTTACTTATATGTGGTCAATTGATTTTCTACAAAGGTGTCAAGGCATTTTAATGAAGAAAGGATAGTCTTTTCAACAGATGGTGCTGGAACAGTTAGATAGCTATACACACACACAAAAATGAGCCTTGAATCTTACCTCACATGCACCATATTCATAGACCTAAATGTAAAACCCAAAACTATAAAACTTCTAGAAGGAAACATAAGAGAAAACTTTCATTGCCTTATGTTAGGCAAAAATTTATTAGATATGGCACCAAAAGAATGATCCATAAAAAAAAAAATGACAAATTGAATTTTATCAACACTAAAACTTCTACTCTTCAAAAGATACTCTTGAAAGAATTGAAAGACAAGTCACAGGGAAAAAATATTTCCAAAACACGTATCTGTTAAATGACTTGAATCAGATTATACAAAGAACTTTCAAAACATAACAATAAGAAAACAAACAAACCATTTTCTTAAAATGAGCAACAGACACTTTACCAAAGAAGAGACACAGATGGTAAACAGTCACATGAAAAGATGCTCAACATCTTTAGAGAAGTACAAATTAAAACCACAATGAGCTACCACTACATACCTATTAGAATGGCTAATTAAAAAAAAAAAAAAATGCAGAGGACATGGGATAACCAAACTATCATTTCTGGTGGGAATGCAAAAATGATATAACCATTTTGGAAAACGGTTACTTAAAAAGTTGAATATACACTTGTCATAGGCCCTAGTAATTCCATTCTAAGTTTTAACCAAGTAGAATGAACTTATGTTCACACAAATCCTGTATGTGAATGTTTATAGAGGCTTTATTCTTAATTACCCAAAACTGTAAACAACCCAAATGTCCTTCATCTAATCAAGGGATAAACAAACTGTGGTACATCCACACAATGGAATCTGATTCGGCAATGAAAAGATATGAACTACTGACATACACAACAACATGGATGAATTTCAAATTTATTATGCTACGTGAGAGTAGCCAGACTCGAAAGGTTACGCACCGTGTGATTGCATTCATATGATATTCTGTAAAAGACAAGCTATAGGGACTGCAAACAGAGCAGATGTTGCCAGCGGGTCGGGACGGGAGAGTGGTTGACTAAAAAAAGGCAATGGGGAATTTTGGAGGGTGACTGTTCTATATTTTGGTTGTGGTAGTGGTTATTCGACTTTATGAAAAACTTATAAAATGGTACACTAAATAGGGTTAATACTACTTTATATAAATTATACCTTAATTTTAAAAGTTTGAAGGAGTACTTTGCTCTTAACAAAAATAATTCGTAACACATAATAATAAAAATGATTATTCCATTTTTAGATGAGGAAATTGAGAAATAAAGAGATTGACTAACTTGACCCAGGTCGCGCAGTTAGTCAGGGGAAAAGAGGCAGTTGGGGTCCAGATCCTAGAACTCAGGCGCCGCGCTCTGCTGCTGCTCACTCCTGGAGGCGTTCCTTTATTCTTGAGTGTATTTTGGCTCAGCAACTGGATTTTAACCAGCCTGAAGATATAGTCTAAGGCATAAGCTTTCTTATTTGTATTTCAAATAAGTAAGATTTACTTGAATATATTCTGTTATTTAAAGCATTACACAATATAAGAATATTAAGAGCAACCAGTGGCAGTCGCTTCTATTGGCTCTTATTTCTGCCCACTCCCCCCTCTAGGATAACCTTGCTGACAGCTGTTGCATAGCCTTCCACTTTTCTGGCCAAGTGAGTATTTACTTACATATGCACATCATCTGCATTTCTAATTTCCCACTCAACCTATAGTATAGTGACTCTGGTAATGGAATTTTAAAAAACCACACGTTCATATCCTTGCCTGGTCATAGACTAGCTGTATGACCCAAAGGAAGCCAGGTAACCTCCATGTATAGGTTGGTGTTGTTATTTTTCATAATACCTACTTTTAATAAGAATAGACCTCTTACCAAATAGAAAAGATTCAGTAATTACTTGTTTAATCTGAACAATTGAATTGTAACACATGGCTACCAAGACCATGACACTGGATGAAGGTGATTCAAATGGATGTCTGTCTGAATTCAGCACCCATTTTTAAAAATTCACTACACAATCTTAACCAATAATCTGAATCCTCCCCACACAGTGATGACTAGGAATTGAAGGTACAGGAACTACTTAGCCTGGAGAATCAAAGACTCTTCAGGGATGTGAGCATTGGTTTAAAATGTTTGAAGAGCTGTCGTGTGGGAAGAGAAGGCAGATATGTTCTCTATTGCTCCAGGGCAGAACCAGAAATAATCTGGATGCAGATTTTTTATTATGGAATAAAATTGTCCAAAATCTTCTGTTGGCCAGCAAAAGGGGGGCTGCCAAAGAAGCAGCAGGCATCCCACCACTTTCAGGTAATCGAGCTGAAGCTGTTCAATCATTTGTTAGGAAAGTGAAGAGTTCCTGCAAGCAGATCTCAGGATCCCATGCTTCTCAGTACAGAGACACACATCCTGAGAAAGAACGTATGATGTCTGTGGGTGTATATGGATGATGGGGAAAGAGGCCAGTGTGCCCATCCATCTTTTCATACTCCCCATTAGGGAGCAGTCTAGAGGCCAATAATGGAGTGAGCAGAATTATCCGTGTATCGGAATTAAAGCAATGTGTAGATAGATGGTTTGATCATCTGGTCCTGCATTTCAGAAGGAGAGCAAAGGAGAGAACGTCCTGCCCTCCAAAAATGCAGACCTACTTGGATCCTCTCTGAGATCCCTTGGCAGCTGGCACGAATGCCCATCTGCCGTGCTGGCACAGTGCCCCCAGCAAGGGAAGCTCTGCTTCCCACTGGTGGGCGTAGGTGCCAGGTGGTTGCATATGCCTGCAGAGGGGACTTTTGTCCCAAACAGCACAGGGCACTTGCAGTTCCCATGCTCACCCCCACCAAACCCACCTGGGGCATGGAGGGGTCTTGGAGTTGTCGAGAGTGGAGACAGGGAAGTAGACGCTGGAGGGTTTGGGGTTGCCAAATGAACAGCCCTTACTGCATTGAGCCTGTTGTGGAGCCAAGACCACCCAAGGAACAACCAAATGGACTCTTGGAATGAAAGGCCAAGGCACAAACGATACCAATTCAAAGGGCATCACAAGGGGTGTGGGCCCTTGAGAGAGAGATGGGACATTTTGTGATGCCTTTGCTTCTGTCATTGTCCTCCAAGAATGAGGAGGAAGAACTGTGAGGGAAGGAGACTCAATTTTCCCTCTTTCTGGCTTCTCTGGAGAAGGCCACAGCTGCCGGTTCATCCTTCTCCTTTGTGGACAGACGAGTGCCTGAGCCCGTGCCGTCTCCGCCTGGCTGCGTGGGAGCGTCTGTGTCTATGTGTGCACACCCATGTATGTGTGAGGGTTGCAGTAGTTGCACATTGCTGATCCTGCAAAAGTGCGTAAATGCTGGGCAGCTAATCCAATCATTCATGCTTCCCTTGTTCCTGCTCTTGGATCTGATAGATAAAAATACCCAGGCAAACGACTGGTTTCATGGACTGTTTCCTCTTTTGTCAATACAAGGAATTGTGAGCTGTCATCTTGTCCCTCCTCTCCAGAGAGAAAACTCAAATATTTATGGCCAGCTTTTATAACACTAATTGTGCTTCTAATTGTTTTTTTTCCCTCTCAGCAGCATTGCTTCCTTCACCCCGGTGACCATGGGCAGTTCTGGGGTTTATGGAGAGTGGTTTGTCACAAATGAAATTCAGAAGAGGTTGTGAACAAGGCACCACATTTCCTGCTTATTGGTCCTCCTCTGCTGTGAAGCACAGGCTCTGGCTGGAGGCCCAGGACCTACGTGTCCAACTAGCCTGGCAGAAAGGACGGGACTGTTCTCACCTCCCCCGCCCTGAGATCAAGAGGTCAGAGAAGCTATCAAGGTCAGCTCCTTGGGCTGGGCGTCCTGCAACCTGGAAAATTCCTTTCCTCCCCCCCGCCCCCACCTCCCAAACATGCTCCTTGCATTTCTGCTCAGCAAAAAAAGTCTATTTGTAATTTTTTTTTTTTTTAAGTTAAGGTATGGAAACTGACTTTATAGATTTTCAGATCAATGAACATGCAAAAAGCAGAGTGGTCTACTGGGAGGTAAGTTTGACTAGGAATTGAGAATGCTGAGGCCTGGTCATTCAATTATTCATTCATTCATTTGTACATCAAACATTTATGGGGGCCTACTAGATGGAAAGCATTGTCCTACATCCTGAGAATAGAGAGACCAAGGCCTCCTGTCAAGCTCCTCAAACCATTTCACCTCTCGTGCCATAGCTGGATTCTTTTGTAGAATAGAGGTAGACCATCAGGCCACCATGGTCCCCAAAAGCACTGCCATCCAAGATGCATCTTGACGACTTTGAAGGAAAGCTATGCTTACATGAAAAATGGCCTGGACCAGGAATCAGGAATTCTTTCTAATTCATGACCTTGGACAAATCACATAGACTCTCTGAGTCTTGGTTTCTTCATTTATAGGACAGGAACAATAGTCACCTGGTACCCCACATTTATGGATGATTAAATGAGAACATGTAGGTGAACACTGTCTGTAGACTACATATGAAACAAGGAGTCACTATCAATAACAATCAGATAATCCTTGCTAACTCTTCCAGTCTTATGCAAGGTACAAAAATGGACACTAGGAAATTATGTTGGAGAAGGAAGGCCCTATTCCCTGGCCCCTTTCCAAAGGAAGAAGAGAAATCTTCTCTCAAATAAATCCTTGGAGGGTCTCCTCTGAGATTTGGGCTGAGGTAGCCACCACTCCACAGGTAAGAAACTCAAGCTCAGAAATAACTAAAATGATCATTGATTGTAAAGCCAGGTTTAACTCTATTGGGAACTAGGGAGCAGTCTTTGGTGCTGCAGAAATGTGTAACTTCAGCCTTGGGGAGCTATCAAGTTCACCTTGGCCTGAATCCGTCTTCCAAAAAAGGTTCCAGGGAGCTGGGAGCTGAGCTCTGCAGACAATCTCTGTAGATGGATCTAGAGGAACAGTTGCACGGATGGCTGCTCCTGAAGGATTGTCTCCTAGAGCAGAGGGTGGAGATTCCAGAGTCAGAGAGGGCAGGTATGGGAGAAGCACAGAAACATGGTCCAGAGAGAGTGTGGCTACCCTCAGCCCTGCCCCCAGAGCCAGCCTCCCCTTATTTCCTCACCCTGCTCTTTCATCCAGGGGCACTTAACTTTAATTTTTGACCAAGAAGCGGTGAGAGAAAAGAATTCTGTAAGAAGGTGAAGTTGGAAAAGCAAAGTGAAGTATCTTGGCATGTTTTGCATAGAATAGATATCACAGATATCACTATTCCAGATGCTGCCCTTGACGCGTGTGGTGACCGACAAGCAAGGGAGTTGATTCTTAGGACTTGGACAATTCTAGCTCTAAATGACCTTGGACAAGTGTCCTGCTTCTCTGAACTTTGAGATTTTACTTTTTACTTGGTGAAATGGTAATAATAATAACTACCTCATGGAGTTAGAGGGCTCTTATGGGATAATACTATGTAAAATTCCTCAAGAAATGCTATGGCCTAGAGGAAATCATGTGGGGCTTGAAGTCGGAGAATGTAGATCTGAGATCCTGTCCTTCTATCCAGTGTGGCCTTGGTTAAGTCGGTTACTTTTTCTGAGCTGCGTTTCCTTTGTCTGTGGAATGGAAAAAATTGTGATGCCTACCGCAAAGGGCAGCAAATTTAAAGTGAGATCATATACCCAAAAGCCCTTGAAGAGCTTTGAAGGGCATTTCAACAATAACAATCACCCTTCTGATGAAGACACTGATGGTCAGGGAGACCTACTGACTTGTCCAGGGAGCACAGCTACTGTGGAACCAGAGCCAGCCCCTGATTCCAGGCAGACTCGGACTTCCAGGGATCCTTCTGTCCACTCTTGCCCTCTGGGAAGAAGCCTGGTTCCCTCTGATAGGGCATGCTTGCCATACAGGCCTTCTGGCAGCCACCCTAACCAAGCGTGGCGGGGGGACGAAGTTTTACATCGATTTCAATGCTGCTGTTTATATTTGCCTTCCCTCAGGAGTTAACTAGAGTCCTTCTAGCATTGATTAGCTCTATCTGGTTTCCTAATGGAGTAAACACTGATCCCCTTGGATATCGACTGAAATTTAACAAATATACCCCTTACAAAACCCAAATCTGCCACAGGACACAGCGCTTACATGCACCGGCCACTTCTGCTGAACTCCCAGCTGGGGATGCCCCGTGACTTCCCCTTGGGCAGTGCTGCAGCAGCTCTGAGCAGAATGCATGAATCAGTGGGACCGTTCATAGTTTTTCGTTTTTAATTTTGAGGCAGGAGTGATTCATTTGGGCCTTGTTGAGGCAAGGGACAAATATGTGTTGATAATGGCAAGGCACAAGAGGCCCTGAGCTGCTGCCAGCGTGGGGCTTCCCCAAGCTTCTCTGAACTGACTGGCCCCCTTTGCAGTTCTCCTCCCCACCCAGCCCCAACCCAGGGACCACTCTGAGCAGGGAACCTGCAGCCCTGCCTGAGGCAAATGCGTGGAGCTGGGATTGGGCCCCTTCACCCTGCCTATACCTAAACCTGAGCCTCCTCCTCGCGGGTCAGCCTGGACGCTCTCTCCAGCCGCCTCCTCCCACCTCCCACCCCATCCAAGCCTGTGGCAGGCCTGGGTCACCCTCCAACCTCTCCCAGCGCAGTCCTGGGCTGCCTTCCCACTGCTTGCTACAGGCAGTGGCCTCCTGGAGTCAGCTCTGCTCTCGAAAGGAGATGGCAGTACGTACGGCTGAGGAGGAGTGAAGGCGGTGGTAGGTCAGGTGAGCTGGGTGGTCTCTGCCCTGGGCACCACAGCTTTCGATCCGTCCTGCAGGGAAATTCCAGGTTAGGCTCTGGGGCCTGCTCTGGCCTCCCCAGAGTTCTGAAACCAGTCTTTTTTTCATTATGCCTTCGAGTTCCTGATATGTATGTGTATGTTTTCCCTCTCCTTATAGCAATAAACACACACACACACACAAACCCCTCGTAGCAGTGGGCTGAGAAAACCGTCTGGCCTGACTCATCAACGAAGAGCAGTGTATCTGGGAGAGGGCATTCCTCCTGTCTTTGGGGGAGCACCACCTTGTATGTGTCCTCTCCAAGCAAGTTCTCCCTTTCAGGGCCTCTCCCACCCCACTTTGAGCTAACAGAGATGGGGAGCCAAGCTTCCCAGCATCTCCCAACTCCTTCTGGAACGAGGCTCAGACAAGAGCCGAGGGGAGGGAAGGGACAGGAGACCCACTGCTCTGGGGTCCCCAGTCCCTGCCTGGGCTCCCTACCTCCAGGTTCCCCAGCAATAACGCACCCCCATGGCTTCCTAAGGAGCAGCACAAAAGCTTTATTGAGCAGAGCTAAAAATCTCAGCCGACCCTGGAGTAGGCAATTACCTTCTGAGGAGGCTCCCTCCAGCCTGACTTTCTTGCAGCACAAGAGGGTCTTTCATAGCCACTCAGTGCCGGGCCTTGGGGTCAGGGTGGCCCGTGCACGGGCAGGTGCTGTGGGTCCCCCGACCCCCCTGTCCTCCCCACACTCGCCCCCTCCCCCTCATGAGGGCGGCAGTCACAGGACCAAACACTGTGCTGTGAAGGGCTCTTCGGGTGGCTGCTTTTTTGTTTCCCCCAAGTTTGGCCTCAGCCCAAAATCGAGTTGAGGGAAGGATGGAGAAGAATAAATAACTCTATCTTGTAGGCCTTTTTTCTGTTACACAGGGAAATGTGGAAGGGAGGAGGGAAGGGGAGGTGGAGAGGTTGTTTTCCAGCTTTTCTGGGGGTGGGGGAGGGGAATTGCTACATTTCCTAATAACAAGTAACTAGAAAACAGCTGAGCCTTCAAACTTCAAACTTCAATCAAAGTCACCCTCAGAGGAGTAGGTTGTTTGCAAAGGCTGGGGTGGGGAAACACACACGTGATCAGTGCAGAATTAATCAAGATATTAATATTAGAAAAAGGGGTACAGGAGACAGACCATTCCAGGTGGCTCCGGTGTGAAGGGCACAGAACGCTGGGTCGGGGTCTCTTCTCAGGGGACTGGGTCCCTCTCCTCCCCACCTTCCCCCAGAAAGCCTTGTATGTTCCAGACAAGACCTGAAATGGCAGAGGTCCGAGCAGCCTTAAAGAAGAATCCCCTCCCAGGCACCCAGCCACGCAGACCCAGCTCACATCCACCCTGTGCTCTGCAGTGACAGGCCAGCAGCATGGCTGGGGACACTTGTCCCAGGGGCAGGAACCCATGGGGCAGCACTGACTGGCAGCTCCAGCCTACAGAGGGACTTGTTTGGTGGGAAACAGGCTCTTGGGCTCCTCATGGCCGTCACGCCATTCCCCAGCTCTCACCTCATTTAAACTAAAAGCCAAGTATATTTATTCCCCAGCAGACCTGATACACTCCAGTGCTCCTGCCAACTTGCTTCGCAACTTTGTACAAAGCAAATCAATGTGTGCAATTTAGGAGCAGAGAAATAAAGATTTCTGCAAAGACCGTGGGGCGGGGGCCAGTACCTCCACACTCCCTGCCCATTCCCTTCTCCTAAAAACCCTTGCTTTCCCTCTCTAACACTGATTGAGCTTTTTTTTATTTTATTTTTATTTTTTATTTTTTATTTTTTTTTTTACCGGGAGGTCCCGGGGATCGAACCCGGGTCCCTCCATATGGGAGACGGACGCCCAACCAGTTGAGCTACATCCGACCCCTGATTGAGCTTTGAAAAGGGGTAGAAGGTCTTTCAACAGAAATGTGCAGCCCCTTCCTTCTCCCAGACAGACACAGAGGGACAACTTTTCAAAGTTAACCTTGGACATGGCAAATGACCAGCACCTGTTTTCTCATGGGCCTCATCTATAGAACTTGACCATTATCATATGTCCATATGGAATCCCATCTGTCCACCCTGCCCTGAAGGCACAGTCTAAAGGACATGTGTCCCCACATCCCACCTCCAAGGAGCTCCCAATTCCGCAGCAGACGTAAGGAAACTTGGGAACAGGGACATAATGTTGAACAAACACAGATGCTATTTACCTTGCCTCTATCTTCCTTATTATTCTTAGAGGACTAGGGGGAAAAAAAAGTTTAACTCAGTTGTGTGCAAAGAGGTTGCAGAGTCCACTGTCTTTAAGAGATGGGTGGGGGGCGGATGTGGCTCAAATGGTTGGGCGTCCGTCTCCCATATGGAGGGACCCAGGTTCGATACCCGGGACCTCCCGATAAAGAAAAAAAATAAAATAAAAAAAAATAAGAGATGGGTTTGAGCTGGCTCTGGAAGTTACTCCCCACAGTTCTACACTCTTCTGTCAGAGAGACAACTCAAGGGGAGAAAATGGACTCAACTTTGCCAGCTGGTGTTAAAACAACAAACCTGAAATTCATGCACATAAGATCAGACCCTAAACTCCCTCAACACCAAGGCAAGGCCTCTTGCCTGCTTTCACATATGTCTGCAGCTGGAGCATTGTTTTTTTCCCCACCCAAGCTGCTCGTGATGGTCATTTTCATCTGGTTTTACTAGAATGTAACAGCAGGGAGAGAGGCACCATGAAATTTGCTTTGAGCTCCACACCCTGCTAGAAATGGGTATGAATCCAAGTAGGGTTTAGATGAAGCAAAAAATATTATGTGTTTGCTGAATACACTGCTCTGTGTTATATGCCTTTGTGTATATCACCAGATCCTTCAGCTAGCATTGTCCTCTCCATCCTCACTAAAACTCTGAGTTTCCTGGCTGCTGAAACAAACACCATACAATGGATTGGCTTAATAACAAGAATTTATTGGCTCATGGTTTCAGAGGTTAGAAGGCTTGCATCCTCCCTGGGGTTGGTATCTTCTGCCTGGCCAGCAATCTTTGGGCTTCCTTGGCTTTTCCATCACATGGCGGCGTTTTCTCCTTTCTCGTGCAGGTTCCATTGATTTCCAGCTTCTTGTTTCTCCCATGGCTTCTCTCCTTTCATGTCCAATTTCCTTTGCTCATAAGGACTTCAGCCATATTGGGTCAAGGGCCACCATCCTTTGGTTTGGACACACCTTAACTAATAAGACCTTCCAAAGTCCTGTTTATAAATGCGTGCACACTCACAAGACCAGGCTGGGGGCCTGAACATATTTGTAGTGGGGGACATGATTTACTCTCCAACATCCCCAAACCACAGCACATTGAGAGCCAGCTAGATTTAGCAATTTACCCAAGGTCATCGGTGTGTGCGTGACAGTGCTAGAATTCAAAACCAGACCTTCTGACTCCAGCTCTAGTCCTCTTTCCCTGAAAGCAACATGGTGTGGAAAAGGGAAGATGAGCTCCGGACCAGGCAAATCTGAATTTGAATCCCAGGTTAAGTCCTGGTTCCAGCACTTGCTTATGGCCTGACCTTGGGCAAGCTACTTGCCATCTCTGAATCTCATTTCCCTCTTTTGTAAAATGGAAGACCCAATGCCTACCTCATAGAATTGTTGAGAAGATCACAAGGGTGATGCCTGTAAAATATCTAGTCTGATGACCGGCCAGTAACAAGCACAAATAGACATCACTTCCCTTTCTTCACCCTGTCCTCCATTTCACAATAGAACAAAAAACAAAATCAAAAAAACCAAAGAGACTTATTTATTGAAGTTTAACATAAACATACACCTTCATGAATTTTCACACACCCATGTACCGAGAAACCAAACCAAGAAACAGAATGTTTCCAGCCCCCCGGCAGCCACACTTCTCCCCTTTTCCAAGAACTATCTCCCTTCAAGGGTAACCACTCTCCTGACTTCTAAAACTACAGATTAGATTTCCGAGCTTCTGGCTTTTATTTAGATGGAATCATACAATATGCTCTCTGTTGCATCTGGTTTCTTTCATTCAGCACTGGATTTGTGAGCTCCAGCTACATTGCTGCACTGGTTATAGTTTGTTCATTCTATTTCTCTCTAGCTTTCCAGTGTGTGAATATACCCAATTTATTTATCCATTCCACTGTTGATGAATGTTACAGTTGCTTCGAGTTTTCAGCTTTTGCAAAATTGCTGCTCTCAACATTCTTGTATGTGGTTTTTGTTTTTGTTTTTGTTTTTGTTTCTTTTTGATAACTAAACATGTGCTTTCCTGTTGGCTATGAACCTGGGAGTGGAATTGCTGGTTTATAAGATATGAATACAGCCCACATTAGTAGATGCTGCCAAACCATTTTCCAGAACGGTCGCCCCGACTTATACCTCTACCAGCAGCGTTTGACAGTTCTGACTGTTGCACATCCTCACCCATACTTTTCATTTTAATCATTCTGCCGAGAATGGAGTCACATTTTACTGTGATCTTAACTTACACATTTCTGATGCTCAACAAAATTGGGTAGCTTTCCTTACAGCTGTTGGCCATGTGGAGATTGGGATGGGTTGGATCAGGTACTCCGACACACACATCTTCTGAATCCTAATCCACATCCCTGTTGAGTGTGAACCCATTGTCAACAGTACCTTTTGAAGATGTTATTTTTAGTTAAGATGTGGCCAACTGAACTCAGAGGGTCCTTAATCCAGATTCCTGGGGGCCTTATAAAGAGGAAGCGGTCACAGAAGCAAGAAAGGAGAGGACATCACCATGGCACAGGGGGCAGAAGTACAAGCCAAGGAGCCCCAAGGATTGCCGGCAGCCAGCACTGGAATGTACGGGCTCCAGAAGAAAGCAGGCTTGCCAGTATCTTGATTTGGGGCTTCTTTTAGCCTCACAATCATGAGCCAATACATGGCTCCAAAGCAGTTTGTGGTCTTTGTCATAGCAGCTCAGGCAAACTAAGACAGAGGTCTTCTTTTGAGAAAGACCAGTTCGTCTTTTGTCCATTTTTCTATTGAGTTGTCTTCCTGTTTCTGATTAATTTGGAGCATTCTCTAGATATTCTGAATCTGAGTCCTTTCTTAGATATATGTTTTTCCTAGCTCTTTTTCCACTCTATGGCTTGCCTCTTCATGTTCGTAGTGGTATTGTTTGATTAATTAAAGTTTTTAATTTAAATTTAGTTCAATTAATCAGTTTTTCTCTTATGGTTAGGCTTTTTGGGTCCCATTGAAGAAATTATAGAAATCTTTATCCATCCTGGGACATGAATGTATCCTCCCATGTAATTTTCTAAAAGCTTTTGTCACTCAGTCTTTCTCATTTAAAACTATAATTCATTGGAATTGATTTTTATGCCTGATGTGAGGTAGGGGTTAAGATACTTTTTTTTTTTTTTTTTTTTACATAAGGATATCCAGATTAATTAGTACCAGTTATTGAAAAGACCATCCTTATTCTACTATACTGCAGAGTCACCTATATCATAAATGAGGTGACCAGATCCATGTGGGGGTCTGTTTTTAGACTTTATTGTGTCCAGTAGGTTTGTCTACCATTGCAGCTATACAACACTGCCTTAATTTCTATAGTTGTAAATAAGTCTTGCATACACTTTCTTAAAAATCTAACACCAATATCTTCCCAGTCCAGGAATTTAAGAAATGTGTGCCCCTTCTCTGTCTCAAGAGAGATTGTACTGGTGGGAAACCATCTGTCCAGTGTGTTGGGTAAGAAAAGGGAAGCAATAGGGAGAGAGCATAAAAATATGTCATGAAAATTTCATCTTTAGATTAAGGGTAAGTTGCCATAGCTCCTTCATGGCAGTAAGAACTCAAAGATACAAGAAAGTTCATGAAAAACAATGGAAAGAGCTTGGGCCCAAGAGTCAGAATTCCTGAAATCTAGGCCCAATCATGCCATTTACTAGCTGTGTAGTCCTGAACAACCCAGTTCCTCTGTCTGGGCCTCTTTCCCTCTTTTGGAAATGGAGAGGCTTGAACTATCCCTTCTATCTCTAAGAGTGTACACCTGTGCCTCTGCCAAGGACAAAAGCAATTGGTTTAAGGAATGACCCCCCAGTACTATAGAAGTATTTTATATTTGAACCAATAGAACAATTTCTATTGTGAGTCACCTCCCATGCAATATCTATCAGAAGCTGTGGAGTCTGCTGGGCTAGAAGTCTCCCTTGTCTTCAGGATGGTGTTGTTAATGATTTCCTCAGAGCTGGGATTTGGTCTAGCAGCAGAGGTACATGGTTTTGATGTCAGACAGACTTGGGTTCAAATCCTAACTCTGCAACTGACTTGCTGTTTGACTTTGGACAAATCACTTCACCTCTCTCAACTTCAGTTGCCTCCTATGTAAAATGAGGCTCAGAATATTTAGCATCCTCATATAACCTTGGCCAGCCTAGCCTATCTCCATAAGGACAAACTACCATTTATAAACTACATGGTGTGGCTGCAGTACTGAACTTCGTGGGAGAGTGTCTCTTCCCCCCTCTCCCCTCTCCAAAACTTAATGGTTTTTCATCCCTATCTGCTATGAGCCAGCCAAGAAAGGTATTGATATGTTAGTAATTCACCGGAAGCCAACCCAAAGCAACATGCACCTGTTCAGGGATTACCTGGGTTTATTTGGGGAAGAGTTCCCAGACCCTCAGGTGCTGAGTGGTGTGGTTTGAATGTGTCCAGAGTCAGTGGGGAGGAGTGTGTCAATATCCCGGGTTGCTGGGAGGATCAGGTGAGACTGTGTTCAAAAGTGCTTAGCCTAGTGCCTGGCAAACATTCACTAATGGCACCTGCCGGCTGCTTCAGCTCTGAAGACTGTGGCAGTACACCTCTTTCCAAGGCTGGAATGGCCCCGGTATTCCACCCCCTGAGATGACTCTGCTTTGGGGCTGTTTAAGCAAAACCGCTGCAGCTATTCCTTTGGGAGGAGGTCGAGAAGACCAGCAGATGGATTGGTAGGGAAGATGTCTTATTCCCAACCACCAGTGGCTCTGGGGAGGCCTTGGCCATAGAAAACAGGGTTCACCTCTAGCCCCAGGTGGAAGGTCAAAGGCCGTGTGGGACAGGGCCAGCCTATGGCCATCAGCCCCTTAGCCTCCCCTGTGTCAAAGAAAAGGACGCTGTGCCTCTACAGAGGTGACTGCTCCCTGACGGCTCTGTGCCAGAATTGTCCCCCAAACCCAGGCCAGCTGCAGCGTGGGCCCCATTGGCATTGCAGACAGGTACTCCCTCTTCAGGCTCTCACCTCCCGTGTGGCTGGAGGGGAGCAGGCTGGGCCCACAGGCCTCAGCGGGCAATGACGGCAGATCCGCCGGAGCATGGGGCTCCCAGCACATCTGTTTGATCCCTGTCCAGGTTCTCGGAGATATTTGCCTCTAAGCCGACAGTGGAGCATAAAAGCAGTCCCATGTGGCTGTTTTCAGGTCCTCAACATCGGTTAGCCGCAGTTGGGAAATCTCCTTCCCCGTGCCCCTAAGTGAATTATCACATGCTATTGAGTCAGAGCTGGGGGTGGCCAAGCCCTCGTTCCGCCGCTCTTCCTCTGACATCCATCACCCACCGAGTGGGTTATTAAGACATTCTCTGCTTGCATGCGGGCATCACTCTGGGCTCTACCGACCTTCCCAGGGTGTGTGGCGGAGGGGCTCCGGGAATTCCTGTCCCCCAGATGAGGCTCATCTATTCTGCACCACCTCCTCTGCCAACGGAGGATTCTACACTGATCAGGCCTCTCACCTCCAAGCCATTCTTACTTCCTCCCCCTCACCACCCTCACCCCCATCCCTATCAGCAGCTATCGGGGCCTTGCCAGTAACAACTTCTTCCAGCTGCAGCTTTCCCAGAGCAGGGAGGCCCACACTCAGGACAGACCCTCCATCTTCTCCTTGCCCTTCTGCAACCAGGTCATCCCTGCCTCCTCGGGCCCCGGCTGAGTGCAGGATTAGATTGCACATGAATAAGCAATATTCACTTGGCTCTGAAAGCCGAGAGTAAATCCCTGAGCTGCTGTACAGGCACAGTGCAATATTTCCCAACTCCTCCTCCCCCTTGCCTTCCCGCATCTCCTATTTCATTTGAGGGCCCTTTTTTCTGGGATATACTTGCAGGTGGGTGACTTTATTAAAACAACACCATTTAGAGAAGAAAGACAGATCCCTGGGAGCCGGCACTTGATTAACAGTGAGAAAGGACCCTCGAGTCAGCCGTGCCTCCATCTTGCCTCTCCCTCCACTGGGTTTTGCTTTCCCTGCAGGTTCCCCACCACTCCAGGTCTCCATCCCACCTGCAGAAGGAAAGACCTCCCAGAGCTCTCAGTGGAGCCGCCCACTGGTGAAGACCCTCTGCTTCGGAAAGATGTGGAATGGGGAGGCAGGTGGGAAGGTGATTGCTGCTTTTTCCCTAACCCACAGTGGCTGGTCAGCTCGCATCAGAGGAGTCAAACCCTGTCTTACCAGTTGTTTCCTTGGGTAAGTTACTTTAGCCTCACTTTCCTCACCTGTTAAATGGGATGTTAAGTGGGATGATCTCATCTCTTAGGTGAGATGATAGTCATAAATGTTTAGAACTGTGCCTGACACATACAAAGTGCTCAATAAACACGAACTGTTTTTATTCTCCTTCCAGCCTGCCACCTCCACTCCCCACATGCCAAATTCCAACAGTTATGGCAGAAAAGAATGTCTAAGAGAAAAAAATTATTTTGTTGTCTTCGATGAAGACTTATCCACCACTTCACTCGGTGGTCTTTCCTCAGGCATGGGAAATGCCTATGAAACAGGTTTGTCTCTAGTGCAAATAGGTGCTCAGTTAAAGTAGTTCGAGGGAAGAAAGGGGCAGGAAAGGGAGGAAAGAAAAGGGAAGAGAGGGAGGGGAATGGAGAGGAGAGAGTAGTGAGGAGGAGAAGTGAGGGAGGAAGAAAGGAAGAGGAGGAGAGAGACGGAAGAGAGTGCCACAAACTCAGGCTGTACAAAGCTGAGTTCATTGTATCCTGCCCCCACTGCCAGCGCACTTCCTCTCCTGACCGCCCGGTTTCTCTCAGTGGTGTTGTCATTTCCATCTGGGGCTTAACATGCCAAGGTCATCATCAACACTTCTCCATCTCTTGTTCCCCTTTTCTGTCCAAACACTGATTCATAACAACACTTCATCACGTTTCTCAGACCCATCTTTCCCTTTTCTGGCCTCTCTCACCAGAGTTGGATCTTCCTCCCGTCCCCTCCCAAAGGTCTGGTCAGCCGGCCTCTAAACTGCCTGCCCACAGAGCATTCTGCTCCATGCATGCAGACGCCTCTTCTTCAAACACTCCTCTCTTCAGATTATTCTCAGTTTCCAAATGTGACAGTGGTTTCCATTTCCCATGGGCTGGTATTTCACCTCCTCAGGGTGGACATTCCCAGCCTCGCTCTCCTCTGCTTCTCTGCCCAGATCCTCTCCTCTGGGACTTTCTGTGCAGGACATGTTATGTGCACCTGCATCAGGAAGAATTTCAGTTAGATGTCATACCTGCACTGTCTGTTCGTAGCCACTAGCCACGTGTGGCTACTGATCACTTGAAATGTGGCTACGGTGACTGAGAAACGGAGTTTTTAAACTTAATTCCATTGTAATCAATAATTTTAAAAACAGAAGCATTAAACACTTAAAGTTGCATTAAACACGCTTTATTATTTTGATAAGTCTACATTGCCCTTTAACCATTGCATCCCATATGATATTATTGTTGTATTGTAATATGCACATTAGGCACATGTGTTGTTTCTAGGGTTACATGTAAACATATCACTGATCACGTAGGTGTCAATGGATTGATTCGCTTTGAACAACTTTCTCTATGCACTGGTGTAACACTGTAATATGATCATTTGAATATTTGATGTAGACAGCATGAGTTACAAGATACCTGCTCCTTTTTGCTTTTCTTTATTTTTTAATGTGCCTACTAGAGTATGTAAAATACAGACACAGCTCACTTTATATTTCTTTTGCACAGTTTGTGTTAGCTCTGGGTGATGCTACACTGGAACTTATTAGCAAGTCTTCCCTGGAGATGGCTATGGCAAACTCCAGACAGAGGCATTCCTGCCAGGGGCATTTAGAAACCAACTGGCAGCTCTAGGCACACTGTGCACCTTCAGTGAACATTGGAGAAGGCAACAGAGCATGGTGAGGAGGAGTAGAGACTTGAGACTCCATCCCAAACGGAACGTGAATCCCAGCTCTTCAAACTGATGTGTGACTCTGTGCCTCAGTTTTGCCACCTGCTGAAGTAGCATGATAATACGACCTAACTCAGAGGGTTATTGGGAAGAGTACCTAAGATAATGCTCTGAGCATGCTACTTGCAGATAATGAGTGTTCAACAACTTTTAGCTATTATTCTATTGGATTTAGTGGAAGAGAGGCAAGAGGTGTAAAAAGTTACCTTGGAGGTCCGTTGACTCCTAGTCATGTGACTGCCACAGAGGATGACCTTCTGGCTGAAAAGGAGGTGGGGTTCGTTGCAGCAATAAAATCCACTCATAGGGAAGTATTTCCTACCATAGACTCAGCATGAAATGCATTCTTGAATGTCTGTAACTAACCACAGTGACCTGCCCTTGCCAGTTTCCAGTGACCAGCTCTGAGCTCCGCCTCCAGCCTCCCTGGCATGGCGGCTGCGGGGCCTCTGTTTCTATGCAGTTACTGGGTTTGCCAAAAGATAACGTTCAGAACACCCAGCCCTCCTCCCTAAACACACCTCCAGGCTCTCCCAGAGTCAACTGAATCCCCAGACCAGATGGCACCAGGGCTCTCCAGAAAAGTTCCAAGGGAAAGCCTCTCCCTGTTATCCCTGCCTCCCTCCAAGGTAAGGGTGTGTGCTGAGCCCTGGCCATACCCAGACAGGCATTCTAATGACTTGGAAACATCTCCTGAGCTCCTGCTAGGCAGGAGGACAGGAAGTAGTTCTATATCAGTTTGAGTCACTGCAGCTCAAGTCCTTACCTACTGCTCCTGGGTGGAGGAGAGAAATGACAGTGGTTTCAGACCAGACTGGAAGATACAAGAATGCAGAAACCAACTCCAGGTTCTCTGCAGGGTTCCAGGACCCAGAGTCATGGGGAGAGCCACGGAGTCTTGGATTGAGGACACAAAGCAAGAAACAGAGAGTAACTCAGAGGGCAAGAGGGGAAAGCACTACAACATTTTGGCAAATAAATGCTCTCAGGAGCCCATCCTCTGCTCAGAGTAAAGTGTAGGTGACAAAGTGTTAGGGTCCCCGCCCTCCCCCCTCTCCCCACCTCAGCTTCAACTGACTCTGTGAGTTGAGGGCTTTGAAAGCGGTTGCTGAAGACCAGTAAAAAGTCTTCCATCTCCCAAGTCTAGAGTACCAGGGAGCTGTAAAGGGGCATTAGAGAATAACAGGGCCCTTCTGATCGGCGCCCACTCCACTCACACGGGTTAGGGAAAAGAAGGAATTTACTAGAAATATTCCTCCAGAGTATTTCCTACAATGAGAGGTAAGGTTAAATAACCAAACCACAGGACCTGCAGAGCTGCTACATGCCTCCTCCATGTAGCAGGGTTACTCCAGGTAGCAGAGATTTCTAGTTGCCTACTCCAACATCCATTCTCTTTTCTCCTCCATGACAGGGAGGCAATGGTTCCCAGCTGAAAGACTACATTTCCCAGCTCTCTTTGCAGCTGGACAGGGCTATGTGACTAAGCTCTGGCCAATGAGATGGAAGCAGAGGAGTTAGGCCTTCTGAAAAGGCTCTTTTAAAGGAAAGGACACTCTTTTTCACTTCCTTTTGCCCTTCCAACTGCCTGGGATACAAATGATATTGTTGGAGTCCCTGCACCTTTATTGGAACAAGAGATAACTTTGAGGACAGAGGGGCAAAAAGCTAGGAACTTGACCTGTGGGACTTGCTGCTTTTCCGTAAGAGACGTGTGCATGTCTGTTTAGTTTAAGCTACTGTTTTTTGTTTTCTTTTGCTCTCTTGTGGTTGTGTGGCAGGTGGTTTAGTTAAATGCAGTGAAGTCCAATCTTAACTGGTCTACCATAATTAGGTTATTTCTTACCTTACAGCTCCTTCAACCAGAGAGGATCTGACTGGCTTCCTCCATTGTTTTCAGCATCCTGCAGAAAGTTCTCTTGACTGGCCAGCTTGGTACTATCCCTGGACAAGGAGCTGCGTCATGAGAGGGTGTCCTGTGAAAGACAAGAGGAGGCAGGATGGCTTCCCTGCTGACCACTGGCTGCAGGGGTGTGGTAGCAATTCCCAGATTAGAAAGACAGACAGTGTCCCCATGTCTACTGTAAGAGGGAGTGGGTTTAAATGGCCTTAATTTCCCATTTCCAGCATATTATTGTCATTTATAATGATGTTATTTTATATTTATATAATGCTTTACAATTGTGTGGCAAATTACAATTTATAAATTGTTTTTACCGTCATTACTTGTTCTGTCCTCACAAAAGCCCTAGTACTTTGGAACGTAACCTTATTGGCTCTTTGCAAGAGCCAAAGCTTTTCTGCGCTCACCTCACCTCCTTATTGGAAACAGAGTCAATACAGATGGACTTAGGCAAGTTAAAATGAGGTCACACTGGTGTAGGGTGAGCCATTAAAGGAAATGTGGACACAGATGGACAGAGGGGAGAACGCCATGTGGCCACTGAAGCAGAGAATGGCCTTGCCATGGCCGGGCAAGAGGCATGGAGCAGAGTCTTCCCTGAGAATTTCAGAGGAAGCCGTCCTGTCAACACCCTGCTTTCAGCCTTCCAGCCTCCGGAATTGTGAGAGGATGCATTTCTATTGTTTTCAGCCCCCCTAGTTTTGGTACTTTGTTATGGCAACCGTAAGAAACCGTGACAATATGTATTATCCCCATTTTACAGAAGCAAAACTGAGGCTGAAGGAGGTTAAGGAACTTTTCCAAAGCCTCTCAGTTGGGGAGTGTTGTTGCTGGATCTCAAGGTGAGGTGCCACTTCTGCCACACGAACTAATGTATTAACTGAACAGCTATTGAGCCTTTCTTGTATAGAGAGAATCAGATCAGAGATGCTATCTCTCCTCTCCCACCTCTACCTTCACCCCATAAAAAAAACTCAGCTCTTTTTTCATGCCACTTAGAATCTAATTGGGGTGGGGGTAGGAGCAAACCTACAGTGGAGCTATTTAAAATGACAAAGCAGAAAGGTCATTACAGTAACACCTCCAGGAGGGAAGCTGCTGTAGGGGCTGCCCGGTGGTGAAGCCAGGAAACGCCAAGGTGGAACCACAGGCAGGCAAGGGACGCCTGCTCTGGAGGTGAGGTGAGCGCAGAAAAGCTTTGGCTCTTGCAAAGAGCCCATGAACTTTCCCCAGGAAGCTGTTAGAGCAACAGTGTCTTTACTGGTATTTTCTTTTGATTAGCCTGAAACATTCGTGTGACTTATTTTCGCAGCTCTGGTAAATATTTAATTATCAAAAATAATGATGCCTTTTTCTTTTCTTTCTTTCTTTCTTTTTTTTTTTTTTTTTTTACCTTTTTGAGTCTGAATCACAGCAAGAATTTTATTAGGGATCTCTTGGCAGTGAGTGGCATCCTAGTGTGTCATCTTTTAACTGACATCCCTATAATTAGAAAGAATTGTCTTTTCATACCACAGATTTGAACTGGCTAATTACTCAATGAATATTTAGCTTCTAACGTAGGCAAATATTGTGCGAGGAGAGGAACTTTATTGAATAAGTACTAAGCCCAGAAAACTTCCTAGGAGCCAGCTGTGTCCAGTTCTGTTTGAGGTCTTCTCCGGCACCCCTCAGCCCCTCTATCACCACGTCACCCCCACCATCACAAGCACACACTCACATTCTAGCATTTCTGGGGAAAGCTGATGGGCCTTTTAGTTGTTGTGATTGTTTGGATTTTTAGATTTTTATTTATTATGAAATATTTCAACCTTACAAAAATTTTAAAGAGAAATAATCTCATAAATACCTGTGTTTCCACCTCTTAGCTTGATAAATAAAACATTACCAACATAGTTGGGTGCCCCAGGTACAACCTCCTCCATCCTAAACCCCGATTACCACTCTCTGGAAACTGGTGTTTATATTGCCATGTATGATGTCTAAATACTAAACGGCATGATTTTACATATTTTATAACTTTTACAAATGGTGTCAGTGTATATTTTCTTTTGCAGCTTGCCCCGTTAGCTCCACATTGTTTTTGTAGAACTCATTGATGCTGATTCTCATGTAGCTCTACTTCATTCATTTTTATTGCTGTAAAGAATTCCATTAAATGAATATGCCACAACTTATTTATCCATTCTCCTGTTGATGGAAATTTAGGGTTTTCTTTTTTCTTTTTTTTCTGCTACTTTTTTTTTTTTTTTTCTGTTATGTTTTTATGCACTTATACGAGAATTTAACTAGAGTATATGCTTTTGAGTGGAGTTGCTGGATTGAAGGAAAACATATCTTTAACTTTACTAAATATTGCCAGACTTCTGCTGCTGGGTGGAGAAAGGATGAGGCACTCCAGGAGAGCCGATGTTTGTAGCCATCTGGTAGTTTGGGGCCTGAAGGGTCTTTGCAAGACTCTTCCCTTTCTAGAATCCTCTCTTGTGTTCTTTACCCCAAGGATGCTTGTGTCATTGAGTTGCCAATCAGAGACCCAAAGGGCCAGCTCAGTGAAGAGATGGAAAAGTCTTACCTGCTTTATGTTCAAGCTGATCTCCTCCACCTCCCTCTCTCTGAGCTCTCAGAGGCTTGCAGCTGGCAGGGGAGCCTGAGGAGCAGCTCGGCCCAACACCCACTACCACCACGACCGCTGAGGCTCAGTGACCTGTACCCTCAGCTTCTCCAGCACTGAGCAGGGACACGAAGCCCCAGGAAACTCAAATTCTGGGTGGGAATTTCCTGGTTCCACTGTCCTGAGGGGAGAGTTGATAAGTCTTATGGATTGCCTCCACCTGGGGCTACTTGCATTGTTACAGGAGAATCTCAGAGAGTGAAAAACCTTGAGACCAAAGCGTGAATCTCTTAAGAAGGAGGACTGTCAAGCCCTGTGGAAGATGAGCGTAGAGGAAACATTTAGAGGGCAGAGGTCTGCCGGGTCCCCCAGGAATTGTACTCTCTAAGAAACTGTGGAGTCCGCCCTTCCTAAAACTCTGAAGTGTGAATAAAAGGGGCTCCTGGGCCTGAGACCAGCCCTCTCTCTGATGAAAGGAAGGCTGGGTGGGTCAGTGAGGAGAAAATCTGGCAATAACACGCCCTCCAACCTCCATTCCCAGCCAAGAACTCCATTAATCCCAGGCCTGGCCAGCCCTTTCTGGGAGAACTGGCTCCTTCCCCCTCCCAGACCCTACCAGGTCTGGGTCTACCAGACAACTCGGTTAGGCTCAGGTCCCACCCCAAGGCACCCAGGGTTTGGGGAGCTGAGTGTCAACCTTAAAGAAGTCTGCCTTCTCTGCAGCACCCCAGGCGGGCAAGAAACACCCAGGACCTACTGCAGCAGGGCCAGCCCACGTCCTGTCTCCAGTTAGGCTCGCAGCCCCGAGAGTCTCCCTACCACCCCCTCCAGTCCTCATCACGGCCACCACATCTCCACCCAGGCCCTGAGTCCTCAGCTGCTGCTGGTTTCTCTGTGGACCTGGGGACCTCGCATGTGGCTGGCCTCTTTGTAAACCTGGTGAGGTCAAAGCCCCTCAGTAACAGTTCGTTTCTGCCCCAGAGCTTTCTGGACACAATCTTTTTTTTTTTTTAAGGATTTATTTATTTATTTATTTACTTACTTACTTACTTACTTATTTATTTATTTATTTCTCCCCCTCCCCCCGTTGTTTTTGCGCTCACTGTCTGTTCCTCGTGTCCATTTGCTGTTATGTTCTCCTGTGTCTGCTTGTCTTCTCTTTAGGCGGCACCAGGAACCGATCCTGGGACCTTCTGGAGTGGAGAGAGGCACTCAATCTCTTGCGCCACCTCAGCTCCCTGGTCTACTGCATCTCTTATTGTCTCTCCTTTGTGTCTCTTTCTGTTGTGCCATCTTGCTGTGCCAGCTCTCCACGCGGACCTGGCTCACCTTCACCAGGAGGCCCCGGAATCGAACCCTGGGACTCCCATATGGTAGACAGAAGCCCAATGGCTTGAGCCACATCTGCTCCCCTCTGGGCACAGTCTTCCTCATGGCCTCCACCCAATGAGGGCAGGGATCATCCTCTCTGAGGGCCCAAGCCAGGCTCACAGGAGAAGCCAGTTCCCAAGCCACCTGGCCAATAGCGGAGCTGGAACCCGCAAGCAGAGAGAGGAAGGAGCCAACATGCTGGGAGCTGAACCCCGGGGGGAAACAGGAGGCTTATCTCTGCCCCCCTGACTGCAAAGCACCCCCACCCCACTCAGCTCTGCAACAATGCCTGAACTAATTTCATCCAATTCTACTTTAAAAAAGAAAACCCAGGAAATAATTACTTCAGTCAGACATTATTTACTTAAGTAATTCTTTACTCAAACGTCTTTAGGCTTTATTTTACTAATACTACATAATTACGTAATTGTGTAATTAGGACGAAATTAAATGACAAATGTTTGCTGAGAACAAATGGAAAAAAATAGATCCTTTATTTCCCTGAGTGCTCTGGATCAGTGCATTCCAACGTCTTCCTCCTTCTCCCCCAGGCCTCCCCCTTGTCTTGCAACCCCCACCCCCACCCCGACCTGCCCTAGTCTTCACTCAGTGGGGGTCTGATGGGTGCAGGATGTGGACAAGGAGCAGCAAATGTGAACACCTCAAGCTGGAGGTGGAAAGCCCGTGTCTTCTAGAACTAACCTGCGTGCCTCTGTCCGCAGCCTGATCTCCCCCCTGGGGTTGGGGGCAGGGGTCCCACGTCCTCTGCTTTATACTTCCTGTCTCCAGGCCTGCGGAGATCCACGGAGCTCCAGCCCACGGCAGCTGTAAAGAGCTGAGTACCGCCCCCTAAGGGTTATCTTCCTGTGAGCAAAGTCCGGTTCAGCTCACCCTGCAGACATGCTCCTGGGGGCTCCAAGAAGGAATGAAGGGCCCACAGACTGAAAGGAGCAAGCTGCACCTCTGCTTCACCACCTTCACAGGGACCTTGAATATCCACCCAAAAGGGGGGCATGGCATGAGCTCCAGGCCTGAGCTGCCCATGGGGGTGCCTGTCCACAGAGGCCAACACACCCCCTTCCCTCCCTCCCTTCTCCAACCATCAGCAGTTATAGAAGCCAATGGAGTTTCCTGCAGGTAAAAAATTCAGTCAACCACCCACCCACCCAACACCCATGGAGCATGTCTTTTGTTCAACTCTTGAGTGGGACAAAAGAGCAGGCGTGCCACGGCTACACTCATTAATACATCAGCTGTTTGGAACTTGGTCTATAGAGCAGTATTATTCACTATAAAAATTTCCTAAGCCAGCCTGCCCACCCCCACCCCCACCCCCCAAATCACTTATAAATATCCCTAGCATCCAGCGCCAAGAGGGAAAGTTTATGGTGTGGACTCAGGCTGTCCAGGTCAAGGTCCTGCCTCCAACACGTAGAAGCCAGGACCCTTTCCAAGCTATTTCATCTCGCTTACCTCCATTTTCTCATCAGTAAAATGGGAATGATACTCGCCCTACAGGATTGTCGAGAGGATTAAATGAATCAATGGCAATAAAGCACTCACAACAGCACCAAGTGCTCAGTAAACGTTAACTACACTTTCCAACGTTCAGTTTTCTACAGAAATCAACAGATCCAAGGAGGCTGTGGGAAACCGCCTTCAGTTTGGATGGCCCGTGCTGGCGGCCTCTTCCCCACCCTCACTGGCTCTAAGCTCGTGATGGCTCATGAGCTCAGGGTGAGGCTAGCAAGGCAAGGGGGAAGGGGCACAGGCCCCCGGGAAAAGGGCCTGGAGCCCTGAGAGAAGGACTTCCTGCCCACTGAACCCCCTTGAGACATTTCTGCCTGGGGCTTCTCATTTTGGGAGCCAATTGTAAAAAAGAACATGGTGTTCCCAGCCTAACATCCTTGAAGAACATGCTTTCTGAGGTTGTCTACCTTTTTTTCCCCAACAACAGGAATCATACATGAGATTAAAGTGATTTCTTCCACTGTCTCTTTCCATAAGAAAAGGTCACATGTAAGCACTGATGGTGTCTTTGGGTGTACACGGAAGTGAAGTACTTTCCATGCAGGTGAAGAAAGCAGGCTCCTGCCCATCTTAGGCCAGAGGTAGGGACTGGAGGTAGAGGTGAAGGGGTGACACACGGGTTGGGCACCCTAAACCCTTGTAACAATAGGAGAAAGGACAAGCCGAGGCTCTCCTGGCTTCCCACTCCTTGCAGCACACAGCGCTTGCACTTCAGGGTCTGGATGCCAGCTTACCAACTCAGTATCTGAGTGACCTTGGTCAAGTTGTGCTACCTCTCTGGGCCTCAGTTTCCTCAACTATAAATCAGGACTTATAAAATGATTAAATGAGTCTTCATGAGATCATTGAAAGGGATTAAATAAAATAATGCAGTATAAAGCACTTAGCTCAGGGCAGTATCAAGAGCCTAATAAATGGTCATTCATTCCTTCATTATTGTTATCATTATAATTTAATGGAACAACGACTAGTCTTGCTACCAGAGATCTGATCTTAGTGGGGTGTCAGATCTGGGAACTCAGTAGGGTCCCAGGACACTGCTGGTAGCAATGAGGTTTACAGAAGTGAGAGGAGGGGAGATGGGAAGAAAGGGAATTGAGAAAAATTCTAAGCAGTTGCAGAAGATAGGGTAAGTCAGAGCAGGGGAGCAGGTTCCTGCATGTGGTCCATGGCCAGCTGCCTGGGGCTGCTGCTGCCACACTCCGCCCCGATGTGGGAGACACCTAGGACTGGGCAGAGCTAACTGGGAGGTGTCTGGACAAGAAAGGGACAGATTCTAATCCCCTTCTTCCAGCATCCTCCACAAGGCTTCTTATTTCCAGGGCCCCCTTTGAGGTCCTTTAAGTTACAATCCAGGGGGAACAAAAACCCACTCATTCTCTGCTAGCGGCTAGCCTCAGAGAGTGGCATTTTGAAGACTGGCTCATACTGACACTCAGCATCCCTCGCTTCCCGTGACCCATCTCCTTTCCCAGGCTTTTGGGCCCCTCCCCGCAGGGCTTGGTCTGGGTGTATTTGTGTAATACTCCCTAGGGCTCTCTCTCTGGCCACGCCCCAATGCTGCACTGGCTTGACGGTGCAGGAGATGGTGTCATGCCAGTGCTCTGAAGCCCATTTCCCAGCTGGGCCCCGATTCTGCCTTTGCTGCTGCAACTCGCCCAGCTGAGGGGGGTCTTCCCAGCCTTACCTCTGTGCTCTCCTCCTCTCCTGGCCGCTATGGAATCAGGCAGCAAAGGAGCTAGGGAGCCAGTCAAAACAAACACAAACACATCCCTCCTCTCAAGGACCAAGTTCCATTTTATTTCAACCCAGCAGGTCTTTATAAAGTGTCTAACACGGGAGGGACAGGAAGACTCAGAACAAGTGTGTGTGTGAGTGTGTGTGTGTGCATTTATGGGGGTTGAAGGTATATAAGAGGTGTGGTGGCTTGGGGTTATGTACCCAGAAAAACATGTTCTTAATCTTCGACTATTCCTGAGGACCTTTCGATGAGGTTACTTCAGTTAAGGTGTAGCACAGCTGAATCAGGATGGCTCTGACCCCTATTACGGGGGAGCAGCCAGAAGCTGGGAGTCAACAGAACCCAGAAGAGAAAGAAGATGCTGCCATGTGCATTGCCACGTGACAGAAAAGCCAAGGAACCCAAAGGTTGCTAGGTGGGTGCATAGCTTCTAGCCTCAGAAACCCTGAGCCAATAAACTCCTGTTGGAAAGCCAACCCGTTGTATGGTATTTGTTTTAGCAGCCTGGAAACTGAAAGAGGAGGCATGGATGTCTGTCTACATGGATGTGTGTGAGGGATAAGACAGGAACGTGTGTGTCTGTATGTGTATGTACGTGGAGGGGGTGGGGTGCTCCTGTGATTAGATGGAAAATCATCTTCATTGGCTCATTTCAGAACTTTCAAAAAAGGAAATTCAGAGCCACTTTGAATGTTCTGTACAACACATTGCAGCCAGTCAATACTGATAGATGAGCTGAGTTTTTGAGTCCCAGGGTTTTCTCACTAGAGCGGTCCCCAGGGTCTGGAGGAAACCCCACCCCGCTGGCCCTTGGCTGCCCCAAGATTCTTGGCTAATCCTTAAGCTTTGCTTCCCATGGCTGGTTGGCTGAGAGCTGGTGGTAATCCTGGGCCAGTCTGCAATTAACGAGGTCTCCCTCCTGGAACCCTAACAAGGACAGAGAGAGCCCCCTCCTCTGCGCTGTTGGTCAGCCTCACAGATTATTATTAGAGGGGCAGCAGAGCTAATCGCCTCTGGTGGACACTCTGCTTCCCCCCCCTCCTGCTCCGATGGCGTCTGCATTTGACCTGCCTTCCCAGGACTCCCAGGGAGGAGCAGAGGTGAGCCCGCCCGGGCAGGCCTGGGGGCTCGTCTACCCCAGGAGGGTGACCTCTGCCTGAGCCCTCAAGGACAGCAACTGCTAAGGTGGGGGGTGTGCAAGGGAAGGAAAGAGGAACTTTGGAGAAGTGCGATAAGCCAATGCTGCCTGGGTGCTTACCGGCCTCTGGTGAAGCGGTTATACATCCAGAAACAGGCTGGGAAAGGAGGACAGAAGGCCATGGCAGGGCTCCCCTCCCACAAATCAATGGAGAGTAATGGAGGCGGGTAATTAGCATTTCTCTACCTTCCCCAAAAGACTGCACAAGAGAAAACAAACTTGAATTCCAGAGGAAGGGATTTAGGTAACCCAGAGGAAGAGCTTCCTTGCAGTAAGGGGGATTCCCATGTATCCCTCTCCAGCCTTTTCATCTTGCTGCTCCCCTGGTCAAAGCATCTCAGTAGTTGCCAAATAGCAGGCCCACGGGCCTGACATCCGAGGCTTGCCCTGCCGGCTGCAGAGCCCTCTCTTGGCCTCTCCAAGCCCCACCCGTCCTGAGAAGCCAGCCTGGGGCCGAGCAGCTTCCCGTGACCCCTTCCTGCTCGGGCCTCCCCCTCACCTGGCTCCACGTGGGTAGGGCCCTCGCCTTATACAACGACTAGCCCCTCACTCCTGGGCCCCACGTCTCACGTAGAGAAGTTGCTCGGCAGAGAGCACTTGCTCAAGAGAAGAGGCCAAGTAGGTCCCGCTGTTATCATTTGTGGGATCTCGGCATCAAAGTTTTAGAACATCAGGGAAGAAGAGCAAGAAGGGAATAAGCGGAGACAGTGCCTGAAGACATGGACCCATCCTTGTACTCGCCCTGCTGGGCAGGCATCATCTCGCCATCACAAACAGAGCCTTAGAGAGGGTGCTTCCTCAGGGCCACAGAGCCAGCAAGTGGCAGCACTGGGGGGTGTAAATTGAGATCTCACCCCAAAGCCCCAAACTGCCTTCACTGTCACTGAAGTGAAGTGTTCACTGAAACCCCCCCTTTCAACCACATCAGGCTGATCTGACCTAGCCTTCTAAAAAAGAGCTTCTGTGGGATTTGAAAAGAGGGGGAGCAGGTGGCATATGGCACGGCATGCCTCCGTGCCCCTTCCCTGGTGTTTTGAAAGAATCCCACATCATTTAGTGATTTCTGGGAGGGAAAGGCATTCATTAATTCAATAAATAGCCAATAAATAAACTGAGTGCTTGCTATGAGCCAGGGATACAGCAGTAAACAAACCAGATCAAATCCCCTGCCCTCGTGGAGCCTACATTCTTCTCCTCTGAAATACCCACTGTTTTAGGTCCCTGTTGTTTTTCTCCTCCCTAGAGCTCTCCAGCCCTTTCCATGAGTGAGAGGGGGCAGGGAAGAGGGAAAGCAGCCGCCAGGGTTCAGCTCTCCCGCCCTGTGCACGCTCAGGCCCTGGCACCCCTGGGTGTCTTTGCACATCTCCTCAACCTGGGGTCAGGCCAGCGCCCTCCCCTCACCTGCCCGCTCTACTCTCCTCACTCTCGGGGTGTGCTCCAGGAAACGATGGTGATGCCGGTCATGACTCAGCCCACGTGGAGGCTCCTGGAGGGCAGAATCCACTTTCACCCCTGGGGAAATCACCTCTATCCTGAGCAAGGAGTTTGCTGCCTTGTCACGCATCTCCTAAAGGGTGTGTGCGAGTGTGTGCAACTGTGTGCATGTGAGTGTGTATATGAACATGTGTGTGTGCGTGCATGTGGGTGTGTATGAACATGTGTGTGCATGCATGTGAGTGTGTGTATATGAACATGTGTGCGTGTGTGTGTGGCATGTGGGTGAGGGCACAGGGGTGGGGCGGTGGAAGGGGGAGGTGAACTGCCAGTAGGACCCCACTGGGCACAGCCGTCCGCAGACCACCACCCGGCCCGGCCTCTCCCCGGGGAGCCCACCTGGTGCTAATTGTTTGTTGTTCTGCTGTGAGGGCAGCTCCTCCACCAAAGTCCTCTCTGTCCAGATGTTGTCACTGGCCGGCCCATCCAGCAGGGCTGGCCTGGGGTCTGGCTCTCGCCTGTCAATCCTGACATCTTCAGTGGATAATGGAAGGCAAGGATGTGAGAGGCAGAGCAGGTGCATGCTAATGAGGAGATCAATTTTAATTATGATTTTAATTAAACACCCGATCCAGTAGGAAATATGACAAGAACTAGGCTGAGGCTGTGCAACCTGAAAGGAGGGAGAAGAGGGAGAGGGTGGAAGTAGAGCAAAGGAAAGGAGCCTCCAGGCCGCCTTAGGATTTGAAAGAGGTAAAGGGCAGGACTGTTGGGAAAGAGAGAAAAACCTGTGTAACCTGAAATTCGCACACAGTAAGCCTTTTCCTCTAAAGAGCTTTCAGATGTCTAGGCTCCTGGAAGATAAAACCTTGGCAAGGAAGAGACTTTGGAGACCAAGGAACCCTGGACCTTCCCTGGGGAAACTGAGGCCCAGGCTAGGGGTGGGGGACAGGGGGTGAAGAGGCGTGTATTTAGTTTCCTAAACAGACCACCACAAACTGGGTGGCTTAAAACAACAGATATTTATTCTCTCACACTTCTGGAAGCCAGAAGTCTACTATCAGCAGGACTGGTTCCTTCTGGAGACTCTTTGGGGGAATCTGTCCCATGCCTCTCTCCCGGCTTCGGGTGGTGGCCGGCAATCCTTGGCATTCCTTTGCTTCCGGACGCATTCCTCTGACCTCTGCCCCTGCCTCCATGTGGCCTGCTCCTCTCTTGTCTGTGTCTTCATGTCGCCTTCTTAGAAGGACACTGGTCACGGGACTTCGGGCCCACCCTAATCCAGCAGATCCCCCATCTTAAACTAATTACATTTGCAAAGACCTTAGTTCCAAATAAGGTCACATTCTGAGGTTCCAAGTGGACATGAATTTTGGGGGAGAGGAGAGACAATATTCAACCCAGTACAGGGGATGTGACCTTCTCTCATCTGTCCCCCAAAAGCTACTGTACATACCTCCCATAAAGCAGTTATCATACTCCATAACCATGATCTTCACAGTCTCCCTCCTTGTTTATATCAAGTGTTTATAAAGTGAGAGCATTGTTTGTAGAATGCAAGCCCCCTGCGGGCAAGGCTGCTTCTGCAGAGCTCTCTTTGCACAGCATTCCAAGGAAGCGCGGCCTTGGAGGATGGCTAGTGCTCAGAATGGAGGTGCCTCCTCTGCTGCAAAGGAATCACATACATATAATAGAGGAGCCCCCCAAACCCCACACTCCACT
Source organism: Tolypeutes matacus (assembly GCA_026826555.1). Taxonomy (NCBI): domain Eukaryota; kingdom Metazoa; phylum Chordata; class Mammalia; order Cingulata; family Chlamyphoridae; genus Tolypeutes; species Tolypeutes matacus. The sequence continues at coordinate 20,698,952 of JAKSZT010032012.1, read as the reverse complement.
CCCTGTTCAGAGCAATGCCTGACACAGAGTAGATGCTCAGGAGATGCATGTAGAAGGAGTCATGCACGAATTATAAAGTCCGTATAATTTAATGAGGAGTCAGAAGCCATACTCAATTAGTCCCTCTCAGTTGCTCTTAAGCCAGGCTGTCAGATTTCTCAACAATCTGTCCTGATGGAAGAGAGCGATATGTGTATGCCTGGGTGTGCTGTGTGTGCATGCCATGGGGGCTATGTGAGTCCACTGCCATGGTGTTTGTGTGCCGTGCATGTGGTGGGAAATGATAGGAGCTGGTGGAAGAGGAAACTCTTGGGATCAAAGGAGCTGGTTCTGCAGGACTCCTAATCACAATTATGAAAGAACACAGTAGCAGTATTGAAAGAAACCTTATAGATAGTGTCCACTAGAACTTTCTGTGGTGATGGGAATGTCCTATCTCTACACAGTTCAATACAGTGGCCCCTGGGCACATGTGGCTATTGAGTATATGAAGTATGGCCAGGAACCACGTTTTTAACTTAATTCAATTGTAATTAATCTAAATAAAAATAGCCACATATAACTAGTACTTTTACAGAGCATCTAATCAAGCTCTGTTCAGCAAAGAAAACTGAGGCCCAGAGAAGTACCCCTTGGACATCACCCAAGCTTAACCATTGGCCTTCACAGGCAGCACATTAAAAGGCCATCCTATTTTGGCTTTCTTATGTATGGACAGAATACTGGTGACAGGGTTTCACTTCCAGGGGTCTCTTTATGAGGCCCCGGGACAAAGTCCTAGAAGTTTTTCCCAGCTCCTCAGATAAGCCAAGACTAGGAGGAGCTGGAGGCAGGGACAAGACCTTGAGGAAAGAACCCCCTGCTTATGCCCCTTCATCACCATCAGCAGTGCTCTGGTAGGCTCAGTCCATCTGGCTCTTTCACCCAAGTTATGCGACTTCTCTCTTGCTTTATCGCCCACAGCTAAGGTTTTGTCATTGGCCTGGACCGAGATGCCAAGACTGGAGATGGTGGCAGAAATTCATGGGCATTAGATACGCACGTTCCATGGTTATAAAAAGCCCAGATGCTCCAGAGCCACTTCTTAGGCCAGATCATTTTCTAAATATTTCCCCCACTCCAGCTTTCCCCCCACCCCCAGCAGCCCACCTGCCCCGGGTGCTCCAGAGGGGTACCGACCAGGCCATTTCTCCCTCTTGCATGTGATTAAACTTCTTCCATAATGAATGAGGTCATTTGTGAGAGGGATAGAGGAAACGGGGCTCCCAGCCTCACCTTACTGTGCTCATCTTCCCTCCCCTCCCTCTCCATTGGGTCTCCTCTGCTTGCCCCTTCATTCTCCAGGTTACCAATTGGAGAGGGGAAGTCAGAATACAAAGAAAGCCCATTGTCAAAACACATGGCAGGCTCTAGGCTTGGCAGAGACAGAAAATCTGGGGAAAGCATGGGCTATGAATCCCCAGAGAAATCCCCCCCAGTGCACCCCAAGGCTCCCCATCGCTGAGGTAACTGAAGTCAAGCTTCAGATGGATTCTGGTTGTCAGGTCCTTAGCAAAGAGCTCCTTTGGATCAAGAAGAGCAGGGACTTAAGTAAGTTCCACCTGTGCTTCTCAAAGTGCTTTTCTCCTCACTCCAAATAGGAGCAGATTCCACACACTCTCCAGATGCAGACTCGGACTCCCACACAAAGGAGCCTCCAAGGAGGATGGAGGCAGCCCCACTGTGGACACAGCAGTCTTCCTAAGAAGGGAACGGCCTGCTGAGCCAGGACTGCCTGGCTGTCAGAGACCCTTTAGCTGAAACGGACAAAACTGTAAGAGACAGCCTGCTGACCTACTGGGGAGCAGGGGGGCTGAGAACTGGGCAGGGCGAGCAGGGGCCAGGTGCGGGGCAGGTTAGGAAGGCGGCCGCCAGGGGATGGGCCAGGGAGGGCCGGGGTGCGCGACCTCACCGAGGGGGCCATTCTCGCGCTAAGTGTATCCGTTGGAGAGAGAATTCTCTTTGAAAGAACTGGCTGGTGGTTTTGCAACTCTGCTCAGCAATTCCCTTTGCTCCCTTCTTAAAGAGCTCCTTGCAGCGAGCTGTCACGTCTTAAAGGAACCCACAGGCACTGGCTGCTATTGGAGCCAGCCCCTCGTGCCTCCCTTCAATCCATCTCAGCAGAGTCCGTCAGCACCTACTATGTGCTTCCTTCCTTTCTTTCTCCTCCCTCACTAGAACAATGCCTATTTCCCTCTCAACAGAACAATGGCCGTGGATATTGAGGGGCGGGGAGGGCAATGCCAGGAGCAGGAGTGGAAGCAAAGGAGAAGAGCCATGGTCGATGGTCATCATATCACTTAATTGGTATTCGGAATCTAACGTTGCTGGGCTGTGTCCCCAGTATTAGCCTGTCTCGTAAGTAGAGTGCTGCTTGCATTGCGTGACCTTGTGGGGCCCTCAAGGTGAGGCCTTAGCTGTGGAAGAGCCGGACAGCTCCCCCCGGCTGCGGCCGGCTTCACCAGCCTTAACTCAGCCAGCTAGAGATGGCTCCAGGCCCAGGCCAAGCAAACCCACCACGGAGCACTGCATCCAAAGCCCAGAAACCTAAGACACTGGGCTGTTTCAAACCACATGCCGGTCACGGCCCTCCCGGGAAGTCGACAGAGAGCACAGATTTTGGCCTGATGGCCAAGGGGACCCCCATCTTTCCCCCTGACTCTGCACAGACCTGTTTCTTATCTAGCCTTGGACTGCATGCCAAGCCCAGCAATTTTCTCTTCTTTACTATCAAGTAGCAAGCCCTGACCGACAAACAAGGACTTTCTTAGCACTGATGACATCTCACACCATCCCAGGCCTTTCTGCCAAAGGTCACCGATCCTTAGGCAAGAATCCTCTTCCTAGGATTCAGCTCTAGGGTCGGAGAAAGTGGGGGCGGAGTCGCTTCTCTCTCAAATTTGAAGACAATTGCAACAGAGGCTCAGAGCTGAAAGAAAATGCCAAAAGAGAACAAATGAAGTTAGGACCCTGGGATTGCCAGTCTTTGAGCTTTCCTCACACCTTCCTAAATCTATCAACCAGTATTTGGCGAGTGCCCGTTATGAATGAAGTATCACAGAAGACTCAAAAATTTTAATTGAAAGGAGATGGGTGCAGAGGGCATTCCAGGTGGTTAAATCCTGTGAGAATGGCCTGTTGTGTGGTCAGAAAAGCTCAGAGAGAGGTCAAGAGATATAGTGAGCCAAATATTTGGCTAGAACAGAGAGTTTGTGTGGGGCAGAAGTGGGAAACTTGTTTGAAAATAAAAACTGGGGACCAAACACTGCTAAAGAGCCCCAGGCTGCCCTCTGTGTTAGAGAACCTAGAGGTAAGAGAGAGATCTCGGGTTTCAGTTGATGAATAAGGTTCAGATAGAGATTTGTGGCATACGTGGGAAGCAGGGCTCGTGGGCAGGCTGCCTCTGAGGCCCGCTCTCGCTCGTTTCCTCACTTGTAGCCCCATACCCACCACCTATGCACTGCAGGAGCAAGGGCTTCCGGATCACTTCAGTTTCACTCTTTTCAGAAGAGCCTCTCTATCCAAACCCATCACCTTCCCTGCACCTGCACTCCTCCCTGCTTCCTCCCTGCCCCAGCAGAGGAGAGTGCCTAAGGCCAGGCCCTCTACGCGTTCTCAGGATCTCGATTTGATTGCGTTGATCATGCCCTCTGAATTTCAAATTTTCAACCTCCTATCTCTACTTGACCTTTCTCATCATCCCTCATATATGCTCAGAGAATCCCCCTTCCTTAAAAACAAAACCTTCCTTGACCCCACACCTGCCTTTACCTACCACGCCATCTCTGTATTGACTCTCCCCAACTAGCCTTCCTGAATGGCTTGTATACACATGCTGTCTCCACTTTCTTACTTCAGTCCACTCCACTGGGTCTTTCATACCCACCCATCCCCTGCCCCCCAATACACAGACTCTCTGCTGAAATGGCTTTTGCCAAGATCACTAATGAACTCCAGGTTACTAAATCTCATTGCACTGCCTAATGTCTTCATCCTGCTAGACTCTTTTTTTTTTTTTTTTTTTTATTATGGGTAAAAATCAAAATTCTCACAATACATACAAACATTTGTAAAATGATATATAAATATTTATGCATATATGTGTATTTGCTTACAAAAATGTTATTTTATATATATATATATACATATATTTTAAGAGGTGCTTAGATTACCTAAAATATTATACGGAACCCACTCGGATTCCCATGTTGCCCACCTCCCACACCTCCCACCACATCCAACACAAACATCTCCCATAGTGTGGCCCACCAACCTGCTAGACTCTTTAACAGCATTCGACCCGGGTAAACTTCCCTCCTTCTTGAAGCACACTCTTCTTTTGGTTCCTGTGATGTCACAATCTCTGAGTTTTCCTTCCAACTCTCTTGCTGTGCTTTTTCCACCTTAGTTTGTCTTGAGAAAACCTGGCTGGCTCCTTATTATCTGTACAATTCTAAGCACTTCATATTTTTAGCTATTTTAATCCTCAAAACAATCCTATGAGGTAGGTGTTATTATTTTCCCCATTTTCCTGATGAGAAAACAAAGACACGAAGGGAAACTCACTCCAGGTTACTGCCAAAAGCAAGATTTCAAAAGACAGTTTGGATCCTGAGGCTGAGCCATTAATCACCAAGTTGTGTACCTCTTTACCTGACTGTATTAGTAAGGATAGAATAGTGTAGGTTGCAATAACAAACAGCCTCAAAATCTCAGAAGCTTAGTGTATAAAGACTTTATTTCTTCCTTATGCTATATATCCAACACATGTCTGCAAGTAATCAGTTCTTCATAGCCATTCTGCTCCAGAAGATGGAGGCTCCACCATCTTGTAAATACGGGAAGGAAAGAATGAGACTGGAGGTTCATATGTGGGCTTTTCATTGTCAGTTCCACTCAGATTTCTTTGGCTAAAACTAGCCATAGAACCCCACCTAACTGCAAGGGGGCAGGAAAATGCTTGCAAGCAATTAGAATCTGGGCTGAGATCGCTGTATGCAATATACCTTTAAATGTCGGAGTTCCTCTGGCCTCTCCACACATCCATTTCCATGGCTTTCGATACCATCTCTATAGTGAGACACCTCAAATTTCTATCTTCAGTCCAGACTTCATAGTCATTTCTGAGCTCCAGTCCCATCTCTCCAGCTGCCTGCTTGACATCTCTAAGAGGGTATCTCAAAGGCTTCTCAAATTTAACATATTCAAAACAAAATCCATAGGGAAACGGATGTGGCTCAAGAGGTTCGGCGTCCGTCTACCATATGGAGAGACCGGGGTTCAATCCCCGGTACCTCCCGGGTAAAAAAAAAAAAAAAAAAAATCCTTGGTGTTCTTCCCCATCACAATTATTTTCCTCGTCCAACCTGTCTCATTTCAATAAATGATGCCTATAGTCGTTTCTGCCAAAAACCTGGAAATGATTCCCACCACCTTCTTTACTTTGCACATCTGACCCATCATTGAATGTGGATGAACTTCTCTTCAGAATAATATTAACGCTACCCTCCCTTCCTCAAAACTAGTACTGTCACCCTGTCTAAGCCACCATCAGCTCTTGCCTAGGCTACTATGAGAGCCTCCTTTCTGTTCTCCCTATTTCCTCTCTTATCCCTTTCTAGAACATTCTCCACACTACAGGAGAACAATCTCTATAAAGTGCAAATCAGATCATGCCACTCCTTTTCCCTCCCAGTGGTTGTCCATTTTCCTCAGGGTTAGGTCCAAGGTCCTTAGAGGAGCCTGGTTCCTGACGGCTTCTCCAGCAACATCCTGGGTCACCATTCCCTCTCCATGTACCACTTTGCAGTCTCGTGGGCCTTCTTTCAGCTCTTTGGCTGTGCCGTGTTCTTACCAGATGCAGGCCTTCAAACACACTTCTCCCTTCCTTTGGATCACTCTTTTTCAGATTCCTTGGAACACTCTTTACCCCACGACATCCTTTTCATAAATGGGTCTCAACCTAAATGCCACCTCCTAAGACACCTGCCATGAAACCCCCAATCTAAATGGGATCCTCCTGGTGTGCTTTCTCAGAGCATCCTGCAGTTGTTTCAATCTGTGATCACATTACGTATGTATTTTGTGACTTTTATCTAATATCTGATTCCCGCTAAAACATAAGCTCCGTGCCAGCTATGATGGTGTACATGTCAGTGCACCATTGTATCTCCTAACCACAGTGTCTCACACATCTTAGGTCTTCAGTCAATATTTGCCTAATAAATGGTCCAACTAATGAAAAGTAATCTTCTGCTCCAGAATATGCCTTCAGTGATCATCAGATTCAGCTTATAACTAACTTTGCTCACCATCTCCCCATCCCTTCACTCCTTATTGACATAGCTATGTCCAAGTAACAGTAATCTTTTGCTTCCGAGTTCTCCAAAGAGCATGCAGATGTGGACAACCTACAAGGCCCTTGCTGAGCCTGGCTCCTGAGGGGACTTAGACAACATCTCCTAAGGATGAACTGCTCTGGACCAGAGGAGACTCCGTACAGTTGAGGTCTCTTCATTCCATTTTTTTTTTAAATCAATTAATTAGTAACTAAATTCCTTAGTCCAGCATGCACAGTCCTTCAAAAGCTGACTTTCCAGCTCAATTAATTTCCTATTTCTGCTGCAACCAAGTACCACGAACTTAGTGGCTTAAAACAACACAGATTTATTATCTTACTTTTCTGGAGATCAGAAGCCCAAAATCACTCTCACTGGGCTACACTCAAGGTATTGACAGAGCAGTGTTCTTTTCTGGAGACTCCAGGGGAGAATCCACTTCACTGCCTGCCTTTCCAGCTTCCAGAGGCTACTCACATTCCTTGGCTACAGGCCCCGTTCCTCCATCTTCATAACCAGCCACATCAGGTTGAGTCCTTCTCATGCTGCCATCTGCCTGGTTCTCTCTCTTCTGCCTTCCTCTTCCACTTACTGGGGACCCTTGGGACTCCATTGGGCCCACCCAGGCAGTGCAGGATAATTTCCCCATCACAGGATTAGCTGATCAGCAACCTTACTTCCCTCTGCAGCCCCTGGACTGTGAAGGTAACATAGTCACAGGTTCTGGGGATCAAGATGTGGATATCTTTGGGGGATCATCGTTCTGCCTACCACACAGACCCCACTTCCCTCTCCTACATTTTAACTACAAAGAACTTGGGGCTTAGAGCCATGTCTCTGCAGATCCACGTTTGGAGGAATGAGGATCTGCAGGGAACCACACAAGTTACCTCAGAAAGTCTCCTAACATGCTCTGCTTGCTTTATATCTTCATACTGTAGATCATCATCTCACACTCCCCATTTTTCTCACCTGAAAATGAGGCTAAGTTGCCTACTTCTCTGGGTCATTGTGAGGATTAAATGTGTAACATTTTTGCAGTGCTTAGGGAGGCAGGATCATGGATGAATAAGAGCTTGAGCTTTGGCTTCTGAAGTCAGGGTTCAAATCTTGCTTGCCCAACCCTTAATAGCTGTGTGACTTCAGCAGATGATTTACTCTCCAAATTCTTTCAAACCTTCCGTTTCCTCAACTGTCAAGTGGGGTTATCAGTAATGCCTGTCTCACAGGGATGGTATGAGGATCAAATGTGATAAGCCATGCAAAGCATTTGGCATACAGTAATTGCTCCAAAAGATTAGGTATTATGATTATTAGACTCATATCCCTAATAAACTGTAGCTGATCTTCATTGTTAAGGTGCCTTATTTCATTCCTTTATCTGATAAAGTCTTTCAAATCCCAGCCTAAGTATTACATCTTCTGGAATGTTTGCCCCTTCTCTCCCAACCACTGGTAGTTATTCCCACCTATGCATTTCTGTATCACCTAGAACATATTTCTATTACAATATCAATGCAATGGGCTAAACAAAGCAGTTGTGTACCACTCTCCTGCCAACACACACACAGGAGACTGTAAACTACCTGAGGGCAAACTCTATGTCCCATTCATCTAACTATATGCAGTGCCTGGTTCAGGGCACTTTTAAGACGTGTTCATTGATTGAATAAGCATAGGGTTCTGAGATACTATTTAGGCATTGCCATAATATAGAATATTTATTAGTCTATTTGTCTAAACATATATAACGTCACTAGATTCTCAGTGAAATGCACATGCTCTATTCCCTGGAACAGGATTCCTTGGGGTTCGTTCAAGCTTTCCTTCGGCACGTGGGAGAGCTGTAGCCAGAAAGCAGAATCTCCCCCATATACAACCCCATTCTCAGAGGATTTTCTGTAGTGTCCCTCAGACCATCATTCTCCCACCTTCAGCCTAGGGGCTTTCATTCCCTGCTTCAGCAACTAGGCCCTGCAGAAAAAAGTCTATGCCAAGCAGAACAGGGCTGAAAATCATATTTTCACAGGATGTCAAACCTCTTCTCCTACCTTAAATGAAAGGTATTATTTCTGAGAGGAGAATGTCACACTCCACCACCAAAATTCTGCTTCCTAGGCAAAAATCCTGGCAGTTTCTCTGCACAGCTGGCAGCTCTCCACCCAAGGCCAATGCTGGGAAATTCACCAGGCCCAACGCAAATCATGGGAGCACAAGCTCCTGTGTGATTAAAACAAGGAGAACGCAAACTCAAGGAGCATTCACTTTGCAGAAATGGGGTAGGAATAGGAGATATGGCCCAGAGACACCTTCGCAGGGCCCACAGCAGATTATAACTCCTCTTGGGAAATTCACCCATCACATCGCCAAATAAATAAATTATCCCCAGCTCAGCAAACCTCTGAGCCTTTCCTGTAATAGATGCTATCCTTTCAGCTTCATCTTTGGTATATATAAAAATATACCTTTCTTAGCTGCCAACAAGCTATCAGTCCCTCGTCTCTAAGCAATTCAGATTGAGGCAGGGACCTCTTTCTGATTCACCCACACTGAACTTGCCCTGGGATGAAAAGCTTTATACAGAGCTGGGGAGGGTGGAAAAGGTGTCAGGCAGTGACTGGATTCAAATAAATGAGAAACTGTCTATACTTTTTAATGAGTGAGAAGGCGTTAGGGAGAACAGGTCAGAAAGCGGCTTTCTGTCCCTTGAGCTTCCTGTTGTGTCAACCTCTGTGAGTGTGGCCTAGGGGCTGAACAAGCTCTAAATCCCCGGAAGTCCCAGGAGCACCAGCAGCTTACCTAGCTGGCAGCTCTAAGTATGGACACACGTCCACCGTGACCACATTTTCCCATATCTGGGGGATTCCGGTCCTCCTCATCCTTGGCATCACTCTCAGAGGCTCCTGCTTCCTGACAAAGACGTGAGCCTGCTCTGGGCATAGCCCAGATGATTAGCTCAGGTGTTGTGTGTCTCCTGAGTGCCTTTTGGCTGGGCTCGAGTGCCAGCCTGTTCTGGTCCAGTTCTCCTTGTGCCAAGGCTCTAGCTATTCTGTGTCTAGGTGGACAGAGGTTTGGCCGAGGTGGATTCGTGGAAACCTCTTTGCAGCCTGCCAACACTCTGGGCAAGGCACGCCCTCTCCAGATGTTGTCCCCGACGCAGGCACCTAAGTCAACGGGGTGCGCCGTACTCTCACGGAATGCTGGCTGGATGTCCTGGAGTCCATCTCCTCCAGAAACTCCTGGTGACTAAGAATGCCTTCATTTCCAAGGACTCTCCACTCAGAAATCTCCAGCCTGTTCCTCCATCATCTCACTTCATTGCATGACTGGGGGCTGTATGCAAACATTTGCTTTGATTTGTAAAATGATCCATGTAATTAGGGAAAAGAGTTAAATAAAGGGACTGATTTCAGAGAGCAGGCTCTTAATGACACTAATACCTGACAAAAGGGGGTCATTACGATGGCCTAATGGGCCTTGCCTGGCGTTCAGCTCTCTCAGGACACAATCCAACACACTCAATTATCCGCTAATCAGGGCCATTTTGTCAGAGGTTATTGCCCTGAAGTATCAATTATAGGAACATTATTAATACTTTATGGAGAAACCACTTGCATGAAAGTGTTAAACTCAGGAGGTGAGCCCTTCACCCTCCCCTCCCCACTCTGGCCCATAATGTGCAACCTCTTTTTGCCCCCATTTAGCTCCACAACTGGGGCCTTCCATGACTCATTGAGTCTACTGGGAAGGAGCCAGGGCCATGATGATCTTCCCAACCCTGTCACCTGTGACTGAGCTGCCCCTCTGGCAATCCCAACTCTTAATGGCACCAGCTGGCACCAGTGGCTTAGCCCAAAGCCAAGGCACTACTGACTGAAGGTGCAAGAGGGAAGTGGGTTGCCATGGAACCAGGATTTCTCTCTCTCTCTCTCTCTCTCTCTCTCTCTCCTGCAATATGGATCTTTGCACAAAAGTGGAAAGGAGATAAGCAGGAGACCCACACTGCAGGCTGTAACCTGTACAAGATGCAGTCTGTGCTGCTCCCCAGAACTCACTTCTCCAAGCTGGACACATGGATTTTCCACCTCTAAGGAGGCATCATACAACACAGAAACTGGAGGAATAACTCTAAAAAGTTGTGGCATCAAGGCCAAACAGGAAAAGGCCTTTAGAGGCAGATCAATCAAAATTCAAATCTCTTCCCACTACTCACTGGCAGTGAGAACTCAGGCAAGTCATTTCACCTATTTGAACTGTGGTTTCCAAATCTCCTGAGAGGCAGTGTATCATAATGGGGGAAACCTAGGCTTTAGAATTGGCTTAGAATGCCAGCTGTTTCCTGACTAGCTGTGCAAACTTGAGCGAGTTACTGAACCTCTCTGAACCTCAGTTTCTCATATATGGAATAGAGATCTTTGTCTCCTTATGCTCTAGCTATAGTGAAGGCTAAACAAAAATAGTACATAAGTACTAGTGCAGGACCTTGCACATTCCATTCATAGGGAATATACTACTTTGCAATAGGGCTTTAGGTTTGAAATATTTGTTGCTAAATAAATAAACATAAAATTCTCAGTGAAAATAAGAACTCTCTGTCCCTCCACAGCCCCAAAGAATTAGATAATGGCCAGTAGGAGAAGGGTTAATTGATTTTTTCCAGCTAGGAAGGAGGGTGGTAGTGATCCCTTGAAACTCCATCCAGTGGCCCAGCATCGTGGAGAGGTGCCCAGTCTGCTGGGGGGGGGGGGGGAGAAGAAGAAGCTACCTTTTGGGAATGGACAGGACTCTCCACTTGCATTGGCACTGCAGGCCTAGAACTGGCTCTTACAACCAGGGCTAAACAGACCTGGTACCTCAACAATGAGAGGAGATTCAGTGCCACATGGGAATCTCCTGTAATCTGACTTATGGGCAGAGTTTAGTCTCAGGAGAAAAATGTAGGAAGAAGGGACACTTTGCATCTTAGTGGTTATCTCATCCCTGTCAACCCTACTCTGTGGTTTAGAAAGTAGAAATCAAAAACATGGCAGAGTTCATGCATTCACCAACATCTGTTGAGCATCTACTAAGAGCTGAAAGGAGGAGGCAGATAGAAGAACAGATAAATTCTACTAGAGTTTGATCTACATTCCACTGTAAGTACCTATCTACACATTTCTAGAGCTTCCTGTCATTTTTGATCAAGCAAAAGGAAACCAAATTATTCCATCTGGGGAAGCGAAGCCTAAAGAACCAACAAACATAAAAACCCCCAAGTGGCGAGAGAATCATCAAAAATGATGGTGAGCATCTCCAGCTCACCTGAGTACAGACATCAAAGAAATGAACTTCAGGTATGGCTCTGAGTTCCAGCCAAACGTTAACCTGGAAGGAGTTTAAACTGCAGGAACAGACTCTACAGCTTCTTCCTGGAGATGAGAGAGGAGCCGACTCGAGGACTTGGTTGACCTAGGGAGGATCCAGCCCAGTGGAGAGGGATGGTCGTGTTGGCCATCTCTATCATTCTGCATCCACCTGGTGTGGCCAGAAAAGAGCGCCCCTCACTTACAAGCAGAAGGTCTCAGCATCCTGCCTGGTCAGCCTGACCCAGGACACAGTGCTAAGAGGCGTCTGTTGAGGGACTGGAGGTGCTGGGAATCCACCTTTGCAATCCTTGATTATGGCTTATAAATGTACTGTTTGGTGGGCCTGGATAATTAGTGTTTGCATTAAGCAGTTACGGGGTTAAGTGCTACCAGGGGTCTGATCTGGGCTGACAGTCTGAGCTGCAGAGTGGGGCGGTTGCCTAGCAACAACACCTGTAGCACATTAGGCAGCCAGTCAGCTTTGTCAACTCTGAGCAGGGGCTTTGTAGAGCAGAAGATGGGGATGGAGGGAGGATTTGGGGGCAGAGAAATGGAAAGCTAACAGTGGGGTTCAGGATGGAAGTAACCAAGTGTACCGTGTGTGTGAGAAAGTGTGAGTGCCCACCAGAAGAGCTTTATGTCCGTTTTCCTCAAGCAGGAGGCAGTGAGCCAGTCCCAGGTGTGAGTCCAGGACAGGTGTCCTCATGTTGCCCCTCCCAAGACCTCACACCAGCAGCCCAGAGAGGTATTCTCTCAAATACAATGTCTTGGGGTTTGGTGATTTGTGGGAAGGCTGGGGAGAGCGGGAGGTGCTTTGTGGTTTTGTTTTCAGATTCAGGAGAAATGGGGTGTTTCTCTTGACTTGCCTTTGAGGAAGGGACCCTGGAGAGCAAAAGCAAAGGCCTGAGACGGGAAAGCCCTCCTCACCCGCTTCCTTTCATGTCTTCTCACCCTCCCTCTAGACCACATCTCACTTACAACTGGAAAGAAGAAAAGATTTGGGGAAGGGGAGGGAGCTGCTGCTTTATAGTGTCCAGCTGGCCCCCTGGCTTTTCCCAGAACTCCCAAGCTGCCTCTGAGTGGGGGTGGAGGGACGGAGAGTGGTGTGCCTAAGAGGAGGTGGCTATTCAAAATGTCGCGCCGGCCATCAGAAGACTTGCAGTCCACTCCACTTCTGTCCTTTGCAAGCCAAATCGCTTTTGGCCAATACCTGTGCTAAGGCTCAACTTTCTTATCTCCACAGTGGGGGATAATTATATCTTCCCCACTTAACCTGGTGAGGATCAAAGTCAAAGCACCTTACAAAAATCATCAATCTTCCTACATGTATAAGGTATTGCAAGGAAGATGCCAATAGATCTGCTTTTCTGGAATGGTTGGAGCTATTTGTTGTCCTGCCCAAAGCAGAAGGGAGATGAGCAGCCATATGGCTGTACTGCTGGGTAATCAGGGACGGAAGGCTCTGAGCAGGGGCCTATTCAGCTATTCTAGGTTCACTGGTTCAAATCCAGCCCTGACCAACAATTACGGGAATCAGAGGTTTTGGAATTCCGAGTCTGACTTGCAGAAGCCCTTTTGCTTATCTGTTACCTGCGGAGTTTTCACCAGTCACTTATGCATGCAGTTACAGGGGAAGGGAGAAAGGCAAGGTTGGAGCACCTGAGCCACGGCCCCAAGCACACATCTACCCACCTTCCCCAAGGGGGTCAGTTTCTCCTTCTAGATCGTCTTAGAAGGGAGTCTAGTGCCAAAGGGGCACATGCTATTTGAGAAGTAAGCACTTCTTACTTCTTTCTTCTACACTGCCTGAGAGTATCCTAGTCCTACCTTGATCCTCCCTTCACCTCCAAGGAAGCAGCCAAGTCTCCCTTTCCACAGGTAAGATGGCTCTCCCCCCCCCGCCCCCCTGCTCTTTAAATCCTGCTGCATCAGTAAAAAGACTATATTCAGAGCCCAGCAGATCCAAGGCCCACCCAGGCTACCGCGGCTACTGTGCCCCACGCTGCAGGGGGGCCAGCCACGGCACCCATGTGACAGCCCCCGTGACTGCGGAGCGGGCTGCTCCCTCCACAGCTTCCCTGCTCCCCGTGCTGTGCCGTTATTTTCATGCTCTGGGTTATATTTAACGCAAGTCATAATATTTGGGGGGTTGGAAGCCTGCTGTTTCACCAAGGAAAGCATTTGAATATTCTCAGTTCCGGAGAATTCCAAGGGCTCTGGGAAGAGAGTGAGGCAGTTGCCCGATTTGTCTGACACATCGCGGTCACGTGGGCCCCATTAGCAGATGACTGGGGAGTTCAGCAGGCAGCCTAAAGGAACTTGTAGGAACGGGGAAGAGGAGCGGGTGAGTGATGTCAGCAGGAGGCTGATGCCTCTGGGGGTCCCAGGGCACTAGCCCCACTCGTCCCCAGGGGGAGGGAGACTCTAATTAGCAGTACCGCCTGCCTTGTCACCACCCTGCCTCTTACACCTGATGTCAGTCTGAGGGGGACTCAGAACTAGAGTCCCATGTGACAGGAGGAGAGGCATAACTCAGCCCATCCTCCCCACCGAGGCTTTCACTCCCTGATGCCTCTCTTAAGAAAAGAAAGCATCCACAGGGAGCCCTATCCTAATACTGGGAGTCAATGTTTCCTCCAAAGAAGGCCCGGCAGGGTTAGAATTTGGGCAAAGTACAGGTTGTCCACGAAGCAGGAAATGTAGATAATATCAGTTTGCTGTTTACAGTATGAAGATATTCTTGAGGACACAAGTCCATTCCTCTGCTTCCAGGGTCTATGGACACCCAGTACACACTCACAAATTCTGAGTCTCTAAGCACATTTTCTGAAAGATTTCTCTGAATTACAGTATAAAATAAGTTTCTCTTGGAGACTCAAACCCATTGTTTTGCACCACTGCCCTGAGCAATCAAGGGCCAATTGGGCAGGATCCAAAGTACAATGAGGTAATGCCTGGGAGTAGATGGAGGCTGAGGACAGGCAGGGTTGTCCCCTGCTTTTTATTCTGGGTCTAGACAGGGGCAGGTCTCAATGTGCAGGGAGAGGAGAAGGAGGAAGGCCAGGTCCCAGGGCACCCAACACTTCCCCGCCCAATGCCCACAACCGAGCAGACTCCAACCCACCACGCACCAGCGGGAGCGCCTGGCCTGAGACCTGGGGTTTTTCCACAAGAATCCGTGCTACTGATGCCCTCGAAGGGTCTTGCTAGGTGGGGGTGGGTGGGGTCTAGGAGTCAGTCACTCAGGGGGTGGGGGTGAGGGGACCTCTGCAGTCAGGGGGTACCCCAGTCCTCAGCCACTGGGAGACATCGTCTCATCTCCGGCCTGAGCTGAAGCACTAAACCCAGCACCGGCTTCACATTCATGGGAA
The DNA here is from genome assembly GCA_026826555.1 of Tolypeutes matacus. NCBI lineage: Eukaryota > Metazoa > Chordata > Mammalia > Cingulata > Chlamyphoridae > Tolypeutes > Tolypeutes matacus. The sequence goes on along the minus strand of JAKSZT010032012.1, from coordinate 20,683,859 downwards.
CTGACATATGGTATCATTTTTTTTTAAATCTACCAAGTTCCCTAGGCAGCTTTGACGTGAATATTAATACTAACATAATTTCATGATGATTAGAGAACACAATTAGGGGCTATTAATAATGACACAAATAATGACATTTAAGGCCTCATTTTAATTTGAGTAATATTCTGTCTGGTGGTATTTAAACAGCTCTGTCTAGCACAATTAGTATAGTGCTGGGGTGAGTCACTATCCACAAACTCCATCAGTCCCACCTCCATGGCAAGGGAGATAGATCGGGGAGACACTACCCCAAACCTGGGGTACAACCTGAGCCTTTGGCTCCAGCTGTGGCTTGGCCATCAGGGGATAGGGCCTTCAGACCCAGGCCCTTCTGTGTGGATTTCAAGAAGAGTCTGAATTGGGAAAGACCGCCAGTGGCTGGACTGGAGCCCACTGAGCAGTCAGTCGCCTCCATCCTTTGGAACCGTATTCTCTCCAAGAAGATGGAGGGATAGTTCAGTTTTCCATGTTTCCAGCTTCCTGCAGCTAAATCCTACTTGACCTTCAGAACGTGGCTACCCACTGAATCCCAGAAGCTTCCCTACACCCCTCAACTTCAGTAGCATTATTACACGTCTGTCATAGCTCATAGTGCATCTTATTATACTCACCTCTTTACTTAGCCACCTCCCTATCAGACTGCTGACTATTTGAGAGGTGAGCTGTGTCTTATTTGCTTGTAAGCTTTCAGCTCCCAGACTCATAGTAGGCTCTCAGTAAGTGTTTACTGAATGAATTAATGACTACATAGCTGAGGGCTCTGCCTTCCATCCTTCAGGCACGTGTTTGGAGCAGGTATCCCATTAGGTCCTTACACTGGCAGACCTCTAAACTGCATTTGGGGATGTTGATGACCAACAGCAAACATTTGGGAGATGCCTGGGCTGACTGAGGGTGTGCACAGAAAGGAAATGTCTTTGAAATCTGAAGCTTCAATGGTCAAATAGAGAGCAGTGGCCCTTAGGACCTAGAATAAAACAAAGTCCTTAAACCTGTGCACTCACCCAACTGGGGGGGACATACCCTAATTTCATGATACATTTTGGAGTTGTCGACTGAATTCTCTGTGAAGAGAATTGTGGACAAGCCTGGACTGGAAGCTAGAGCAACTCCCAGTACAGGTCTCTCTAACAGAGAGGAGCAGCCGAAGCAGCAACTTCCTAATAAGGGAGGATTGTAAATGATCAAGGAGGAGGAGGGAGGGGAAGCAGAGGAGGAGGGAGAGGAGGAAGATGAAGAAGAGGAAGAGAGGGGAGAGGAACAGGAGAAGGAGAGGGAAGAAGAAATGGAGGAAGGGAAGGAGAGGGAGAAGGAGAAAAGGCAGAAGAGGAAGAAGAGGAGGAAAAGGAGGAGGAGGAGGGAGAGGAGGAGGAGGGAGAGGAGGAGGAGGAGGGTGAGGAGGGGCAAGAGCAAAAAAGAACATTGTTGAGTGTTTATCATGTGCCTGGCACTTTACACCCACTATCTTCTTTGATCCTCCTAATGATCCTATAAATATATATACACTGTTATTATTGTCATTTCACAGATGAGGAAACTGAAGTTTAAAGAGGTTACATAACTTGCCCAGTCACACAGTAGTATGTGGCTGAGCAAGTCTTCAAATCCATGTCTGATTCCAGAGTCCAAATCTTAACCCCCCAACGGCACTGGCATAGGTGAGGGACAAAGATGAGGACTGTGTGGGATGTTTACATTTCACAAAAGGGTGAGAGGACACCTGCCTAGTGGCACATGATGAACAAGGCAACCTGTCGATGTCCCTCCTACCTGAGGATCCTAGGAGGTTGTAGGGAGAGAAATGGCAATGCACTGGCCAAGGACCAGAGCAGCACGCCCTAGAGCTGACGCAGCAGAAGGCTGAGCCTGGAATGGGTAGCCCTGGAGATGCCTGAGGACAAGGCAGGCAGCTGGCTCCAGCTCAGGCCTACCATACCTTGGCAGAGGGCAGCAAGGCTGCGGAGTCCCGGGCAGGGTCTGTGAGTAGCAGGGCTGTTAAGTGGAACTTTTCTGGGTAATTGACTCTGTCTGCCCCCAGGACCCCCTGCCAAGCCCAGGCAGGCCACAGCCTGACACGCTGCAACCTGTCTGGAGCCCGTCCTGCAAAGGCCAAGCACCTGGTTGATCACAAGCCGGTCGTTTTGTATAAGACTCGCCCCTTCAGTCACCAGCCTCCTTTTGTTGGAATTCCCACGCGCGGCTCAGGGAACGGTCAGCATCGACTGTGTTGGTGGCAGTAGCAACAGTGCCAACAGGCAGGGTGGCACTGAATGGAGGACGGAGGGCTCGGGGCCCCTGGCTGAGCCTCCCTGCTCACCAGAGGCCGCCCAGCCATCCTCCATGTCCCTTCTGGCAGGTTCTCGGTGCAGGGAACTGGTATCGCTACATACCGCACAATGCCACATGCACTCTTATCAGCCGCAGATGGGGAATTCAGAAGGCAACTGGGTTCCACATCAAAAGATTCTTTTGGCAACCTGAAGCCCTTGAAAGTCCCAAATTGGTCACTCATCCATTTTCTCCTCCCAAGGCACAGCACTTGCTTTCTACTTCTACTTACCACAGTTACCCCCATCCTCTTCTTTCCTCTCTTGGTTCTCATAGCCTGGGGGTCCTGCCCACCCTCCCTCACACCCAGCCTCCCCAAGGAGGACTCAGCTGCTTCAACAGAAACCCAGGACACTCATGCCCAGACCATTTGGGAAAGCAGCTGTAGGGGGTATGTGGGAGCTCAGAAAGAGGCATGGGAGACTTGGTGGTACAATAGTTAAGGGCACTTGGATATAGGGCCTCCCAGGACCCAAGAGCAGGCAAGGAAAGAGCAGCCCCCTAGAGACAAGCCAGGAACACAGCCAGATGGCCACTGCCCGGGTCTGCTCTTCAGGCCCTGGGCTGCTTTCCACTCTTGTTTAATACATGCTTAAACCAAACCTGGCATCTTACCCCACCCACCTGCAATATCTCCTAGTGCCCTGAGTTCTCCTACCGACACCACTGTTCTCCCAGCTGAGAGTTACTTAGGGTTGCTCCTGAATCCACCCCCACCCCAACCAGGAGGAGAGTATCACTGATTCCACCTCTGCAGGGTTTCTTGCCCCCTCTTCCTTTCCATCCTTGCCACTCAAGGTTAAGCCCTTAGGTCCTCGTGCCTAGGCTATTACAGCAGCCTCCTAACAGTATCTGGGCCTGCTGTCTCTCTCCCCTTCAACCCCTCCTCTATGTACCACTATCAGAATTAAATTAAATTCCCAAAGGGCAAAAATTATACCTAACATTTATTGAGAGCTTACTATGTGCCAGGCATTATTCTGAGCACTACACATGTATTAATTCATCCTTACAACACCACCATGGGGTTACAGATGAGGAAGTTGAGGCACAGAGAGATTAAATAACTTGCCCAAAGTTAACATAGCTAAGAAATAGCACCAGGATTCAGAATCTCCACTCTTAATACTCCTGTGAATAGTAATGATCCCAATATACTCCCTTTTCCCCCAAAAGCTTTCAGGGGCTTCCACCTTTTACCAAATACAAATCCAGATTCCTTCATATTCAATCCTTCAAAAATCTGTTCTAACCCACTTTTCTATACTCTATCATCCTCTACTTGTGCATTCCAGATAAAGGGGCTACTTTTTCCTCCCCAAGCACAGCCCAGCCTCGGATACCTTTGCTCACAGTAGTCCCTCTCTGTGAGATGCCCATCCTTCACCCCAACTCTACCTCTCCAAATTCCTTCCTTCTCATCCACCCAGCCCAAGTCAAAGCCAGTCAAAGAACTGAAAGCAGGGACTCGAACAGATATATGCTCCCCAGTCTTCATAGCAGCATTGTTCACAATTGCCAAAAGATGGCAGCAAGCCCAGTGTCCAACAACCCATGAATGGGTACACAAACTGTGGTGTATACCTACAATGGAATACGATTCAGCTGTAACAAGGAATGAAGTCCTGCTTCATGTGACAACATGGATGAACCTTGAAGACATTATGTTGAGTGAAATAAGCCAGACACAAGAGGACAAATATTGTATGATCCCACTGATATGGTATAACTAGAATAAGCAAACTCGTGGAATCAAAAACTAAAATACAGGTTACCAGGGGCCGGGGTAGCGGGGAGAGAATGGGGAGTTAATGGGAACAGAGTTTCTGTTTGGGTTGATGGAAACATGTTAGTAATGGATGGTTATAATGGTAGCACAGCATTGTAAATATAATTAACACCACTGAATTCTATACTTGAGTGTGGTTAAAAGGGAAAATTTTAGGTTGCATATATGTTACTAGAATAAAAAAAAAAATTTAAGCCATAGGCCTCTATAATACAGTGAACCCTAAGTAAACTATGGACTACAGTTAATAGTATATAATAACATTGTTTCATCAATTGCAACAAAGGAACCAACTACTGCAAAGTGTTAATAATAGGGAAAACTGGGGGGAGGGGGCACGGGGGTTATGGGAACTTTTTATTTTCTGCATGATTTTTCTGTAAACCTACAACTTCCCTAAAATAAATAATAATAATTTTTTTTTTTTTTTTTTTTTTTTTTTAAAGAGCCAGTCCTTACCCTTTTTGAACTCCTCTTAGGAGAGCAGTTTGTTACAGGGGCAAAAGTGTGGGCCTGGGACATACTGAGTTAAAATCTTATTTCCTGATTGGCTCTGGCACCATGAGAAAGCCCATTCATCTCTCTGAATATCAGTTTCCTTGTCTATTAAAAAAAAAGGGTGATGATAATAGGACTCATCTTCAAGGGTTTTGTGAGGATTAAAAGAGGTAGGTGATTTGGGAAAAATACCTGGCACCTGATGGATTCTCGGTCAAGGCTAACAGCCTTCCCCTACGCCTCCTGCCTTCACAGCATTTAGCACTGTCTTCCTGGCATTTCGGCTGTCCAGAGCCTCCAGGAAACGGTAAGTTACTTAAGGGCAGGCATTATATTCCTGTGGTCTCTGAACAAGTGCCCAGACATACTTTTTGTAGGAATCAATTTAAATTTTTAGCTGTTTTTAGGATGTTATAGAGGAAATTCACTCATCAAAGAAGGGAGGTCAAGGTGATTTTTGAGTTCCCTTCTACTGTGAGAATCTAGACTCCAAACTTTCTCTTCCCTAGAAAGACCTGGGGAAAAACACAGAACTCTTTCCCTATTTCATACTCATTGTTACTAGCGATATCAGTTAGAAGTCACACTGACTTCAAATCTGCTCTACCCACTCACATTTTGCTTCTCCACATTTCTTTTCCTGGGGCCTGGCATTTCCAGTGCACACCAAGAAGCTGAAGTTGTCCAGCAGCCCCAAAGCACCGCTGCCACTGGTGGAAAAGTCAAACCGGCAAATAGAAATGTCACTCAATCATTTCTCCGTGCTTTCCTCTCATTGGCCTTCCTCGCCACATATAATAAGAAATTCTTTTTGCCCAAATATTGTTTGAATTTCAAATACACAATTTCCCCGGGGGTGACCAGATGAAAAGAGAAATCTGGTTTGCAACACAAGACCTCTACACAGAAGTTGCATTGAGTGAACACCGAAACGAAATTTTTATTGAGCTCCTTGAAATGACAGGAGCACATCAAGGTAACCAGGCTCCCTTTCCACTGTGCTGTGCTTAAATTATTTTAAGTGAACGCCAAGGAAGTTCCCCTCAAGGAGCAAGGAAAGAAGGAAAGGATTTTAAACACAGTGGGCAAAATGATAAATCCGCTGTGGCACCTAACCCACTTCTGGTAACTAACTGCCCCTGCAAGGGCTTCCTTTTGCTCCCTTCTGTACAGGTATGACTGTCCACAGCAGGGGTTCTTAGGTAAGCATCTAGGAGCCCCTAGGGAAATGCTTCTCAGCCCTGGCTGCATTAGAATCACCTAGAAAATTTTAGGAAAAAAAAAACAAACCAATGTCCAGATCCCAGGCTGGAGCAATTAAATCAAAATCTCTCCATGTCAGGTCTCAGGCCTCAGAATTTTGTAAAATCTCCCAGGTGATTCAAACGTGCCGCCAGGGCTGGAAGGCATACCTAGATTCGAAAGACATGAACCTCCTGAGACTGCAGGTAAAATTCTGTGTGCATATGTGTGTTTTCCTGGAGTGAGGGGTCATAACTTCAGATGCTTCTCAAAAATATTTGCAACCCAAAAAAGGTTTTGAATAATAGGTCTACAGCTCAGTCTCTCAGGTTCCTTCCCTATGGGAAATGATATGTATCGAAGATTTTTTTTTTTTTTTTTTTTTTTTACCGGGAGGTCCCGGGGATCAAAGCCGGGTCCCTCCATATGGGAGACGACGGACGCCCAACCAGTTGAGCCACATCCGACCCCCATCAAAGATTTTATTGTTAAGGGTTAGTTGCTAATGGGCAGACAAAAGGCAAAAGGCTGGTCCTTGTTTCCTTGAGAAATGGCCCTTGTTGATCTGAATCCACGTGGCAAGAAGCTGTCAAGGGTGGACCCAGGGACAATGATAGCAGATAAAAGACTCAGGGAAAAAATAGAGGGAGGTGTATTTGCAGGAATAAATTGAGCACTCAGAGCAACTTATTATTTAGGCTGCCCTGCCTGTGACTCAGCTGACAGCTGTGCCCAGCTTGGCCTTTGAATCAGGACAAGCAGAAGCCAAGTTCACAGAGAGGGACGGTTGCCCAGGATCTCTTATTTTGGGAGCTTCGTATTTGTGGTTGACCAGTGCACTCCATAAAACTCACTTGAGAACACACTTATAAGTGCGCTTTGGGGTGTTAGGGGGAGGCAGACCAGGGAAAGGTGAAAAGAAAACGGCCCAAGGCCTTGAAAAGCATCCACAAGACTAGAAATCCCCCTCAGAGCCTGCAGGGCCACCTGAACTCTGTCTCCATAAATCCAGAGAGGGCTTAAGGCTTGTGCAAATATCTAAACTGAGCTGAAAGGGAAAGCCGGGTAGGGCAGGGCAGAAAATGCTCCATTCCCACCCCCCAGCCGCCCTCCCCCGGGCCCTGCACACCAACATTTTAGGAACATCACTTGCTACCCCTCCTGCCTGCCCACTCTGGGCCTTGTTGGATCTCAGAGTTTGGATTCTGCCGGGGTTCAGCCAGCCCTGCTCATAGCACTACCCTTGCCAAAAGGCAAGAGGGCCAGCTTTGGGGCTTCCCTGTGCTGCCTAAGTGCTCAGCCCCCTCTCCTGAAAGGTCCCCCTTTCAGCCCTGAGCTCTAATTTATCCTCGCCTTTGATAACCAACTCCAAACACATTCAGCCAAGGCAGGGCCATCAGTTGCACAAAGGCCTCTGCTCTCCCGGCTGAATGCAGCACTTCACTCTTGGGGGGATTTCTATAGAAGGCAAAATCCACCAAACAAGCTATTACACTTAAATCAGACAATGCCCGAGGTTACTGCGAGGAGACCAGCGTTAATGACTCAGCTAGCAGCGGGCTCCTCTATTTTGAAGCTCTACCGCAGCATGAGAGAGCAACCCGCTGCCCTTCCCAGCCTCTCCGCCAGATCCCCCCCTCCTGAAAAGCTGACCCTCTGAGTCTGCTGGTTCTCTTAGTCCTGAGGGTTTCTTCCCCTTTGGCCCACTTAGACCATTGCCTCTTTGCCTGGGGAAAAAAAATCCGAGGAATTCACTCTTCATTCCAAAGATGAGAAAACCATGGTAATTGTTTGAAAGCCACAGTCGACAGGCAGCAGAGATAAGATTCGAACCCTAGTCTCTTGACTCATTCTAATCCCACCAGAACAGAGGGAACTAAGATGATGCAACCTAAAGCCCATAGCATAGTTTCGGGCACATGACAGCAAACACTAAATGTCAGCTATTATTATTTCGTGTGATGGCCATAGCATCCTTGTAGAGAATTCATTCAACTCTGCATGGGGTGCTACCGTGGGCCAGGCAGTCTGCAGGGTTCTGGGCATAAAACAGTGATCGTGCCACACGATCTGCCCTCATGGGCCTTACATCCTAATGGGAGCTTCTAGGCTGTCAACAGGCAATTAGCATAGGGGAAGGAACGGGTAATATAGGAGTCCACACCACAGCTAATCCAGACTTGGGGGCTCACTGAAGAGAAAGCAGTGAGAGTAGGCAGGTGAAGAGAGGTGGGAATGAGGGGGACAAGTTGGAGGAGAGAGAGATTTCTAGGCTGAAGAAATAATCAGATGTGCAAAGGTTTAGAGGTAAATGACGGCAAGATGCATTGGGGGAAATTTTTTGAAGTCATGTGACAGGATCACGGGGTTGGATGGCATGAGGATGGATGGTACAAGCGAATGGCCATGAGACATGGGGCTTGACAAGTAGGCACATGTCCTAGCAGGAATCACATTGCAAGCCATCAAGGAGCTGGATTTTACCTTGAGGAGTAAGGGAATATGTTCTATGGGCATTTTCAAGATCACAGGGCCTACCGTGGAAAACAGAATGGAGGGGGACCAGTTAGCAGATGAGGCTGTGACCCCAATTCGGCGTTTGTCCCATGTCCCACTTTAACTCATTTCTTGTTCTAATCTTGGGTCAAAAAATAAGGCCCGTCATCAAGAGAACTCATGAAATGGGAAATAAGCTGAAAAAGAGAGTTGTGGCCACAGGGGCAGGAAAATAGAACAGGTTTCCCTGGCCATGTGGACCATTACCCAACAGGTCTGTAGCACCGTGACACGAGATCAAGTTCTTCTCCACCAACCAGATATGTGACCTTGGACAACCATTTCCCCATCTGTACAATGAGGACATTTACTAAGTCATCGGTATGCTGCCTGGCAGTTCTAACATTCTGTGGTTCTATTATTTGAAACAGCTAGCATATATTTTAATTCTAAGATGCTTTGTTTTGCATTTTACATTTATGAAATCAGGACAAAATGAATTGTATCTTGTAATAGAGGAAACGCAATTCATCCAAATCAAGTGCCCTGTCCAATAATTAAAGACATTTCTTCTGAGTTCCCCTCATTCAGTTCAGGAAGACCTCTTCCAACTGCCCAGCTTTGACTTTGACCACAAAAAGCTGGTTGGGAGCTACTCCACGTTTCTTTTGCACAGGCCCATGGTCTTTAAGGGACCCTCAGTCCCCAGCCCTCTGTCCTCAGGCCTGCAACAAGCCACAAAACTGTCTCCCTGCCCACTAAGCCACTAAGGTAGAGGCCAAAGCTCCAAGGGTTTGAGATAGATAGACAAAAAAAAAAAAAAAAAAAAATTCAGGCAGGGTGGGAGAAGAAAAAACTACCTCTGAGCTGCTTTTGGCTGGCAAGTGCTTTCCATCCTGTGGCTTCCGGACACGAGCGGCATAGCATCCAGAGGCTCACAGCTGCATGGAAGAATTCAAAAATTGCCTTGTTGGACTACAACGTGTCAATTTTTCAAATTTAGAGCCATTTTCACTATTACAGTCTGCGTAGCCTAAGCTGGGAGAATTTTCTTCTGGGAGGGAAAATTGATTCCGAGGTTACCATTAACCCCCATTAGCACAGCATGCCCCATTCCAAAACTATTCTTGGGAACCAAGGAGGCCAGAGGAAGCTATAGAGGCCCATGGCGAGGTTGGCGCCCAAAGTCACGGGTGCTAACAGCCGAAGTCCATTAGCCCCATGTCTCAGGAAGGGCATGAGGGTGAGTGAGACAGAAAGAGGGGGAGAGAGAAGGGAGCATAACAGGACCCGGGCATGTGCGTTTCCAGGAATTCCTAGGCTTTGGGAATTTTCCGGTCTACCTCCCTTCACCTGGGGGGATTGGGAACTTGCACGCGCTGAATGGCAGAAGCCCAGATGGACACCTGCAGAGACCTGCTTCATTTTCTGATCTGAAGCCCTACCTGTAACTGCCCTTTCTGGCAGGGTCTGGAGTTCTCCTGGTGCTGGCTTGGAGGCTGCCCATCTCATAACCATTCCTTGTATCTAGCGGTTCAAGGTCTTTGAGGACTCAGAGCCATAAGGCAGCTGGCTTTGTCCATCCCAGGTGCTCTAGATGGAAAAGCGTCCAAACCATTCTAAGCATGGGCAAGAGTTGGCAGGCTTTATCATGGACTGTGCTGTGACCTCTATCCTCCCAAACAAGGAGCAAAGGCCACTGGCCCAGCGGAGGGAAGGCAGTGGAGACAGCCACTGCTGCAAAATAAGGAAAAGAAAAGCAGCTGTGAACAACAGGGACTGCAGGTGACGGAACACAGAGGCACATCCGCTGATCAGGTGAGTGTGGTTTTTTTTTTTTTTTAACATTCGATGACCTAGCAGAAGGCAATGGTCTTGAATTCAGAAAGCCCCAGTCTAAATATTTGGGCAAGTTATCCTCCCTGAGCCTCTGTTTCATCTCCTGTAGCCTAGAAGTAAAAACAACTACCCACAAATTTGTTGTCCACATTAAATGAGATAATTTAAGAAAGGAGAGACATGTATTACTTGCTCAATGAGTGTGCTTTTTCATTTAAAAAAACAAATTAAGGAAGCCCATCATTCATTTCAAAATGTCTTTCCACTGTTCAGAGTGACCTAACCTTGTCCCCTTGCCACACACTGCTTCAGGACCTGGTACTGTGGCTACGTCGCTTGCCAGCTGGGAACTTCAGGAGTCCCTTTCTCTCCCATCCTGTCCTTTCTCTAGTACCGTCAATGAGCCAGCCGTCTGCCCCATCCCTCTCCGGGGCAATCTGCTCACACCACTGTCCTCTCCTCCTTGAAGTGACCAGTCTTCCAGAAGAGCGTTGCAAAGGGAGGTCTCAGTGATGCTGAGAGAGGAGAACAACCCAGCAAACATTTAAGCATCTCTGCATTGGGCACGGTGCTAGGCACTGGGGGTGCAAAATGAGCTATATCCAGCCCAGTGCCCGCCCAGGGCTGGCCGCAGAGGGGAGGCACCAACCCAGCTCACTATAACATCCTCATGAGAGCAGGCCTGGCACTCCCAGGAGGGACAGACGGGGCCATGCGGATGGAGGCCCAGGGAGGGTGCCCCCACGAACCGGCCCAGTGGTTGCTTCTGTCCCCTGCCGACACTGGGGAGTTGACCTCCCTTTGTCACTGGGTGATTTGTGCCAGAGGGGAGGGGTGCACGCAGGGCTAAGTGCTGACGGGACGTCCCTGTCAACACAATGTTCCGCCTGGCCGGGCCTTCATATATAAAGATATTTAATGAATTAGTTAATTAATGAGAGGCGTGTGATTGATGGATCATACGGCGCTCGCAGCAGGGTGAGTCTGACCCTCCATATCACCGCCTGGGCTACAATCCGTCCCCCTCATTGGTCGGGAGAGTGTGGCCGCTCTGGCAATTTGCATGCATTTAATGTAGCTCTTTAATAGGATGTAATGTTAGCGAAAGCCAAAAGCTCAGCAGCTGTAACTTAAAAGACAGCCCCATTACAGCAAGCCTTATAATTAGGGTAAGAGGGAGACTAGGTCTGCCATATGGTAAACTCTTTTGAGGTTAATAGCTCTGTAAGATTTTTGCAATTTTAAAAAATTACACTTGAAGGATGATGACAAGGCCCATTGATGAGGCACCTCTCCACCCCAGGGAAGGGACAGGAGGATCCCATGGCCCCCAAGTCCCCTTCCCCGGGGGCGTGGCGAGGAGGCCCTCTCCTGCCACAAGTCGCCCCGTCCGGCCCTCCTTCTCTCCTCTCCCCACCGGCTTCCGACCCCGGCCCCGTGGGCGCCAACATTCAGTCTCAGCCTAGCTGGATCTGCCCCACCTGGGGCTCCGCAGCACCCCCTTCCGCAGGGTCCCAGCATCCGGCCAGGGCAGGCGGGCGCCCAGCGCGCCCAAAGCGCGCACCCAGCGCTAAGGAAGCGCCGCGTGTGCTTACCGTGCAAAGTCCCAGGCACCTCCAGGGCAATTACAGGTCCCCGCAGGTGACCTGCCTCTGATTGCACAGTCGGGCCCGAATCAGGGAACACGCAGCAGGCACTGCCCGGGGGGAGAGGAAATCGCCGTGAATTTGCTTGGTAATTACCTGGCACAAGGCCTTGGGAGCGTTTTCCCCCTGTGTGCCCCTACCCAGGGCGCGGGGCGGAGGGGGGACCAGCGCGGTGTCGAGGCCGGTACTGGGCCCGTGGACCTGGATGCTGTGACATCCAGCTGCGACAAGCCGCGGGGACGCCTGCCTCCCCGCCACCAAGTGGCGGCCCAGCTCCACCCTCCCGGCCTCTGGCGTCTTCTGCGAGGGTCCCTCGGCCCGGGAACACGGGCGGGGGGTGGGGGGGGCAGGCACGGGGACTCTTCTCTGGAGGCGGGAGCCGCCTCCTCCCGCGTGGCACGGTCCCGCAGTCTGCGCGCTGCAGGGGAGCGAGGCTTGCTGCCCGCTCGGCAGATTCTCTCCCCCAGGAGCTCTGCCTCCCGCTTCCTGCCCTCCCCCTCGCCATCCTCACGGAGCGCGTGGGTGTCGGACCAAATTCCTGATGACAGACACTCCAGACAAAACAACAACAAGGGGGGGGAGGAGTCTTATTTTTTTTTAAAGGGGGCTCTTGTTAAAAGGAAATTACAGGAGCGAAAAAATGACTGCTAATTGCACAATTATCTGATTATCTCTGGTACCAAAAATACACGAGATCCTTTCCCCCTCCCAGTCACTTAAAGAGTTCTTGGGTAGCCAGACTGCTGCAGAAGGACAAAGATCTCTCCTGGCAAACTTGGAAGGACCAAAGAACATGTGGGAAGGGGATGTGTGGGTGAGGGCAGCAAAGAGAAGTCAAATGTAGATCCCCCAGAGAGGAACAGAAAAAGGTTAGGACAGGATGGGGGGAAAGTGGAGTAGGGGAGGGTGGTAGAAGACAACAGGAAGTGGGTTCCAGCGCAGTCCATAAATCAGTGAATTTTATAAAAAGGGATTTAGAGATCACAATCCCAGCATTATCCCTATTTGGTGAGGCCCATGGAGGTCATTTGTTCAGGGACTCAGGAGGTAGAAAGTGATGGTGGGATGGATGTGGACTGGTGTCGGGGTGGGGTCAGGGGGAGCAGGGAGTTGTTCAAACCTTCATTGCCTTTTGGGAGTTAGAGATTATGGTCAGCTTCTGTGGCTGGGGTGAGAAAAAAGTCTTTGTATTGTACATTTGATTTTAATATGCTACTATTGGTAGCTACTGAAAGTAAACACACCAGCGACAGCTAAGTTTTGTTAGTGCTTTATGGTTTATAAAGCATCTTCCCATCTGCTTTCTCTCATAATTCTGTCACCTACCCTGTTCTGTAGGCATCCCGTTTCTGAATCAGTTAACAGTATGACGTCAGACAAGGTAGAGTTCCCCAGTTTCACAACCTGTGTTAGGAACAGTGAAGGTCCCAGATCCAGGGTCTTTCCCTGAATCTCAGAGCCTTTCTTGGGGAGAAGGGCTTGAGGACCTACTCTACATGGCACTGAGGACATGTAAACATGGTGCTGAGACTAGATTTCATTTTTTCCTTTATACCCATTATTTTTGAAGTCAACAGGCCAAGCGCTCTTTCCGCTCAGATGTGGCCCAGTCATCTGGAGCTCTTCTCCCATGGGAAGCCACTTCACTTGGAGCACCAGCCTGCCTTGTCACCTTCAGGTCACCAACAACGATGCCTCAACCCCTTGATAGCAAGAGGCAGGCCCTGGATGCAGAGTCCACTTCCTGTTCTCGTGCTCCCCACCTCATCAACCAATCAGGATGAGGAGTGAGACCCCTCACCTCCCTCCCCATCCTCTGTCCTGCGGAAGTTCAGAGGCTCCATCTCTAGGAGCCTTGGGAGTGCCATGCAGCACTGAGAGCCACTGCGGCTTCCCGGAGATGGCGGGGCAGTCAAGCTCCTCCATGGTAATCACCACATTCCACTCCCCCCACCCTCCCGCAGGGCACGGTGGCTGCTGCAGAATTACCATCCACAGATCAATAGCTGTACCATTAGCAGCCTTGCATGGACCAGCAGAGCCTCGCTCTGGAGGCGCACGGGGAGACATGCAGGCACATAGCTTCCCTTCATTAGGGCAGTCGGGAGCCAAGTGAGAGTGAAGCAAGCCTGGAGAGCCCAGGACTGGAGGCCGGGAGGCACCTGGGAAGGCAGGACCCTGATCTGAGGTTGAGGGCAGAAGAGAAAGATGCACTGGCCTAGGAGGGCATCTCAGAGGAAGAGAAGCTGACCCTGGGTCTGTGCACCTACCTAACCAGCAGTTAGCATTCTCACTACTCCCCCTCACCCCCATCCCCCCACCCCCGCCTACATCAGAGAAGTTAATGGAAAGTAAACAAACTGATTTTTCCCATCAACTACTCCTTGATACAAGATCCCTTGGGCTGAAGGGGTCAATCTTCAGTCAAGCAGGATCTCAGAGGCCAGAACAGCCAAAGGGCTTTACCTTAGGGTTACCTCCTGCTAAAAGATTCCCAACAAAGTTCCCAGGCTGAAGGGAAGCATTTTCCCTAAGTCCCAAACCCTCCATTTATTCATCAAACATGGTCTCTGTGATACATCTGCTGAGGATACAAACATGAATCAGACTTAGCCTTCTAGGGTTTATAGACCTGTGGGAAGGATAAACACATGCCCACTAGTCTCCAAGAATATTAGACAAAGCTAAGAGATATCTATGTTCAACACTCTCCCATTATACAGAAGAGGAAACTGAGGTCCAGAAAAGGAAAATTATTTGGGCCACATTTCACAGTATGCTGGTAGCAGGGTCAAGTCTAGAACCAGGAATCCTGATTCCCAGTCCAGAGCTCTTCCCAGCACAATGCAGAATTAAGTCAGTGCTGGCTCTATGACATCTCCTTGCTTTTGCCCAGCCCAGATCAGCTTCTTCACCTGCTTCTTGCTTCCAGTTTAAGGTGCATGACTAGCAGCTGCTCCTCAATCTTTCCTGCCCAATCTAAGTTTGGGGTTTCATTTCCACTCAGCAGAGGAACTGGTAACACTTAAATTATTCCATTTGAAAAGAAGCAGGTACTGACAGTTTTTCCTCCTCACCACCACCTATTCTCAAGCAGGAGAGCAAACTGGGAACAGGAAGAGAGGGAAGCACAGGTCAGGAAGAGGGATGATCAACCATGGCCGGGGTCCTTCCCTGGTCAACTGAGGTGAATGCATTTCCTATTCCACACATTCTTTAAAAAAAAAAAAAAAAGATTTTTTTTTTTTTTTATTCCCCTGCCCCTTGTTGTTTGCACTGTCTGCTCTCTGTGTCCATTTGCTGTGTGCTCTCTGTGTCTCTTCGTCTTCTCATTGGGAGTCACTGGAACTGAACCTGGGACCTCCCATGTGGGAAAGAGGTGCACAATCACCTGAGCCACCTCAGCTCCCGGGTTTGTTGTGTCTCTCATTGTCTTTCCTCTTTTGTGTCTCCTTTGTTGCATGATCTTGTTGCCTCAGCTCACCACGCCTGCCCATAGCACCAGCTCGCTGTCTTGCTCATCTTCTCCAGGAGGCACCGGGAACCGAACTGGAGACCTCCCATGTGGTAGGCAGGAGCTCAATCGCTTGAGCCACATTCACTTCTCCACACATTCTTTTTAGGAAGGATGGGATTGGGTGTCCCTTGCTGTTCTACCAAGCCAGCTTCTACCTCAGGCCTCTGCACTGGCTGCTCCATCTTCCTGGATGACTCCTTCCCCAGATATCTGCATGGCTCACTTCTTCACCTCCCTTAAGTCTTTGCTTAAAGGTCACCAAGTCAGTGGAGAACTCCTCAACCTCCCTACTTAAAAATGTAGCACCCTATCCCAGCATTCACCATCCTCCTTACCCTGCTTCATAGTTCTCCATAGCAATTAGTCACTTCTAACTTATTAAATAATGCATGCATTCATTGTTTTATTATGAAACAATAAGAAGAAAGCAAATTTCAAGAGGGCAAGAATTTCGTGTGGTTCAGAGTATCTAGAACACTGCTTGGCACATATTAGGTGCTCAATAAATATTGGGTAAAGGAACAAATTAAGTAATAATCAAGAGTCTTCCAAGATGAGAGCTGGGAGAGACTACTGTTGAACTCATTTCAAACCTTCAATCTGTGGGTAAGGAAAACAGCCCAGAGGGGTAAGAGAAGGCTTCAAGGAGGAGATAACATTTGAGCTAGACTTTCTTTACTTCCTTCTTTTTTTCTTCTTCAACTATCTCAGTTTGTGCACTCACTCATCCATTCATTCACTTATTCATTTGGCAAATATTTCTTAGATACCTTGTATTTACTAAGCATTGCAAATAATAATACTAACATTTATTGAGCACTTTGCGCCAGCACCTCACTAAGCACTTAACATCGTTATCTCATTTAACCTCAGAACAACCTCATACGCTCAGTACTATTATTATCCCCATTTTACACATGAGGAAATTAAGGTTCAGAGAAGGTGAGTGACCTGCCTTAGTCAAGCAACTAAAGATAGGGGAGCTGAGGCTCGTACCAGGGTCTGTTTGACTCCAAGCTTTTATACTGCAACTACTCCATCCTATTTTTCCCCTCTCCTTTTCTTTTTCCTTCTCATCTCTGGGCCCAGACCAAATGACCCAACCAAGGAGGCAGGATAGTGGGCCAAGGTCACCAAGAGCTGGAGCCCTTTTAGGCATCACCATCCGGCTGCCCCAAATGCCCCATGCAGCTGCCTCGCCCCAGCCCAGCTGCTCGCCATCTCCTGCCCCTATGCTCTGAGCCCCACTTCCAGACGCTGGTGTGATTCATGGCACCAAGATCAGTCCATGGGAAAGAGGGCTCATAAAACCTTACGGCACTTTTATAGGGTATTCTTAGCTTTTACAGGCGTACTGGGCGGCTGAGGCTGGCAAACAGCAGAGTGTCTTGGGCAGATGGGTGTGTCACACAGACTCAGAATTGGTGAGAATAGTTGCAAGATTTTGTGACAATAGCACATTCTTTAGCTACCTGGGTAGGGCAATACAAGAATGAGTACTTTGTCAGCACTTTCACATCTACTGCCCGCTAGGTAAGCAGGTATTGTTCTGGATTCACAGATGAGGAAACCAGCAGAGCCAGAGCCAAGCTTTTCTTCCTGACCTCAGATTTGCTGCTGTGTTTCTGACATTGCCTGCATGGTACAAACTCTCAAGGATCTCTGCCACATGTCCCTACAGAGATAGGTCCCAGGCAGAGTCCTTGCTGGGGAGGGGACAGAGTCACACAAAGGCATCACCCTCACCCCTCATGGGGTCTCAGTCTGGCTCTGCTACCCTCGTATCCCAAGGCAGGCTTCAAGCAAGCTTCTGCCCATGTCTGTGCCCCTGGAATCACAGCTCCATTCGGTCACCTCCCTTCCTCGGCATTCCCTGCCCTGCTCTGCAAGTCACCTCCATCCCATCACTTCCAGTATATGAGCCTTGCCGACACCAGATAAGGGGGCTCAGAGTGAAGACGATGCCTCACAGCTGCAATCACCTACAATATCTTATTGATTTGTATCATTCCTGAAGTCCTAATAAAAAATAAGCAAAAGGGGTCTTGACATTGCAATCTTACAGATGAGAAAACAGGCTCAGGGAAGTTAAGCATTTCCCCCCATGATACACAGCCAAGAAATGAAAGAACCAGCCCCAGAATCAGGCAGCTCAAGTCCAGGTCCCTTCCTTTCTCTTAGGTAGGTTTCTGATAGTCCCAGGGGTCTCCTAATGATGCAGGTTGGCAACATTTCAGATTCTGTGGGTTTCCTGTTTGCTCCCTAGTTGAAAGCTAGAGCTGACTTGCTTAGCTACTTTATCCCAAAGTGTCCGGACGTTTTTGAACTTGCAGTTCTTCGAGCGTGCAGCTGGATGCTATTCCTTAGCTATCGGATGGCTCACCACCCACATCAACAACCAACCCACCCCACCCCACCCCCCATCACAACTGGCACCTCTAACATCTCCTCACTTGAACCCAAGCTAGGGACCCAGTTAATTCTTCTTAGGCCAGGGATCTGCCATCTTTGGATCACTAAATTCAGGAGATATAATAACCTCTAAAATCCTTTTGTCCATCACCCTGCCCCCGGCAATAACATGCCAACACATGCAAGAGAAGATCTATCATGACCTAAACTCCTCTTTTCCTGGAAGATTCCCAATGGGCTTTTTTGTGCTTGGCTCCTTGTACAGTGCCCAGTGCTTCCTACAGCTCCATTGTAGAATGAATAAGACCCCATACAAATCTGGCCCCCTCCTGTCCCTGAAGCCTCCTCTCTGGCTGAGCTCTCTTTCACACCCTATGCTCCAGTCACTGGAACTACCTGCAGCTTCTCCAAGGCTCTGGGCTGCCTCGCCACTCCATTCCATGCTGCTCCCTCACCCCCGTGCCACTACCCCACCTGGGATGCCCTTCTCAGCCTCATCTGCCTGCCAAGCGCCTACTGATCCTTCAAGACCCAGCTCAAACGCTGCCTCCTCTGTAAACCCTTTCCTGATACGCCACCTGCCTGGCCCGCCAGAGAAACAGCCCACCCCTCCTTTATGACGCTCTCACTGTGCCCCAATTAAAGAACTATCTCCCCTGTAAAATCTGTGGGCATCTCAAGACCAAGGACACTGTTTTGCTTCTCTCTTAATCTACAAGGCTTATCACAGAGTCTGGCTGGCCGTAGAAACCCGTGGATGCTCACTGAATGCATAAATATGTGAATGGATGAATATTGCCTGGATGTGTGTACAGAGAAGAAGACTACACTCATCAGGGAACTTCACACAGTGCATCGGTAGGCTGATAGGTTCTGTTTGCCCTCTGGGTCGACTTCGTTTTTTTGGAAAGAGGAAGTTCTGAGAACACAAGAATGAGACCAGAGTGAAAGCCAGAGAGCTAGAAAGTATTGGGTGCAGTATTGGTCCCTGCAAAAACTGGGAAACCAATACCACAGCAGCCTCCTCCCACCAGGGCTTCCTCACATCCATCCGTTGCTACCCTAGCCCATGGGGTTGGAACCAGACAAGCCTCCGTTCCAAAAGCACCAGGGAGAGGGCTGCCCTGGTCTGACTCCTCCAGCACACACCGTGAGGGGGAAGGGGGGATGCAGGCAGCTCATGCAGAGTGAGTCACACGTGGAGCTTCTGCCAGTAAAGTCTGACCCTGAAAATCCAACTCAGGGTGGTATTGGAGGGCTCATTTATTGAGCACCTGTTGTATGTACACTCTTTACTGCATGCTTTGGAGTCTGCAGGGATGCTTACAGTTCAGTAGGACAGATGACAAGGAACCAAATAACTGCAATACAGGGCAAACCAAACAGATGACAAGGAACCAAATAACTGCAATTTCAGGAGAGTTGGGAGCAGATTGGATCCATTATTCTTCAAAATAGAAGAAGCTATGGCCACAGACTGACTACTCCTCCCCAGGCAGGCAGGTAGGGCTGCCCCAAGCCTTGGAGTGGGAAGGAAAGAAGATACTGATGCCCCAACCAATCTGAAAAGCAAGATATAGGCTGGGTGGAAACAAAGTCTGGCTTTAGGATCAGATAGGCCTGGATCAAATCTTAGGGAAAGTTATTTAACCTCTCCGAGCCTTCAGTTCTCCGTCTTTAATATGAGTTTGCTTACCCTTCCCATCACAGGGTTGTTATAAATATTTAAATAAAGAGGTGGGCATAAAGCCTTTGGCACAGACCTGGGCTATAGCAAGCTTCAGTCCATAAGAGCTAGCGTTATTATTACTCTCCTTAAGATTCCCTTGGTTGTCCTTCTTGGCCAGAGCTTGGTTTATTCGGTATCCAGGTAGGTCATATACCACGAGAAGCTTCCCAGTACTGCTAGGAGGTGACTTATTTCTGAGCCTGGCACTTTGGCGAAGACGCCCCATCGTCCAACATTGTTATTAGTACTTGATACAGGGTTGTTGTGAGGATTAAATGAGCTAGCTCTATGCCAAGAGCACACAGCAGTGCCTGGCACAGAGTAGGTGACTGCGGTGTGGGAGTGAACAGCACAGGCTCTGGAGCCCAGCTCTGGGGCTTGACACCCAGTGCCTCTAGATCCCTGCTCTGTGACCCTGGGCGAGTGATTTAAGCTCTCTGTGATGTGGATTCCTGATCTGTGAACTGCAACTGATCATACTAATACTGACACATTAGCCTAACCATCACAGAAGACAAAAAAAAAGTCCCTTTTTTAAACCAGCTTATTATCACAAACCTAAAATCCTTGAGTTTCTAGGCTCCCACCCACTGGCTTAGGGGAAATCACAGCCCTTGCCTTTGTCCTAAGGTTCTCCATTGGTGTTCCCCATGCCTGTGACCCCGCACAGAGCCAGAGCAGGCCTGCCCTCCCGTCCAGACCACCCTACGAGGAACCAAACCCATGGGCAGGGCAAACCCCAGGCACTCATGGATCCTGAGTCTTAGCCTTCCTTGGAGGAGCAAACCTTCAAGGACTGATCCATTACTTTGCTTCTAAACAAGACCAAAGGGGAGGAGATTGGAACCCAGGCTGGGAGGGTGATGTAAGCCCACAAATCTCAGCCCCCACCTTGTCCTGCTTCTTCCCCCTCCTCTCCAGTGCCCGTGGGAAGCTGACCATACTCATAAAGCCTCACTTCCCTCCGTCCCCTTCTCCCCTTCCCTTGGGCAGTGGCTGCTTGGTATTCAGGCCATGTCGGTGGAGCCTGTCTCCATTTGGAAAAGTCTCTTTTTGACCTCTCTCTGTATCTCTCAGTTGCCTTTCGTGGGGGAGGGAGTGAAGTGGAAGGGAGAGAGATCATCTCAGCATTTACCTAATTAGTGGTAATTAGAAGGCAAGGCCCGGGCGCTCTCCTCACAGCTGCTCCGGAGGACAGAGGCGGCTGGAGAGGAGCTGCTGAACGGGCACTGGACACACTCGGGCTGGGAGCCCTCTGACAGCCAGCTCCTGCTCCTGAGATCTGCCTCCCACAGCTGCTTCTCCCAGGCTATCCCTGGGGTCTGCCCTTGATTCTCAGCCCCTCAAGTGGCAGCCTTGAACTAAGTCAGCCAGGCCACACTCTGGCTCCTAAGT
Source organism: Tolypeutes matacus (assembly GCA_026826555.1). Lineage (NCBI taxonomy): Eukaryota > Metazoa > Chordata > Mammalia > Cingulata > Chlamyphoridae > Tolypeutes > Tolypeutes matacus. Next base: position 20,662,926 of record JAKSZT010032012.1, on the reverse strand, counting down.
CTGCCCTAGGCCTGGTTCCCATGGTAACCCAGGCCATGCCCCCAGACGAGTGCAGCTCTGGGTAATGGGCACAGGACCTTCGCAGGCACCTGCTGCGTGGGTTCCTAGTCACCCTTGCAGCACTCTGGGGGCACGCATCTAGATTCCACCTCCATGCTCTCTGTCTGGGTCGCAGTTCCTCTTCAGCTTATTTGCACCCAGAGGAGGTCTAGAGCTCCAACTGAACCTCAGATCTGATGGCAGCTCAAGAGGCCCACAGTCATCCCTCCCGAGCAGCTCATCTCAGCAGATGCGGTAGAAGGGGGAAACCGGTTTTATTGGGAGCACGGCCTGCCCAGACCCCAATGTTAGGTGCCAGCTGTTTGGTACTGTCCATCCTGTCAGTGCTTACTAATGGCTCTGATTAACCTCCATGGAGATCCATTATCTCTATGCCAGGGAATATACTATTAATTCCCATCTGTGCCGGATTACTTACAGTTAGTGGTTGGTACTTTTCCACGGTCTCACAACACATCTTAATCAGATGGTGAGTGGGTTTAATTAGCCGAAGTATAGGTTTTATTTTTTTTTATTCATATAACTACTTAATCTAATGGAAGCCTATTATCTGTGGCTTTTTTCCCATGCATAATTATTGCTGTTTTTAATTGATGGTGCATCAGAGGTTGCGGCTACAATATGGCAGCTGGAACACAAAGCCGCCTTTGCCCAGAATGAAGGTTGAGAAAATCAGTTGTCAGTGAGGCATCAGATTTCTTGTTTTCATTGAGATGTGAGCTCCCATGTGGAAGCTGCTGGCTTCTGCCAACAGAAAGGAAATGTGGTTCTCAGCTGGGCGACCCCTGGGCTTCACTGCAGCAAAATGCCCTTCAGGAGCCCTGGGGCTGGAGCCAAATCAGGAGCAGCTGGGAACTGATAGCTATTTGTCAATCCAAACAGATCATAAGCACCCCCAGGGCAGGGACTAGGTCTTTTTCTTGTTCTGCTTCCTCCATCCCACAGGCCCCGGTACAGCAGGCTCAGGCACCCTGTGTGTTCTCCAAATGCAGCAGGGAATGAATCACGGTGAGAGCCGAGATGGAGCAGGAAACCTGGACTCTTGCAGAAAAATCCATGGGTCTTGAGTGTGAAGAAGAGCTGGAAGCACTCCCTGCAGAGAAAGCCACTTTAGAAATTGGTCAGGCGTCTCATCTAATCTACAGAAGATCCAGCCATTCCCGTTTAGAAGTGAGACCCTGCTCTTCAACGGGATGGATTGCCAAAGTTCTGGAAACCATTTGGGATAGAGTGAGATCTCCAAGAACAAAGAAATGTCCCATTTACCCCGATTGTAAGAGTGAGAAGCAGGAGGGCAGAGTGATATCTGGTCAAAAGTAAGAAGTCACCTATTTTCTATTACCTCTAGAAAAGTTGGTCTCCCCAGAGATAAGCTCTCTCCAGGGCCTGGAGGGGGAAGCTGGCAGCCAGTGAGGCCATGTCCCAGATGACCCAGCTTGAGCATGAAGGTCACTTTTGTAGAGTACCTTGGACTGAGCAGGACAGGGAGTCCTGTTCACCCCTAGAGAAGTTAAGATATTTGCAAGACAGAGAATATTGTCCTTTTAGCTCCCTTCAAGCCCCCCCTCCAGCTCCAGTTCTTTCCACTTCTGATAGCTCTAGTCAGAGGAAATCTGCATAGCTGGGTTCAAAGACTCATTTCCCCTCCTGCTTGTCTCTTCCTGTTAAATAATGTGACACCGAAATGAGGCCATGGGAAGGGAAGGTGCTGAGGCTTTCTGGTTGAGCTGTCTCCTCCAGTCTGAGTTACTGGGGCAGGCATTGACTTTCTCTCCCAGCCCACGGCCACTGGGGACTATTGCTGTGGGTGGCACTGGGTTTGTTCCTTCCTTCCCATTTTGCAAAAATATTTGTACAGAGACTTCTGTGCCTGACCCACAGTCAGCAGCAGACAGGAGCCACGGATTCCTCTTGCAGCGTTTTACAGGGTGACGGATCAGATAATGTACACTTAGCAAGTGCACAAATAATGTGAATCAGGGTTGGCATAGTGCAGTGAGGTGTAAAAAAAGCAATTTGAATTGTTCTAGGGAAACGCCAGAGCCGCTCTGACATGCTTGCTTGCCAGAACGCTGCCCCCGTGCCCCTCCAGAGGGCTGAGCTCCAGGCTCTGGCCAGAATGGCAACAAGGCTGCCCTGCACTGCTGGCCAGGAGGGAGCTCCACCAGAAATAGAGAGATGCTCTGCACCTGCACAAAGGAGAGACAGGGCACGAGGGACTGGAGAAAACAGACTCCAGTTCAGCCTGGAGGGCATGGTTTGACCCCCTAACCTGTTGAGACTCTCATCAGAGGGAGAAAGGGAAAGAGCGAGGAAGACTGTCGTTGGATATGGCCCACACATGAGCACGCCTGCAGACACTCTACATAGGTCTACTTGAGTAGATCCATCCTTCGTCTCCTTGGGCTCCCCGAGGTCATCCAGTACATCCCCCTGCCTCTAGACAGAGTTGGACCTCCTCCCCCCTACAACACATGGGTATCAAATTGGTTCCAAAAACTCTCCAGGGGAAGATTTCACTTCCTATCTTGGGCACCTGTTCTAGAGACTCACAGCACCCACACTCCGGAAGTTCTTTGCATTCAGCCTAAATCAAATCCTTCAGGCAGCCTTCAGCTTGCACATTTTCTTGAGATATTGGTCATCCTTTGTAAATTGATGGCACGTGTGCTGGTATGCCAAACAACAGACCTGGGCATAGTGTTTGCCCTTACTCACCTGGGGAGAAGTGGGTATGTGAGCAGGTATCCAGCTCATCCCTTGGGTCAGCCCTCCTTTCTCTGCTGTCGTCTCCAAACCTGACTGAGCCCTGAGCCTGCTTTGTCCAGGCTTACCATTGACCTCTGACTCTGCAGAGCTCCAGGCTACCTGATGACACTCTGCAATTGGACAAGGCCAATCCACAATCCCTCCTCCCACCAACTCTTGCTTCCATGAGTTTTCCTGTCCAGAGCAGGAGAGAGGCTGTTTATTACTGTGACACCTGCTGGGTAACCTCACCTTGCAAAGTCACAGAGTTTCTGCAATCCTACCAACCCTCATCTCCCCCTCCCCAATCCTAGTCTCCCAGCTCCCCAAGGGAACCAAGGCTATGCACGCAGAAGATGGTCAAGAAAATGGTTTGGATTTATTTTTCAATAACGACCAGCAGGCATTGCCAGCCTCCTCTGTTAAGTTCCTTCGTCAAGCCAAGCTCCCAACCTGAAATTCAGCATCTGGGTGTTTTCTAATACCTGGTCATAGGAAATCTCAACTGTTTCAAATGAAAGCTGATTACAGGCAGTGAGGGAGTTATCCGGTGGCTTGGGAGGCTGAGCGGTTTTGGGATAATGGATGGCCAGTCCGCTGCCTGCCCACCTACATGACTGAACTCAGACGAGCCAGGCAGGGAGCCCAGCACAGATTAGGAACCCATAAAAAAGGGAAGATACGACAGACCTGGGGACAGGCAGCCTGCTGGTGGCAGGGGGTGGGGGGGGTGCTGGCTGAGGTCTCCAGATTTTTTCCCCAAGAAATCCGGGGACAGGTTTCCATGTTGTCTTTGCATAAATTAGTATGCTGGCTTGCATACATTTGAATTTTTGCCTTCAAAACACCCAAATTCCCAGAATATAAAGGAAAATGTAATTAATTAATTAATTGGTATGATGGATGGCAAATATAGCCATCCTAAAATTATAGAACCAGTGGGGTTCCCTGAGCAAGGACCTGATTTTCCAGGTTGAGCCCCTAAACCAGGCTGGCTCTGGGACACGGGGACATGGTGACCACCAGTCTGAAGTTGTCTATCTCCCCCACTAGATAGGCCCTTGAGAGCAGGGACATAGAGAGCTTGTTCATTTCTCCATCCCTGGACTCTCGTACAGGATTTGTCACAGATGAGACTATTACTGTTTGTAGAAAAATGAAGCGATGCTTAAGTGAATGGATGGCTCCCCTGTAAACTGAAGACCAGATGACAGGGTTAGAAAGAACTGACGCTCAGCCCTCCCAGGAATCAGTCCGACTAGGTTCAGGTAAGTCTGCAGAGGGACCTCAGGAGAAGTCCTCACAGACCTGCTGGGGAGGGACATTCTTCTGGGCAAACCTCTTTGGAGAGGAGGTCTGGGACTAAGGCTGCAGGGACAGTGGGGCTGCTCCAGCAGGGGCAGGGGCTTTAGACCGGAGACGGCCTGGGCAGAAGAGCAAGAGAACAAGGTAAAGGCTAGAGAGCCTGCCCTCTTTCTGTCCCACTAAGAGACTTTCTGGTCTTCTGGACCTGGAAAAGATCCAAAGAGGTGACCTGGCCCTCCCCACTCAGTGCCTGGCACAGCACCTTGCACAGGAGAGAAGCTTAGAAAATTCTTATTAAAGTACCTTAATCCTCTCCCCCAGCCCCAACGCCTTACCTGCAGGCACCACCTCTCCTCTATGCTGATAGATATGGTTTTTGCAGGCCTCAAGAGAGCTACCATTTGGTGCCAGGGTATCCCATACTTATGACAGCACAGGCCCTGCTGTTAATTCTTTGAAATGAGAAGTTCTACCTGATGTCTCACCTTGTCCCACTTCCTCCCGTCTAAGTCTGCTTTCTTATCCCCATCTTGGAAAGCATCAAGAATACCTGCTTTTCATCCTGCACACATTTCCCCTATGTTGATCCACTATGGCAAGTGGTTAAGGGCATGGACCTGGGAATGGACTGTTGAGCTTACAATCCTGGCTCCACCCTTCCTAGCTCTGAGACCTTGGAGGAGCTGTGTAACTTCTCCTTCTCATTTGTAAAATGGGGGTGATGGTGTCTGCTCCTCAGGGGTGTTGTGAGAATTAAGGGGGTAAGATACATGCAGCAGTGCTTGGCACACTGAAGTGCTACTCAAGTGCTAGCTAGCCTGACAATTGTCCTTTACAACCCCTTTGCCCTCACACCAGAGAGATAGACATATCAGAAATGGTTGGCGGACAACAATGAAGAGGCCGAAGGGGGTTTTCACAGAAGTGGCTGCTCAGGGAGCAGAGGGGAGATCTAACAGTGTGCCCTCCCTGTGCATCACCCAAACTGTGTGAACTCTGAAGGTAAAGGCCTGGAGAAAAGCCAAGACACTGTTTGGATGAAGAAGTGAGGGCTTCTTAGAAAGGACCTTCAGCCGGCTGGTTCAGGCCGTCTAATCAGGGACACTGGTGGAGACAGGGATTTGGGGGTGTCCCCTGAGGCTTTGGGGAGCAGGCTGATGGGAGGCCTGGCAGAGAGACTGCAGAGGAAGCAGGGCTGTCTGGGGATTAGGGACCACAGCATCCTCGGGCCTCAGATGCTGGGGAAGAAGGAGAAAAGCCCACAGGAAAATACTAGAAAGGAACACTGGTCCCCTTTCCTCAGCTCTAAATGCAGCTTGGACACAGGGCTAAGAAAGTGGAGAACTTGAAGAAGTCACTGGCTGTTCACCAGTTCCAAGGAAAACACTAATTAGGGCCTCCAGAGCTGCAAACATTTCCTAAATTGATGTGTAAGGTATCAAGAGACAGCCAGGGGCAGAACTGACCAGTCTACTTTTGTGCCGGGTACTTTGCACTGACTTTAATTTATTCTTTGCATTGTAGCTTTGTTCCCATTTTACAGATGTGCGTAAGAGTGCTTACAGATTTGCTTGATCTCAAAAGACAGTGGATTTTGACATTCAAGTGGAAGAGGCTAAATTAGAGTTGGGCTCTGCCCAGCTCCAAAGCCTGTGCTCTAATTTTCACTAAATTGGAGGAAGGGAAGCGCAAATTGGGGAGAAAAAACAGGGACTGGGGGTGTTGAGAAAGGAAGGAGACTAAAGGGCTTGGTGGGAGCTGGGGAGGGGAAGGAGCAGGAAGTAGTAGGTTGTGTGCTTCCGACATTAAGTGAATAGTATGTAAATGAGCTGCGAAAAACATATGCAAATGAGTAAGCGGTTTTTTTTTAGCCAGCCACTCAACACCATTTGGCACAATTGCAGCAGAAGGCATAGTACCTGCCCAAACCCAGCAGTATCCATGCTTCAAGCAGAAACCAAGTCTGGGCGAGAGATGCCCTTTGCTCACAGGCACTGGGGTCTCCTGTCTCCAGGGTGCTGCTTCCAACACCCCCCTGGCCCCAGGATACTGAGTCTGAGGCCAATCACACCAGCACCCCTCCCTCCAGACGCTCCAGAAGACAGCTGGCCTTGTCAGCCTCCTAGTGGGGTGACCCCTCCGCCCCGTCTGTCTCCACTTCTGTTTACCTTCACTGGGAGGCTTTCTGGCCACCTGGGATCAACAACTGCCACTTTCCTGACCCCACTTGTCAAATGAATCTCCCAGCCCAGTGCCTCCCTTTATTAAATGGTGGAAGAAATGAAAGACCCCTTTAAAGAGTCTGACCACAGGAGCCAGTGGCCACTGGACACTTTCAGGGCAGGGAGGGGATGTGCAGTTGAAATACAGGGGCTTTTTCGGGAGTTGGAGGTTGTCCAGAGTGCCGTTGTGGCAACGGATGTAGACCATTTTAAATCAGCACACACCACTCAGAGCTGTGTGGGAGAGAGTGTGGTCTACGGTGTGAACTGTGGTCTATGGTTGGTGGCAAGGCTCCAGGATGTGTAAGTCCATTGAGGGTGATGGGCCACACTTGTGGGAGATGTTTATGTGGGATGTGGTGGGAGGTGTGGGAGGTGGGCAACATGGGAATCCCAGTGGGTTCCGTGTAATATTTTGGGTAATCTAAGCACCTCTTAAAATATATTTATATATATATAAATAACATTTTTGTAAGAAAATGCACATATATGCAGATACATTTATATATCACTTTATAAATATTGGTATGTATTGTGAAATTTTTTTTTTTTTTTTTTTTTAAAGATTTTATTTATTCATTCATTTATCCCCCCCTTGCTGCTTGTGCTCGCTGGGTCAGCCAACCACGCCGTGCGGGCGGGCTTGCCTTCACCAGGAGGCCCCGGGAACCGAACCCGGGGCCTCCATATGGTAAACGGGAGCCCTACTGATTGAGCCACAGCCGCTTCCCTATTGTGAAATTTTTGATTTTTACCCACAATGAAAAATAAATAAATTAAAAAAAAAAAAAAAAAGAGTCTGACCACACTGAGCAGCTGTTTCCCAGCTTTGTCCCTGGTAAATCTTGGATCTAGAGGAACTCTTACAAGGACATCTCATAACGCACCTACCTTGGGTAGACAGTATTTGATAGCCTCTCCCAGTCTTGGAGTCCCCCGAAAAAGATTCTTGGGCTAGCCCTGAAATCCATTCTATTTTAATCCCTTCTTTTCTATCTGGAAGTCCTTGCCATCGTCTACTTTAAATCCACACTTGCTGTTATGTAAGCAGTGGGGGTGGAGACTGACTATATGCTCCTTGACTTTTGGTATAAGAAAGGAGCAGGGAATTGGAAAGAATCAGCTCAACAGTACAGTGTTGAGACACTTACTGAGAAAATATTGGGCTTTTATTTTCTCCCACCTGCTCAGAAAGCACAGCTCCTGCCTGGCACTCAGTGCCAATAACCTGTGAAACCTCCTGGCTCTTGGCTTGGAGAAAGCCAAGAAAGGCAGTGATCTCTTTGCCCTTTGTTTTTTATGTTTCCAAGAAGCTCCAGATAATCATTTTGTTTAAAAGTCAGTATCAGAGGAGCCATTTGCAAGATGGACTGTCCATGACGGGGAGAAGGTGCCGTTTCATTAAAAGGCAGCATCCTACTGTCCAAAATATTCCTAGGAGTTCACATGGACCAGCATAGAGGCCCCCCACCATGGGAAGACTTCCTCCCCTCTCTAGGGTTCAGATTCAGAGTCAAACAACAAGTGTTCAGTGCCAACTACTGAGCTAGGTGCCTTCTTATACACTATGACTTTAAATTCCACCATCGTAGCTGCCTTCAAGGTAGGTATTGTTTTCAGGGACTTTTCGGATGAAAAAACCAAAGGTCATGGGTAATTCAGTTACTCCTGAGTCTCTTTTGGGACAAGAGTAGGAAGTCCTACCAGATGTCTACCTAAACTCTTTCTGAATGCTACTATGACTCTTTTCTTGCATTGTCTTCTATTGGACACTCCAGTTATGGAACTCAGATGATTGATAAACTTGAACTACCCTCTGTGGCCCAGGCTTGGAGATGGCTGCAAAGCCCATTCGTCAAGCCCCACTGCCACCACCACTACTGCCCAACTTTACCTCCACCCCTGATGGAAGGTTGAGGGCTGGTGGAAAGACCCTCTGGCAGGAACACAGGCAAAGTGACAATCCCTCCTGACTCTCGGGCTTCACTCTAGAATGACTCATGATTCCAGCTTCAGGCGCTCTCTCTCTCTTTGCATGCTGCTTCTCCTGGCATCTTTGGCAAGGAGGCTGGGGAAGCAGGCTGGAATACTAAGGGGACACGTAGGCTGGTGGCTCATTAAGTGCTGCAACTCTGGTGTCGAAGTGGGCTGCTGTTTTGATAAATAGCATTTTCATCATCCAGATCCTCCAGCCATTGGGCTTTTGCTGATCTAGGGCTTGGCTGAACTGTGAAGGAAGCCAGTAATGCAGACGTGCTTCTGCCCTTTGGGAGCTGAGGTCTGACCTTTCCTCAAGGTGCGATAACCTCCATCAGTTGAGCCAAAGCCCCTAAATGCCATGCAATTAGGGAGCTTTGAAGAAATCAAAGATATTCCAAGGCGAAATGGCAAGGTCTTCTCTAGACCAATTTCCCCTGAAAACTGTCCTACTCTGATTCCTCTATATTTTTAGGGACTCAAGACATAGAACTGGGCAGAACACAGAGTAAGCAATGAATACATGTTAGATAGATGGCGAGAAGAATGGATGATAGATGAATGGATAAATCAAACTGAGTCAATTGTGTGGAGAAAGTCCTCTCTGACTCCCCTTAAAACTCACCATCTGCACTCAGGACAAATGACCTGTCTTACCATCTATCCCATCGGCACTCTGCCCATGCCTGTAGGGAACTAAGGGAGACCTCCTTCCTCTCTCCTATCAGACACCTCATTCTGCTTGGGGAAGCTTCTCTCCAAGCCCAGGGCCAGCTGGGACAATGCCTGGCCCAGAACCCATTCTCAGGAAGCTGCGGACAATGGGGACCAGGCTCCTCGGAGCCAAGAAGCTTTGTTAAAAACACGGCGAGTTAGAGAGTGGGCATTATTTTTAAACACATGAGTCTGCTGAATAATTAAGCAAAAACTTGTGTTTTCAGGGGGAAAAAAATTTCCTCCAAATGCTACATCAAGCAGGGTACTGAATTTGCCACAGGCAGTTGTTGGCAAGAGAGACTGTTTCTTTCAGGCCAGGGAAAGGGAATTCGGGTCAGACCCCAGGCTACTGCCCTCAGTTCAAACACTGAGAAAGCTTCGTCAATGCTTTCTGATGCAGAACAGTCACTCTGGGTAAACCACAGAGGGTCTCCATAGGTCATTAAGCCATTCCCCTGCCTCTGTTCTGAACTCTCGTGCTCTTCCCCCTGCCTCCAACTTCAGAGTAATTGGGCCAACCCTTACTTTTTTTTCAGAGAAAAACACTGCGGACCAGAGAGGTTAAGCAATTTGCCAAAGTCCCCCAGCAAGTGGATGGCAGAGCTGATCCTCCCATCTAAAAGACTCAACTCTTACCCTTTACCGTCTTCTCTGCCAACCCAAGCACAACTCACCTTTTAATACCCTGCTCAGATCTCCTCTCCTTCCTAAAGGCTTTTTGGATCCCCTACTCTACAAAGATCTCTGTCCCCTTCTTTAAATTCTTAAAACAGTTACTTCTTAGAATATTTAACCTCTGCCTCATTCATGTTAACATCGTCTCCTGCTAAGGTATACGGCTAGTTAACTATTATATGCCAATATCTTTTTGATGAACAGAGTATAAGGACTTGAAGGGCAGACATGCTCTCTAATGCCTCTTTTGCATCTCCCTCAAGATCTAGCTCATAAGTGATACTTAATAAATATTTGTGGAAAGAGTGGATGAATGGATGGATGGACTGAATGAGTGAATGATACTGTTTAATAGATACTTAGTGAACAAGAATAATAAAATGATAAATTAATTAAATGATTCCAAGCAGTTTAGTGTCATATTTGCTTAAAGATCCAGCAGCAGTTGACAGCTTGTAACATATACACGGTTCTCAAGCGTAACAGTCCTTAGACTATTTCACTTCATATTCATTTTTATAGATGATGAAACCAAGGCAAAAAGAAAATAGAAGTAACCAATCAGTCTCTCCTGGCCAGGAAAAGAGGCAATTCAAAGGCCCAGCTGGAGAAGCACAGAGCACGTTCTACCTCGATGGGTGTTTGTTCCTTTAGACTAAGGGATGGATAGGAAGTGAGGTCCTTGGGATATTCAGGGGACCTTCCAGTGGGGGCTCTCAGGCCCCAGGGGGTTCATGGAAAATAATTTCACCCTTCAGAAAAAGGACAAAGAAAGAACACATAGTTAATGTTTCTTCTTCTTCATACTCCCCATTACAGGTGTGATTGGTGGGTTATTAATTACAAAAGTGCTTTATTAGTTCTAATGAGGTTATTGCTCCCCTCCCCCCTTAATTCTCTAAGTACTCATGGCAAATCTTAGCATTAGAAATTACTCAAGTCAAAATTATTTACCGGTATGGTACATCTTTTTGAGACAACTCTAGACTTGAAGTCATTTTCCTTACCAGTACCCAATAGATTAATTGGCTGTGATTACTGATGGCTTTGTCATTTCTTTCAGAATCTGGCTTCAGTATCCAAGAAACATGCAGGTTTTTTTCTCTTTGCCAGCAGGGACTCAGAGCTTCTGCAAATCTTGTCCTCCATTTAGAAAGGGAAAAGGAAGGTATTCTACTGCGTAACACATCGTAGCTTCGCAGAGATGGAAGAGTTTCCCAAAGGACAAGCACAAAAGGTAATTTTAGATAGTGCACAGGTGAACTTAAAGAAAATTAATAGTTAAATATATCTTAGTATGCATTAGAGAAAATATGATTTGCACACCAATCTGATGTACTATGGATAGTATGTTTATAATGAGGATGAATTTTAAAAGTCAATTGAAAGAAAAACATTTGCAGATCTGACAAAACTCATGAAAATAGTACTGGTGTAAGCTCAAGTGTGGAAAATACCGATAGTCACACATCCTCTTTTTAAGGGTTCAGAAACTGATGCTCAGAGAGGATTGGAGAACCCCGCTCCAGGAATTCCCTGACCATTTTCCCTTTTCTCCACACCATGCAACCTTTCCCTCCACCCCAGCGCAGCCCTCGGGAACAATGTGAGATTGGCAGTTCCTTTGTGTCTTGGAAACCACATTTCAAGATTGCTCTCCTCTTCCCCAAACTTTTCCATCCTTCACTCCCCTCCTTCCACCAGGGCCTGATCCCTCACTGAGGTCACTTACACTCAGAGGATTTCAAAATCCACCATTGGCCCCATCACTAGGTACATATTCACTCACCCAACCATACTTGTCCTGGAACCCTATTCCTTCATGGCCCCATGTCAAGCAAATTATACTAGTGGTTTACCGTGCTTCTCTCTGCCCTATATATATGTGTCCTACTTCCTAGGATCAAGAGAACGTTCTAACGGTAGAGTCTCAAGACAAGGAGACAGGAAAGCCTCTTATAACACCTTTTACACATCAACTGGAAGATGTTATCTCAGCTGGCTGGGTTTGGGGTTCAGGCACCCCAACCTATGAAGCAGTCGTTTGCTTAACACTGCTTTGCAAAAAAAGTCTCCAGCTACGGGGCCCTCCTTGCCGAACTTCTCCTTCCTGCCCTCTGCCCTGACCTGCGCAAAGACTGTGACGATGTTGTGTAAAGTTTCCCTGCGTGTCACTGAGCCCCACTGAACATGGACCACCATGTCACTGGTCCCCCAGGCCAGGGCTGTCCAGGGAGCCAGAAGAAAGTCAGTGTTCTCAGGATGTGGGGGCTCAGGGACACTTGCCCCTGTCTAGGAGGGTCAGTGCCATGATGGCTCCTTCTTTATCCTGGAGCCTTTGGCCATCACCGGCCTCCCCAAGCCCCTTCTCCCCCAAGCCTGGGTTTTCCTGAGGGAGGGGCCCGATTTCCTGGCCTCCCTGGGCCCATCCCCAGGTGGCTTCCACAGCTTCCTCCAGGTGGAGCGGTGCTCTCCCAGGCCATAGAGAGAGTCAGTGTGTCTTAGCTGCTGAACTATGTGAGGGCAAGGGGTCGAACTGCCTCCTTCCACGGCCTCAGTTTTCTCAACTCTGAAATGAAAGGACTTGATTTAGATAAATTCCAAGCCCCATCCATCAGTTCATGATCTCTCCCTTGCACCGTGTTTTCAAACACTTTTCTCTTGTCGCTTTCTTTCTGTGCCCCATAACCTGCATTCCCCACCAACGACAAAAGAGCTCAGAGTTCATCCTTTAGATACCCGCACAAAAGAGCTCTTCAGAGTTCCTTCGTGGCCTTGACAAAGACTTTAAAGTTGGAAGAGTGACAGAAATTCTCTGTCTTGAAGGCCTGGGTTTTGGAAGCATGCTGTGTGGCCCTGGAGATCAAGGCACATGAAGGAGGACACGTGTGGTGGGAGCACAGGCCATGCAGCTGGGCCGCCTGGGTCCCAGGAGCAAGTTACTTGGTTTCTCTGAGACTCAGTTTCCTCATCCGTAAAATGGGAAATAATGGCAACTGGATAGCAGGTCACTGTGAAGAGCAAGTGAAATAATTTATGTGATTAGCACATAGAGGGTGATCGGCAACTGTTAGCTATTGACTTTGACCAACTCTTAGCTGAATGCAGGACTGATCCCCTTAAAATCAGGCTGCTTCTGCTCATGACTTTCCCACAAACCTGGGATTTAAATTGTGTTTTGAGTTTTATCCCAAAATAAGAGAAAGGAGGGTGGAAGACTGGAATGGGTACAGAACAGTCAAAAATAACCATCTGTGTTGCCCTGACCCAAATGGCAAGGACCAGAGGGTCCCTGGAAGTCTGGATCCCTGGTTTCGGGGTTACTGTTTAAACCTGGAATCCCTATCCCCACCACTAACCCCCATCCCTTTTCATCCCTTCTTCTTTCAATCAAACACTTCAAAGAGACGCCCAGAGAAGGGAACTGTGAATTCTCTGTTCACTAGTTTTCATGAGAGGAAACCAAAGAATATTTCTTTTTGAGATTGCAGCTACTCATTCCAAACCAGTTTTACTAGCTGGGGGGACTCGAGCTCAAAGGCAGGCTCAAGGGCTGATGAAATTCACATGTGAGGCTGCACAGAGTCGTCAACACCAACGGGAAAATGAGAGGGTCCCGACGCAGCTGGACGACGGCCTGGGCAGCAGGAGGGGCAAGAGGAGAGGGACAGAGAGAGGCAATGGTGAGAGGGAGGGAGCCCAGAAAGACTGAAGGGGACAGAGGAGAGAGGGGAGGGGAGGAGGCAAAATGCGAGCTCGTGCTTTATTTTTCTTCTTTAAGGAAAGAAAAAAAACAAACACTCCAACTGTTTCGACTGACGGGAAATTTTCTTCTGCCGAAGGCACTATTAGGACAGAAGATAAGAAAACCAGGGAGATAGGAAATAATTATTTTGTATCTGTCTTCATAAATGAAAATGAAGGGCATTAACTTAAATAGGATTTAGATTTTCAGGGACAGAAGGCAATGAATTAGGAAATACTCTGATAAAATAGGAAATGTTTATTAAAAGGTCAGGGGGCTCTTGAAACTAACATGGCTTCGTGGGCCAGATAAAAACCATCTCAGAGACGAAGGAGACCTGGGAGGACGTGGCGGAGGGGCTGGCGGGCAGCCCTTGTGCAGCTCAGGGCACAAGGATCAATGGGAAAGGTGGCTGACCCCTTGGCCTGACATGGGAATCGGTGGCTGCTCAACAGGGGCAGGTCGCACCTGTGCTGAGAGCAAATCAGAAGAGGCCAGGGGCATCCTGGGCTGGACTTAGCCCCCCAAAGGACCTCTCATCCTCACTTCCTCCCTCTCCCAGCTGGTTGGGAAGGGAGAAAGAAGGGCGCCACAGCAGCAAGGGTGGCCTGCTCAGAGAGTCGCTGAGAACCCCACTCTTCCGAGATTCACAGATCTGCCCAGCTCGAAGGCCATCCACGGAGGCCCCCACCCCACCTCTTTGTCTACTGGGGTCGTGCACAACCCAGCCAGAGGGAACCATCCCCAGCATTTCTTAGCTCAGGAAGCTGTACAGTCACAGTGAGGAGGCCAGACTCTGGCATCAGATTGCCTGAATCTAAATTCTGGCTCTATACCTTTCTAGCTGTGTGATCTTAGATAAGTTAGTTCACTTCTCTGATCTTCAGTTTTCTTAGCTGTAAAATTCAAATATAATGATCATGTCCCTCTCATAGGGTAGCTGGAAGGATTAAATGTGATAAGGAAAATCTTAGAATGGTAGAGCAAATAATAAAATTTAGTTATTATGACACAGTTATTAGAGGCATCCTGGCTTACCTTCAAAACCAAGTAAGTTCTTCTGTGTGTCTAAGCTGAGTCCTTCCTGCTGCCATTTAAGACTCCCCTGAGTGGAAAGAGAACAACCAGTCATGTCCACCTACACATTTTCCTGCCTTGGACTCCAAGCTCTGTCACAGAAATGGCTCTTCCTCACCCCTCCTGTCCAGCCACTCCACCTGGTCACTTTCAATACCCCCCAGCAAGGCTGGAGAGAGAAAACTTTCCAACAGCTGAAACCAGTATCTGTAGACTATTCATGCTGAAGGTTCTCACAGGAGAGAGAATCTGGGACTCGAGTTCAGGAGGAAGAGAAGCCACAATTTCCCAGCACCTAATCGCCCCGATCCCTGTGGCAACATGAAGCTTGGAAGACGTTTCCGTTTCCATACTTCTGTCCCTGCCTCCTATGTGGATACAGTAACTACCGAGGATGCTCTCCAGGAGGTGAACTCCACACAAGGGCCCCTTGACAGGTGTCTAAGCTTAGCACTTTCCTGAGGAAATCTGGGGGCTGCCTCTTTGGACTCACTGAAAGCTCTCTGCTGACAGAATCAGATAATCAGCTAATACCCGACCCTGCCATGTCCTGAGCCCAGCAATGGATACATAACAATGTCATCAGGCCTTCTAAGAGCCTTAGCCAGCTTACTGCCTCTGTGTTTCTGCCCCTGGGTAATTATTCCAAACACGTGCCCATGAGGCAAGCGAAGTGTGTGTCACTGAAATCCCCTAGTAAGATCTCTCACTGGCTCCACCAAAGGGCTTGCACTTAGGGTCTCTTCTCTTCTCCCTCCCCTTCCCTTCTCTACATTTAGTTCCCCCAAAGTTCTGCCCTGGGTCTTTGGAAAGTAGCTCCCTCTAGCCAAGGGGAACCTCTGATAAATGAGTTCCAAAGAAAATGGGTTGGGACAAAAAGATTGGCCCTGGGATCCACAGATACAGAGGCCGGGGTGAGGCTGCAAAGTGCTTTGTGCCAGGAATCCTAAATTGAGAGCCAACCCTTCCCAGCCAGCTTTGCCAATAGTCACTGGCCCACTCACTCTGGTCAACAGAAAACCAGTAGAAATGGAGTGGCAAAGAGGCCCAGGACATTTAGCTGCCTCACATCCAGGGGCGTTCTGGGGAGAGGAAAATATTTGGCATACTGGTCAATTGACATCTATGTTTGTATGCAAAGCTAGGATAGTGAGATGCTCCTCAATTCAGAACAGGCACCTGCTGAGTGCCATAGAACAGTAAGATTGTTATGATGATGACAATAACAATAGCAATAATACTGATACTAATATCATACGGTATCATTATGACAGAAATTACAGTGGTAAGAGTTGGGGCTCTGGAGAATGCCAGCTCTGTCACCCTTTGAAGCCACCTGAATGTCCTCATTGGTATGAAAAAAAGGAGGGGGCAATAATAGTATCAACCTCAAAGGGAATTTTGTGAGAGTTGAATGAGCAAATGTACCTAACACAATGGCTGGCACATAGCAAATGCCCAATACTTTTCAGCCTATCTTAATTGCTTTTATATTAATACAGCACTTTACAGTTTACAAAGCACTTTCACATATGTTTACTAATTCAGTCCTCACAACATCCCTGGAAGGTCGTCATTATGAGCTCCAAGCTTTGGATATGGAACAATGAAGCGCAGAGAAATTTAATGACTTGCCCAAGGTCAATAATTCACGCTGTAAAAGAATCAAGAGAAGGCAGTAACTTGTGTGGGATTTGGGTCAGGCATTGCACGCTAAACACCCGCTAGCCATTGCTAGAAGCATCTTGCCCCACCAGCACGGCTGAGGTTTCCTTCTCCCAGGCCTGCAGCTGTACCTATGCCAGACCAGAGCATGGCTGCGTCTGTACCATTTGCAGAGTTGAGGACAGACCAGGGTCACAGTGCAAAGTATCTCAAAGCCACCAAGATACTGGGCTCTGTTGTAGCTCAGTGGAGAGTGGAGAGGAGGGGGTGACCATGTCCCAATGAATAATGCATCCAGGGTGCTTAAACTTCCGCTTCAGCAACCTCTAATGCTCGCTTCATCTTTGCTTTTCCCTGCTAGCTGTGCCATTCCCTACAGCCAGGCATCCCGGGGACTTCCCCTACAACAGTATGGCCGCCCGCTAAATTGGCTGCTCTTGAAAGGGAACGGAAAGAGTTGGAGGGCAGGGGGCAGAGAGAAGAAAGAAAGATAAGTCGAGGGGAGGGGATTAGAGGAGATGAAAGAGGGAGATGAGAGAAGGAAGCTCTTTCCCCGCACTACGCTTACAGACTGCCACGCACCCCGAGGACACGGTGAGGTTTTGTTCCAGGAGAACTTTCCTGGTCTTCTCACTGCGTGGTTGTCACAGACTGAACTCTCTTCTCCCCAAGAAGAGGGGAGCAGGATAGAGCCAGGACCCGCGGGAGAGGAAGTCCTCAAGAGGAGGCCTGCCCGAGTTTGTAGGCGAAGGAGAGCCATGGGGACGCCCTGGCAGCCGGGCAAGGCCGGGGGGCACAAAGCCAGACAGAAGCAGCAGCCTGGCTGTCACGTAGGCAGCGTCAGTCCCAGCGGGAAGGGAAACAAAAGAGACCTACAAAACTGACTTGTTTGGTTTAGTGAGTCGGTGGGCCCCAAAAGAGCAAATGCCACCCTCACCACTACCCTAGCCACTAAGAGTCCCGCTGGGCCTGGGAATGGGACGAGGCCTCTGTGGGGTTGGAAGGTCAGAGCCTGCAGCAGACCCCGAGGGGTGGGAAGGATCCAGAATGACTTGTGAATTGGCAACCTCACCCCTTGAGAGAAGGGCGCGTTTGCTTTAAGTTCTAATCCAAGGAAGAGAGACTCTGGCAATCACCATTAAAGAAGTTTCCAGTTGTGTCCTCCTTTAAATTTAGTAGGTAGGCTGAGGACGCCAGGATAAACGGCCAATAGCTGTGTTTTCTTCGGGGCAGCCAGCTGAAGCAGCAGCAGGCAATTTTAATGAGATGTAATAATATTCTATCAGTTCCGTGAGCTATAGACTGAGCCTACCAAGGGAACCTGCTCAACCCCCAAAATGATCAGACTTGTCAAAATATGATCATTTTGTTCCTTATTACAAATGAAAAGAAGATATGATTTAAGTGTCATCCTCTGGGTGTGTGAGTCGGATTCCTATAAATCAATCATCCAAAATAAACTCTTTGCAGTGATTTCACTACAAATATGCTGGAAACAATTTCTTTAAACAAAGCATAAAAGTCTCACTGTATCTCTCCAGCATCAGAATGGCTTTAGACATGCATTATTGGGCTGCTGGGGTGTTCTTTGCTTAAAATATGTGATTTATGGTTTTGTGCCTGCCAGGCAAAGTTAATGCTGACTGCGGGCTGGAAACCTTCTCCTTGCCTTCATGTCAGGCCCCCACAGAGAAAATGGCAGGTAAAGGAGGGGTGCAGACGTCGGGAGAGCCCGAGGGCCATGCGGCCGTGCCAGCCTTGTGCGTGTGACCCTTTGCATTCCCAGGGCACCTAAGAGTGGTGAGCACAGAGTCTTGAGCCACCGCCTGCTTGGATTTGATCCTGGGGTCTGCTACTAGCCATGAGATTTGGGCAAATCACAGATTGCCTCTTTCCCTCAGTTTCCTGTCTCAAAATGAGGACTACAATAGCATCAACTCCTGCGGTTGTTGTGAGGATACAGCCAGGGTTAACAAGGGAAATCACTTGGAATGCGCCTGCCCTGTGGCGGCACCTGGTAACCCTTAGCTATCATTCTTGCTTGTTGTCATCATCAGGATTTGTACTGATTTCCTAGAACTGGCCCAACAAATAGCCACCAATTGGGTGGCTTAAAACAAAAGAACTTTATTCCCTCACCATCCTGGAAACCAGAAGACCAAACTCAAGGTGCCGGCAGGGCCACGCTGCCTCTGGAAGCTCTAGGGGAAGCTACTCCCGTTCCTCGACCAGCCTCTGGTGGCTCGGGCGGGCCTTGGCTTCCTTAGCTGGGGCTGCTCCACACCACCTCTTGCCTCCGTCTTCACACAGCCTTCTCCTCTGCGTGTCTCGAATCTGCCTCTGCCTTTCTCTTCTAAGGGCACTTGTCGCTGGATTTCGGCCCTCCCACATAATCCACGATGATCTCATCTCGAGATCCGTAACTTGATTATATCTGCAAAGACACTTTTTCCAAAGAAGATCATATTCGCAGGTTCCAGGGCTTGGGGCATGGAAATGTCTTGGGGGGAGGGCGGAAACAGTCAAGCCACTACAGAAACTCAAGGAGTTTCCTGTCCCAAGGAAATGTGTGGAGCAGAGCTGTGCTTGTATTTGTCACTACGGACTCTGTGACATGTCTTAACTTGGATCTTTGCACTTTAGTTTACCCAGAGAACTAGACTTAAAGAGGGTGGTGAGTAATCCAGTGCCGTAAGAGTTTTGAACACCCATCCTTCCCGAGTTGCCTAAATCATCAGTCTCAGGACAGTGCAGTGAAAGGGATGATATACTGAGTCTTTCCACAAAGTCGAGCTTGTCTATTACCCCTCCACACTGTGCCCCACCCCAGTCTCTCTCTTTCCCATCTCTCCACTCACTGGGTTAAGCATTTCTTCCATGCCACATTTTCATAGTACTCCAATCTTGTCCACATTTTAACAACCTTGTACCTCAGTCGAGATAGAGTCTGAAAAGTTTAATATCATGTCAAATGAGAGAGCCAATAAAACTTGACATTATTAATATGATGTCAAGGGTTTTTCCCAACTGCTTAGGGAAAAACATTGTGTCCCATTAAGTACCGCTCCTTGCGCTGAGAAATATTAAGTGACTTTTCAATGACTACCAGCTGGAACTACCAGTTTTTCTTCATAAGCGTTGATGCTGTCGATTCTGAGAGGCCAGTTGAGAACCGTTTATGAACATGCTGGATGAGCCTGTGCAATCAGAAAAGCTTTTCGGTTTCCCTGGGATCCCTCTTTAAGTGGGGCTGTGTGTGGAAATGGGGATATGAATTATTAAAGACTTGACTACATTTGGCTGCGTGAATAGGAGCCTGGGTCCTCCCTCTGTCCATTTATTGCCAAAGGGACTGCAGTAGCCTCCCAGGACAATGTCGTGTGGGCGGTAAAAACAAGGCCAGAGCCCTGAGAACAAGGCTGGGACTTCTCTCCCTGTCCTGCCGTCCCCTTCCCCCAGCCTTCAGTAGCTCCGTGGAGGACACAAGAACTGATGGCAGCCCATGTCCCGCTGCTGCTGCCCGGCAAGGAGAGAGGTGTGAGTGCCCACAGCATTCCAGCTGCTGCTCATTGTGGGCTTCAGGGAATCAGGTTGTCAGGAGCTGCCGGGGCCCGTTTCCCTTGGCCTGGGTCTGTGGTTGCTTCACAGCACGTGGCTCTCCGTGTCGGATTCGCTTCCCGGGAAGAAGTCAGAACTTAAAATAAGCAGGCATGACTCATGTCTGAGCTGGGAGATGCCTTGCACAAAGTGCTGGCTTTTCAGGAATGTGCAGCTAGGGCTCCTGAAAAGAAAGCTCCAGAGGCTCAGACCTGGGCTAGTTCTTCAGCTGCTCAATCCCCACGGAGATTGCTCCTTCCATTCCTGCCTCTACCCTGCTCGGAAGCCAGCTTTTCTCCTATGCTTCGCTCTGCTCAGGGAAGCAGATCCCAGAGCATTTACTTCCATTTCCCACCCCGTCTCTGCCCCATTTGGCAGCTTACCCCAGTGTCTCATCACCTTCATTTGGGATGTTCTTTACAGTTCCTAACTGCAACACCTTTTTAGGGAATCTACCCATGTTTCCATTTGTGGGACTTCAGGAAGCAGGCTGAAGAGGCAGTTGAAGACAGGCATTTATTTATTTAAGACGAGTGTTTATTGTAGGGTAGTGTTCCTTCCAGAAGATCAAAAGAAAGGCATGGCCAGGAACAGAACAGTCCTTATTTGGACTCTTCTGATGTTCCAGTTGACATACTTCCCCTTGCCCTTTGCCCCCACCAGTCCTGCACCATCTGGGGGTGCCTGATCCCTGGAGCGCGCAGATGGAAGGCAGCTTGATCTTCTTAGATTTCACCCAACACTTCGGGGACTCCTGGGTGGTAACGCCCTTGGGATGGCCCCTTGTGGCACCCTGCTCATTCACAGCCCAGCTGCCACTGCTGACAGTAAAGATGATAAGGAGAATCCCTTATCCATGGACTCCTCTCTTCCCCATAGAAGCTCAGGATTGAGAGATTCAGCCAAGGGCAAAGGAGGCTGACTGGGAACTGTACCTTATAGGTGTAGCATAAACAATAGCCAGCAGCCCCTCTCTGTTCCCACTAGTCTCAGGACAAGAGGGAGAAAATTATTGTTGTGGATGGGTCCTCGGTCACATGCTAGAAAGAATCTTCCAATTAGAAAGATGGCGTCTTGATGAAGCTGTGCCATCTTAAATGCAGTCAGTCCCTTTACTCTGAGCTCCTCCCTTCACCTGAGCTCATGCCTGGCTGTACCTAGTTAACACCTTTCCTTTACAGTGTCATCATCCAGGAGGTTCAAATAGCTGACTTGGAGTTCTGAGGCCATAACTCCAAGAAGATAGGAAAGAGTTAAGCGAACCTTAGTAAGAAATGTGACATAAACAGGGCTGCCTACCTGGGTTAACCTGGAGGCAGTGAGGTGCTGTGGAAGGGATAGGAGACCAGGAGACAAGAGACTCCATCACACTTGATCGGGAGCAAATTCAACTCGACCCTCTGGACTTTGCTTTCACCTTCAGGAAAATGGGGAAAACACCACCTGCCTGCATCTACCTCAGATTGTTGTTATGCTCAAATGAGATGAGAGGTACAGGCCTCTCAGGAAAAAATATAAATCACTTGAAAAATATGGAGGATTACTGCTCTGACCAGCCCACCTCCTACTGCAGAGGCAGTACTGGGGATGCTCTCCAAAAGCAAACAAAATTCAACCAGATGATATTTAAGATCCCTTCCAGCCCTAAGAGCCTGTGCATATAGTCTCATCTTTCCCTCTATACGTTTTATTTAAGCCACTCTGACTCTAAGGCAGGGAAAGGAAGCAGAATCTATGAGCTGGCAACTCCCAGTACACTCAGAATAAAACTCTGACATCAGGTCATACAGCTATTAGGAATAAATTCAGGATTCAAACTGAGGACTAAGCTTTAACCACTAAAATGCATACTTACAGCAAACAGACCGGCCACAGTCCCCTTAGAAGTTGGGAAGCCTGTCCCATTGGTGAGGGCAACCCGGAAAGGTTCAGCATTGGTGTGAGGTTGTCATCATTATCCCAAGGTACCCAGAGCTGTGGATTCCACAACCTCAGGTTCTAGGAAAGACCATCTTTGAGCCCAGCCATCAGACTTTTCTCCAAAGTGAGGGGAGGAGAATTGTCTCTCACTCCCTCTTCCTGCAGCTCAACCTTCCTTCACCTTCCTGCTTTAATGTCTTAATCAAGCGGCAGATGAGAGGAACTGATCCATGCCAAGGATAGAAGGTCCAACAAGACGTGTGGAACCCATTGCTGCTCCCATCCCCCGCCCCAGAGTCACCACCCCCACCAAAGAGAAAGACGGGGAAGACAGAAAAAGAAAGAGAAAAAGGCGGGAGAGATTTTGTACCCTTAAGCCTCTACTGCCGCAGTTCAAAAGACCAATCTTTACTGAAAATAAATTTAAAGGGGAATTTTTGATGTATTTTATGGTCTCTGGTGGTAGACAAGAGTGCTGCTGGCGGTATGTGGAGTTATGCAAAGCCAAAGTGGGATTACTGAAAAGTGTCTGTAGTGCTTTGATTAACTGGTGTGTATTTTATTTTTTATATGACACAATCACAGGCCTACATTGATAATATCTTGCTATTATTGTTTGACACTTGAATCTCCCTTTCTCTTATTGCTTGGAATTGGGCTTTGTTCTGTCCAGGGCAAAGGGCAAAGGATCAAGATGATCCCTAAAGGGATAAAGATGGAGACTGACTCCCCCCAGATTTTTTAAAATGCAATTTTATAAAAGCCGGGGACCTGCCACAGAGAGCTAAGAACTGGGAGATCAGATGTGGTGACTCGAGGAACTGCCCTAGTAGTTGGACTATGAGAGAGTCCAAGCTACCTTCTGCGGCTCCTATGTCCACCTGGAAAATATTCCCCCATTAACATGTCCTCTGGGCTCAGTGCTGGTTATCAAGCTCCAAACCCACTTCTCTATGTTCTGCTTTGCGATGCTGGGGCTGGGACTCTGCAAAGTGCATTTCTCCTTTGCCAGTTCTGTCAACAGGAGGAGCTAGGTGAAGACTGGAAAGCTGCAGCAGGGGAGAAAGGACTAGCTTCTCCCTCTCTGCTGGCTGTTTGAGCCAGTGTGGCGTCAGCATAGGACCTTTGCCCCAGTGGCAGCCGTGGTCGTCTCCAGCTTTGTTTGGTTCTCCCAGGACCACGCTCGTTGAACCCCTTCAGAGGACCCAGCACCAGCCTTCGAAGTCAGAGTCCCAGTTCTGCAGAGCCTCTTCTCCAGCTTCTGGGATACTAGCTCTCAGGGCTCTGAGCCGCGAGGCCCCTCCGGATCGAGCTCAGATATGCCAGCAGCAGCAGGCAGCAGCCCTTCCTTAGAGCTTCCACATTCTAATAACTCCAAATTCCTCTTGGTTCACCCAGACCTGGGAAGTAACTGCTTCCTTCTGTCTAACCAATCCCCAATCTTAGATCACGTCTGTTGAAAGGTCTAGAGTGGATTCTTTTTTCCTGACTGGACTCCCAAAGGCTACAAACGTCATGAAACAAAGCTGTCTGCAGCCCTGCGGGCCGTGGGAGGTGCCATTCTCCCTCGTCCTTGAGGCAAAATGGCGCAGCCCTGGGCTGGGACTTGGCTGGGCTACATTCCTGAGGCTCACAACGCCCAGGACCTGTGGGAATGCCTGCCAAGGAGGCCCACCGAGCCCCAGCACCTGGAGGAACAATTCTGAGCGGAGGTAGGAGGACCAGCTTTGGTAGCTGAGAAACCCGCAGAATCCCACCCTCACGCAGAAGGGAGTAAAAGAATGACAGCACCCTCAAGGTGTGGTGAGGAGAAAAGCCACTCAGTCCTTGGCTTTGGGAGCCATTTCTGAGCCACGAAATGGGTCACTGTTGGGGAATGGGCAGAGTACCTGTTTCCTGACCGGCCTTCCCCAAGAGAATCTCCTGCCACACCCCTGTGGAGCTGACAAGGAGACAGATTTTTCTTTTCAATTTCCTGAGATCTCACATATATCTGCATGCTGGCCCCCTATGTCCCCTGCTTTGTACCCTCATGACCTCACAATCTGACCCCAAAGGTGTTATCGATAGCAGGCAAGAGAATTCCATTGCTGAACCCATCATTCTCATCCATTGGCATCGAAAAACAGGAGCAGAGTCTGCATTGCCGCCAGGCTATTCTGTGTTGGAGGCAGAAGCACCACACTTCGCTTTTGTGGTCAAGCCTTTCTGCCTTCCCGGCTGCCCTGGCAAGAATCTGGGGCTTTCAGGGGTCATTTCATCCCCCCACCCCAGAGTCTCTGCCCAAACATCACCCAAACATAGTTAGGAGTCCTCTATTCTTATCTATGGTTTGGCAGTTCCTCAAAGAGTTAAACAGAATTATCATATGTTTAATGACAACATGTTAGAGAGAGAATACCAGGGGAGATGTTTTCAGACAATGAGAAAGTGGGATTTTCCTGGTCGGGATAGCCCTGGCCTGCTGACTCCTTGTGGACTTGGCTCCTCTTCTCGCCTCCAAGGGGAAGGCGGCTGATGGCCTGGTTTCTAGAGTCTCCCTTCTCCAGACCGCGGCATTCTTCTCACTGCTTTTACAGGTTGGAGTATAGTGATCAGTCAGTGGGTCTTATTTTCCACACTTTGTGGAAATACACCCAAAAGAACTGAAAACAAAGACTCGAACATATACTTGTACACCAAGTTCACAGCAGCATTATTCACAATAGCCAAAAGGTAGAAACAGCCCAAGCAATTTAGATGAATGGACGAAGTGTGATCTACACATACAATAGAATATTATTCAGCCATAAAAAGGAATGACGTTCTGATACATGAAACAACATGGATGAACCTTGAAACCATTTCATTGAGTGAAATGAGCCAGACACAAAAGGACAAATATATGATTCCACTTCTTGGAAATATCTAGAATGAGCAAAGTCATAGATACAGAAATTAGACTGGAAGTTACTAAGGGCTGGGGAAAACAGGGAATAGGGAGTTTTTGCTTAATAGGTACAGAGCTTCTGTGTGGGATCATGGAAAAGCCTTGGTAATGGAAGGTGGTGATGGTAGCATAATACACTGAATTGAACACTTAAAAAGGTAAAAATGGAAAATTCTGTGATATATGTGTGTGTGTGTATATGTATATATATAGCACCACACTAAAAATAGATATAAATAAATAAATAGCTTATCCTTGACATTCCTTTATCCTTTAGTTGTGCTGTTTGCTCATTTAATTAGCATAGTGGAGTCAGAAGATCTGGCCCTTTACTAGCTGTGTGAATTCTGGTAAATTGAGATCTCTCTGAGCCTCGGCTTCTTTCTTAAAATTCTGGGGAAAACTCTCTTTCACACGGTAGTTGTGAGGGTCAAATACGATAATATATGGGAAAGCATTTTGTACACAGTAAAGTCCCATATAAATGGGAGATAATATTATTGCAACAGTTGCTGCCCAAACCACTCACTACATTATTATTATCTAAGTCCTCCTTCTGGTACTTTAAACTCATTTCTTTTTGCTCTGTCTGGTTGGATAATGGCTGTAGATGTCTCCCTGGGGCTCCAGTTGTACAGACAGGAGGAGGCTGAGGCAGCCATGTGGCTCGAGTCCTGATTCCAAGAACCCCCCAGACCTCTGGCCCTCATGGCTCCCCTGAGCATGGCCCAGGCTGTCCCTGGGGGGCCGTATTTTCAGGCCCATCCAGTTCCAACTGTGGAGCCTCCCCAGGCCAGGCTGGCAGGGGCCCAGCAGGCATCTGCATGAATCATAACTGCCTGTGGCCCATTATGCAGGTCAGGGTGGCTGCCGGAAGAGGCCAGCTCCGACCTCAGAGGTCCCTGGATTATTTATTGCTTTGCCCTGGATTATTCATTGCCTTTCGCTTCCTGGGCTCATTGGAGCCTGTACCCAGCCCCGGGGAACTGGCTCTGTTCCCTTCATCTCAGAGGGCTGCAGACTTCAACTCTCTTCATTTTCGACTTCATAGGAATGAAAAATGAGGGGGGGTGGGAAAGGAGAAAACATTTAAGCACTCACATGCAAAAAAAAAAAAAAAATCCTATATTAAATTCTGCAATAATTAAAAAAAAAAAATTGGAGCGGAGACCCCAGCCTTCAAGAAGCTCCTAAGGGAGAATGCAAATTATCACCCGTGGGGAGAATGCTAGAGCCTTACAACCAATCCAGGGCAACACAGGAGGTAAAACACTACCAGGCAATGGAGCCCTCCGATTTGGG
Organism: Tolypeutes matacus; assembly: GCA_026826555.1. Lineage (NCBI taxonomy): Eukaryota > Metazoa > Chordata > Mammalia > Cingulata > Chlamyphoridae > Tolypeutes > Tolypeutes matacus. The sequence goes on along the minus strand of JAKSZT010032012.1, from coordinate 20,636,987 downwards.
GAGGAGTAAAGGAATTAAGAGGTAAAGAAGGAATATTTCTTAGAGAACAAGCATTTTTCTTTCTTTTGAAACATTACATAATGAATACATGTTCTCTGAAGCAAAATTAGAGAATGGATAAGCCGAAAGAAAAAAGTAAAAACCACTCACAATCCCTACCTGAAGATAACCACTGTCTACAGTTTGATATATGTCCTTCCAGACTTTTTCCGATGCATATATTTATAGTCATACAACTTTAATAAAAATCAAATTATTCTGCGGGTACTATTTTATAACCTACTTTTTTCACTTAATTTCCTATGTCAATAGATATGTATCTTCATTATTTTTAATGACTACTAAGTACAAATGTAAAATAGAATATGTATTTATTTCACCAGTCTTCTATTATTGAGCATTTAGGAGATTTCCAGTCCTGTGTCACCTTAAACAATGCTACAGCAAACATCCTGGCACCTATCACTTAAGGCACATGTATGATTATCTCTTTAGGATAGATTCCTAGAAATAAAATTAGAGTCAGAGGATAAACAGATTCCTAAGGCTACTGTTGTACTTTGACAAATACCCCCTTAAATTTTGCATCAAGGCATTCTCATAAGCCACAGAAGAATATAGATTTTTAAAATAGGGAAACATGAGGATTGGGTGACAGGCAAGGTGATAAATTTGGGAGCAGGTGGAAGGCACAGAGATGGGTCATAAGCAAGTCATCCCTTTATTCAAGAAACCATTGAACTCTGACTATGAGCCAGTTACTAAGCTCAGCTCTGAGGCACAAAGATGAAAAGAACTTCGAGGAACTCACAAGAATGGAAATGAGAAGGAATATGGGTTTGGGTTAACTGGAGCGGCCGTGTTGGGATTACTAGAAAGCCACGGAGAAGTGCTGGACAGCGGTGGGTTTTGAAAACATGACTGGTGATTTGGTTCTGACCTTCCACAGAGTAAAGCTCAGGAATTAAGAAGGAAGCCCTGAGTCACAGGCACCTGGATTGCAATCCTGGTTCAACACTGCCTAGCCATTTGACCCCGAGCAAATAACTTAACCTTTAGAGTCTCATTTCTTCAACTATAACATGGGGAACATAAGAGCTACCTTATTTGACTGTTGTGATGGCAAAATTAACTAAAGCATGTAAAATAAATTCTCAGTCACCATCAGCCATTATTCTTCCATTTTAGCAGCAGCTAGAGTGCAAGTTGGTGAAGGTCTGAGAAGATGTAGTGACCCCACAGCCTTGGTCCAATGGCAAACTGGATTCTGTCCTACCTCCACTCTGTAGAGCCTATGGTCCCCTTTTGGGGGGAAGTCTTTGGGGTTGATGTGGGATGCTCCCGTTAGCTCTCTGAGAAAGTAAAAGACCAACAAGAAATAAAGCTGAAGAAAAAACATAAGAGCCCCCCCTCCTGCCCCAAGTGCGGCCCTGCGGGGGTCGCGCCTGTTTCCCCCGTCACTCCTCATGTCCGCCTGTCACAATGGGTCTGCCAGCCAGCTCCAGAGGCTCACACAACAGGTGCCACCGGTGTCTCTGTGATCTGCTATTTGTCCAGTGACTGCCTGTCAATCTCCCTCAGTGTCACTTCCGATAAACAACTTGGAGAGGGCGACACCTCGATACATCAATTCCATCTGAGATTCCCCTGACAGGCCTACCAGCTCCCGAATCATTGGGGTGACTCATGGCTAAGCATGAGCCCTGATGGGCCCTTCCTACCTGGCTGTCAAAACTGACTCCAGGCTCCTCCGCAGACCAGGCGCATTTCACCAGCTCCTGCCCATATCCCAAGGAGGAGGGGAAATCCATTTGCTCATCCATTCATTCATTTAGCAAATGTGGCTGGGTCAAGCCCGGCGCTGGGCAGGAGGCTCAACGTGGAGGGAAGAGGACTGAAGCAGCTGTAACTACAAACAGCCCTTGCTTCACCAGCAAGAAGATACATGGAAAACCACATTGCGTTAACCTGAAGGGGAGATCCTCAAGGCTGTCAGGTTTAACCATCTCTATTTAGATTCATCTGCTCAACTAATATTTACAGGATGTCAGTTGCGGGCCAGGCAATAGTCCAGTGCTAGGGTCATGCATTCCTGCAAACTGACAGACAAAAACTCCTACACTCCTGGGGCTTACAGTCTAATGGGAAGAGACAGCTAAACAAAATAAGTAAAATAGGTAGCATATTAGATGGTGATACATGCTATGGAGAAAAATAAAGCAGGAAACTAAAAAGCAACAGAGAGTATTCAGGTCTAATTTTAAATAGAGGAATCAGAGAGACATCACCAAGAAGGTGATATTTGAACAGACCTGGAGCTGAGGAAGCCACCCATGAGGCTTTCTGGGGAAATAGTGTTCCATGGAGAGGAAACAGCAAGTGAAAAGACCCTGGAGTAGGAATTGCCTAGTGTGCTGGGAAAGGCAAGGAGGCCCGTTTAGTTGCAACTGAATCAAAACCAGGGAGGTACAGGCCAGCTCATGTAGGACCTGGTAGGAAAGCACTCTGCATTTTATCCTGAGGGAGGTGCTGAAAAGTTTTGACCAGACGAGTGACTTGACCTCACTTGCCTTTTACCAGTATTGTGCTGCACTGAGAAAAACGTCAACCAGGGCAATGGCTAATACTTACATGGCACTTAGTGTACTCCAGTTTTATGTCCTTTATGCATATTAACTCAGATAATTCTCACAACAAGCCTATGAGAAAGATTCTGTAAATGTTCCCATTTTACAGAGGTGGAAACAAAGGCCCAGAGATGTTCTACGTAGCAGCTGGTCAAGGTCACACGAGCTAGTAAGCGACAGGGTCAGGTTTTGAACCTGGGCCGCTTGGCTTCAGGTTCTGGGCTTTTCCCCAATGTAGTGTGCGGCTGAATCAGGGCAAGCGTGAAAGCACTCAGGAGTAATGACGATCGTCCAGGTCTGTGGTGGGGGGGGAAGAGAAGCCGTCAGCCAATGGATACGTTTGAAGGTAGAACCAGGAGGTTTCGCTGTCCGATCAGACGTGGGGTATAAGAGAGAGGAGCCATTCTGCTTAGTTTTGTTTCGAATCTGAGCCACTGCACAGGTGGCGTTGCCTTTAGCCAGGGTTAGAGGAGAGTAGAGGAAGAGGACAAGCAGGGCTTTGGTTTGGGGCGTGCTGTTTGACATTTCTACCAGCCATCCAAGTAGTAGAATATACGAGCCTAGAAGAAACTGAGGAGCCGAGCATCTCAATTATTTGCTCGATGTTCTAGAACTAGGTAGCGAAAGGGAGTTAAACCCTTTGCTATAAGCCTTTCCTCTTCTTTATGCTTCCCAGCACCTTTCCACTCCCCAAGGGCAACAGGCCGACCGTTACCCATCATTTGTCTATCAAAATGGAAATCAGGTGAGGCACCTGCTCCCTAGCTCCCCTCCCCTGCTAGGGCTCGAGCTGTGCGGCTGGGGTCTGCACTGGGAAGGCCAAGAGGGAGGTTTGTAATCCGGGCAACTCTCTCCCCAGGTGGTGAGGGAGAGGCAGTTTACGGAGCTCTACCATGTCTCCAGCCTCAGAGGGAGGGACCCCCGAGACCTGCTGGAGCCGGGCTGTTCAGCCACCACAGACGCCTGTCCCACGTTGTCTGGGAGAAGGGCAACTGCCCGGCGTGACCAGGCAGCCTCTACTGCGGGGTAGCTGGAGCGGCCGGTGTCTATTTGGGTGGCGAGCTGCTATTTAAAATCAGGCTTTGTTTCTGAAAATGAGACAGCTGGGGTTACATTTGGTAGATAAAGACATTTTGTTGAACTTTCAAAATGGGGTATTATTTTCCATTTACACTTATTTCACGGAGAATTGTAAGAAGATGAGATTGTAGACGTGTCTGTGATATGCAGTGATGAGTGATGGAGCTTTGAAGGTAAAAATATCTCTAGGATATTTCTTTTACTTTTTCTTTTTTCTCTCTCCTCTCTCTCTCTCTCTCTCCTCTGGGCCTCAGGTTGGGTGGGTTTAGGTTTTGTTTTGTTTTGTTTTTTTTTAATATCGAAATGGAGAGTGTCTCTGGTGAGAGTATACACTGTTCTCTGCTCAATGTTTGTCTTAATAAAGGTTAAAAGAAATGAAATAATATTAAAAAGGCTCTCAGGAGACAGGAATACCAGCTGCTTCCAAATCCCTGGACTGCTGGGGAAGGAAGCAGACTAGAAGGTCGGGGAACCCAAACTGCAAACTCGCAGCTGATCTCGTCAGGCCCTTCTCCCCACCCCCACCAAGGCTGAAAATACTCATGGAACAAAGGAACTGTAAGGAATGCCCAAGAGGACTGAAGAAGACAAGACAAAGGAAAGGAGCGGGATCCAGGTTCGAAGCTTCTTCCCTCTCTTGCCATGTTCAAGGCCCTCTCTTGCTCTGCAAACTGACATTAGGAAGGGTGTGCACCCCAGGGGGAATCCCAGAGTTGATGTCTTCCCCCTCGCTGCCCTCCACCTTCTCTTAGTTGTTTTGGAAGGAAACCAAAAAAAGAGAAAGTAGAAGGATAAGAAAAATTTGGCTTGATTTTCTGGGGTAAGAGCTTAGATAAGGAAATTCAATGGTGTTTATTGAATGAACAAATGAATTAATCATTAATCCATCTGCCACCATATCAAAGAATCAATAAGTGAATCGGGGAATGAATTAGGGAATCAGTGACTTTGGCATAAACTCTCTGATTTCTTAGCCTCCTACTCCAGAACTCAGCTCTCTATATCTTTGCCTATTCATGAGGTCAGTATCCTCCAAAAAACATGGGATTTATCACCTCCTAAGGCCTGCACCATGCAAAACCTATATCCAGCTATATCCTCCCACCCCCTCCCTACCCAAGTCCTTTGTAAATAAACAGTGCAGTGGAAACAAATCTTTAAGGAGAGGAAAGGAAATACTCCCCCATGTACTAAACTGAAACCAGACACTGCATACCTGAAGCCAAACCCAGCCACGGCAGGGTTACATTGCAGAGTGCAGCAAGTTTCGCAGGTCCTTTCAACTGTGCTTTTCTCCAAAGTATGTCCCAGGTACAACCATCCTCCAGGCCTATGTCTTTTTCCTCTTGGTGTCTCCCAGCTTCTCCAGTACCCAATACCATGTTACTTGAGTTGAATTCAAAGGAGTCTTGTCAGAAGTTCCAGCTTTTCTCCAAAAGATCATACTCTGAGCTACAGACCAGATGTCAATCTGTGGTCATTTGTAAGTAGCAACTTTATTCTTACTGTTGTTTAGGCCAAATACCCTGGAGTAATCCTAGACTTCTCCCTGGGACACAATTCATGAATTCCACTGGCACTGCTGGAACTAGCTGAAAAGACAGGCGCCTTGCCAACTAGCTGTTCCTAGTAACTTGAGGATGCTGAGAACTTGGATCGATTAGATTTTGTTGCGATAGAGTATCCTAAGTTTGATCTGGGGGCAATAAGATCAGATCATAAGGAGCAAGAAGGGAAGAAATAATTATCTCTGTGAGCATAATTTACATTCAATAAATTGAGAAGGGCTCCCGAGGGCCAGACACCCAAGTATGGGGCAGAAAGCCAAGAGAAATTCTCCAGTTTGGGAAGAAAGGACCACACAAAGTAGAAAATGGGCAGAGGTCCTGAACAGTCCATAGTAGATGGTTTTCTTGGGCTATACTGGGGCAGAGGAGAAGGTTATCAGCGTGAAGACTCCATCTCTGTCAATGGGGATAGAGAGAGACGACGTGTGAGACAGCTGGGCGGGAAAGGGAGGCCAAAGAGCCTCCTGATGTGCCCAAGAGGCCAGGCCACGTTGTGAGTGATATTTAAGGCTCTCCAACTCCGTCTCCTTACCTAGAAACAGAAAGGTTCTCCTTCTCTGACAGCAGACCTTGTGGGGATGAAGAGAATCCTAGACTGCCCGAGAGGAAGGGATCCTAGTGTTCATCTTATCCAGTCCCTCTCTTACGGACAAGGAAACTCGGGCCCAGAAAGGGAGCCTGAGTTGCTGTGCCCAAGGGGCCCCTTTTCTACAGAGCTCTGTAAGTTCCCAGGTCCCACGCCCACCCACATCCTGAGATGTAGGCTGACATTAAAGGAAAGCATGCCGCGTCACACATCACTTTCTATTTTTTTGTTTTTTCCAACTGCCTTGCAAACAAGGCCTGGATTTTGAAAATACAGCCTCCAGCCCTGACACTTTAGAAAACCTGGAGAATGAGGAGGGCACAAGGATGAAGAGGCTTCAGGGAGGTATGGGGTTGGCCTCCCTCTCCTCAGAAAAGAGGAAGGACAAAAACCTGGGACAGCGGTTCCCAGACACCAGTCACTCAGGAGCCCTCACGGAGCCTGTAAAAATATGGGCGACCTTGCCTTGCCCCTGCAAAGTCAGATTCCTATGCCTGGTGTAGAAACCTGTATTTTTAACAAGCATCTTAGGTAATTCCTATCCACTGGTTGCTCAGAAAAAAGCAGAGAAGTTCAGCCTCTAACCTGGCCTATGACTGTATGGAGGTTGATTTCTTTTGTCCTTAATTTTTCCATCCATAAAATGGAAAGGAGAGTCTCCCCGTACCCCTCACATTCCTAGCACATCACTAAGACAAGGTCATGGTTTGGAAAAGACACTTAGCTCCTCTGAAAACACTCCCTCTATGGGGGTAGTGTCAATTCAGGTTTTAATGATTAAAAGTTCTATCATTAAGTCCTCCAGGGAAGAGCCAAGCTGAATCATGCAGCCCATGTGTGCCCCGAAGCGACTCTCCACCCCACGGACCATCTTTTTGCCAGTCCACCCCAGAAATACACCTCAGCAGCTGACCCCTATTCTGAAAGATCCCTTGATTTAAGGCCATGGGGGAAGTAATTAAAGGTAATTGAGGCTGAAGCTTCTAAATGAAGACATACAGCCATCCAGGTGGTAATTAATCACCTCCTCCAACCCCTTCTCCCTTCCCCCCAGGAAGCCAGCATCAGTTCAGATCAAACTGGGCCTTTATACCCACACGCACTAGCAGACTTCCAGTTCCCCCCCAAAACCTTGTCATGGTTGACATTTTGTAGCTACCACCACAGCAAGTCCACATTGTGCCCCACTTCACAGTAACGTATTCTTGATGCAGCTGAAGGCAAGAGAAGCCCCCACCAGTGACTTCTGACCATCCTGCTACCCCAAGTAGACTTAAGGAACATTCCAAAAAAAAGATCAAGAGCCACGCTCCCCAGCTGGAAAATGTCAACCATCTCGGAGTTCTGCATCAACGCTGGGTTTTCCGTGCTCCACTCTACGCCGGGCTGATAGCACAGATAACCCATCTGCTCCTGGCCTGCCTGCCCTCCCAGGGTGGAGAAGGGATTATAGCTGTTTTAACGCTGGGAGACGCAGAGCTTGTAAAGTCTTGTGCGGTGAGCAGGGGGACAGTTACATAAGTCCACGGAGCCCTGGCACAGTGGGAAGGCAAGCTCCAAGTGGCATCTAATTACAGGGAGGCTGATGGCCACTGTTGAAGATACTGTCACCAGACCCAGGTCTCGGCCTGCTGATGTCCTGCCAGCAGCTGCACTAAAACGGAAATTAAGTGCAGTGTCATGGCCATTTAGGACATTAGGAACGGATGGTGCCTGGAGCCGCTTCCTGGCCCCTTGCCCACCTTATTAACAAGGTGCAAACGAGGGCCTGTGCTGGGAGAGCAAAACAGCTGGAGAAAAGAGACCTTCTCTGCAGGTAGAGAGATGAGAGGAAGGCGATGCAGAGAGGATGTGTCCCAAATCGCCTTGGCTGTGAAGGAAATTGGCTTGATAAATGAGGGAATATCATCAACCTCTTGATAAAACCCTTTAAGGAACATTTTCTAGATAGTGAAGTTTCTCTGGTTCCTGAATTTCCACTCTGCAGTCCCACCCCACCCCTACTCCCAACCCCCCAACCCCCACACACAATTAGGGGATGGCAATGGGGGTGGGGAAAGGGTTGGGACCAAATGGCATCAGAGTTCTTTGACACTCGCCTCTTATCATTTGTAACTTGTCTGAGGCCTTCCGGCTAGCTTTCTGCAAGGCTTCGCCAGCCTGCCAAGTCCTCATTCTGAGCCTGGGGATGTCCTGGCCTTGGCCGCTTCCAACCCTGGAAACCAGGGCTATTTGCTAATAAAGAGCACAAGCCCCAGCGCCGGAGGACAGGACGAACTGAGAGCTTGCCGCCTGGCTGCCCCCTCCCAGCTCCCCACCCCCAGCACACACAAGCTTGTTTCCTCTCTCCTCACTCACCCTGACCTTTATTTCTGGAAGCTGTCTTGAGTAAATGACTGACAAGGCTCCTTTTAGAAAATGTAAAGTCAGATAGACTCCGGTGACTCGGCAAAGAGCACAAACCCTGTGGTTCCCTCGGCAATTCTGCATCCCCTTTCCCCCCAAAACACACCCACACTTTTAGGGGTGCTTTTCTCCCTTCCAGCCCAGTCAGGATCCTGGATCCTGGGAACCTCTAAACAGTCAGCCTGAATCTTCCCTTCGGGGCCCTGATTTCTTTTTCTTTGCCAACAGCTATAGCAGAGGTGAACTGGGACGTGGGAAACACTGGCTCCCTTTAGATAGGGGGGAAAAAGCCCGTTTTTCTGTCCTGTCAGGTCTATTTAAGTATTTAATGAGGTGAGATAGTACCAATAAATTTAACATGGCACAATAACTCTGATGATGTGGGCCACAGACTAATAAGCTTCCATCCCGGGGACAGAGAGTGATCTTGCCTTCACTCGATCTTATCAGGCTTGATTGCTTTGTTCAGATATTAAAAAGGTTGAGCAAGGACTTTCAGGCAGTGGCACAAAGCTGTACGTATCTGCCTGGCCAAGACAGATTGAAGCCAGGCCGTGGAAGGCAAGGCTGTTTATTTTAATTGACAACCGAGAGGGGTGGAATAGGGATTTGTGCAGGGGGATGGGGAACACAGGGGACCCTGTGATTAGGTGGCTGGTTCACGGGTGTTTCTCTCCTTCTCTTCAAAGCCTGCAGCAGAGCTTCCAACCCTAGGATCTATCCAATTGAGCGTCTGCCCCTGAGGCTTCAGAGCATCTCTGCCTCACTTGTCTTGAGAAAGTAGACAGGCCATTGGCCCGTGTGTCACCAGTGATTTCTGCCTTTGCCGGCCACGGAGTGATGCCTGCTGTAAGCATTTGCTGTCCACTTGTGGCCAGCCAGGTTGCTGCTCCCATTTGCTGTCCCCTCCTTCTTCTTTCAGATTTATGGGGCGGTCGCTAAAGCTCTTGGAGGTCAGAGACCACGTACCCCACTTCTAATTCTCCCACAGCTTGCAGCAGCAATCAGAACTTTCAGAGAGTGATGCATATACCTCAGGGATTAGGAAATCACTTTACACGGTGGTGGGGATTGAATCATGTCCCCCACAAAAAGCATGTTGGGGTTCCAACCCCTGGTCCTATTGGTGGGAACCCATTTGTAGATAGGACCTTTAAGATATTATTAGTCAGGGTATACCCAACTGAATGAGGGAGAGGCTTAATTCAATATGACTGAGGACCTTATAAGCGAAGGAAATTGGACAGAGCAGAAGCCATGGGGAGCAGCCAGAAGTGGAAAGTCAGTGGAACCCGGAAGAGAAAGGAGAAGACACTGCCATGGGCACTGCCATGTGACAGAAAAACCAAGAACCAAGGATTGCTGGCAGCCAGCCGCAGAGTGCCACAGTCTTCAGGGAGAAATACTGGATGCCTTGATTTTAGACTTCTGGCCTCAAAACCGTGAACCAATAAATTACAGTTGCTTAAGCCAACCCTTTGGATGGTTGGTTTTTTTTAATTTATCCCCCCCTTGCTGCTTGTGCTGTGTCCAAATGCTGCGCATTTTTCTGTGTCTGCTTGCCTCCCTTTGTTGTGTCATCTTGCTGTGTCAGCTCACCGCACCGCGCAGGCCGGCTTGCCTTCACCAGGAGGCCCCAGGAATCGAACCCAGGGCCTCCCATATGGTAAACAGGAGCCCAACCAATTGAACCACAACCGCTTCCCTGGATGGTTGTTTTAGCAGTTAGGAAACTAATACATATAGCTCACGAGTGAATATTCTGAAGTTTATATTTAAATGTTTATATTAATGTGCATTGCATGTATTGTAAAAATATAATCAATGCATCGCATTTATGATTTCACAGATATTATTACTCAGGATGAGACTAATTTTTAAGTTTTAAAAGTAAGTCATGGGAACAGTTGAACTCCCACCTCTGACATGGGAGGTCCCAGGTTCAGTTTCCAGTGCCTCCTGAAAAAACAAAAACAAACAAGCAAAACAAACAATAAAACCAACTCAGGGAAGCCGATGTGGCTCAGCGGTTGAGAGCCTGCCTCCCACATACGAGGTCCCAGGTTCAATTCCTGGTACCTCCTAAAAAAAAATCTAAGACAATTTCAAGTAAATATTTAAGTTAATAATGGTACAGGAGTAATCAAATGAGTAAGTTTGGGAAACACTGCATAAGCTGATTACTAATTGGTTGGTTGATTTTATGAATGATAGATTTTTTACCACATTTTTTATGAAAAGCTTCAAAGATAACAGAAAAGTTTAAAGAATCGTATAGCTCCACCACCTAGACTCTATAACATTTTGCTATACCTGTTTATCACATATCTATCCATCTAGCCACCTGTATCCTCCATAAATCTAAGGACTTTGGATGCATTTCAAAATAAATTACAAACATCAGTGCACTTCCACTCCTAAACACTTCAGCATGCATATCAAGTTCAATGTTTGTTTATATAGTATTTTTTTTAAAGTAAAAGTGACATACCAAGAATCTTAAGTGTACTATTCAATGAGTTTTGATAAATGCATACACTTGTGTAACCCAAAGCCTAACAAGATACAGAGCATGAGCTTCACCCCAGAAAGTTTCCCCATGCCCTCCCAATTAACCCCACTCTCACCCCCAGAGGCAACCACTTATTGATTTTTTCCACTATATATTAGTTTTGCCTGCTCTAGTTCACACAAATGGAATACAGTAGGTACTTTTTAATGTCAGGCCTCTTTCACGCTGCGTAATGTTTTTGAGACATCCATGCTGATGGTTATCAGTAGTCGGTTCCTTTTTATTGATGAGCAGTATTCCTCTGTATGAATCCATTCTCCTGTTGATGGACACTTGGGCAATTTCCAGTTTGGACTATAATGATAGAGCTGCTAAGAACATCCTTGTCTAAGTCTTTTTGTAGACAAATGTATTTTAATTTCTCTTGGATACATATCTAAGGGGCATATTGCTAAATCACAGGGTAGGTGTGTATTTAATTTTTTTTTAAAGATTAATTTTATTTATTTATTCCCCAACCCCCTCGTTTGCATTTGCTGTCTGCTCTCTCTGTCCATTTGCTATGTGCTCTCTGTGTCTGCTCATCTTCTCTTTAGGAGGCACTGGGAACTGAACCTGGAACTTCCCATGTGGGAGAAAGGTGCTCAATCGCTTGAACCACTTCCACTCCCTGCTTTGTTGTGTCTCTTGTTGTGTTTCCTCCTTGTGTTTCCTTGTTGCATCATCTTCTTGCCTGCCATGGCAGGAGGCACCAGGAACCGAACCTGGGACCTCTCATGTGATAGGCGGGAGCTCAATAGCTTGAGCCACATCCACTTCCCAACGATTTGTTTATTTATTTATAGCTCTCCCCTCGCCCTCATTGTTTGCACTTACTGTGTCTGTTTGTCTTCTTTGTTTCTTTAGGAGGCACCAGGAACTGAACTGGGACCTCCAATGTGGGAAGGAAGCTTCTAATCATTTAAGCCACCTCCTGTTCCTTGTATGTTCGGTTTTATAGAAAGTACCAGATCTTTTTCCAAAGTGGTTGTACACTGCTACCAACAATGTATGAGTTGGTCCTCATCTTTGCCAACATTTGACGTTGTCAGTCTTTTCCATTTTAGCCATTCTAATGGATGTGTAGTGGTATCTCATTGTAGATTTAATTTACATTTCCCTGATAACTAATGATGTTGAGCATTTTTTCATGTGCTTATTGGCCATTAATAAATTTTCCTTGGTGAAGTATCTGTTCAAATCTTTTGCCCATTTTTTTTATTGTGTTGTCTGTCTTTTCATTATTGAGTTATAGGAGTTCTTTATTAAATAATGGATACCAGTTCTTTGCCAGATTTGTTTTACAAATATTTTCTCCAAGAGTGTGGCTTGCATATTTGCTTCCTTAAGATGGTCTTTTGGTGAGCAAAAGTTTTCAATTTTGATAAAGTCTAATTTATAATTTTTAATTTTATGATTATTGCTTCCTGTGTCCTAAGATAACTTTACATACTCCAAGTCATGAAGATATTTTCCAAGGTTTTCTTCGGTAAGTTTTATTGGTTTATCTTTTATAGTCAGGTCTATGATGCATCTCTAATTTTTGTGTGTAGTGTGAGGTAAGGGTAAAGGTAAAGTTTTTTCCATATGAATATCCAGTTGTTTCAGTAAAAATTGTTGAAAACTTTCTTTTCCCCATTGGATAGTATTAGCACCTTTGTCAAAAATTAAATGACCAGGGAAGTGGATGTGGCTCAAGCGATTGGGCTCCCGTCTACCATATGGGAGGCCACAGATTCGTTTCCATGGGCCTCTTGGTGAAGGCGAGCTGGCCCGCACCCACGGAGAGCTAGCGCGGCAAGATGACGCAACAAAGGGAGACAAGCAGACACAGAAAAACGCACAACGAATGGACACAGAGAGCAGACAGCGAGCACAAGCAGCGGCGGCGAGGGTGGGGAATAAATAAATAAAATAAATCTTAAAAAAAAAATTAAATGACCATAAAAATATGGATCTATTTCTAGGCTTTCTATTTTGCTCCATTGATTGATGGACTAAAAAAAAAAAAAAAAAAAAAACAGATTCTTAGACTATTAGAGCTTAAAGGAAATTTACAAGTTTCTAAAGAATTTCTAATTTTTTAAAATATCTTAGTTTATAGACTTTCTTCGATCACGGACATCTTTAATAATCTGGTGAACATTTTCAACCATCTCTACCGAAACTGCCCATAGATATAAACTGTTGCACACAATGTTGGGGAGGGGGTCTTAGACCCCTAAAGCCTATACCCCAGGTTAAGAACATCTAAACATAGCCCAACATTCCTATTTTATAGAAAAGAAAACTCAGGCCCAGAGAGGTGATGTGGTTTGTCAAAGGCTATAGGGCTTAGTCCATGACAAAGCTCAAGTTGGAGCCCAGGGCCCTTGACTCCACACACTGCCCCTTCAGTCTATGCCCAAGAACATTTCTGAGGTGCTCATGTGTAAGAGGCAGAGTCCTAAGAACTCTGGAAGATGCAAAAGTAAGTCTCAGCCCTTCATGATGGAAGTGCTTACACTAGCGAGGAAATCAGCACATTCACAGCTAACCATGATAGGACCAGATCCTGGATAATCAGGGAAGGCTTCACAGAGAAGGAGACGTTTGAATGATGAGCAAAAGCTCTGGAATAGTAAAACCTAAGTTCCTCAAAGCTATCTCTGGGTCTGCGTAGGTACAAAACAAATCAGAGGCCATCAGCATATTAGTGCCCTGATCGTCCTCATGCTCCTCCCATTCCTTCTGATAGGAGAAGGGAGAACGGGTGGAGACAAAACTCAACCGTATTTTTCTTACACTGTGTCTCTGAAGCTATCGCTATTACGAATGAAAAACTGTTTTTCTGGGTATATTTAGAAAAGGAGGCTGAACCATCCCCAGCATGAGAAAAGGAGGGCTGGGGGGAGGGGCAGTTGGGCAGAAAAAATTGATGAGTTCGTGTCAACAGACTCAAAATTGAATCCTGCCTCTAAAATTTACTAATTGTGTGATCTTGCACAAGTCATATGACCCTTGTAACCTTTCATATCCTCATTTATAAAATGGGACTAATCGTAACGCTGACCTCATTGAGTTGTGATGCGTCAAAAAGATAAAATATGCTAAAGCACATCACGGTGGGCAGAGGACTGTGCCGAGAAGAGAGTGTAGGTTATTACGTGTGTCACCTTGGGCCCCGGCTCCAGGAACCCACACTCTTGGTGCTGCTCATGACTCAGGGAGGGGGACAGGAGGTGTCGAGGGAAACCAAAGAAGCTCTACATACAGCCAGTCCCCAAACCCCATCTTCCTTCCTCACAGGCAAGGAGTTGGGCAGAACTGCCAACTTTACACACATTAACTGGCTCCATTTTTTCTGATTCACATTCAAGTCTGCCCTTGGAATGTATTTAACTCTATTTCAACTGTTTTGGGGGGGATCTTGGGAGGGGAAGAAAAGGAAAACCATCCATTACTATTTCCCCCAGACTATATTTACAGGATAGGCTAGGTTATACTGCAGTTAGGAAACAATTCCAATGGAAATATTCTCACTGTCCTGATTTTGTGATAATCAGGGTTGGCTAAACATTCGCTATATTAGAAACCATGCATGTGTCCCCAGACCTAGTTTTTCTCCCTAGGTCTGTTTTTTAGAATGCTGGTGATAAACTAAGCCTAATTTATTATATGACCATCCTGTATGGGAAAAGACTGTAACTCTGGGTATCTTTGGGCAACCTTAAGAGATATAGTAGGGGGACAGAAGTGGTTTGGGTTGTTGGGCATCTGTCTCCCATATGGAGGGACCTGGGTTTAACCTCTAGAACCTCCCAGTAAAAATTAAAAAAAGAAAAATATAGAAAGGCGCATGGGCTGCCAGGTCCCATCCACGGGTGAGCACCCCGTCTGCGGGTGAGCCGCCAGGCCCCATGCACGGGTGCACCATCAGGCCTCACGAGCCACACAGCAAGATGATGATGTAACAGGAGAGTGACACAAGGGAGAGCCAAGACGAGACGCACTGAAAAACCAGGAACTAAGGTGGCGCAGGCAGTAGGACGCCTCTCTCCCACATTGGAGATTCCAAGTATTGAATCCCAATGAAGACAGGAGGAGAAGGATGAGAAGAGAGGGCAGGAAACAGACACAGAGAGTTGCCCAGTGAATAGACACAGAAACAGCAAAAACGGGGACGGGAAGGTAAAAATGTATAAAAGTAAATAAATCCTTAAAAAAAAAAAAAAAAGAAAAGAAACAATTCCAGGGAGCAGATGTGACTCAAGCAGTTGAGCACCCACTTCCCACATGGGAGGTCCCGGGTTCGGTTCCCGATACCTCCTGAAAAAACAACAAGCAAAAACAAACGAAAAAACCTACTCAGGTAAGCCGATGTGGCTCAGTGGTTGAGCGCCAGCTTCCCACATATGAGGTCCTGGGTTCAATCCCTGGCCCCCGGTACCTAAAAAAAAAAAAAAAAAAAAAAAAAAATTCCAAAGTCTTGGTGATATGTAACAAGTTATTGTTTTGTAAGTAATACAATATGATATAGAATAGGGCTAGGGACTCTGTTCTCTATCTCCTCACTTCAGAACTAGGCTAACAGAGCAGTCACCATCTCAAACACTGCCAGTCACTGAGATAGGAGAAAAGAGAGCTCTGGAAGGTCTCATAGCAGTAATAAAATGCTCTGGCCTGGAAGTGATGTATGTGACGTCTATTCACAACTCACTGTCACATGGTTGCACAGTCTACCCCAACTCCACAGAAGCCAAGAAGTGCAGTACCCCCACCTGTTTAGAAGGTTGTGACAGTTGAAGCTTCCTTGTGGATGCCAAAAAAGATCATGTTCTCAAAGCTAATCCACTCCTGTAGGCATGGGATGCTTTGATGGGACTGGAGTCAGCAGGGGGGCCTTTGATTGGATTGCTTCAGTGAGGCTATGACCCAGGGTAGGTCTTAGACCACTTGCTGGCGTCCTTTATAAATGGAGGACTGAAAGCAGCAGACACACAGAGAAAAAGCCACAAAGATGGACCGAAGGAACCCAGGAGCTCAGAGAGGAACCCGGGAGAGAGGAAGCCACAGACAGAGCAGCCAGAAGCTGAAGAAATGAGACCCGAAAGAGAAGCAGATGCCTCCATGTGCCTTGCCGTCTGAGAGAGGAGTCCAGAATCGCCAGCAGCCGACCTTTGGTGAGACAGCATTTCTGAGGATGCCTTTATTTGGACATTTTCACAGTCTCAGAACTGTAAGCTTTTAACCTAATAAATTCCCATTATAAAAGCCAACCCATTTCTGGTATATTGCTCCCAGTGGCTTCTAGCAAACTAAAACAAAAGTAGAGAGCGGGAAATAAGATAGATAACTCTTAAGACTCCCCTCTTACATTTTCCTGGATCCATCGTGCTGTTTTATATTCTGCGCCTTTGAAAATTCTGTTTCTTCTGCTTGGAATGTCATTATGGCGTCCTAGAAAGCACCTGTTCCTTTTCGAAGCCTCTGCTCTTGAAGACACTCTAGAACCCCTTATCACAGGCACTGTATTGCAATGTTGAGTTTACCTGTTTGTTTCCCTACTACATTGAGACTGCCTTTAGACAACAAAACACCTGATCTGGAATGGAAGGATGAATTCCCCCAGCCCTTGTCCAGGATCACCTGATCTGAGCTCTGGCCAAGACTGTCATAGAAACTGAAAGCCAAGTTTTGTCACATCTTCTCCCAAAGTCTTCACCATAATAGTTAACATTTAGCAAGCATTCATTAAGCGTGCTACTAACCTCGTTCAGTCCTCACAGCAACATTGCCAGGCTGCCTGGGTTATAGGTGATGACACTGAAGTTTAGAGAGCATCCGTGACATGCCCAAGGTCACACAGATAAATAAGTGAGAGAACCGGGCCTGAAACCCAGGTTTGTCAGACGCTAAAGTCCTTGCCCATAACCATTCACAGTGCAGCCTTCACTGGTTACAGATGGACCGCCAGGGAGGCCCATCCCTGCTTATTGTTCCCTTTTGCTATGTACATTGTTGACAACCAAAGACAGGGGAGACCCTGTCCATAGTCCCTAAACAAATATTCCTGAAGCCTAGAGAACTAAATCGCAATTGAATTCCCACCCCATTTCAGTTCCATTTAGAGAGCCCAAAGCAAAACCTACCATGGAAACTGGCCTGTTCTGACTATGGCAAAAAGAAGACCGGTATGAATAGTTAATTGGTTTGGGATTATTTAGCCTACAAAAAAGAAACCTAAGAGTGACTTAATAGATGTTGGTTGATGACCAGATGTTCACTAAATCCACTGAGCATAAAAAAGACAGATCTTAAAATTCAGCTTGGGGGATTTCAATTAGGCAGCAAGAAGACTTTCTTAACAGTGAGGAGCATTAAATATTGTTGACTAATGAGAGATGATGAAGTCTTTCTTTGACTTCAAAAAAGCCTCTATTTAGTTATTTATTAAGTTAGCCCCTTTTTAATTTTTTCAGTACTCGTTTATTAACAGGGCCCAGTGCTAGGTACTAGAAACACAAAAATGAACAAAAATAATTCTCTGCCCTTGAGAGTCTCTCTGGAATCCTTTTTCAAGATATAAGACTTTTTTGAAAGATGGTACAATAAGCCACAACACTAAAAGTGTCCATTTCCTGGGGAGGCCTTGGCTACCATGTGGTGGAGAGTGAAGAGAAAGAGGAGAATACTTTGGTTTAGGACTGTATCAGTTTCCTATTGCTGCTGAAACACATTACTACAAACAGAGTGGCTTAAGGCAACACAAATTCATCCCCTCAAGTTCTGGAGGTCAGAAATCCAAAATCATTTTCGTTGGGCTAAAGGCAAGGTGTTGGCAGGACTGGCTCCTTCTGGAGGCTCTGAGAGGAGAATCCTCTTCCTTGACTTTTTTGGCCTCTGGTGGCCACCTGTATGCCTTGGCTTGTGGCCCCTTCCTCCACCTTCCAGTCTTGCTCCCGCCATTTTGCCTCCTACATCTCCAACCCACCCTGCTTCCCTCTTCTAAGGACTGTTGTGATTATACTGGGCCCACCAGGATAAGGAAGGATAATCTCTCCATCTCAATATCCTTCACTGAATTGCATCCACATAGTCCCTTTTGCCATATAAGATACCATTCACAGTTCCAGGGATTAAGATGTGGACATATTCAGGGGCCATGACTGAGTCTTCCATAAGGACAGAAAAACTATTACAGCAACTTCCTCCACTTGACAACTGTACTCAGGACCGGCCCTGCAGTTCTACGTTGCTGAGGTCATAGCAGGCTATGGGCGAGTATGTTGATCAATGTCAGGTGACCTAGTGATTGCTGGCAGAGTCACTGGATTTTGGCAAAAGCCTATTTACCCTGTGATATGGTCAGACCTGTGGAGTTTAGATATTGTACTGGCTAAAGGCAAGGGAACAAAAATTAATAGCTAAAGGCAAGGGAATAGACAAGAGAACCTTTTAATATCCATTTCCTCTCGATCATGGTATCTTTTATTAAATATTTATGTGCCAAGAACCATGCTAAGCAGTTTATATGCATTATCTTTTTAATTAATTTTTGTTTTTATCCAAGTACTCTGTGTACCTAGTTAAGTAATATTAAATAATACTAAAAGACTCACGTCAAACATAACAGTCCCCTGCCTGCCTCCTTCTCACCTAGTCAGTCCCACAGGGGTAATATTTACCTCGTAGCAATTTCTACTGGCAATTTACCTCCAATATAGTAAATAACATATTTATACTGTTGTTTCTTAAGTTATCAGTTTTAGACAGCCTCTATTAAATTCCTTTCACTGAAGTTGAGGATTTAGCTCTCTAATACACTGCCAACTTCTTCCTACTATCACTCCCCAATTTTTCCAATGTAATTAAATCCCAATTTGGGGTTAATCAATAGTCTATGTTTACACTATTATGGCCACGTAAATATTGTTCATTGCTAAACCAGGTACTTTACCATGATTACATTTAATTTCTTGTGCATTTTTATCCCAGAGTTTGTAATTGCTTGATTTTTTATTTTTCATTTGCTTAGTTTTATGGGAAACAATTATCTTCTTTTTCCCCCAAATGCTCCAAGTGATCAATCACCTAGCAATCATTTTCAAAACAGTTATAACCATCAGATAATCTGTCAGGTTTTTTTCCCCCCACAGCTCTCCAGCCTCCGATTCCAATCTTGCCCTTGAGGTTAAGTGCAGGGACAACTGCTTTTGGCATCTCCTTCGCTAGCTACTCCAGGCCACACTGCAGATGAGTGGCAGAACCCAAATCTATGCTAAACACCCACATCTTTAACTACTAGGCTATATGTCTTCTAGAAGTCAAACGTTCTAAAAAGTGGCTGTAAAGTTTGAGCAGGGGGTGGTTGTGATCGGTGGTTGCACTGCTTTTGAATTCTACAATTGCATTCACTTTCAAAACAAACGGCAGTTCTCCAAGATGTTGGGATTTGCTCTTCACACCTGGAATAAACAGCATGCAAAAGGGAAATTTTTTTTAACCTCTCCGACATTTTCATGTGAGTTTGTTCCCACGTTGGGAATCATTTCCTGCCGTAAGACTTTGCTGCTCAGAGGCAACATCTGGTGGCTGTGGTTTTTTAATTCTTCCTGATTTATTTATTTTCTCTAGTTTCCCCCAAAGTCTGGGAAGAATCCCAGTGGGCATATAGCCGGCCCAACCCTGGGACAAGGCAGCTTCTAGCTGAGCCACAAAACTCCCTCTACCACTCAGCCCCATTCCCTGCATACTCACAGACACACAGACTTAGGCCCAAATCTGTTGAAAATGAGAGAAGCGCCACAGTGACCTGGGTCTTAGCAGCTTGTCTGGACTGGAGCTGTGAGGATGAGGGGCACAAGGAGAGAGGAAGAGGAGTGGGGGGTGAGGGGGGGACTTACCGCTGCCCCAGCTATTCCTAAATGCATTTTGCATCTACCCCTCTAACACACTCCCCACTCCCCCGCCCACAAACATAGACATATACCATGGAGAAGCCAAAGTTACAATGGGATGTTATCATCTCCGGAGGGGAAACCACAGGGTCCCTGAAGGACCTAAGGCTTATCCAAGGCCAAGCACCACGGACTTAAAGCCACGGAGATGGCCCTGCACCTCTGCTCTCTCTCCTCCTTTCTCACTTCCCCTTTTTCCCTTTTTCTTCTGCCTCCATTTTTCCTCACTCTCTTTCCTTTGTTCTTCTCTGTGCTTCTTCTTAGAAAAAACAAAACAAAAAGACAAGAGCCACCCTCTTGTTTGTGCTGTGTGTGCAGGGCTCGGGGACCTCCCCAGCACAATCTATTATGGCTTCTCTCTTGAGTGGGACCACAGTATAGCAGAGGTAATGCCATCATGTTTCAGCTCCCTGTGGTCTCCAAGGCTGGCAAGCAGCACCATCTCTGCTTTGTTTGTGTTTTACTTATGGTATTATGTGAGCCACGTGGGGCTGCCGTGCTAGGTTCCTCCCACAGGGCAGATCAGAGAAGAAGCCTGGTTCCGTGTGGTCTCTTCCCACCCCCTTCCACACACGCACACACACGCACATGCACATACACGCACACATGTACACATGCACATACATGCACGCCCCGCAACAATTCCAGGCACCGTGGAGACAAGGAGATGGTGGTGGACCCGACACGTGGGGAGAGCAGTGTTGCAGGGAGGGGAGAACAGAAGAGGAAGGGAGATAATTGCCACACACTTCACTAGACACTTATGTAATCTTCACGCACCTTATGGAATATGTATTATTGCTTCATATTCTTTCAGAGAAAACAGGTTGGTGATCTGCTGGGCCTCTTCCTTATTAGGGGGTAGACCTGGACTTGCATCCCTGTCTGGGTGAGCCCCAGGCTCACCCGCTGTCCGCCACGGCGCTTCTGCTTACCATCTGGGGAGAGCCCAGAGCCCAGCGGCAGTGCCGCGGGATAGACCATCCCCTCCCAAACGCGAAGCAGACGTGGTTCTGCAAGGCCCTGGGGCTTCAGCGTCATCTTTAGCCACGCTCCAAGCAGGCACAGGCCTCCGCGGCCATTGGAGGAGATGAAGTGCTGCATCTTGAAAGCGTTTTGAAAACTGAGATTTGGGGAGAGCATACTTAGAAGGTGCAGTCATCGCTGCTGCCGTTTGAATAAGAGGCTCTGCCTCCATATGCAGAGAGGATGATCGGTAGGGAGGAGTTAGGAGTACTCTAGAGACGGAACAAAGGACGGGCCAAGACACAAGCAGTTACTGAGTACATCAAGGTGTCAGGTGCAAGGGGGAAGGGGGCACTAACCATAGAGCTTAGATTTTTCTGGACAATTCCAATTCCAGATATTCTCTTTAATAAAAGAGAGTCAATGACAGGTCCTGGAAGTTCCAAAATGTTGGCATCTAAAGCATTTGAAATCCTAACAACAGCTCACATTTGCTCCGTGCTCTCTGTGAATAGCTTCTCTTCTAAGAACAATTCATTGACTAGCTCATCTAATCCTTGCAACAGCCCCACGATGTACATGCCTCTATAAACAGTGCCTGGCACACGGAAGTGATCGATAAGTATTTGTTGGATGAATCCTCACCCCTATCTTCTAGACTAGGAAACGAACCCACAGAGGGATTTCATAGGACGTCCACCACCTCACAGCCGAAGAGGGGTTGGGCAGGAACGCAAACCCAGACAAGCCCACTCTGCCACCTGCCTGCTGAATCAATAACCTTCCCAGAGTACCTTCCTAACCAACTGCATGGGAAGGAATTTGGCCTCCAAAAAAGTGGTCTGCCTTTGTGCTGGCTCCTGGAGAGATAACCTCTACATCCTAGAAATTTCCCTCCACTAGAGGAGAGTCTTTAATTATTCTTGGTGGGCCAGGGAGGACACCTGATAGTTCATATGCTAACGAGATGACTCAGGGTGGCACCAGCCATGCTGGGAGTTTAGAGGGAATGGGGGCTGGCCATACCAGGCAGACCAACCAGTGACTGGTCTGGAACTTCGAGTTATGTCTTATCAGGCAGACCTTCCCAACCTCTAAGGAGGGGGTTGACTAGCGAGTTCACCCAAGTGGGCATGGATGCTACCAACTATGCCTACATAATGAAAGCCCACAGAAACTCTGGACATTCTAAGCTTGGCTGAGCTTCCTTGATGGAGAATGTTCTGACTCCGCATGTTCTGACTCCATGCAGAAAGGATTCACCAGCATGCATGGGAGACCCTCCCAGACCACTCCATGTGTGTCTCTTCTTTTGGCTTCCTCTTATGCATACCCTTTAAATATAATGAAACTATAATCATAAGCATAGCACTTCTAGTGAGTTCTGCAAGTCATTCCAGCAAATGACTGAACCCGAGTAGGTAAGCAGGAGCCCCTGAATTTGTAGCCAGTTGGTCAGAAGTACAGGTGGCCTGTGCTTGCAGTTGGTGTCTGAAGGGCAATCTTGCAGAGGACGGCTCTTAACCTATGAGGTCTGGCCTAACTCTGGGTAGCTGAGTCAGAATTGAACTGCATTGGAGCTGGTGACTGAAGTTACTGCAGCATTTACAGTTGTCATCAGAAGTTATCAAAGCCACTGCAGTCTATTACGGTCAGTGTCAGAGTTTTTGCAGAACGTCCACCACCGCATTCTTCTGTGTCTCCGTATGGCTCCTAGACCGACTTTCCTACCTGAAAAGAACACCAAGGCCTTCATCAGATCATATGGTCCAATTTCTGATTTGAAAAATACGGCCAGCCGATGTGGCAGGAGACCCTGTGTGGCCCCAGCTGCGGAGGAATCCTGGGAGAGCCCAGAAAGGACTAAAGTGATGGGTCCTGGTTCCCAAATAGTTCCACAGGAGAGTAGTGAAAAGCGCCCATTTGTGCACCACTGTCTGGGGAAACCCAAGACCTGTTTAGCTGGACCTCGAGTAGAGACTGCAGGGAATCTCTTGTTAGAGGACATTTGCCGGCCCAGCTCAGGAAATATCATGGTCCCAGTTGTAAGCGAAGGCTCTTCTCCCCTCTTCCTCTTCAGGCCTGAATCACAAAGGGGGTTCCTCGCCCAGCATTTGTGTCCAGGAGCCTCGTCAGCTTTAGCTGTCGCAGCCAGAGAGCAGTGGTGGGGGTGGGCCCAGTTAGCATTCACGGAACACCTCTCACCTGCTAGTGACTTTGCACACGTTTATTCTTCTCAACCACTTTGAGAGAGAAATAAGAGCTCCGTTTGCAAATGAGGAAACTGGTGCATTAGAGGTTAAATCCAAGGTTACATAAATAGCCCGCACCCAGATTGGAGTAAATAAATGCTACTGGGTAGTCTTGAAGAAGAAAAGTTAAAAAATGAAGCTCCGGGGTTGAGTGGGGAGGAAGGGAGGGTTCTTGGTAACAGAGGGTCATGGGGTGGCTGGTATGTATCTAAGCATCTGTACTTTTTAGTAAAACTAATTGCACCACCTGATTCTCCTCCACCATCTGTCTCCCAGACTCTACCCTCCTCCCACCCCACACCCTGCAGCCAGTCACTGCAGTAGCCAGGGACCCTGAAGTGTCCCTAGGCACACGAGAGCCAGGATATGGGGTTGCACCCTCTGTGCCTTCATTAGGGTGGCTCTCAATAAAGAAGCTGCTCAGTATTTATTAATGCCAGAAATAAGGCTTGAGTACCAGGCACTTTTCTAAGGCATCAGGACAGACCAGCAAACAAAGCAGAGAGACAATCCCTGTCTTCATGGAGATTATGTCCTTCTTCCCAAGAGGCTTACTGTGCTGAGAATTATCAGTCCACACAAAGAAAAACCAGTGCACCGAGGAGCCCAGAGGAAATGGTGGAAATCCTCAAGTGATGGTCATCGCCACTGAGTGCCTCAAATGGGAGCGGCTGTCTCATCCTCCCAGCACCTGCCCTTCCCTCATCTGCCTTTTGTTCCAAGAGTGAAAGACAAACAGGGGCGAGCTACTCCCCAGAGTGACTAATCCTCCTAGCCCAAAGCCCGCCCCACAGCCCTCTGACTCCGCCCAATCTCTGGACCCTGCTCCGGAGCCCGCGCTGCTTCCCTGGTTTGCATCATAAATGTATAATGCCAGTCTAAGGAAAGCACCCGGCCCAACCTGCTCTGCCTTGCATCCATAACAACCTTATCAAAGGGTTTTCTTCTGAGTATGGAGAACAGAGAGCCCTCCAGGTTTTGATTCATAGCAGGTGAAGGCTGGATGTGCAGAAAGCTGATTGAAATCAGCGAGGTCAACCAAATACAGCTGAGAATGCACAATAATTGGGAGAGAAGCATCGCTTCCTTGTTTTTTTTGTGATCCCCTGCACTTCCTAGCTCCCCCTTCTAAAGGGAAGTCTTTGTCTTACACACTTTATTGCATTGTTGTGTGCTTTATTTCTATAAACTTGGGGTTTTGCTGACCCACAATTTCCTCTCCCTTTGTCCCGGAGCCAATTAGGTATTTTGGTGCAGGGTAGAGGTAGGGGATGGAGATTGAAAGGAGGAGGCTTTAGGAGCCGCAGTCTTTCATGTCTGGAGGAGATCCCCAACCCCCATATATACACGCCCTACTATTTTGTTTCAGGAGAGGAAAGTCTGCCCTCCACCACAGCTCTTTGATGCTGAGAGCAGTACTCATTAGCTAGAATACGGTTCCAACTAGTTGAAGGACAAGTGACTGCATTCTAATCAGTCCGCACACACACACACACACACACACAGTCCTGCCCTTCCTGCAGGTCCTACCTAACTGCTGGTTCTCTGAAGGCAGGGCCGTTGTCTCCTACTTCTAGAGCAGGCAGCCCAGAGCTCAGCACACCGAGAGCATCCACGAGTGTTCGCTGAACGAATGAATGCTCAGACGAGAATTTGTCATGCTGTTGAGCGTTCCTGGGCCTCTGCTAGGCAGGGAAAGGTGTATCTTGGGTGAGTCTTGGCCCTCATAGGAAAACAGAAAACCACCATGCAGCCACTGCACAGAAGAGAAAATGCAACTAACCCAGAGCCCAGAGAATATGGTGGGGCAGCAGGTACTGACACAGAAAGTGACATTCTTCAAACTCTCTGAGCAGAGAGCGCCTTCGCTAAGTGGGCTTTGTATATTTGAAGGTGGCCGTTGGTTTGGAGTGTCTCCTGGGCTGGCCCAGCGAATTTCATCCATTGGATTAGATTCCATCCAAAGGAACTCAGCATCTAGCTCTCCAAAGTGGTGATTCTCATCCCATCTCACTCTGCCCAAAGGAAGTTGCTCTCAGTTCTGAGCCCCTGAGCCCTCTCTGTGAAGACAAAGCACAGCGCCCTAATCCTGGCCGTGGCTGAGCTAGGGAAGCCCCACAACTGCCATCTAACCCTGAGAGCATGCACAGTAGACACTAAAAATAAATGTTTCTTCTTGGACTGGAATCCTTTCCTGCTGGCTTAAAAGGGACCCCAAAGGTACATGCTGTCACCCATGGAGGAAAGAAGAGACTTCATCACAGTACAATACTCACCTCCCTATTTGAAGATTGAAAAGAGTTTGGGGCAAGAAGATCATACAGTCAGTAACATATTAGTCAATTAGCAGCCCATTCTGCCATCTCACTCAGGTGAACCATTGTAAGTCTCCCGACTGGACTCTCTACCCTTCAAACTCTGCCCCAGTAACCCCCCTGAAAAAGACAGATGTGTGGGAGTGAATGTGGCTCAAGCAGTTGAGCACCCACCTCCCACATAGGAGGTCCCAGGTTCGGTTCCTGGTGCCTCCTGAAAAAATCAAAAACAAAAAACAAACGAAAAAACCAACTCAGGGACGTCAATGTGGCTCATTGGTTGAGCACCAGCTTCCCACATACAAGGTCCTGGGTCCAATCCCTGGCCCCCAGTACCAAAAAAAAACAAAAAACAAAAAAACACAGATGTGGAGAAACTGGAACCCTCATACACTGCTGGTGGGAACATAAAATGGCACAGCTCCTTTGAAAAGTAGTCTGGCAGTTCCTCAAGAATTTAAATATGCAGGTACCATATGACCCAGTAATTCCACTCCCCGGTTTATACCCAGGAGAAATGAAAATGATGCCCACACAAAAACTTGCATGCAAATGTTCATAGCAGCATTGTTCATAATAGCCAAAATGTGGAAACAACCTACATGTCAGTCAACTGATGAATGGATAAACAAAGAAGAGTTTTGTCCTCCCAATGGAATATTACTCAGCAATTAAAAGGAATGAAGTACTGGTGTGTAGTACAACATGGAGGAATCTTGAAAGGCTTATGATAGGTGAAAGAAGCCAGTCCCAAATTGATTCCATTTAGATGAGTTGTCCAGAATAGGCAAACGCTATAGAGACAGAGAATAGATTTGTGGTTGCTGAGGCCAAAGGGGAGATTGAGAGAGTGTGGCAGGGGAGGGGAGATTGCTAAAGGGCTTCTTGTGGAGGTGAGGAAAATGTTCAGAAATTGTGGTGACGGTTGCACAATTCTGTGCAATCCAGCACCATAAAAACCTCTGGATTGTACACTTTGAATGAGTGACTTCTATGGCATATGAACTCTATCTCGATAAACTCTTACAAAAAGTAAATGAAAAATAAATTAATCTGCCCATCGCCCTACCAAAAGGCTTCTGCCGGGTCCATGTTGACCAAAAATAAAGTCCAAGCACCTTGGCCTGCCACAAGAGAAGTCCCTTGACAGTTTGGTCCCAGCTGACTTTTCAGCCTCATCTTCCACTCCCCCTGACCGTACCCTAAACCCCTTCCACTCTGATCTCCTGTCCCCGAGCATACAGCGCTGCTGAGGGCCTGGGTCTCTCAGCCCCTGCACTGAGCAATTGCTTCCCGGATGCCTTTTCCCTGGTCTCTAACAATCGCCTCCTCTACGCCTCCTCTCGCAGCCTCCCGCAGCCTCCCCGAGGCTGCTGTGCCTCATTCCTCGGCTGCCCGGACATTCTGTGGACAGTCTATTGCGGTGCTCATCACATTTTATTTTAATTACCTGTCTGCGTAGTGCCTTCCCCACTAGCCTGGACTGGGGGCATTTCAAGGACACAATCTGTACCTTATTCACCTTTGGACCCTTCTCTCCATCCCCACCCACATTACGTGCCGCTAAACGCACACGTACACTCGCACATGCACAGCTTACTGCCCAGTCCATAAGATGTAGTTAATAAATGGGAAGAAGGGAAGGGAGAAGGGAAAGCGAGTGACGAGCACAGCCTCTGGCGTCGGAAAAACTAGGTTAGAGTCTCATTCCACCCCACACTGGTTGAACAACCATAGTTAAAAACTTCTGTTTTCTCACCCACAAAAGCTAATGTGTAGCTGGGTGGTCTGGTGATCATATAAACTAACACTAGCTGAGTGCTTGCCTTGTGTTGGTCATTTGTGTTCAAGGAGGCTGCATACCTTATCTCCCTAATTCAGACAACAACCCTTTGAAAGAGGGAGCTGGGGCTCTGGTTAGGTAACCGCTCAAGGCCACATTTCCAGCACCCCAAGGATGTATTCAGAGGTCTCACTCAACCCCAAAGCCCAAGCTTTCAATATGCATTTTGAACTGACAATTGCTAATAGCCTGGGGAGTTCCAGACTTTACCATGAGGCAAATGCATACATCCATCCACTGCCCTCTACCCTGCAAAGTCTCACCCATATTTTAAGGCAACTCGAATTCTATCTCCTATAAAACAAGGTAAATAACACTTTTCCTTGTTCTTTGAGGCCTTATGTACTGAACCACTTATTTGAACCACACACCTCTAAATTTCATCTTCCATTCACAGTCAAAATTGTCCATTTGTACCTCTATTTCCATCTCTTCTGCCATGCAGATTCTATCCTCATGGCTCCATTAGAAGTACATTCTCTAACGACACCAGCAGCCCTGCCTGGGTCACATGCACCTTCCAGAGTTCCCCCGCCCTCACTGATCTTCTGGGGCATTTGACAGCAGACTCTGCCCTCCTGGAAAGTGTCTCCTCCCACGGCCTCCTCAACAGGGAACCCACTGGTCACTGGTCCCCATACTCCTGACTTCCTTACCTCACTCCTCCCACTGACTGGGCCTGCCTAAGGCTCAGGGGTGGCCCCAGACTCTTCAGGCAGCTTCCTTGAGGTGTGATGTCTCCTAATCTCACCGCTGGTCCATCTTCTTTCCTTAGCTCCAGTTGAGTTTCTCCAGCTGCCCTGTGGACATTTCTGTAGGGATGATTCACTGTCACTTAGCATTCAATCTGTCACCCTGTGGGTGCTACTTTTATACAATATGAGCTTTGGATACTAGTATCTTTATAAACAATGAAAAGCCTCTCCCATTTTTCTGCACAGCATCCCACCCTCACCCTAGCCCAATCAGAATGGCACATGAACTGGTTTATCCTACCAAATGAGGCAGCCAAGATGGGAAGGTTCACTTTTTCAAAGAGACATATATTAAAACTGCCTGAGTTATTGGGGCCTGTATTTGTACCGGGATCCTTTCTTTTTTTTTTTACCAGGAGGTCTCGGGGAATGAACCCAGGTCCCTCCATATGGGAGACGGACGCCCAACCATTTGAGCCACATCCGTCCCCCAACCGGGACCCTTTCAACACTCAACAAATCATCATTTAGTGTCTACTCTGTGCCCGGCCTGTGCTGTTTGCTTCTTGGGATACAATGATTGCTACATAAAACCACCCATCAAGCAGATTACACGCCCCATCTCAAAAACAGCACCCCGGCATAAAACCCAACGCCTCACCTTCCACCATGGCTGACAGTTTAGCCATCCACATTTATACACAGTCGTGGGTTTTTTTTTCCTACTGCTTCTTTGTCTTATCCAACTTTATCCCCAAGCCTAATCAGTCCCCGAATCCTGCTGCTTCTCTTCCTTAGCATCCCTTAGACCCATTTTTTCCTACTCTTTATCCCAGCACGTAAATGTAGGCCCTTATCATTTAGACTGGGTCTCTGCAATAAGACCTTCCTTTCCCCTGCAAGCTTTTCTACAACTTCTTCCTCTTTCTGGACCTCTCATACCTTCCAAAGTAATCCTACTGATACACAATTCCAGGAAGTCATTCCTTTGTTCAAAATAGCCATTACCTGTAGCAACTTTCACAAGATTACCAAATCTTAAAGTCAGGAAAAAAACATCTGAGTCCTTGAGACAAAACTCCTAGCCAGTGCCACAACCCCTCTATGGCACAGCCTCCTCTTGAATTCATCCAGAAAGGAGAAACTCTCTCCAGCCCAAGCAGTCCACGCCACCAGTGCCCAAGTTTGTATAAGATCCTTCTCAAGTTGATTTGACCTATCTTCTTATCATTGCTGCCCATTGGTTCAAGTTGTCCGCTTGTACTTCCCACTATCTCCTCCCTCGCTTTCCTCTAGTTCCCTAACAATCCAGAAGCTCTCTGTCCTCAGCTCCACTCAGCCTCCCAGCCTCCAAACCAGCTCTTGTCCTCTCTTTTCCCCTCCAATGAGCAAAGAAAGGGAAATGGCAAGAGGCTAATTGTAAAAAGGACATGGTTCCTATTATAACCTAAAGGAAAGGGCTTGCTTGCGCCCTCTTTCTCTTCCCCCTCACTGCCTCCCCTGGTGGATGCCTGAGGTGTGTGAATGTGTGTATTTCTATGCAGCTTGGCCCAGCAGGATCATTTTCTGTGTTCACAGTGTTTCTGTCTTTTCTTTTCCTTTTTTTTTTTTTTTTTTTTTTTTAATATTTATCTCCTCTTTTTTTCTGGAATATGATTTTAATTATTTTTATTATTAGAAAACTTGTAGGTTTCACCTAGTGTTTGGGGGCGGGGGGGGGGACAAAAGCATACATAAGCAAATGCAAAGTTTTCATTATTCTCAAGTTGTTCCCACATAAATCAATCACACTGGAACAAATTCACTTTTAATCAGGGAAAACTCTTCCAGTCATTTTCTATTGCACATACACAGTACACTAAGAGCAAAAAAAAAAAAAAAAAGATTCTTAGATTTACACTGAAAGAATAAAAAAGTTGAACTGGTATTTAATTCACTCTTTTGCCGTTGAAACTGGGACACTCTAGACCAGTGGTTCTCCACTGGAGGAGATTTTGGCTCCCAGAGGATATCTGGCAATGTCTGGAGACATCTTGGTTTCCCACAATTGGGGGCTGCTACTGGCATCTGGTGGGTAGAGGCCAAAGACATTGCTAAACAGCCTACAAAGCCCAGGGTAGCCCACGACCAAGTACCTGGCCCAAATTAGAGGAGGCTGAGAATCCCTGCTCTAAACCTCCTCTGCTTTTATTTTCTCCTCTTGGCCTGCATAGATTTGAACTCCTGTGTGGGGTGGGGCTAGCCAGAGAGCTGGGAGGCTGCCAGAGGGAACACCCACTCCCTGGGGACCTGGAGTTGGCCCTGTGACCTCCCATCAACCCCCTGTCCTCCTGTGCCCCAGGGAGCCCAGGGAGATAAATAGGTCAAAAAAGCAGGCACTTTGCTGATGACCAGCTGCGGGTCTGGGCTGTTTCCCCTGGGGGTGGGGGAAGAAGGGAAAGAAAGAAAACCGAGCAAGCGGGAAGATGAACTACTGATTAGGGAGCTGGGCAGTGGGTGGAGAAGCCAGGCAAGGAAGCCTCAGGCATCATTACAGCAAGTAGGGACTGCTCGCCAAGCCTGCAGATTTCTTACTTCCAGCATCTAAAGATAAAAGTAACTCTCCCTACAGTTTAGGAAAAATCCATAGTTTACAAAGTGTTGCCCATGTGTTAATCTAATTTAGTTCTCACAACCACCCAGTGACATAGGTGGGCAATTATGATCAGTCTTGTTTATAGAAGGGAAACTGAGTCTCAGAGACACTATTTTGCTCCAGATCACAATACAGCTTAACACTTTGTAGGTTCTCAAGAAATATTTAAAAGAGAGAGAGCCAGGGGTTGGGGGAAAGAGGAGGGAGAGAGCAATGAATGGGTGGAGCACAGGGCATTTTTCGGGCAGTGAAACTATTCAATTTTATATGATAATGTAATGGTTGATACATGACATTATGCATTTGTCAAAACCCATAGAACTGCACAACACAAAGAGTGAACCCTAACGTAAACCATGGACTTCAGTTAATAACAACGGTTCGTCAACTGCAACAAATGTACCACACTAATGAGAGATGTTAATATGGGAAACTGCGGAAAGAAGGAGTCAGGGGTATGTGGAAACTCTTTACTTTCTGCTCAACTTTTCTGTAAACCAAACTATTGTAAAAATAGTCTATTAATTCTTTTTTAAAGAGTGTGAAACAGAGGACAGGGGAAAGAGTGGGAAGAGAAAAAGAAAATAAATGAGGTAGTGAAAGTGGAGCCAGGACTAGTAGAAAGTCTGAACATAATAGATGCTCCATGCATGCTTGTTTATTCTCTCATTATTTGCCTATGAGAAGATGAAATCTATGACATAACAATGAGGACATTAATATGGCACATTGGAAAGGACTCTAGACTAGGAACCCAAAATCATGGGGTGTCCGCCCACCTGTGGCACCTGCGGACAGCGCTGCTTCCCCTCTCTGGTCCTGGCTTTCCTGAAACTAGGGTGGCTGAATTCTATCATCGCTGTGATAGAACCTCTAATCCCTTCCTTTTTAATCTTCTGGGCTGCTCAGCCCCAAGTTTAGCCTCCTGCCAAAGCCTACAGCAATGGGGCAAGGGCAGGAAAGTTACATCTTATCTATATATTTGTAAATAGCTCTTGCTAATTTCCAAAGCAAGTCACAGGCACTGTTTTCCTTCTTCACCACAACTGTTGGAGGAAGACACAGCGACAAGCGCCTACCTTTCATAATAATAGAAAGAACACTGAGGAGGTATCAAGAGATGTGCAGAGATGTGCGTCCTCTTCCAGAATGGCTCATTCCCGGCCTCGGGGCTCTTCCCCACTTATAACACTCCCCAGGCAGCTATTTGCAACTGGAGCAAAGTCTGGACCCATGTGATAGGCCCTGCCTAGCTCTCTGCCTTAACCTCCGGCAACACTGGCCATCTTCCTGTTCCTTGAACACCCCAAGCTTGTTCCCACTTAGAGCCTTGACGGTCACTGTCCCCCCTGTCTTGAAAGCTCTCCCCCCACAAATCATCCAGGTATCTGATCAAGGCCACCTCCCCAGAGAGCCTTTCTTAACGTCCCCGGCTAAAGTAATCCCCGTGTTCCCCTGCCCCACTCCTCACTTTCCAGCCAATCACTATGGTATTTTCTTCATCAAGTTAGGAGGAAACTCTCCTGAGGATCCTCCCATTAGAGCTGGTCTCTCTCAATCAGGGCAAGTGTGCTTTATCTGATGTCTGCAGAAGTTGCTGGGCCTGAGTGGCTCAGCCCCTCCTTCTCTTGAGATCTGCTTCATGCAGACAACAGGAGGCCTGGTCTGATCTAGACCAAGAAGGCCTTCCCGGTGAAGGTCTTGCCCCCGCAGGGGGAGGGAGGCCTGGAGTTGACCAGCACAGCCTGGGACTGGATGTGCACATGTCTAATGCTGGGGTACAGCACCACGGAGCCCGTGGGTGCTGACTCTTAAGCCACATCCTCCAGCCTCACTTGGCTGAGCCTTGAAGCTTGTATTTGGCTCTCCACTGCCCGACTCACAAGTTTGTTTCGCAAGTGGTTCAGAACTCAAGCTGGGAACAAGTATGTCATTTACCTGGCTCCACCAAACCACAATATTTACCTTGTCCCAAATCATCATATTTATTGGTTAATTCATTTGTTTACTCGTCTATTGTCCACCCCCCACCTCCTCCTCCTTGCCATCCCCTCTAGAATGTAAACTCTCTCCTTTGTTCACATATTTATTCTGTGCCTGCAGCAGTGTCAGTAAGTAGTCACTGAATGAATTAAAAAAAGACTTCTAGATGCCTTGACATTGCATGAGACCCCAGGACCTTTGCACAGCTCTAGGGTAGAGAGTTCCATTCATGACTAAAACTAAATTTCCCACTTGCTTAGAAAAATAGGGATTCAAAAACGGATTTAAGTTGATTCAAAGAACTCTTTAAGTACCTCTTACAGATCTAAGATGTAGAAGAGATTTATACCCATGAAATAAGATTACCTTAAGATAAGGAAACCGAGGCATTCCAAGGTTAAGTATTTTCTGAGGATTCCACAATCAGCCAGTAGAAGAGCTCTGGATTGCTACTGCTATACTCCATACTTTTCTACTCCACCTGCTGAGACAAATTGGGCTCCCACCCCACTCTATGATAGAAACTTCTGAAGACAAATTCCCTCAGTCCTTGTCTCTCTCTGAGTCTATTAGTCCCTGCCAGTTTTCAGCTCCATTCAGTTATAGGGCCGAAGAACTTTAATCTGCAGGTTCAGACTCTGCTAGAGAGAAGCTGACCCTGCATAGGGCGCGTGAGAGCTCCACCTCCACCAGAAGGCACAGTCTGAATTTTGCTGTCTGAAACGCCGTCTCTTTCGGACTTGGGTGGCCCCACTCGTGTGG
Source organism: Tolypeutes matacus (assembly GCA_026826555.1). Classification (NCBI taxonomy): domain Eukaryota; kingdom Metazoa; phylum Chordata; class Mammalia; order Cingulata; family Chlamyphoridae; genus Tolypeutes; species Tolypeutes matacus. Next base: position 20,603,779 of record JAKSZT010032012.1, on the reverse strand, counting down.
GCCCATCGCTGTGACTGGGGTCCGGGGCTGGGGGCTGGCCCTGAGCCCTTGCCCGCTTGGCTGAGTTCCATCCTCTTGGCTAGCCATTGCTGGCTTTCTCCCCCACCCCTCTCAGGGACAGCAGCCCCTCCCTGTACCTGAGCCACTGGAGGGGGCTCTGTGGTAAACCACAGTAACCTCCCAGGGAAGAAAGGTCCGGTCCACGTCTTGACTAACGTCAAGAAACTCCACTGCCTGCAAAGTCCTGCTCTGGACGTAGGGCCTGGCCGGGAGCCAGTCTGACATCCCCCCTTGGGAAGTGACCTTGGGATTACTGCCCTCACCCTGCCTCGAAGGGGAAGCCTTGAGGCCTGCCCAGCCCACCTACCAGGCTCATTCTGAGCTTCTCCTCCTGCCCATCGTCCCCGCACCACAGTCTCGGCCATTCCCCGCTAGGCAGGGCCAAGCCCATGCGCAGCCCGAGGTGCAGCCCCTCCTTCTGGGGCGCCTTTCTCCCTCAGGAGTCAGCTGGCCATCCTCCAGGAAGGCCCGTCTTCCCTGAGCATTCCAGCTATCTGCCTCAACTTCTCTCTCCTCCCCCAGGCCCTTCCTGTAAATTTCACATTTGAAACAAATATTGATTTCTTACTAATGCCCCTTGCCAGGGTTGTAAGACACACACACACACACACACACACACAGGCATAGCCACAGAAAACAAAGAGCATGGACCTGCTACCACTTCTGAAAATGAATGAGGCAAAAACAGAGAAAGCACAAAGAAAAAGAGAAGTGGCTTCTGGGCAAAATGCAGCAGGGGCTTTTTTTTTCCAGTCTCTCCCTGAACCTGGCAGTGCGTTAAGAGCTCAGGCGGTATATGGAGCGGTAACTGGGAGAGAGAGACCCCAGAGGGTTGTTTTACCACTTAAAAAAGAAGTGTTCTAACGTTGTCATCTTGTTACCCAAAACGCGAGTGAAAAGACCAGGAGGATCCGCTGCTACTCAGACATGTGGCTGTGGGACTCCCAGCCTCATCTCCCCATCCAGTCCTCCTCCTGCAGTCCCTTTTCCCTGGACTAATAAGTAACCCCCGAGAAGGTCTGTGCACTTTGCTTATTGTATTTGGTGAGAAATACATTCTCTTTGTCCCCGCCAACCTCAGGCAAATTCTTCCTGATACCCATTTGTATGCCTGAACACATGGGGCAGTTGGGGTTAATGTCATTTTCTGGGTAACCGCAGGAAGCAGAAGGTCACTGGGCATAGTAAGATCTGGATCCTCGGGGGACTGGACGCTTAAAGCCTGGTCAGCTCCTGTCTCGGGCTCAGCAACCTTCTCCCAGCCACGGGGACAGGCCTCTGGGACGCAGAACTAGTTCCACGTCTGTCTTCCTTTACACTCCCCTCCCGGGGTGATTCCTGAATCCACCAAAGACCAGGCTCACATTCCGTAGAATTTACATTGAGCAGGCAATTTATTGAGACTTTAATGGAGCAGAATAAGCTACTCAGAAATTACCTACCTCTTGTTTTTCTCTGCAGTAGGTGCAACACAAAGGCACGCGAGGTATTTCCTCCCCTCCCCACCCCCCATTCCATCCCTACCCCAGGCTTTTGTGTCCTTGAGGTCCAAGTTTCTTCACTGGTTAATAGCATTTACCTCGGTTTCAGTGCAAATGGGAGAAGGTGCCACTATGTTTGTGAAAACTCAGGACAATCAAGCCATTAAAGAGGATCTGTCATCTAGGGAAGAACTCAGTGGCTTTTAGTTCAAGGTGAAGGAAAGGCCTGGCTGAGGAGGAGGCCCCAGGCCCCTGAGAGGATGACTGGTTCCTCAGGAAGGGGAAGGAGGAGAGGGAAGACAGCTGCTGGCTCCAGGGAGGCAGAGTCCTGAGCGAGAGAGGAAGGTGGGAGCCTTTGGGGAGCACTGGATGCCCCCTGCCAGGGCCTCGGGAAGCTCAGGAAGGGCTCCCATGACTAAGCTTGCACACGGCTGGCCTACGTGGCCTGGACTGGGAGCAAGGGCAGGTGGCCACCGCCTTCCCAGACCTGAGAAGCCAGAGCGTGGATTTTTGTTTGTTTTGCCTTTTTGTTTTTACCAAATGTGAGGATGCCCTGAAAACATGCGGACATTGGCAACCTTGGGGTCTCAAAGCAGATTTAATTTGATATAATTAGAGAAATGTTCTGGGGCAGGTTTGTATCACTTGCTCACCACACTCTGCAGGGACAGGGGGCTGCTTGCTTTCAGAGAGCTTGGCACCAGTGGATGCTCCCTGGAGGCACAGATAAGATGGGATTTCAAAGCTCCTCCAGGCTCCCGGGGCCCCCTTTAGGAAGGCTGCAGCAGGAACCACCAGGCATTAACTAGATCCCTCATTAGGCTCACCAATTACTGGACATCTCCATACTTATTTCCTGACTCTCTGTTCTGTTGCTTTCTCCGCTTGACTCCTCTCTGATCTCTGGCTCACATTGGTGTCTGTGAGCCTATTACCTCCCAATTAGGTCTTGACGGTTTCCGTATTAGTCCCTGGCTTCACCCTACTTGCTTTTAGGATAGAGCACATGCTTTTGGTCCTTCCTCTAATAATTTCCAGCGCCTCTTCTTTTCAGCCTTTCGGAGTCCAGCTCCATGCTGGGACAAACAGCTATTTTCAGCTCCTCCTCTTCTGAGGCTGACGCTGTCCAACTATGCTACACTCTTCCCAGTCTCTCTGCAGCCATTGACTGGGCTCAACCACTTTCAAAGATTCCTTGGGAACTTTTTTTTTTTTTTTTTTTTTTTTAACCAGGAGGTCCCGGGGATCAAACCCGGGTTCCTCCATATAGGAGACGGATGCCCAACCAGTTGAGCCACATCCAACCCCTCCTTGGGAACTTTAACCCCCAGCTCACACGTCTTCTTCCCACCCAAATCTCGGTGGCTATCCCAACTGGCTTCGGTCTTCAAGAGGAAGACTCATCTCATAATGTAACCTCGGTTTCTTGTTTCCTTTACTTCAAACACATGTAACCTCCACTCCATTTAAGTGACTCACTTCTGTGGCAACAACCTAGATCTTGTCATCACCTAGAACCGTTCCACTGCCAAACCCTGAAATTCACAAAGCCTCTCTCTGAACCCAACTTATCTTCCCACCTGTGACCCCTTCAGAACTCCTCACCCTCGAGGCTGCAACCCCTCAAGCTCTTCTACCTTCTCTCCACCAACCCTTCTGTCTTTTCTTCCTTTATCTCAGGATTCAGCCATGTAAACATTTCCCAAATAATTGTTGCAAAGTATTATGTGCTTGGCTCTATTGAGAGCCCTTTACGTATATTAACTTTCCTCATTTTTTAAATAGTTGTAGGTTTACAGAAAACCAAGCATAAAATACAGCGTTCCCATATACCACCCTATTAGTAACACCTTGCATTAACTTTCTTCATTTTTTAATAGTTTTCAGATGAAGGAACTGAGGGTTAGTAACTTGGCCAAGGCCCTCCAGACAGGGCTGGCCACATAATTTGAGAGGCCCAATGCAAAATGAAAATGCAGGGCCCTTGTTCAAAAAGCAGAGGGAAAGTGACATTAAAATATTTAATATTTAAATCTTTTTCATTTAAATATATTTTGTTACTCATAAAAGCATAACAGGGGCAATCATTATCCCAAATAAAGGAAAATTAAAATTTTAAGTTATTAGCATGAACTACTACATAGCTTTAAATATATACCAGCTTTAAAAGTAAATATAAGAGCATTTCAGTCACATGCAGAATCACAGGTATTTCATAGACTGTACAAGCTTTTGTATGTCATTCCTACCTGAGCAGTGGAAACGCTGTATAAAACTGATTTTATTTCACTTCTTGATACATGCTCATTCTATCAACACTCCTTACCTTCAGCTTACTGGTGCATAAGGAAAGACTGAATGGAAAAGGAAAAGTTTGCTCTATCTTCCCCTTTCCTTGTATGTCCTCATTTTCAACGTAAAGTGGTTGGCTATTATAGGAAAGAAACGCGACTTAGCAAGGATATGACAGAGTTCCTTGGTCGTCAGTGTTTCTTAAAACGCCTTTACCTTTTTCCTTTTTCTATGTTGGAAGCAAGCTCTGGTTCGAGTGGAAAGCATGGCCTCTTGGGGCTCGCTTCACTCAATTATAGACATGCCGATATGGAACCTGAGCACAGCACCCCAGAGAACCCACAACCCACGATGCATGGGCATTCGCCAAGGCTCAAAGCCAGTTAAAATTATTCCTGTTACAGAAGCTGCCTAGCGATACCGAACACTCTATGCAAACCCAGCAACAAGGCACAGACAACGTGCAAGTTGGGTATCGCCTCTGCTCGTGTGCAGGCTCTTGCGTCCCATTGGATTTCACCTACCAAACACAAGTTCAGAGATAAAGTAAGTATCTATTTCAAGATGGCGGCTGCAGAGCTTTAAGCCAAGCTCAGGACCTTGGAGGAGCTGGACTTGCTGCACATCAGTAGTCAGCCCTGGGAGTGGATGTGGCTCAAGCAGTTGAGCACCGGTTTCCCACATGGGAAGTCCTGGGTTCAATCCCAGGCCCCTGGTACCTAAAAAAAAAACAAAAACAGAAGTTAGCCCTGCCCTCAGGTCATATGTGGTGGTGTCTGTATTTGAACCCAAGACCCCCGCTCTGGAGCTCTGGAGGCTAGGCTCCTAACCACTACAACTGCATTGCCACATTGCCTCTCTTGAACTAGATTGTTTTTCTTACTCTGCATTAATTTAGCTTTCTGTCTTCTGAGTTGTTGCTTCCATGTCAGAATTATTGGCGATAATCATGTAACCAGCCGATTGGTACCACTGGGTTACTTGGCATTCCCTAACAGTCTCCCTTTCCTGTTTCCACTGTGGCTATTCCAAATACTTTTCCAATCCTCATTCCTAGATCCGAGTCTCCCCGTCCCTGCTAAACCACAATTTTTCTATGTTGATACATGATTTTCTTAATTATCATATATTTTGTCCAAACAATATAACATAGCTTTCTAAGCGATTTACCTATTGCTCTACATTTAAGTTATTTTTAAATTTTCCTCTAACACTAGAACATTGCAATGTACAGTATGCATTCCTTACTCTTAAGGAATGACCGTACAATTTCATGGAAGAGCATAATAATTATGAAATCCTTCTTTCCCAAACGTGTATATGGATATATAGAGATAGATAAGCTCACACCTTCACGCACAGGTTGGGTTCCCCAAGAAACAGAATCTGAGAAGGAACTTAATATTCAGGAAGTTTCTTAGGGAATACAATCAGGAACAATGTTTGGGTAGGGAAAAAAATCTAGATTGGGCAAAGGAAGAAGTTAGGAGAATGTAAATCAAAACCCACAATGAGATAAAACCTCATACTCACTAGGATAGCTATTATTTAAAAAAAAAAAAAAAAAAAAACACAGACAATAATAAGTGTTGGTGAGGATGTAGAGATAGTGGAACTGGCATGCCTTGCTGGTAGAAATGTAAAATGGTGCAGCCACTGTGGAAAACAGTTTGGCAGTTCCTCAGAAAGTTAAACACAGAATTACCGTATGACCTGGCAAATCCACTCAGGTTTATACTGCAAAGAATTTGTAGCAGGGACTCAAACAGATATCTGTGCATCAATCTTCATAGCAGCATTATTCATAGCAGCCAAAGGGTAGAAACAACTCAAGTGTCCATCAATAGACGAATGGGTAAACAAAACAGGGTATTGTCCATACAATGGTTTATTGCTCAGCCTTAATTAAAAAGGAATGAATTTCTGATACATATTACAACATGGATGAACCTGGAAAACATTATGCTAAGAGAAATAGGACAGAAACAAAGGGAACAATATTATATGATCCCACCTATATGAAACTTCTAAAATAAGCAAATTCATAGAGACAGAAGATAGATTAGGGGTTACAGGGGATGGGAGGAGGAGAATGCAAAGTTATTGCTTAGTGGATAAAGGATTTCTGTTTTGGGTGATGAAAAATTTTAGTAATGGAAGGTGGTAATGTAACTCAACATTGTAAAAGTAATTAATGTCACTAAATTGTGCACTTAAAAATTATTAGGAAAGGGAAGCAGATGTGGCTCAATCGATAAGGCTCCCGTTTACCATATGGGAGGCCCCGGGTTCGATTCCCGGGGCCTCCTGGTGAAGGCAAGCCAGCCCGCACGGCGCGATGAGCTGACGCAACAGTACGACCCAACAAAGGGAGACAAGCAGACACAGAAAAACGCACAGCAAATGGACACAGCGAGCACAAGCAGCAAGGGGGGATAAGTAAATAAATAAATAAAATCTTTTAAAAAAGAAAAAAAATTATTAGGATGGCAAATATTATGTCATAAATATATTTCCACAATTTTAAAAATCCCATGCTGAAAACTTTCAATTAATAAAATAGATTAAAAAATAAAAACAATAACAAGACTTTTAAAAGGCAAGACAAAAAAAAAAAAAAAAAATGTAGCTGAGGAAGTCCATATCACTACAGCATACAGTACCTAAGAGACAGATGTCCTGGGTACAAATCTCAGCTCTGCTATTTAATGGCTCTGTGATGCAGGGAAAGTTACTTAATGCCACTTTGCCTCAGTTTCCTCATCTTTAAAATGGTAGTCACAATTATATCTTTTTTCAGATATTCGTGAACAACGTACGTAAAACATTTAAAAGAATGCCTGCCATGAATAAGGATTAACTTCTTACTACTCGATGTTACTTGAATAAATGATATATTTGGTGTAACTGATGTTGGTGGTGCCCAGTGGTACTTCTCTTTGCATTTTAAGCAAGGTAAGTCTTTACTCTTCCAGGAAAGTATAAGCCATTATCTAACTCACAAGCGCATTATAAGGATTAAGGGAAATTTTTTAAAAATTGTGTATACTTCATCTCATTCCAAAATGGTTTTGAGTAGTTAAATTCAGCCTCAAAACATATACAGAAGCAAGATGATATAGTAGTAAGAGCACTTCTTTAAGAAATAGACATATTGGGGTGTAATCGCAGTTTTTTCCGTTTATTAATACTATGACTTTTCTGAGGCCTAAAGATATTTGTGATGCACTACACATTCAGAAATGATCGTTATTGTCATTTGGTTGAAAGAAAACCACATCAAGGCAATTTTGGCAGGAGGAATAAGGAAGGAAGGAAGGAAATAAAGATTGAGTTGTATTGAATTAGTTCAGCAGAAATGGAGGACAATAGACACACTTCTCAGGTAGCTCAGCCTAGACTCAGAATGATAGCAGATTGAATCTCAAGGCAGAAGTCATTTTAAAGGCTGCTATTTAGCCCTTACTTCATTCAGCCTTCCATCATAGTTCATTATTTCTATGCCTGTCTCCGGCATTAAGTTGCATCTTCCTTGAAGCCAGTGACCTCACCTTTGTAAACCCAATGCCTGCACAGTACTAGACATTCAGAATCAGTCAAAGATGCTTGCTGGGTGAATGCAAGAGCAAACACCACCTGCCCAGTGAACTCTTAGACACCTGCAAAGGCCCGGTTCAAATAACAGCTTCTCCTGGAAACAAACTAAAAAGAGAAAGGAAAAATACAGATTTCTTTACGAGAGCTCATGTGGGACCTGGATGGAGAATCCCAATCCTGGAGAAACATTTCCAGAATTACAAGGATTCAGTAAAAGTCTCTGCCAACCTGGGCTCTGCGTTTACGCATAGACTACCCACTTGGCTGCTGTCTTGCACAAACCGTGGGCCTTGGGAAGTCATCTGGGCCTGTGGGGGATGCCACGGCCAGCCCGTCCTGTGAGTTCAGGGTGGCTGTAACAGCCAGCTGGGGTTCCCAGGACCTCAGCCACGCCAGCCACAGGCCAAGCGACAGTGACGCCGCAGTGCTGACTCCACAGCCTGGGGGAGCTTAGAGGCTCACACTGTCACCGGGCAGGTGCTGGGAAGAGCCTCCGCTCCTCTTCCCCACCCCGCCCCCAGCACGCTGCATTAATCCAGCCATCGTGGCGGTAGTTGCTCTCAAGTCCACAGATGTCAGGTCCATGTTCCTGGAGTTTTCTGGGGGATATGGTTGCCATATCTGTGTTCTTTCTTCAGTTTTCTCCCTTCCCTTTGTTTCCTACCCACACTGTTCAGCCTAACAGTTGACCAAAGTACAACTGGCCAATGCTCACAGGAAAAGCCATTTTAAAAATATAACAGATCAGGAGCCAGTGTAGCTCAGTGGTTGACTGCTGTCTTCCCACATACAAGGTTCCAGGTTCAATCCCCAGCCCTGGTAACCCCCCCGCCAAAAAACCAAAGAGCAAAAAACCGGATCAACAGAGCTGAAGGTTTCCCAAGATTTGGCCATCAGGGATAATGAGAGGCTCCGTTCTCACCCCTCTGCTGCCAAAGCATTCCTACCCCTGCGTGGGGGCCAAGGACCCAGGCCAGCTGGACTGCTGTGGGGGAGCCCTAATCTCACTTAGAATCAAAGAATCCTCCTGGGGTTCCCCGTGGTTTCTAGCTCATCTGCCCAGGACACGGTGAGGAGGTGCAACTGTGCTGAGGCACGTGTGTGCAGAAAGCAGCGTCAGGCCGGCTGGGTCTGGGCAGACTGTGGCACAGACCCTCGTGTCTTCCCACATATAGCTTTCCTTTCCTTTTCTCCTTTGGTGCTTTTCTCTCTGTGAATGTTTTCTTTCCTGGACACAGGGAGCCAGAGAAACCCATCAAACTGTTATTTTCTTCAGTATTGTAGCAACTGGTGCTCAGATTAGTCCTGCTGGTTTTAATCGGAGACATTTGCAATTCCTGAAGCAGTCAGGTCCTTGGAATGCCAACCCCAGATCACATCTCTGTGATCTGTCTCTGTCCGAGTGTGTCAGAGCTGGGTGGGGGCAGGGAGGGCAGAGAGGGTGAGTGGGAGGGGGGAGTCACGCACAGAGGACCTTTGTGCCCTGGGTCCTGTGTTAAAGCAGGGGCAGTGTAAAATCAAGAAAAGATATAAGGAGGAGGCTGTGCTGTGTCCCAGCGTGAAGAAAACAGCCTGCTCTGAAGTTATCACATCTCCAACTACAATGTAATTCCTTCTCGAGCCTTTCTCTGATAGCCTGACCAGCAGGAAGGGCTGGAACCTGCCAGAGGAGAAGGCACAAGGAGCCTGCTTATCATGGCTACGGGCGCTGGGCTCGGGTTTCTGGGGCTTTCTTTCGGGGCACAGACAGCTCTGGCGCCTTCATGCTGGGCTCAGACTCACCCTCCAGCCAAACCTTTCCCAAATCCCAGCCATACCCAAGCCCTCCCCTTCCTCCTACTCTTGAACTCCAGCGACTCTTTGCCTCTTTTGTCAGGGCTAGAAAGAGATGAATCTGCAAGGCACAGAGGTAAAGCCAGGCACCTGAAGTTAAAAGAAAATGTCTTCAAAGAGTTCCAAAATGCTCTGATGCCAGAGAGCTCAGGAAGTATCCTGGCAATACTTCTCTCCTGGGGCAGCTCCCACTCACACCCTCCCAGGCAGTCGGTTCCACCTCAGTGAAGAAAATCTGCCAAGGAAAGCCGGTCCACATCCCTCCTACCCCCTTCTAATAGCTATCATCCCCACCCCCACCATGACCCTTCCTCTGCCAACGCGAGTCCCTTCCCAACCACTCCGAGCGCTGAGGACAGGAGCTGCCTCTCAGGAGCGAGATCTTTCATACACAAACACACACAAAACTTTCCACCACCTCTTGCAGGAGAGAGGTAGAGAATTCAGGAAAAACTAGCCGCAATTGGGCGGAGCCAGCAAGGTCTATTGTTTTGAGAAAACCCGGAATAGGCTGAGTCAGATAATTTGGCATGAGCGAAGTGTCATTTCAGTTATCTGGGTCACTGTGTCCATGAGGAGTTGTCTTTCCTTCCGTGCCACTCCATGAGGGAGAAAACACTCGGTGGGCTTCTTAGGGTACCCAGGAAGGAAAGCTTGGTCCCCCTCACCGGAGGACTGAGCCTTGGAAGAGGCATCCAGCAAAGACTTCCCCATATCCTGTAGCAGGAAGAGGGGTGTGGAGCTCTTTTTAGGGGCAGAAGAAGCGGATGATGCTCATTTCTCCTTGACCCCTGCTCCACCCCCACCCCCCAACAAACTCTCAGAGGAGGAACTGCCTCCAACATGGGGTGAAGGACTACAGGGCTGAGCCGACAAGGAACTACGAATTGGCTGTGGGCCCACAATTTTTCTTAATTAGCCATGGCATCTTGCCCATCATAGAAATAAATAACACGTGTCCCCTAAGGACACCACACGAGAGGTGCCATTTATCGCCGTTCTAAGAGGAAACTGACAACATGACGGGTGACATAGCAGAAATAATGAAGAAAAATGGTATTGGGCACGGAGAGGCTCCAACAGAGGAGCCTTGCAGTCAGTCCCCAGAGGGAAGCCCTCTGCCCACCCCACTCCCCCAGGGAAAGCAGCACTTCCCAGGGGGGCCTGTTCCCCAGGCAAGTTTACATCTTCCATTAGCACTAAGCAGGTACCACGTGGCAGCATTTCGGGGTCACTGGGCAATCTCTCCTGTCCCATAATGGGTCACTCTGAAGGTAGGTCAGGACCCCTGAAATGCCATTTTGAGAGTTTCATTATTTTAGATATTTCAAGGTCAGGCAACTCTAATTTGTCTGCGTGGATTACCTCTGTCGAATGGTAGCCTGTGCTCCTCTCTGCCATCCAATACCCTCTGGTCATTCTCCTGCTGTAGTGGTTGGTGTCTGAGCCAGTCTAAAGGCCAAGAGGTGCCACTGCCCCGTCGGAGGCTTATTGCACCACCTGTGCTCTGCAGCCCATGCCCTGCTGCCTCCTCAGGAATTTCTCACCATCAGTTATCCCCTCTCCAACCTCTCTGTTCAGCTCGCCTGTCTACTTCCCCTGAGGAATCAAACATACGCAAGTCTCTCCCATTAAAAAGCAAAGCAATCAAATCTGCTGTCCCTGGAGCCTGCATTTCTCTGTAGCCACCACCCTCACACACCTCTTCCCTTCACAGACAGCTTTTCCAAATAGTCCTCGCCTTCTTACCTCCTATTACTCTACAGCCTTCTCCAGTTTGGCTTCTGCCCCCAAACCACTGAAGTAGCTCTTGCCAAAGTCACCAGTGACATTCTGTTTCCAAACCAATGGACACTTTTCAGCCCTTATTTTACTTAGCATTCCTCTCGAGCTTCTTTTCTTCCTTGGCTTTGGGGAGGTCATTCTCCTCAGATTCTCTATTTCTCCAGCTACTCCTTCTCACATGCCTTGGCCATTCCTTTTCCATTGCCCATATCATAAATGTTGGGTTCTTCAGGGCTTTGGCCTCAGCGTTCAGCTCTTCTCAAGCTGCACGGTCTTGCAAGGCTAATGCAATGGTTCAACTATATGTGTGTGTGTTATAATAGATATAACATGCAATTTGCCATTTTTACCATTCTTTTTAGTTTTTTTTAATTAGAGAAAGCTTACAGACAAATCATGCTGAAAATAGTTTCCATGTTACCCACCCCTTCCCAAACACACAGTTTTCCCTGTTATTAACACTTTGCATCAGTGTGGTAACTTTGTTACAATTGATGAAATATTATTATAGTTATGCTATTAAGTATAGTCCATACTTTATACTAAGGTTCACTGTGTTGTATAGGCTTTTTTCCCCCCGTTTTTATTCTAGTAACAAATTAAAAGCCAAATTTCCCCTTTTAGCCATCAAAGAGACAATTCAGTGGTGTTAATTACATTCACAGTACTGTGCTCCATCACCACCATCCATCACCAAAACTTTCTCATCATCCCAAACAGAAACTCTAGACCCATTAAACAATAATTCCCTCTTCCCTCCTCTCCACAGGCCCTTATAACCTCTAATCTGCCTTATGTCTCCATGAATTTTCTTATTCTAGATATTTCATATAAGGAGAATCATACAATATTTGTCCTTTTGTCTCTGGTTTGTTTCACTTAACATAATGTTTTTTAGGATCATCCATACTGTAGCATGGATCAGAACTTCATCCCTTTTTATGGCTGAATCATATTCCATTGTAATGTTGTGTATGTCTTGATGATTCCCAAGTCCGTGTCTGTAGCCCAGACTTCTCCTTTGAGTTTCAGGTTCCTATATCCAGCTGTCCACTGGAAACTTCTCTGTGTATGTTCTATTGTCACCTTGCATTGAACACATCCAAAACTGAATTCCCCACTCGTGTGCATTACACACATGCACACTCTTGCTCTGGGAAGGTGCCATTACCCACCCTTATGCTGGGACGGTGGAGATAGGGAGCTGGTAGCTCTGCAGCTTTTGCGCTATTTCCTGTAGTTCCTGACGCTCTCAGATCTGCTGGCCAGACCTTGCTTGAGATACACTCAAAACGTCTAGTGTGCATGTGCCTGCCCAGACAAAACTGGGAAAAGGCACGTTCAAGTCTGAGGGATTCTAAAGACCAGAGCATTGACAGTTTCTCTAAACAGCAAATCCTTTGCAATGGAAAGAGAGTTGTGAAGAGATAGAGTCAGCCTCAAGGAGGAAGACAAATAAGAGGCAGACAGGCTATCAGAAACCCCATCTTGGATGAGTTTTAGGTTAGCAGTCCCAGCTGCAAGTGGATGGGTCATACCAGACAGGGAGCCCAGAAAATTAGAGAGGGGGAGAAAAATGACAGAGTGGGGCACCAGAGCAGAAGTCTTGGCTTATGGCCTAGATACTAGGAGAAGCACAGGAAATGCTGATCAGCAGGCTTCTTGGGTACCCAGGGCCTATGGAGCATTCCAAATCTTGGGTCTGAGAGAACATAGTTCAGTTCCAGTCCTCCTCAGATGGTTGGATGGAAGCCACTGCCCCAGTCAAAACTGCCTTAGAACTAGGATGGGCCTGGGTCTCCAGCTCAGGGTCATCTGCAGATCCATTTGGGGGATGGAGAAATGGGTTTAAACAAAGACAGGACATCAGGTTAGGGAGACTGACAGCCTGTGCCCTGTTCAATCATTCTTCTGTATGCATTTTGCAGTGGTGTCTGGGGGTCTGTTTTCAGTGGTGAGCTGGGTTTTCCTCTCCCCTGGAACATTCTGGTTTGCTGTTGCGTGTTTAGGGGATGAGTAGACCAGGGTGACTGAGGGTGCTTTCTATGGGGCAGCTACAGTAGGGTGTTGTCTTACGAGAAATTTTGGCCTCAGACTCATTAAAGGGCCAGAAAGGACCTTCTAGTGCTTCAGTTGAGTCCATTGAAGATAACTGCAGGAAAAAATAGCCTTGGTGATGTAATAAATATGAAAGCCTAATGCCTGCTAAGTATAGCTACAATGCGGATCTTTCTGTGGGGATTGAGGCTGTCTTTTGTATGGGGATGAGGCTGTGTTTACAGCTCCAAGTCTGCCTTCCCATGGTAAAGTGAGGGGAGCCTGGAGAACCATGAGCAGGGACAAGAGGGAAATAGGGGAGATAAGAAATAAATAATACTTTCATTTTACATTATTAAACTGCTACTGGCTGGATAGATACTAGAAGAAAAGCCCCTGTCCTCAGGGAGTTTACAGATTTGGGTAAACAAACATGTAAATGAGCCATTATAATACTATGTGGCAAATACAATAGTAGAGGTAATATAATTCCTGACTTGGATTGAGCACTTGTGATGTACCAAGTGCCCTGAGACATGCTCTCCATGCTTTATATTATTTAAACCTCACAACAACCTTGAGAGGTAGACACCATTATTATTTCTCACTTACAGGTAAGGAAGTCATGGCTTCCAAAGTTCAGGTAACTCATCTGAGATGCTTCAGTTAAAAGTTGAAAAGCTGAGCTTCAAACCCATGGCATCTGAGCCTCGAGCCCATACATGTAACCCCTCCACATACTGCTTCCTTAGGCAGAGTGAAGGAAAGGAAAACAGAAGAGAGAGCCATCAACTCTTCCCAAGGGAATCCGAGATTGCTTCAAAGAGGAGGTGATAAATGAGCTAGAGTCTACAGGATAGGGGAGGAGAAAAGGGCATTCCAAGGAGAGAGAAGCGTGAACGAAGACAAAAGACCATTAGAGAAGAGTATCTATGTACACCCCAACTCGCAGACTTACCCGCGTGCTCACACACAGCCACACTCGTGTGCACACACCCACTCGTGCAAGTATTCCCACATATCCTTACACACACGTACAGTAACTCTCACACACACTTATTCACATGTATGGACACACATGTGCACACACTCACAACACACACACAGGCACGTTCTGTGAGGTGTCGGTCTGAGGGCTACCTTTTTTTTCTGTCACTCCTCTCTTCTTCCCAGTCCTCAGCCCCAGTGGTCCAATAACAGTCGTTGTCACCACTCATTGAGTGCTTCTGTGCTCCAGGAACTATCCTGGATGCTCTCTAGGCACCAGCCCTCATGCTCACAAGAAACCAGCAAGGCCGGTGTTGGTATATCCATTTTACAGATGGAGGTCCAGGACCTCACGCAATACGGAGCCCCCTGGAGGCCACATAGTTCAACAGTGCTTTAAACACAAACCTCTGTTTCCAGAGCCTAAGTTCTCAAAATGTAAAAGGCCCTAGAGCAGACGTTTCCCCGGAAAGGAGAAGAGCTGGGACCCACAGCCATTGAGGTAGCCCCTTCTCCCTCCAAGCTGTGGTGTCTGGGAATGATCGCCAAATTGCGGAAGAGTCATTGGGAGAAATATGAGTGTTTTCCGTCTCTGTGGTGATAAGAGCTGCCATCGTCACAGACATTTGGAGGTTGAAACTGACCTTAGGGATGAAGATACTGAGGTGTGGGACAAGGGTTAATAGATGGGTTTGCAGAGGCTCTGAAGGAATCAGGAACGGGCCTGAGCCCAGCCCAGGTTCTTCCCACTGCCCACGCTGCCTCCCAGCACTCACGGTGCTGCCTGGAAATCGTCATCGTGGGTACTTTTTGTTAATCAACTTGCATGAGCAGAGATGTAGGCTTTGAATCATTTGCCTGCACGTAATTGTTTTGTTTCTCTGCACACGCTCTAGTTCCCAGGAATGCACAGTGCTGACTGAGGGCGTGGCGGGATCCCAGCTTAACAGATGGCCTAGTTGCAGCCCAGAGAGATTAGCTGAAGCAAGAAGCTTAGAATAACATCTTGAAGACCAGATTCAAAATCAACTTTGTCCCATATCCAGGCCTGCCAAGTTGGCGCAATTTTCTCTCCATGTTATGTTCTCAAAACATCACTCTCCCTTTGTTCCCGCTTCTGGGACCCATAGCTCAGATGTGTACCTTCACTGAGTGGCCATTTTCCTCTGTACTGTAGCCCTTTCTTGATTTTCTCACTCAGTACTGGGATGATTTATAGGCCAGAGTCATCCCTCGGGCTGGGCAGGAAAAATAGCAAGGAGACGTATTAAGGCCCTCAGCACTGCCCAGGAAAATGCCAGAGCACAGGCCAGACTGGGCCCAGCGGCCGCTGAAGAAACCCACATCCCTCTCCTCTGCGTGACAATGTTGACTGTGAACTCGCTCATATCCACACCGGCACCTGGTGAGAAAAGATTTGAAACGGATCCCACCACCTACTCCACCCACTGCTCTCCTTTTATTAGGGAAGAGTAGAGAGTCTGGGGGAGCAACAAGTACCCCAAAGTTCACATGGAGTAGTTTCCAGATAAAAACACCTTTTCTCCACTGCTCCCCCATCTGAAACACCACATGCCATAGGTCGATACGCAGAGTCACGTGTGACTTTACCTTCCCCCACCCCGATATGCACACTCACATTCGGCTACACACACTGACACAAAGCTGTGTGTTTCTGGCCTTGGCCCCTCCCAGCTTTTAGTGCAGGGTCTGCCTGTGTTGGCAGGGACCGTGGCTGGAAAAGGAGAAAGACACGGAAACCTTTGCAGCCCAAGGTCCCCAGCACGCAGGCCTAGCTCCCCCTAAAACCCCTGTAGGCCAGGCTGGCTCCCCTCCTTCCTCCTTTTCTAATTATGACAGGCCCCAGGGGGCCAGAGCAAAGAGAGGAGAAGGCTGAGTGAGGACTCCAAGTGGGAAAGGAGGGCAGAGAAGGGAGGGAGGGAGGGAAAGACGAGGCAGCTGAAACAGACATTTTGCTCTGGGAAGACACAAGTGCATGGCCAGACACAAAGAGTTGGTCACACTGCACCTTCCTCTTCCTCAGGAGAGGTGAGCCCAAAAGGACCCCATGCCCATGGCCACACTTGCCGCAGAGTTGAAAAAGGGATTGAAAAAGGGAAAGACCCTTTAGGCTTGAGTTTCAATTTTAGGCTGATTTGTCTTCGAACCGTTATCAGGTTTAATGTCATTCGTTCTGCTGGTGGCTCTGTGAAGCCAGGAGATACTAAGGGGTTTTGTCATCGCTTTACATGAAAGAGCCCGAATTTGATTGAGCTATTTGATTGAAGAGCTATTTGATTGAAGCCACGGGGTGCGGGCTTCTTTGCTCCTGGCCCAATGCACAAATCACCGCTCCAGCTTTTTGGAGAAAAACTGGCTTCCTCTTTCCTTCATAGGCTTAGGGTCTAGTAATAAGAACCTCCTCCAAGTGAGCAGAGATGTGCAAAATAATCCCCTCCCCATTTACAAAGAGAATTCACAATCATTTGATTTAATTAGACCAATTTCCATCAAGGTCCCCAATATGCGCCAGACACTATGTCACGTGCCGGAGCAGAAGGGATGGCCAAGCCCTGTCCTGTCCTCACGGAGCTCATGGGCTAGCAGAGGAGTCCAAACACAGGTGATAACCTTGTCATTTCATGCATGGGCCTAAGAACTTCCGTTCATTGTCAGCTACAAAGAGAGGGCTAATCCTGGTGAGGAAGAAGCCCCCATCACATCTATTTCCTCATCTTTCTCAGCAGCTCTTGGTTAATCCAGTTCCCCAGGGCCCTTCTCCTCCCCAAGACTTAGAATTAAGTTAAAATGTCAGGACCTCTCCATTTCTTCTCTTCCCAGACCTGTTTTGTTGTGGTCACGAAGACTGCCCAGGCCGAGATTCAGATACAGCAAGTATTCCAGTCAAGTCAAATGTCATTAAAGGAACTTGCATGGCCCCTCCCACGTGCCTTTCACTTAATTCTTGCCTCACAACCTTTGCTTGGGCCGACAAGCATAATAGATCTACTTGATGCATCGTGTGCTAAAATAAAATGTCTAGTCAAAAGTGCCTAGAATCCCTCAAGGCTAGAGTTGGCTAATGATGTCATTACCCCACAGGGCCTGGCTTTATTTTCAGAAAGGCCATTTCCTCCCACATTAAGGCTCATTAGGGTTTTTTTTCCCTCTGTAGTACTCTACCCACACAATAGAGATCACACACAGAGATGAGGCCTGGTCTGGGCCTGGGGCAGCCCACTTATCCTTTCTGGACAGCTAAGTTCTAAGTTTGGACTCTTGAAGCTGAAGGAAGCCTTTCCCGAAGGGAAGGGAGATCAAACCAAGGTCAGAGGCTGTCTGGGCCAGGCCTGGCTCAGTAGGTCCTGCTTGCCAATACGGAAAGGGCCATCCAGGTTCGCGTCTTCCACACCCCGTTTACCGTTTGTCTCTTCATAGCTCTCAGCTGCTAGCCAGGCTAAGGCTCCTCCAGCCCAGCTCAAATAACTGGGCTAAAATAGCCTTGCAAATATTCTACCTGCCACGAGACAAATTCTCTGGACTCCAGAGTGAGGCAACCTCTCCTATGAAAGGAAAAACAGCAATCTGTTTTTACCAGCAGAGGACTTCCAGTCAGATGGACCTAGGTTAAATTCTAGGGTTGCCATTTACTGGCTCTATGACCTGGGGCAAGTTTCTTAACATCTCTGAGCCTTATTTCCTTCATCGATAAAAGGAAGATAATAATACCAACCACATAGGATGGTTGTTAGAGAAAAAACAAGAAAATACATGTAAAGCACTTGCAAGCCTCGTACAAGGAAAATACAGTAAAATGCAACTGTTCTTACTTTTAATCAACATCTCTAATATTACTGCAGGTCAACAATCTGCAGTTTTGAAATCCAAAAAGCTCTGAATACTGAAGGATTTTTCACAACACATTTGGCCATAAAACTTGACATGAACGGAACTGAGTTTCTTTGTAGACTTCATTCATCCCACTTAGAGTGAATATGTGCTGCAGAAATATTAATATTTTTTCACTCACAAGTTGCTCTCCCAGACTTGGCTGGGGATATTATATAATATACAGTTACTGTACTATGTTACTTTTCTAAAAATCTAAAAAAATTCTGAATTCTGAAACATATCTGGCCCAAGGGGTTTGATAAGGGATTGTGGCCCAGTATTTCTCTTCCAGCCAGGTACATTCCAGAGTGCTGGGACGAAGCCACCACTCTTCCTTCTCTCCTAGGAAAATACCAAAAAACGCTGATTTCCTTGCTGATGGTGAGGTAGTCACCTATCTCCCTGACTAATCACAGGGGACCCCCAGGCAGAAAAACTGGCTCATGTTGCCACTTGCAGACCTAATCTGTCACTAAGCCTAGACTGTTGATTTTTTGCAAATCTGGACAGAATGGTCAATCAAAGCAGCCTAGTCATATTTTCTCTGAAGATGTTAGGTTCCCATATAAGTAACACTTCCACTTACTGAGCACTTACTATGTGCCAGGCACTTTATGGGCACCCTACATCTCACAGCTATAAGGAAGAAGGTATTATTAGCCCCATTTTACAGATTGGTAAACAGGATACAGAGATGGTAGGAACTTACACGAATTCCAGTCTGATTCCCAAACCCCTGCTTTTTCCTCTGTAGCATTGCTTGATGACTCTCATGAAACTATAGAAAAGGAACAAAAAGAGAAAGCTCATTTTCAGTTTATTTTAGTTCCATGGCCTATTATATTTTAAATATACAGCATTATTTCTTCTAGGGTTCTGGCTGTTAAATTGGGGTCAATTTGCAAGCTTGGGAAACAGTGACTTTTTCTGGTGCCCAACATTCTCTAAATACTCGGGTTCTCAGGAATGGCGTTGACCACCACCGGCTCTCCCCATCCTTTCTTTAATTCTTCCTGGATTGCTTGAAAATGGGCTTGTGGGAAGAGTTTTAGCACTGTGGTAGTAGTGGAGATGGTTACATGTCAAGGTGTGTCTTTAGTTGTGTTCCTAGGTTGAGCTGATGACATGGTTTGAGCCTAAAAGCCAAAAAAGGGGATCTGAGAACCTTGGCCCTGACCCCACCGGTGAGTGCCGGAATTCCACTCCGCCAGCATCCCGTATGCTGAGCGCACAAGGCCCCATCCATGACAACCCGCCTTCCCTGGAGCCAAGAGCGAAAGTCAAAGGCAATAAAACAGAGTAAAAAGCAAGCGTCCAAAAGCAGAGAGAGCAACTCTCCTTCCCTCGCGACACCCTGGGAGACAAAGACCATGAAGTAAAGGTGTCATGCAGCCCGCAGATTAATCTACACTCTGCAGAAGTGATCAGAGCCCTCCATTCCCCCAGAATAGGATGCCCAGGAAGCCTCACAATGAATGTGCCAGTCAACAAGATAGCAAGAACTCAGCCTGGCTGGCGGGGCATTGTTTATGGGCTACCCGGGGCTTTGGAATATGAAAAGATGTCTGAAAGAGACTTTGTTATCTCATTGTACGTCTGCAAGTCACCACTCAGTTCTGTGAGCAGGCACTGCTCCTCTTAGAATTCCTGGCTTTTGGTTTGAGGATTTGATTTTGTTCCTTCCACTGACAATAGTAGGCTGGAAACCCAGGGGTAGCCCCCAGGCCTGCGGTGGCCTGCAAAATGGACATGCAGCTGGGGCTTCTGACAGGCCCCGGTGAATTGCGGAAGCCTGCCAGGTGACGTGGCTGTCAGTGATCCATGAGGTCACCAAGGTATGAATCAACTTGGGTGGCATCCATGGTTACATCCATAATATAGATGGTTCATGTAGCATGTCACAGGCCAATGAGAAAGTGACTTGTCTGGGAGGGCTTTTCTTTTCTTTTCTCTCTCTCTCTCTCTTTTTTTAATCCCAGTAGCAGAGAAAGCAATCATCCAAGAAATGGAGAGTGTGAAACAGAAAGCCCGGTCCGGGTGGGATACTCCTGCAGCTCTGACATGTGGCTATGGAAGTGACATAAATTCCAGCCACTGTGTCCCAAATTATAAAGAGACTTGGATCCTCTTCTCGGTAAATGGCTAGGGGCATACCTGCTCTCCTTTTCGGTAGCACCTCAAAGACTCACTAGAGTTTAGAAATAGAGAGCTTGGCGATTATCCTGACATGGTATAGATGGGAAAACAGAGCTCCAGAGAGGGGCAGTGACTTTTCCAAGGTCACAGAGCACACTGTGACAAAGAAAGGTGGAAGTCATCTCTGCTCATTCTCAGGTTAGTGCTTGTCTTACCCCTTGTCACTCATATAAACAAAGGCCCCCACAATTTCTCATTCTGCAAAAGAAAATGCATGCAAGAAAATGTTGTAACTTAAAATGAAAATCTGCTATAGGATGCTGTGACTACGGCTTGAGGACACAGAGAGCTTGACACTAACAAAATCAAGTGCTGTGGAGTGAATAAATGTAATAGACAATTCTCCATAATATATTTTTCATGAGCAAACGAGAGAATATGAAATATATATTATGGGAGATGGTGTTAACATGATGTTTATTTACTCTGCAGCATCTGATTCTCTTTGCATTATGCAAAGTTGTCATGAACCTCTGAACTTTGAAGCTGGCTCCAAACCAACTAAGGGTCTTTCTCCTCTCCATCCCTCCCCCGGCCACACATCCAGCCATTGAAGCGTGGCCTCAAAAGACAGATTTGTGTTTTTCACAAACTAGTGTGTGTGCAGGGGTAATGAATTCCCCCCATCGTGTGCCTTCGTCTGCGGTCCTCGCTGGCTGTCCTTTTGCTTTGGCATCCTTCCAGAAGGACCTCCTCTCCTTCTCCACCTTTACCTTAGTCACACGTTCAAACCACTCCACGTCTCTAGAGCCCTGCACGTAGCTCAGCTCAGTGCTGAACACCAGAGCAGAGCTCCTCAGGGATGCACATGCCTCCTGGTTCAGGTAGAAGGTGTGGGCACCCTCCATTCCTAGGACGAAGCACCGCAGCTCTCTACCGAGGCTTTTGGCAGTGGCGGTGGCAGCCCCCTCCTAGGACCTTCCTCTCGGCGCCTGGCGCCGTAGAAGGCAAAGTTAGACTGACAACAACACTAACAAAGATTAATTCCTGTGTCTGATGAGAGTTAATTTCTCTGATTAGAGGACTCTCAAAGATGTGCAGTGACTAAATCTTGACTGGAAATATTCAAATGGCAGAACGGCAGGGCGGAGAGCCCGGTCACACACCAGCGGCTCACAGAAGACTTCCATGTGACCTGGCACGTTATGAGTCAAACAAATAACCCAGATGAGCACGTGGGGGCAGGCGGCTCCGGTGAGCTAGGTATTTATTTATTTACCTATTTGTTCCACTTCTTTATTTATTATTTACTTTCCTTTCCAGAGCTTCTTGGAAGGTCCTTATCCAAAACCACATGCCTTCAGAAAGACAAGCTAAGACATGGGAAGGGCATGTCCAAATGGAGAAATAATGTCTTGTGTGATGGCAACTGATGGCTGACAAGGCTTCACCACCCACCGGGCTAAATGCCAATCCCCCAGGAATCTGTTTTGGCTCCTGGGCAGGAAGTTGATGGGAAATTGGGAGGATCCACTTCTAGATTGCTGCATGACAGAGTGTGGAGATGGAGAAGACCATCTGGCTGGAAAACTTTGACACTCAGAGTGACAGCCCCACTGGGCTCTATGACCAGAAGGGAAAAGAGAAGGTGAGTGCGGGGAAAGCATGTGAGCTAGGAAGGCAGACTGACTGGGCTGTGAATTCTGGCTCCCTTGTTTACATGTCTGTGAATCTGGACAAGGCACCTGGGAGAGGCTCACTTACCTCACCCATAAAGTGGAGACCATGCTTGCCAGAGTTGATTTCTCAGAATTCACAATTTGTGACTCCTGGCTGAGGGAGAAATAGTCTTCCTGCTGGTAGGTGGGGGGGGTGTGGAAGGAGGAGCTGATTTTCTCTCTCTCTCTCTCACTTCATCCCTACCCTTCCCTTCTCTGGCCCTTCTCAGCCCTCCCTGTCATTCATCTATCCCATACGCATCTATTAAGCGTTCACCAAGGGCCGGGGAGTGTACTAGGAGCTGACCATGTCATGGTGCTCCAGCTCCTTTTAGCAGAAGAGACCCCCAACCACCACCGCCAAACACACCTAGCAATTCCATGAGCATTTTTAAAGAATCTATTTGGTACCAGGCACCATACTAGACCCTGAAAGTAGGGGGACAAGGATTCTTTCCACAAGGATCTCACAGTCTATAGATGGAAATGAAGCAGGCTTTGGTCAGAAGGCATTAATTCCTTGGGGCTTGGGATATGAGCCCCCAGCACACCCCTCCTGACCTGGGCTAGTACAGAGGTACAGCTGGAGCCAGCACACCGCTAATGGGGCTTTGAAAGTCTCTGCTCTATTAGGGCATCCAGAAAAGCCGATTTCAGCGGCAAATGCCTTCATTGCCTCCCCAGCAGAAATGGCTAATACCTGCTTTCTGGGACGCGCTCATCAAAAGGAGACTCTCAAAGCCCCATTAGCAGTGTGCTGACGCTGCCTGTACATCCTGAAAGGGCAAAGTCTAGGTGAGTTAAAGGAATCCAGCCTATTTGTCAACACTAGAATGAGTCACAGCTCCCCCCACCTTCACCTTCCTGGCCCACTACCCCCAGGCTTTCCTTCCTCCCTCTTACCTGGCCCCCAGGGGGTTGGCTGATTGCCACTTCTCAGCAGGGCTCTCTTCAGGTCTACAACACACACACACTCCCCCTCCTTCCTCTAGCTCACCATCCCCACCTTCCTGCCAGTCTGAATTAATCCCACAACGCTGCGGAGGCCTACACACCAAGTAAGAACTGCAAGCCAAGGGCTTCTCCACTCTGCCATCACCCGGACCCCACCTGGAGACGTGCTTGGCCTCTGCTCCCGTGCTTGCCTTCCATGCTTGGCTCCCAGAATCTTGAAGTCAGAAGGGGCCTTAAAGGTCACCTAGTAGAGAAATCTCTCTCTCAGCACCAGCAACATGTGGTCAGCTGGGCTCCCGGGCCTAAAGGCAGCAGTCACCAGAGAACCTTGGGGCCAGACAGACCCGAGGGCCCTTCCCAGCACTCGCGCTGTGGGGTCTTGCTCGCTAGAACACTTTGGGCTAAAAGGAAGTCCTGAGGATTATTTCTCCGGAGATTTTCTTCAGCCAGCTCCCCACTGCAGACCTAATATGACTTCATCTGGTTTTGTGCAATGAGCCAGTCTCCTGCTAAATGGATGTCCAGTACAAAGAAATCGTGGCTTTAGCCTCTCCTTTGAAGCCCTCCTCCCCCGGAGAAGAAAGGACAGAATGGTAATTGAGACTCTCATAACTTTGTCTATTGTCCCATTATTCAATGACGAGCAGGGTGAAGTGGGCCACTAAGGAACCAGAATCATTAGAGAGGCTAGCAACAAAAATAATATTTCAACAGCACTGAAAAAGCCCTGCTATGCTGCAGGCATGTGCTGGCCATGGGCATACAAGGAGGAGTAATAAACTCAGTCCCTTACATTGAGGACTCATGGCTCAGCGGGTGAAGACAGACATAAAGAGCAATTATACATAGCCTGAAACATGCTTATTAGCCGTTTGAACAAATGGCCTCTTTTTATTCCTCATCTTATTTCATGTTTCTATGGAATTTGCCATTGTTGACCGCTTCTGCTTTCTGGAAATTCTCTACATGTTTGGCTTCTGATTTCCCTTCTTCCTGGGTCTTCTTTACTCCTGGGACCACTCCTCTGCCTTCTTCATTGCACCGTCTTCCTCTGCTCCTAAATATTGGTGTTCCCTAAAGATTCCATTCCTTCCCTCTTCGTCACACACTTTGCAGTTCACATTCTCCCTGGAAAAGATTTTCCACTCCTAGGCCCTGACGACACCTATACACCGACAGCTCCTAAATCCATATCTTCTTTTCCTGGCTTTTCTTAAGTGACACCTCCAGAACATATATTTCATTAATGAGCATTTCTTTAAGATACCATGTACCAAGAGTATTCTAAGTCTTTACAAATATTAACTCATTTAATCTGCCTAACAACATAGCAATCCTATGAGGAGGGCACTATTATGATCCCCATCTTAAATATGAGGAAACTAAGGCACAGAGAGGTGAAGTAACTTGTCCAGGATAAACAGCAAGTGATGTTGGAACCAAGTTCCAAACATATGTTGTCTAACTCTTGAGGATACCATGCCATTCTGCCTGTCCACCTATTTATTCCGGGCACGTGACACGCATCATGGCAAATATGAACTCATTTATCTTCTCCCCAAGTCAACTTTTCCCTCTGTATAACCAAACCTTCCGCATTTGGTAAAGGCATCATTACCTACTCACTGCCTTGCACATAGAAGCTGTTCAGTGAATGCTTCTGGTTTGAACTGAGTGGAACTGAATTGAATTGAGTTGGATGAAGGCATGAGAGGAGCTCAGCGAGAGAATTTCATTGGAGAATTGGGGACGATTTTACAGAATAGGTGACATTTGAGCTGAACAATCCATAACACAACATCGTATTAGCTCTAGAGGGGACTAAGAGGCCAAGCATTTCCATAATCTCATTTTACAACTGGTGAGGCAGGTAGACAAGTGCACCTGAGACATGAGCACGTCTAGAGCCCCATGCGGGAGGAACCACGGCCCCTAACTACTCAAAGTTCAACGGGTATAGAACCATGGAGATTTGTTAGAAATGCTGAATCCCAGGCCCCACCCCCAAACTGCCGAATCAGGATATTTATTTTAATAACAATTTCAGGTCATTTATATGCACATTACAGTTCCCGGAGCTCTGGCCTAGATCAGTTCCTACACTGGACAAGGCAACCAGATTATTAAGCCAAACCTCATAGAATCCCAATAATTGCATTCCCTCTGGAATCCTTCTACGTTTTGGAAAATACTTATCTCCCCTGGCCTGCATCCTGCTCCTGAAAACCCCCTGGAGATCAATATCAATAAATATGATGAAAAGCAAACAGATCTGCACTGTGTAGAGAAGGTCTATCCTCAGCAGGTCCAAGGGAGACACTGCTGTGAACTATGCCAACATTCACTGGTTTGTTCAGCAGTTGGTCTTGATGAAGGGGAGACAGAATGAAAGAGGATGGTTTTGTCCATGGCGTGAACCCACTTGTAGCTAATGGGGATACTGGGCCTGCTACAAGTTAGTCAGGGGTGCTTAGAGGCGTGTGGAAGAGATATTGTTAGGACAAGTGTGCTTGGTTAATGTGGTCCAGACGGCTGCTGACTACAGTCTAGGAATCTGGAAGTACCGGGATGATCTAGGCCTCAGGAGTATTAATGGGACCTGGAAGAGATTTTAGGCTAAAACAATTTAGCCAGGGCTCTAAGGAAGCCAACGTCTTGAAGCTTAGGTTGAGGTTGAAGGTGGAAGCTGTCAGGATGGAAGGGACCAACAACTAAGGGTGAGAAACAAGATCAGGAATCAGGCGGAGGTATAGAAGTATGGGCTGCAATTAAGTAGGAAAGAAAGAGTTAATTACAACTAAACAAAAAATTAAATAAAATCCAGCACAGCTGTTGTGGCCAAGGCCCATTCCATGGTTGGACACTGGATGCCACCCTAGAGGAAAGAGCTGTTGATGGAAGAATGAAGGCTTCCAGGCAGTTCTTCACCCAAAAGTTACTCTTTTCCATCTAATCCCATAAAAGACGATAACCGCTTCTACAACAGCTGGGAAAGACATTTACAGACATTCACAGACATTCTGCAGAGGCATTGTGCAGAAGACATTCATGGAACAGGTTTCCATTGGAAGAGAATTGCACCTCCTGAATTTCCTGCATTTGCATGAATATGGGTGGCAGCAAATAGAAGCAGAAATAGCTAAAGTAAAAAGAATACAGGGAGACATCTGAATATTCTAGAGTGAACAGTTGGAGGCAGACTGACAATTCTGCAGTTGGCATATCAGCTCTGCTGCAAGGAAAAGATAGGTCCAAATCACACCGGCAGGAGATACAGAAGGGGACTTGTGGCCAGCGTGATCCAGCAGGAGAAGAGAAGAGGGTTCAGAGTATCAGGATAAATTATGTCCAGGCCCTGCCTGCCTAGGGCATCTAGCATAGGACGGATGTACTCTAGGTGTAGCGGCTGACTATAAATAAACTGTATTGTTCCTTACACAAAGAGGGGTTAGTCCTAAAATGGTCCTCCTTGTTGCTGTCCCCATAGAATTGATTGTAAAGAACACTTTCAAGGATTATCAAGCAGATGGACAGGACCTCAGAAAGAGATCAAAAAGGGAGCGCCCCATTTGCCCTGAACATTCCCTTCTCCTCCTCTCCCACACTGGTCTCCTGGCTCCTTTCATTTCTTTTTTCCCCATCTTTTCTCCCTTTTTGGCCTGCCTCTGATTCTCCTAGCTATAAAATGAAACTAACGTTTTATTTTATTGTTTATATCAGAGAATTTTATGTGTCCTGGACTTGGTTTAGAAAATGCACAAGTGGAAAATGCTTTATTTATTTAGACATTTAAATAGACTAAACTAACCTGATTTTTATGTTTTATGTGCCTAACCCCACTTTGCCCTGAAAGATGGCACTTTCAATGCCAAAAATACCCAGGTCTGTTACTCAACACAGTATTTGCAAAGGGAGTTTACAGAGGAATAGTGTTGTAGGTGCTTTCTGAGCTTGCCTAGTAATCCCAGTCCTTCAGAAGCTAACATGAAACCTCTTCTCTAACACACACCCAACTGGGGATAGAGCCAGGATGTAAAGACAGACAAGTTATGTAGCAATTCAGTTGAATCCACTGATTCTGGGTTTATCTCTGTTTGAAGGTCACAGAATTCCTACCTGCTCACCTCTTAAATCATCTGCTTCTGTCTGCAGGTGGTGACAGAGACTCCAAAAAACCTGCAAGTCATCTTTCAAGGTTAACAAGAAGCTGCTTAGAAGCCGCAGCATGATCATCAATAGCCAATCAAAGGCAACTGTCAGCTTCTCCCCTGAGGAAGGGTTTTGGTTAATGAAGAGAGAGTGGGGCTGGAGTAGCCTCATATGGAGAAGAACCAGCTGTTTGGCTTCCTTTGAAGGAGCCCAAAGCTGAAAGCAAAGGGGTATTGCCGTTCCCCCAAGCAGAACAGACCAGAATGGTCCCAGTGGGATGTCTGCAACCAGGGAAAACTTGCTGAAACTTGGGGCTCACTCATGAAATCCATTGTCCTCTCCCCCTCAGAGAAGTTCACAGTTAAATTTCTCCTGAGGTCCTTTTTCTTCCCTAGTGAACTGTTTCTTGGAAGACTTTTTTTTTCCTCAGATACTATAAGATTGGTTCAAATGAATACTACAATTTTAGTTTGAGATCAGACTTATGCAATGCCCTTTAGTGAACATATGCCTCAGTTTCCTTATTTCTAAAAAAGGGAGTAGAAAACTACAATAGGGTGCCATGGTAACAGAGACTTTCAAGAATACTATTGGGAATTAAAGAAAGAAAAGAGTTATTGAGACTAATGAAAAGGATTCTTCTCCAGGCTGTTCCTTAACTTTCCCCCTTCAAATTTAGTGCAAAAAGAAGGGAAGAGGGGGCTACTACTTGGGGTAGATGATATAATGCTAATAGATGGCACAGAGACAGCAGAACCTTTCAACTCCTCTTGCGTCCACCTTTTCTATCAAGAAGACTAAGCTCCAATCTGGAAAGGGCAGAATAAACTCAGGTGAGAACAGACTGAAGCCAAGGATAGAGGAGAGATAGTAAAAGAATACCTGAAAATGAGTTCAAGCCTTCACACCCAGACAAATTCCTCCCAGACAGGTGGGGCCACAGAACCACAATTTTTAATCTTGGAGGAAGAGTGAAGAACGGAAGAGGTGCCAACTGTGATGGGAGATAAGCACATTTGTCCCAATTTCCAAATACAGGTAAATGTTGATTCTAACAACCATAGGCTGGTGAGCTTCATATTAACCCCTCACAAAATTCTAGACGATACTATTAAAGAGATGGTTGGGGGCACTTAGTAAGAAAACAGTAATCACCAGAAGCTGAAACAAAAAGTCATTCCAGGTGTAGTTGTTCCCATACAATGTAAAGTTGGGAGAGAAAAACAGGATGGTTTTAAAATGTCTTTCAATAAAAGCAATAAAGTGCCTAAAAATTAATTAATTAATTAATTAATTATGTACAAAGCTTTCTAGAATGTAAACTCCAAGGGGGCATGGATTTTTCCAACTGTTTTGCTTACTGCTACACCTAGAATAATGCTGGACATGTAGAAGACATTCAATAAATATATATTTTTAAAGATTTATTTTATTTTATCCATTTTAACCTCCCCTGCCCCCCATCCCCACTTGCTCTTTGTGTCCATTCACTGGGCAATTCTCTGTGTCTGTTTCCTGCCCTCTCTTCTCATCCTTCTCCTCCTGCCTTCACTGGGATTCGATCCTGGAGACCTCCGATGAGGGAGAGAGGCATTTTACCACCTGTGCCACCTCAGTTCCTGGTTTTGCGGTACATCTCATCCTGGCTCTGCCCTGTGTCTCACTCCTGTTAGGTCATCATCTTGCTGCGTGGCTTGGCAGGTCCTGGTGGTGCGTTGTGCACAGGCCTAGCCTGCTTGCACGCCTTCTATATTTTTATTTTACCAGGAGGTCCCGGAGATCGAGCCCAGGTCCCTCCATATGGCGGATGGACGCCCAACCACTTGAGCCAGATCCACCACCCAATATTTTTTAATAAATCAATATATGGGCACAATAAAAGATGGGAAGGAGATGTAGCAAAAATTAACTGAGATTACCTTTAGATGGTTAGATGTGAATGATGTTAATTTTCTTCTTCATACTAGGCTTTTTCAGCATTTCCCCCATTTTCTATAATCATCATAGTTACTTTTATAATCACAAAAAGAAAACAAGTAATAGTTCTCTTTAAAAGACTTACTCATGATAAATTAGCCTTATTTTTTAATCTTTGGTTGTATTTCCAGACAGGTAGACTAAGAGAATGTGGATTTCCATGAAATGTTTCCTGAATATCCCATGTTACCCTTTGAACCAGATGAAGAATTGTGGGCCCAGTGATGGTGCAGGAAGGTGGATTTGTTGAGTGACTAAACCCAAATAGTGTTGATTAAAGGATCGTTGTCAACTCCAAAGGAAGTCTCCAGTATTGGGATACAGGGATCTGCTTTTATTTATTTTTCTTTGCTTATCACCCCCTTCCCCCAGGTGGTTCCCTCGCCCTCTCCAGGAGGCAACGGGAACCGAACCTGGGACCTCCCACATGAGAGGGGAGTGCCCAATATACTGAGCCACATCCACTCCCCAGGGATCTGCTTTTAGCATGTTCATCGTGGCTTTGATAAAGACAAAGAAGTCCTATTCGTATTATAGATGATGCATAGCTGAGGGCCCTAGCTGATGTGTTGTAGGACAAAATTCAGGTAAAAAAAGAATCAACAGAGATAAACCCCATTCAAGATGGTGGAGTGAGACAGTTCAGGCCTCCTTCTTCCACAGAAGCTTTGGACAACGCGCATGAACCAGCAGTAACATCTTTATCAAAGCTCCAGACAATAGTTAAAGGAATGCAGTAACAGGGCAAGGGTCAAATAAAGAAAAAGGCTACTTAAGATCAGTAGGATCTCCTGGCACCCTGGGTGGCTCCTCCCCCACCCCTCACCTCAGCTTGGAGCCAGGCCATGTTCTCAGTGCAGATCCCTGGTCTCGATTCTGGTGGGAGCAGAATAACCCCTGTGCACATACTGGGAGCATGTATGTCTGGCCCAATCTGAGGATGGCCTGATGGGATCGCTGTCCCAGAATGTGCCCTGCATGTATAAGGCAGCTCATGGAACTCTCCTACAGAATGCTGTGGGAGAGCAGTCAAGTCATGCTGCCTGGGGCAAGGAATTACTGGCTGCAGGACATAGAGTGCAGTGTCCAGGACCAGGAGGAAACTGGTTCCTAGAGAAGAGGGGACATTCAGAACCATGTAAAAGAGAGAATTCCTAGGGCACATGCATGCCCAAGACAAGATGCATGCACAGAAAAGATCACGGATGACCCCACACTTTGGCTTGGGTTTATTCTCAAAACTCAATATATGGATAAACACTAAATAAGAGCACTTGCACGTATCAATGACTGGGAAAGTGTTTTGTTTTTTCCTCCTCCTCCTCCTCCTTTTTCTTCTTCTTCTTTTTTATTTTTTGTTACCTCCTGGCAATGAAGGAAAGCTCTATCATAACCCTAACTGGATAGAAACATAAGGAATAGATGTCTCAGAGTTTAAATTCTAGTGGTAATACTTTAAAAATATTAATGTCCAGGTTTCAACAAAAGGTCACAAAACATACAAAGAAACAAGAAGTTATGGCCCAGGCAAAGAAGATTAAAGTATTAGAAACAATCAATCAGGTGGACCAGACCTGGGACACACCAAATACTTAAAAAAAAAAAAAAAAAAAAAAGGTCCCAACTATTCTTCCAAGAAATAAAGGAGAACATGGACAAAGAACTAAAGGTAATCAGAAAAAAGAGAGATGAACACAAAAAGAATATCAATAAAAGGGATGGAAATTATGAAAAGGAACCAAACAGAGCTGAAGACCACAGTAACAGAAGTTAAATATTCTCTATAAGGGTTTGAAAGTAGATTGGAGCTGGCAGAAGAAGGAATCAGAGAACCTGAAGGTAAGACAAATGAAATCATCCAGTCTGAGGAGCTGAAAAAAGAGAGAATGAAGAAAAGTGAATAGAGTATGAAGACCCTGTGGGACACCATCAAGTGTACCAATATGCACATTGAGGGAGTCCCAGGAGAAGAAAGAGAGAAAGGGGAAGAGATAATATTCAAAGAAATAATGGCTGAAAACTTCCCAAATTTAAAGACATGAATGTATACATCCAAGATACTCGACGAACTCCAAACAGGATAAACCCAAATAAACCTATGCCATGGCATATTATAAGGAAACTGTCTAATGCTAAAAGATTAAGAGAGAATTCTAAAATCCACAAGAGATCAGCAACATGTCACATACAAGGGGGCCTCAATAAGATTATGTGCTGCTTTCTCGTTGGAAACCATGGAGGCAAGAAGACAGTGGCTGGCATATTTAAAGTGCTGAAAGCAAAAAATTGCCAGCCAAGAATTCTATATCCAGCAAAACTGTCTTTTAAAAATGAGGGAGAGATTAAGACATTCCAAGATAAGCAAAAGCTGAGGGAGTTTGTCACCACTAGACTGGGCCCTACAAGAGATGCTAAAAAGAGTTCTTTGCAGGTCAAAAGGAAGGGATAATAGACAATAGTTCAAAGCTGCATGAAGAAATAAGGATCTCCAGTAAGGGTAACAACTTGGGTAAATATAAATGCCAGTATTGTTGTATTTTTGGTTTGTAACTTTACTTTTAACTTCCTACAGAATCTAAAAGGCAAATGCATAAAATGTAATGATCAATCAGTGGTTTTGGATTCATAATGTATAAACATGAAATTTGTGGCAAGAATTACATAAAGGTGGGGGGATGTAGGGTTATAGGAACATAGTTTGTGTAGATTATTGAAGTTAAGTTGATATCAAAGCAAACGAGATCGTTATAGATTAAGATGTTAAATTTAAGCCCCATAGTTAACTACAAAGAAAATATAAGAATATGCAAGCTCATAGAGACAGAAATTAGAGTACAGGTTGCCAAGGCAGGGGCAGGGGGAATGGGGAGGTAATACATAATGGTGTAGGGTTTCTGCTTGCAGAGATGGGAAAGTTTTAGTAATGGAAGGTAGCAAAAGTACCACAATATGATGAGTGTGATTAATCCCATTGAATGGTATACTTGGGAGCAGTTGAAATGGGAAAATGACTTTTGTATATATGTTCCTACAATTAAAATAAAAGAAAGAGCAACTAAAGAGACAATGAAATGCAATACATGATCCTGGATGGGACCTAGCAAAGGAGGATAAAGGGCCATTATTGGGACATATGAAAAAATTGGAATATAGACTGCAAGCTTTGTATCAATGTTTAATTTATTGAACTTGAAAACTGTACTTAAGGTGGTTATATAAGTGAATAGCCTTGTTCTCAACAGCCTGTAACTATGGCCTAAATCTGATAAAGTTAAATTTAAGAGGTCCTATACTCAGGTTCTGAAATTTTCTAGCATCCAAGTTCTGACCTTGTTGTTAGCTGACCACAAGCTTGCAATGAACCCAAACCACAATACTGTTGCTCAAGGAGCGACTACAACCTTGGATCACATTAATAGGGTTCTCATTGCAAGAATTAAGATTGATTCCAGATTTAGCATTCTATGATTTATGACAGCATTTCTCAAAGTGTCTTCTGTGATATTCCATGTTAAATGGGAGTTTGGTGATCAAATATATCAGGGGATCATTTTATACTGGAATCCCCTTTTGGAGATGCACGGTACATATTAGTATATTAAAGATTCTAAGCAGTCTTGCAATAAAGAAAGCTGGTCTTCCTAAATTATTTTATCAGTGTTTTAATTTCCTAGGCTGCTCAAGCAGATACCATGCAAAGGGATAGTTTACCTAATGGGGATTTAACAGCTCATGGTTTAGAGACCAGGGAAAAGACCAAATCAAGGCATCGAGGTGAAACTTTCTCTCTGAAGACTGTGGCATTGCGGAGTTGGCTGCCAGTGATCTTTGGCCCTGGACTTCTCTGTCACATGGCAAGCACATGATGGCATCTCCTAGCCTCTCCCTTCTCTTTCAGATTCTGTTGATATTCAGTTTCTGGCTGCTTCTTCTGTGGCTTTCTCACTATGTATCTGAATTTCATTCTGTTTATTAAGCACTCCAGTATAGGATTAAGACCCATCCTGACTGAGGTGGGCCACACCATAACTAAAGTCACTTCATCAAAAGATCCTCCTTATGATGAATTCACACCCACATGAATGGATTAAGTTTAAGAACATGTTTTTCTGGGCTGCACACAGCTCCAAACCACCAGAACCTAGGAAATATCTTTTGTTTTGCTTTTGTTTACAGTTCCATTAATTGGAGCATACTTTGGGAAATGCTGATCTACTGTAAGCTATTCTAGGCATGAACTATATATCATTTGTATCTTTTTCCTCACGGGCAAACAGCACAGGGCAGGGCGCAGAACAGGTGCTCCATATATGGTGTTGAATGAATGAATAAGAATGTACCCGAATACAACTGAAGAAGATTGCAAACTCTTCAAATGACATCGTGTAGAAAGCGCACAGGCAGATGGAACAAGTCTGAAGGAGAGCCAACAAAATGGTGGTAGATTTGGAAGCTTGATTATCTAAGGGAGGCTTTGCCTGGAAAGAGAAGAGTTGCTCAGAACAGGCCTTGGTTAGATGGAAGATGACCTAGAGTGAGCCTGGCCAGGATCTGGAAAAGATCAGACCCACCAGGAGAGAGTAGGGCATCACACATTATTAGCAAAGTCCTGGGGCCAAGCATAGGTAGAGAAAGAGCCATTACTAGCCTCAGGGTCTTGGATCATATTTCTTGGTGTGAGATCCCCCAAGAGACCATGCATCCAGTGATTCTCAAACCCTGGTTGCACATATTAATACCCTGTAGAGTCTTTGTTTCTTGTTTTTGTTCTTTTTAATACCAATATTTACTCCTTTTCTTGGACCAAATAGATCAGAATTTCTGGGACTGTGGTGTGAGGCACCCATTTCCAAGGCCATGCAAGTAAAGACCAGTACCTGGGAGTGAGGGCCTCCTTACATTTTGCTCCCTAGGCATCTTGTTTGTCTCATCCTAGTCCTAGCCCTGGGCATTCACTGGTATTTTGTAAAGCCTCTCCCAGATGATTATAAGATGTATTCAAAATCCTTCAATTTACAGGTCAATTAACAGAGAATCTGGGATCATACAGTAAGTTTGAAGTCAAAGGCAGGGCCAGAAAAGACCAGAGTTGTCTGGCAGCAGGCAAGGGGCCCAGGTGAAGGGTGGCAGAAGCACCTGGCATTAAACACTGGGGACTCATTTACAGGGACAGGGGATTTGGGTTCTGCTCTTAGGAAAGCCTTGTGAGGTAAGATGGGGCCCCAGTCCAAGGTTCTGGTTCCTAAGCAGGGAGATGTGGCAGAAATCTTGGAGTCAGAGAGAAAGTGTGGACCCCAGTCACAGGAGCTGGACAACAGGGCAGACTTGGCCACAATGTGCAGACGAGGGCTGTGCAGGAGCCGCCACGAGGCTGCCTTGGAATCAGGGACCTTCTGCACTCCTTCTCCTGGCCCCACAGCCTGAGCAGAACTAAGCCTGTAGGACAGGGCTCAGTAACACAGCAGGCAATACATAAGATAGTCTAGACCTTGCCAAAACCTGGTGGCCATTTTCAAACATTTGAATAGAATCCAATGGAAAAGGAGTTAAATTTATTCAAAGGAATTTCCAAAGGCAGAATGCAGACCAACAAGAGAAATTACAGCTTTGCATGTGTATTAGACATGTCTAGCAATTAGAGATTTCCCACAATGGAAGAGTGCAAGTAATCTGACTAGGTGAATTGAGGGATGTTGAGGAGGGTGGTTTCCACTGGGGGAGGATCACTTTGTATTAAATGACTGCTATTGCCTTATTTATTTATTTATTTATTTATTTATTTATTTATTTATTAAAGATCTATTTACCTATTTCGCCCCCACCCCCACCCCTGGCCCCGTTGTTTTGCACTCGCTGTCTGCTCTTTGTGTGTTCTTCTCTGTCTGTTTGTCTTCTCTTTAGGCGGCACCGGGAACTGATCCTGGGACCTTCCAGAGTAGAGAGAGGTGCTCAATCTCTTGTGCCACCTCAGCTCCCTGATCTACTGCGTCTCTTATTGTCTCTCTTCTGTGTCTCTTTTTGTTGCATCATCTTGCTGCGCCAGCTCTCATGCACGGGCCAGCACTCCGCGTGGGCCAGCTTGCTTTTCACCAGGAGGCCCCAGGAATATAACGCTGGACTTCCTATGTGGTAGATAGGAGCTCAATCACTTGAGCCACATCCATTTCCCTGCTGTTGCCTTTAAATTCCTTGTCTTTTGATTTTGTTCTTGCCTCAAGGAGCTCCACTGGCTTCTCCAAAATGTTCTATCGAGGTATACAAAATGGTAAGGAAGACCACAGGGGTATTTGCATATAATTTGACTATGAAAGATGGAGGTTTGAATAAACTGTGCCATCTATTCACAGACCACTTTTTAGGTAAAAATGACATCACTGCTCCCCTTACCCTCATCATCCTTTGATTTCTCTCTGCTGTTTCTCCCCCAGTGCTATGTACATTGACCCGGATGAAATCTAATCACATCAGCTAGCATTCATGGAGACAGGCACTGTGCTAGGCACAGATGCTCCCCTCAGAAACCAGGGACAGAGAGAAGACCAGGCCCTCAGAGTCCAGGTGAGGAGACTAGGGGAGGGCCAGGCCTGAGGCCACAGACATTCACACCCCATTCACTTAGGCCCCAGTAAGGAGACAAAAGCTGCAGGGGGGCCCCTCGGGGGATTCCCACAACTCTCGCTCTGACTCTTCAGAGCCAGTGAAGAAAGGGATGGATCCTGGAAATCGCAGTCTAAACCCACAGGGCTCCCATGAGTAGTGAGTAAGGAAAGGTTCTAAGGCAAGGAAGCCAGGCAGGCGGTCCCTGAGCAGACAGAGTGAGCAATGCTGAGCCAGGAAGAAGGTGGCGACAAGTGCTGCTTGCGGCAGGACTTCCCTCCGTGCTGTTCACTGAGCCTGAAACTCTCTTCAAGCTCTCCCTGTCTCCCCAGCCCAGCCCCCCACCCCCCAGCATCCTTTTGCCTGGCTTCCATGGACAGCTTAAAAGTCCTTTCCTCCACAAAGCATTTCTGGATCCACCGGAGGAAGCTGGCCACCTTTCCATAATATCTTTGGTTTTTCTAGGTAACATTTACAACTGTACCGAGTTAACTATTGGCAAAATTATTTGGCTTTTCTCTAGACTACAAGTTCTTTGCCAGTAGGGACCTTGAATGAATAAAAACGAATGAATAATATCATCAAAACTTATTAAACTGTATCGTCTAAAAAAAAAATGAATGAATATCATAAGTTGGAAGGAAAAAAAAGGAGAAAATGAAGATAGCCAGAAGCAGGAAGAATAAGTAAACTGAGGCACACAAGCTGGAGGCTTGACTGTAGCAAACAGGAAACCAGAAGGGCAAAACCTAGAGTCAGGCACAAATCAGATAAGGAAGAAGCAAGGGAAGGTTCTAAAGGACTGTTAAGGGCAAGGCTTGCAAGTGCAGGGCTTCAGCAGGATCCCTTTTAGGCCAGGTGTGGTGCTTCCTCCCTGAGCTTGGGGCAAGCTTTAGAGAGGAGGGTTCCCACTGGACACTCTTGCTTCCAGTGTGGGCAAGATAACCTTCCTGTGGCAGAACTAGCCATCCAGTGTAAATGAGGCTGCACACAGGTTTATGGGACATCTGTCCTCAGACCACAGGGATTTGAAATCCCTACTTAGCAAGGCTGCCATGTCTCACTTACAGCTGCCCCAGCCTTCTGTTGAGGTTTTTTTCCCAACTGTGGCTAAGGGGACTCAACCAACCCCTCTGTACCGGCTATCTGATGCCCTGGGTCCTCTTGATTAGCCAACTGAGACCTCTGGGGGAGCTTAAAAGATGGAAGGAGGATGGCATGTCCCAAAGGGAAGGCAGGCCTATCTTAGAACACGACTGGACGTGGACTGATTAACTGCAGTAGGATGGGAAAGACTGCAGGGGTTCTGAGATTTAGAATTAATCCCATCCACTCAGGTGGGGCCAGCACCAAGGGGAGAGCAGAACGATGGATCCAGTGAGAAGAGCCCAGAATTTGACAGATTTAGTAACGGACCACACGGGAGTGGGGGTAAGAAGGTAACTTTGGGGCTTCAGTGGGAAATATTAGGGGCCACCTGATAGGTAGGTGCAGAGCTGTGCATAAAAAGTAAGCCAAATAGAGGCACTACTCAGAAGTGCTGGCAGGAAGCCACGGCTGGGGAAGTTTGGAGGTAGCAAGGTAAAAGGGCAAGATGTGGTCCCCGAGGGGACTGGAGGACAGGGTAAGGCACTAGTTCGAGCAAGACATGTCCTCAGACTCTGAGGGCCTGAGTACCAGGTGAATAACCAAGGCAGGGACCTAGGGACAGAGGTGCTGTCAGACTACCCCCTTGTCAGCACTGAGGCACCAGATAAGGGATAACGAGCAAGTAGCCAGGGTGACAAGACCAAATCAACACGTGGGACTGCAGCTGCGTAAATTCTTCCTGCCTGAAGTCAGAATTGATCCTATAGCCTGGGGCAGAGCTGAGCCCTCAGTCCTGGCAGCCAAGCAGATTCAGCAGAGGGAGGAGAGGGGCACGGGGCCTGGGACAGGTAAGGCCTGACAGATAGAATGCAAGCAAAGCCCGTTTCTGATCCAGCTGTTTTTGAGAGCCTGGCTTCTTACTCCCAGGTTCAGGAGGATAAAGAATGGGAAGCGGCTGTGGCTCGATCAGTAGGGCTCTCGTTTGCCATATGGGAGGCCCCGGGTTCGGTTCCCGGGGCTTCCTGGTGAAGGCAGGCCCACCCGCACGGCGTGGTTAGCTGACCCAGTGAGCACAGGCAGCAAGGGGGGGATAAATGAATAAATAAATAAAATCTTTAAAAAAAGAATGAATGGGCTGACACAGGCCTCGGAGAGCAGCTGCTGCCTGCTGGGAGTAGCGGAGGTGGGCGAATGTGGATTTTGCAGAGCACAATACGTGTCCTGACGGGGAGGGGACCTTCTCAACTCAGAGGACAACCATGATTTGGACTAAAAGGAAGGCCGTTAAGTCCTCCTTCTGCACCAAGACTACGGTCTCTCCATAAAGATGGAGAAAAGACTTACCACCACGTGAAATAATTGTGTATATGGTTTCTTCTATTTTCGGTGTATCTGTTCACTAGAAGAGAGCAGGGGCTCTTCCTGTCTTGCTCGCCTCTGATACTCAATTTCTGGAACAGTGTCTGGCATGCAGTTAGGGCCTGCTAAGTATTTGTGGAAGGAAGGAAGGGAGGGAGGGGGGGGGAGGAAGGGAGGAAGGAAATGACCCATGGTTCCACAGTCATGGTCAGGATTCATGAAAGAAGCCCTTGGTCCATGTTTCCCGGGAGGTGCCTGGACCTGAGCTTCCTACCAGGTCCAGGACTGCTGGTCCCTGCAGAGGGTTCATCTCCTGCTCATGCTGAGTGAGGGCAGCAGATCAGGAGCTGGCTCCCATGTCCACATGCTGGAGCACTGCTTCTCCCTCAGGTGGGGGTGAGGGGAGGGTAAGAATTCCAAGAGAAAGGAGCAGGGTGTGCCAAGACCTGGAACTAAGAGAAAGCACAGGTGGGTTTAGGCAGCTAAAGGACTTCAGGTTGGCTGGAGCACAAAGGGGGCAGTGCTAAGAGATGACAGCGTGGCAGAGGCCAGATCATGAAGGACCTTGTAAATGAGCTTTACATTTTTAGATTTGTCATTTTGGGAGTAGGAGAGGGGTGCTGATCTTAAGAAGGAGAGTGTGTTCTGGAATAATCTCTCTTTCCTTCTTGATTCTTTTTAGGAAACCTCTCTTATAATGCTTTAAGGGAAGGCACCTTTCCATTCTCACCAAGTTGTGCCCACGACTCTGTTTCCCACTGTCCACATCACCTGGCAGCACACCTGGCACATAATAGATACTCAGCACACGGATGCTGCCATTACTTTCATGAGGAACAGGATGTGGTTCAAGCAGCCTCAGAAGGACTGTAGGAGAAAAGTCGCTGGTGCATACAGGGCAAGCTGAGAGCAGCCATAAAAGCCAAAAGGCTGTCTCCACCTGCGACAGAGACTGCCCTGTGTTCATTGCATCCCATTTCCTTTTCTTCCTAGGTGCACAGGTAGATTGTTTCCTCTCTTAGACCACCACAGACTGAGTGCTGGCCACTGAAGTGCAGGAGAGATGTGCTCCACTTACAAGCCTGGCCCTTAAAAATCTTCTCCTGGTTTCCTTTCCCTTATTCCAGTTGAATGACGATCTAGAGAGGAGCCTTATCCCTGAATGACCACTTGGAAAGCCACCCAACTAGGATCACCCTCATTGAAGTGTACTGTGTTGTGTTGTGCCACTGAGATTGTGGGAGGCTATCTGTTACAGTAGCTAGCATTACTTATACTAACTAATACATAGCCCCCTTAGCCCTACTTTCACCAGACTCATTCCAAAGGGCTCCAAGAACAAGCTTAATCTACATGGGTCTGGGTCTCGGTTCAGACAAGAAGAAAACATGAAGAAAAATGCTGGCTTTTGGGGAGGAAGAAAGTTCTCCTACTGGAAGAATATAGATCCTCCTGTTTCAGAGAATCTCAGGACCTCATCAGGGACATTTTGGGTTTTTTGTTCTGATGCCTAGTTTATGGAATTAAAAATAAAATCTCTAACTGAAATAACAACTGACTCAGTAATTTAATTCTGTGGTCTTGCTGCACAGAAATGTTCACGTGTTCTCCTGGATGGGAGTAGGAAACTGTTGAGTTAAAAGCACCTAGAGGTGATGTACACAGGACATAATATATAGTTAATATATTCTCAGCCAATGAGTTCTATATGAGGGGAAAACTCTTCTAGTTATTACTAAAATAAGTCATAATTCTTTTCTTAAAAACAAAAACAGAAAACAGGGACTATAAAACTCCAAGTGCCTCACATTGGCCCAGAGAGTACACAAAGCAGAGAGACAGAGTAAAGCTATGGTTCTATAAAAAGATCATGTTCTTTGGGATACAGGTAATTTCATAGAGAATTCATAGAATGAATACAGAGATGGTTTAATATTGCATGGATTGGCAAAGTAGCTATTATAAACAGCAGTCACTAGAGCTACAGAAAACAGTTAATGGAGATTCTGTACTTGGAGGGAAAACTTTAAGAAATTGCTGCCAGAGAGATAGAATTTTTCCAATTATTGTAAAAGACTGGATAAAAGGAAGCAACTATTCAAAAGTAGGTGGTCTTTCTATAGCTACAGGGGATATAGTGAAAGATACAGAACCAAGAAGATGAAAAAGAAAATTCAGACAGAAACTGGCCATGCTTGGCTAAAGATTTTTTTA
Source organism: Tolypeutes matacus (assembly GCA_026826555.1). NCBI lineage: Eukaryota > Metazoa > Chordata > Mammalia > Cingulata > Chlamyphoridae > Tolypeutes > Tolypeutes matacus. The sequence goes on along the minus strand of JAKSZT010032012.1, from coordinate 20,563,623 downwards.
AAAATTCTCTATTGAGTAGGGAACTGGAGTTAGAACGAACTACATTAAATATGATATGCTTGGGGTGTGTCTACAATTAATTCCATCAGGTATCTTTAAAGATGGATGCCTGAACCAAAAGACTCTGGCTAAAAATTGCAGTCAAGTTTCTGGTGTCCCAGAGTGGGGAGATCAAAGCCAGAGCACTCTCAAGAAACAAAAATCCAACAAGACGTTTTTTTCTTAGTGTGTTGCACATATTACATCATTTCTTACAGAGCATCTCCAGGTTATAAGAAAATCTTCTAGTTACTTGCCTGATCAACAAGTCTGATTTGGGCAGTAGGATTAGCGGGTGCTACCCAGATTCAGCAAGACCACCTCTCACCTTGTTCTCATTTCCCTCACGTTGTTCTCCTTTCCTTCGCCGACCAATCCCATCTCTCATCCTCTCCCGCCCCCCACCCCATATTCTTCTCTAGCACAAGTCCTTGGTTCTTCTGCTCTGGAGACTCCAGAAAGCAAGAGCCTGGGCTCTCAGTCCACATCACCTTGAATGTGTCCCCTGCTTACTCAGCCTGATTGAATAGGGGCACTTTCCTGCCTAAGACCAGGTTCCAAGGACGCTGCCCTTCCACTGCAAATGACAGCAGTCCCAGAGGGCTCCCCCTCCCAGTGAAGACCCCAGCAGTTGCCACCAGACTGCATCACAGGCCCCGTGTGAACACCAGGACTCAGCTGCACCCCTGCCACACCCAGGGATTTTGGCTGCTCTGTCTTAAGAGATAGAAAGCGCTGAAGAGGCCAGAGAAGGCGGCAGGGTGAAGGTGGGAAGGGAGAGAGTTGAGGAAGGGCTCCTTGCGATCCAGCCTTGGAGAAGGAGCAGGCTGAGATGACTGGCTCTCTGAGCTCAGAATGAACCTCCTTCTGTGCTGATACAGCGGAGGAAGCCCTGGTCCTGCCTTCAGACGGGGAGTGATTTCAAAGCCCTGTCCCACGACTTCAAAGCAACCCTTCAACTAATTATTATGGAGATTGTACTAATTAGGAGACTGCAACGGCTTCTTAATACTTGTTCTATTACCAGCTTGAAAAGCAACGCTGGAAGAATATCCAATTGTGTTCAAGGCTATTGGAGTGGAGGCAGGGGAGGCTGGTAGGGGAGGGTTTTTGCATTAGCCAGAAAACAAAAACAACAACAAAACACAAACCATAGGACCCGTCTTTCTTCTGAGCAGAAGCAGCAGTAAGATCATCACCACCACTGACATGAAGAAAATTCTGTTAACAATTTTTCATCCCACTCCCCCATCCTACTGCTCCCCTTCCCAGCAACTCATAACTAAGTTTACTAATGATCCTCACCTGCAGGCAAAATCAAGTCTGTTCTAGTATCTTCCTTCCTCATTCACTGAGAACCTTCTATTTGCCAAGTACTCTGCTAGGCATTAATGCAAAGAATAGACATGGCACGAATCATTTAAGAAGCTTCCAGCTCCTCCTTCCAGCCATGTGAAGGCCTTAGTATTGAGAATCCTTTCATGTTGGTATTTCTCAGGTTTGTTTTCCTAACACAGACCACAAAACTCTATGGCTCAGGCTTGCTTTCTGAGTCTTACTCTAATATAGAGATCTCTTTTCATCTCTACTCTGAGCCTGACCAATTCCCAGTGGTCCTGGAAGGCTCTGCTTTGTACTACTAAGGCCCCTTCTAACCACCCAAGGACGACGTTCTGACCTAAACTCCATCCCACTGTCTGGGGCCCTGATATATCTCACCCATATATATCACCCGTACATATTAGACATATCTCACCCATAGCCCACTGCCTGTCTGACTGAACTCCTAAACGCTCCCCACTCCAATTCACTTCTAACAGATTCTTTTCTCCCCTGGTAGGTAACTTGATAACTTTCTCATGAAAGTTAACCTTATGTCTGAGCTGCAACTAAAAAGATCCTCATCCCTTGGACACTGCCCACCAGATGTTCTTTCATGGTGGGCACTTGCAACTGGGTGTGCTCTCCCATCAGTAGTCCTGGTACTGCCTCATCTGCAATGCCCCTCTGTGAATAATGAGCAAGGTCCATGGAATCTCAAGATATGATCCTTATATTTAGGGCTATTTCTGAAACACAGACCATGAGAATCCTTGCAAGCAAACACAGATGCATCTAGAGTGGTGGCCCTCAACCTTTACTATGTGTTAGAATCATCTAGACCCTAGTCCAGAGATTCTGACTTAAATGGTCTGAAGTGGGGCCCTGGTATGAGAATATTTTAAAGTCCCTCAGGTTGAGAGCAACAGATCTAAAGGGACAAGGTAATAGAGGAATATAGTTACTCCTTAATTCAACCAGTATTTATTGATCACCTACTGTGTGTCAGCCACTATTGTTAAATCTAAGATGCAATGAACTAAGCAATAGAGTTTCCCATTCAGATGGAACTTCCAGTAGTTAATGGAAAATGAAAAAGAAGATAGAGCGTAATTGTATAGTCGGAGATACAACTATAAAAAATATAAAATAGACTTTAAAATGTTACACAAGTTTTAGGACTCTTGGCTTTTGGTTTTCGGAGTATATGAGTAAATTACTGGCATTAGGGGAGTGGGACCAACTGTTTTCCCACTAGCCTTCAGAGTAAGGCATGGAGTAGGGAAGTATCTCAGATGCCAACACACTCCTTTAGAGCACGAGCTTAAACCATCAGTAAAACCAGTGCAGTAGATGGGAGACACAGCTGTGTTTTCATGGAGGAAAGAGCCAATGCCAGAGATCTCTTTGGTTCAGGGCTTTTAAAAGTGAAACAGGATAAACAGGTTTGATGGCAGCCTGTGGCAGGCAGAGGGGGTATTGTGCCTTCCACTTCCTTCTTTCTCAGTTAACACTTTCTTTTTCTCTCACTTTAAGCTGTTAAGAAGGAAAAAAATATGGAAAGGGCAGGTTTCCCCAGCTCATTCTCCCTACCCTGAACTCAGCAGGGCTTTGATTTGAGATCCTAGGAGAACCAGGCGACTCATACCTTGCCAACTATATGGTCACCAGATCCTGTGAGCCTGCACTGGATCTGTGTTCAGGATAGCACTTCGTTCATCAACAATCAAATAGAGTGCAAGTGTACTGCACTGCTTCTGCTGCTTTGGGGGAAATCCCTGCTCTCAGGGAGCTTATATTCTGGTGGGGGGATTGGACAATAAAGAACTTAACAAATAAAACATAGTGTATTTGCAGATAACTGAACAGAAAGCCAAGAAGAGTGCTATTTTAGATGGTGTTTTCAAGGAAGTTCTCCCTAAGGGATTGGCAGCTGAGAAGACACCTGAATGAAGTAAATGAATGGACTCAAAACTTCTAGTAAATAGAAGCTTCTCATTAAGATGTGGCTCTTCCATTTGTCTATGCAAAAAAAAAAAAAAAAAAAAGTCTACCCTCCTTCAGCCAGCTCCAACCCACTCTCTTCCCTAGAAATTGGCTTTTAATGGTTCTGGGCAATAAGCCATCTGGATCTGGAATCTTGCTGTCTGCCTATCTGAGCTCCTTACCATCTCTTGGTAAACGTGCCTTCATGCAAACAATGTGCATCGTCTGGGCACATGGCCTTGTGATTTCAAGCTTCCTTTATGGTTGTAACCCCCAAACCCGAGGTCCTGCAAGGCCTCAAGTTGGCTCTTTCACACATCCCAGATTGGAAACTCCTTTCCAAGTGCTCCATTTCATCATATTACAGATGTTTTCCGGAGGAGGCTGGTTTTCCAGGGACGATTACAGCCACCAAGTTATCAACCTTGATGCTTGCTACAAGCTCTGTTGGCTAGAAATAGGGAAACGGGAACGGACAGAGCTCCTGGGGCAGTCTCCTTCTCCCAGAGCACAGGGACATGAGGTCAAAGTCTCTTCTGTCCTCCATGGAAGGATAGTTGGGAAGTTTTTCCATGCATTTAACTTCTGTTTCTTTTGTTCTAACATTGCCCTTTCTTTCACCTTAACTTGTGTTCCACCAACGAGTAGGACAGGTCTTGCCCAGTCAAAATTCACTCCAAAGTTCTGCTTCTTCTGTTGGTGAGGAATGGATAGGGGTAAGTTTGAGAGGAGAAGAGAAGGATGAGTCGAGGCTGTAACAGTCACTCTTCCTATAGTGTTGGATTTCAGGGCCGGTGGGCATGTCACAGCCAGAAGGATGATGTAGACAAATTGGATAAAATTCAGGAAAGAGCAACACACCAAAAAGAAAAAAAAAAAAAAAAAAAAAAAAAAGATGATGAAGAGGCTGGAGGGATTGAGTGATGAGGAGAGATTAAAAGAACTAAATATGGACAGACTGGCTAAACGCCTATTAAAAGCAGCGATCAGAACTGTCTGTGGGTATCTGAGCACCCGCAGGGAAGATGGGCCACACTGGCAGGTGTGGGGTCAGGCAGGGGGGAAGTGAGGTGGACTACAAATAAATTAGTGGCAAACTGCTGGTAACGAAAGAGTCTCTTCTAAGGGAAGAGGTGAATGGGGGTGGGGGTGGGGTGGGTAGAGAGGTAATGGGTGGAGAAAAGGGGGCCATTTAACATAGGAATCTCTCTACGACTTCTAAATATAGCTATTGGTGTTATGTAAACCCTGGGGGGAAAGGAGGGTCTTCTCCAGGAGACCCTAGGAGTATCACTCTGTCCTTATCTAACATCTGAAGCCATAGCTATGAGGACTTGCAGGCTGGTATCCAGGAGGTCAGAGACCAGGAAGGACAGGTCCATTAATCATAGCATTAGGGCAGACAGAGAAGATCAGACCCTGTGGCCATCCAGCTGACACTGACCTCTTATGCCCCTTTTTGTTTCAAAAGTAAAATCCTTAATATTCCCCCTTCCGCAGAAAAAGAGGTAGCTGGTCAGCTTGACAGGTGGAAACTGCAGCTTTCTTGTTAATGTGCAATCCTGAAACAGTGATGTATGGCTAGTGATAGATCATGTTGGGTTTCCGGAGAGCAGGGAAGGCTAAAGCTGGAGCCTAATTCATGATGCATGAACGCATTGATCTTCGTGGCTCTGAAAATACAGTGTAATGAACCCCCGCTAACACATCATTTTTATTCCACTGCACCTCGCTAATATCTAATGATTCCACCTTCTACTGTGATCAAACATAATTGTATGGGAGTTTCAACTTTGTTCTTTGATATGGGAACACTGCTGCCCAGCACTGTTTTGCTCTTTACCATTGGTAGAGAAAGTCTGAAACTTACACAAATAAGGATTAAAAGGCTGTAGATGAGCTGTCCCATGGCTGTGTGTGCCACATGTGCATAAACGCATGTGTGTGTGGGCAAGTGCATAGGTAAACAGAAGAATGTGTTTTATGCATATTGAGCCAAAGGCTAATTGAAAGTAGGAAAGATATTCCAGTATGGCTCTACCCTTTCTCACCAATTGGCTCTTGGGAAATGGTTATTACTTAAATGGAGATTACCTTGTAAATGTTATTGTTTGCAGAATCCCATCTGCTGATTGAAATCGCTGTAATAATTTGGTTTGGAGTCCATGAAGCTTCCTGAGGGCCCCTTGCCAGGCTGTCCTTGACAGCATCACATAGCCTATGTACTTCTCATGTTTCTTGGACAGAGCTTTCAATTGTGCTGCTCCCATTTTCTATTTTAAAAGAGCTTTTTTGGGAAAAATGAATATTAATTTGATAACTCCAGCCATCTGGCCTGAAGGTAGTCTGTTTCTGATGAAGGAAAGATACTTACAACTCTTCTGTGGATGAGTCGAGCTCTCCTTTGCCAGCTCTATACTTGGAGGCAGGGCCCCGGGTGAGGCCCTCTCCTGCCATCACTAGCTGTGTGACCTTGGGTAAATCACGGAGCCAGTTACCTCATCTGGATCTCAGTTTCCCTCACATCAAAGGGAAACTCTACTTTCCTTGTCTGAGTACAGAAGGCTGGACCAGATGATTTTTAATGTCTCTTATAGTTCAAAGGTCTATGATTCTGTGAAGCCTTCACACCCTTTTTGCTCCCCTCCACCCTAAAAGCTCCTTTCTTCTTTATGTCTGTAGAGTCCAAATTCCTTAGAGAGCCCTACACTTCCCACAATGAGTGTTGAAGGTAAATCACAACCTCACAAGTTGGGCAGAGAGAGAGAGACCTGTACTTCTGGTGTCTTTATCCCCTTAGTTTTGACTTTTAAAAGAAGATTGAGAAAACTTGAATTAAGCAGATGGTTGCCCATTTATTTGGGTTATTTAAAGACTCTGTAATGATATTAAGTTAATGCAAAACTCAGTTTTCAAGGTCAAGGTCCTACACAGCTCAACTTTGCCCTGCCCAAGCCTTTGATTCTGGTGTGGGCTCTGTTCCATGGGGAGATGGTAGGAGAGTAATACATAAAAAGCTAGTATTCCAGAGAAATACAGTCTAGAGCTTGTGATGCAAGTCAGGGTATAGTATCTGACTGCAATCAATATGCACTTAAATATTTGGATGATCTAAACCTCTACTTCACACAAAAGATCTCCAGAGAGACCTTTCTTAGGAGCAGAAAAATTACTATTCCAGAGACAACTGTGGGTCTTCTTGGCCTATGTGTGTTCAGGGGAGACAATGATGAAAGCAGCAAGGGAAGTCCCTTTGGGATGATCTGGTGGAAAAATAAATAGTCTAGAGGGTAGGAAACACTGACTCTAATTCTGCTCCCCCCCCCCCCGGTTATGATAACTCGGCACTATTCCTAATTATTGTCTCTCACTCTCTGCTTCTATAGTGAAGATAATGATGTAGATGTGTTGAGACCATTGGATAGAAGGTAAACATTGTTTCTACTCACAGACCTAATAGAGCTTCTAACCATCCATTGTTCTAACCCTAGAACTGGAAGAAGGGAAAAGTTCATTTATTTAGCTCATTTAATCTTTGGGCTCCCAAACTTACTAATTCTGTGGCCACAGTTGGGTTCAAATTCCTTATTTTAGTTTTCAATGAGTCACTGAATAAGACTGGATCAGAAAAGAAGTAGATAGACCCCAAGGAGCTAGGGGTCATGGCCAAGAGTTGTGGCAGGAATGCAGAGCCTTGGAGTTGAAGGAGGGGGGCGACATTGGCCCCTATTTTGGTGAGGAACAGAAAGAACAGATCTATAGCAAGATGTATACATATCACACATGTTACATATAGAAATCAATCTAAAGATTTCCTTAAAAGCTAAATTATGAGAAAGATCTTTGGTTGGGAGTGAAGCTTAATTTTAGGCACTATGCCAGACCAGAACAATATCGGTGGTGGGTGTTTTTGAGGGACTAAGGATAAAGAAAAAGGATAAGCTAGAGACAAGGGCTTAAATTGTAAGACAAGAGTTTGGTCAGACATAAGGCAGAATTTACTGAATACCAGAACAAGCAGCTGAAAGCACTAGGGAATCTCCTTCCATGCTCTTCTGTATAATTTGGATGTGCCCCTACCTAAAGACTTGATACTTGATCAGACGACCTGGTGAGGTTCCTTGCAAGTCTAGAAGTAAATGAAGGCAAGCTCTGGCTTAGCATTGATAGATTTCCCTATACCCATCCATTGACCATTTGGCTTTTTAGGGCACTTTCACTCCATAAGAGTATTAAATGGGTTTTAAAAACACTTAAATGTTAATGTAAAACCTGGGGCAGGAAGAGAGGAAGGATGTCAAATATATGAGCAATGCTCTGATGGCATGATGTCTTTGCTGAAGGATGAGATTCCTTCAAATTTGACTCCGGTAATCTAATTTGCTTTAAATTTGAAATAATCCTTCATTCTCTTATTATAAGGCTCCATGTTATTGGCTAATAAAGATTGCAATTTCTTTTCTTCCCATTGCAATAAATCCAATTCAAGCACCCTCTTGACTTGGAATTCGCACAACAACATGCAGAGGGCAATGCTCCCCTGATGTGCCTCCTGGGGAAGCCGTACTGCTCTGCCTGCTGGAGGGAGATGGTACAAGCCTATAAAGTGAGTCTCTCTTCCTTCCCCTCTCTCTCCGCCCCCACCCCCCAACCTCAATGTAATCTGTGAAAAGAATACTGTGTCTAAATTATAGCTGATTCCTCATTATCCGGCAGTAAAAAGGTTAGGCAAGCCAAAGAGCCAGGCTGACTGCAGCTTCACATTTTATCTTTCCGCCTGGGAACAGTTCAGTTTCTCAAATCCATTTGAAAACACTTCGGCTCATTCCATCCAATCTAGGGATTTTAACCTTTTTCTTTTCTTTTTTTAACTGGCAGCTTAGAATTATAACTGACCAGCCCATAGCCTGCATATCTGTCTACCTATCTATTGATCAGTCATGGGTCTAGTGTCTTATAACAGAACCTGACTTTTGGATCACATTTGGTATTGGTTCAGAGCTAAAGTGGATGACTCTTTGAAGGAATTGGTTATATTATCAAAGGTTTTTTGAGTGATAAATTGTCATAATAATTACAGCACTTGCTATGAACTTAGTACTCATAAGGCTTCTGCCACCTAAATATATCTTTTTTCTAACCAGTGACTATGCTGATATGGATGGGAAACTTGAGGTCCAAACTGCCACAATCTGTTACTTTCATTGATATGAGCTAAAGGAAGCCAGCCCCTGTGGTAGCGGCTGGAGATGAAGGGCAAAGAACCAAGAAGAACTGGAATACGGGGGCTTTAGAAAAGCCGTGATCTAATTTAGACACGGTGACTGTTGAGTCTACAGTCATAACCGTTATTCACAAAGAAGACACATCTTGATGACAAACTTCTCTGTCATAAGCATCATTACTAGACACAGAAAGATAAAGGCAGTGGAGGGATGTGTGCCAGGATGCAAGACAAGGGTTATGGCTATGATCAAAACGGTACTAACTACTATCTAAAATATCAAAGAGTGTAGCAGAAAACCTAAACTGTGCTGTCTCCCTGGGCAAAGAGAAGGAAGATGAAGAACCAGATTAATGTTGTGGGAGTTTTCGGGGAACGGGTTTAATCCCTAGAGTGGTTCTCACCATTGGCTGTGCATCAGAGCCAAAAAGGGAGCTTACATGTACATATATACATCATAAATTTGCTTTTTTAACCATTTTTAAGTGTACCACTGTGTGGCATTCATTACATTCACAAAGTTGTGCTACGTCACCACCAGATATTATCAAATATTTTTCTAATCTACTTTCTGTTTTTTTAAAATTTGCTTCATCTGGATAATTCATATAAGTGGGATCAACCAATATTTGTCCTTATGTGTGTGGTTTATTTCATACAGCACAATTTTTTCAAGATTCATCCTGTTGTAACATGTACCAGCACTTCATTCCTTTTTTAAGGCTGAGTAATATTTCATTGTGTATATATATATATATATATATATATATACCACAATTCAGGGGACTTTTTAATGAAAAGGTTTCCTTCCCAGAGTTTCTGAGTCAGGAGGCCTGGGCTGGGTCCAGGGAAGGTTCTTTCTACCGGTGACAAAGTGACACACGTCCAGAGTTGAGAACCCCCGTGCTGGACTATTGACTCCATGAGAATAAAGTCTTGCTCATCGTTGTGCCTCCAGCGGCCAGCCTGGTGTTTGGCTCATATTATATGTCTATAAATGTTTATTTTAATGACTGAGCAAATGGCAGACTGGCTGCCGGATGAATGAGCAAGCATTATTAAGCAGGCTCTGTCCTGGGAGCCTTAGCTACCGCTCTTACTGTTCCCATTGAGGGAGGCGTCAGTTTTTATTTCACATTTGGGGAAACTGAGACTCAGAAAGGCTAAGTAATTTGTCCAAGTTCCCATGCTCTAATGGAAAAAAGGAGCCTAAGGTATAGTCAGGTAAGAAAGGGAGAGTAGAGGGCAGAAAAAAGGGGGTCCAAAGCAGTGATGGGTCTGGTATTTCTATGAAGGGGTATAGGGATGGCAATCTGGCTGGGTGAGGTTTGAACACTTGTCCTGAATTTTTGTTTGCAAAGCAAGCACATTCATTTTACTTATATCGTATGTTTACATGGAGGACTTGGCAGTGGGGGTGGAAATAATGGAGACTCTGGAAGCCCCCACTCCCACTCCATCCTACCTCACTCCCCAGAGAACCACTGGTCTGGAGGAAAGAAGTTGACAGTTTCCAGTTCATCCTACTATCTCAGGGAAGCAGAGCAGATATTCCAGGGTTCTCGTAACTTCTCTCATTTGTCTCTGTCTGCCAGCTAATGCCTGAAATTTATGTTAATGATGAAAAGGTTTTGCTTTCCATAATTAAATAAGAAAGACTTAAAATACAAATGTGGTAGAGGCCGAACTGTATATTGAAACTCCTCCACGCTATCGTCAACCACCAATAAGACTGATAGCAGGCTCTGTCTTGTTTTGAAAAGGAAAGGGAGAAAAGAGAACACCTGACATTTGCCACTGAGGTAGAATAAAGGAATCTTCTTCGTCTTTACAGATTTGCCTAGGATGAGCCCTATTTATATTCAACTGGAAGGGACAAATAGAAGCTGTGCTCAGAGGTATTTTTGTCATGGGCAGCTGTGAATACATGCAGCTTTTCTTCAAATGATTTATGAAGGGTTTTTTGTTTGCTTTTAAAACGTGGAATAAAAGAGCTCCATTCCCTGAGGCGTCACTAACCGGGGTACCACCGCTCCCAAAGCTGCGTAGGGAATCTGCAACGCGCTGAAATTGTTCAAATGGGAATCCAGGCCTGGAAATCAAGAGGCTGTAGAACTCGAGGTCCAGCTCTGCCCCCAGCAGGTTGGGGTCCTTGGACAAGTCTCTTTTCCTCTCTGTGTCTTATCTGTGGAACTAGAATAACACCTGTGTTCACGAAATAGTTATCAAATGCCAGAAACTGTGTGAAGCTCTTTCCCTGCATTATTTTGATTAATCCTCACAACAATACCATGAAATATGCACTCTTATTTTTCCATTTTAGGAATGAGGAAATGAGTCTTTGAGAGCTTAATGTGGGTTGCCCAAAGCAGCAGAGCTAGTAACGGAAAGATGAGCTATTTGAACTAAGGCCTGTCTTGCCTTATGAACCCAGTGTCTCAGATGCACTATGTTATAATGCTACTTCATGGGGGGAGTTATGAGGATAAAAAGGAATGATCTGGGTGAACATGCTTTGGACAGTTATGTATACATATTCATATACATATTACACACACACACACACACACACACAAATAGTCCCATGCAGCCCAGACTGTTTATAATCTGCCCCATACAGCTCAGATTGGTTATAATGTTATTAATTTCTTAAATAAGTATACAAATTCATTTCTGGACACCAGTGGTTTTCAAAGTATGGCATCCAGGCCAACAACTGCAGCATTTGTTAGAAACACAAATCCTAGAGCCCTACCCCAGGCTACTGAATCAAAAATCTTGGGGTGGGACCAAGTTATATTCATTTAACAGGTCCTCCAAGCAATTTTGCTATACATTCAGATTTGAGGACCAACCAGCAACTACTGTTGAGCTAACATGATGGATAGTACATTTTCAGCCATTGAATTTTCCATTGTCTTATCTTGAATTGAGTATGTTTTGCAATGAGTGTTCTTTTCTCCACTATGACTTTTCTTCCTGCCATTTATTTTGGATTCTGGCAAACGGTTTTGACTCTTAATGATTAAAAAGAAAAAAAATTGCCCATGTAGTAGTACTGAATTTACTGCAAGAGCTGATGAGTATTAGGCTGGATGTTAAAACACAAGTTTCACAGGGGATCAAGGTAGATTCAAGGAAATGGCCTAGGAAAGAGAGCACTATAGATGGGTAGATATTCGTTATGTAATGAAGGGCATGGTAAATATCATTGCATCTGTTGCAGCTGGGCAGTTTGATGTAATTATGAATTCCAAAAATATAATTGAAAAAAAATATATATATAATTGGATCATGCTTGTAAACTGATCTGTTAATCTGGGCATGATTAAGTTATGATTAGGGCATTGACTAGGCCACGTCAGTAGGGCGTTGGTGGGTGGGGGAAGAAAATATAAAAGGCATCACAAAGAACAGAGCTGCAGCAGTTTTTGAGAAGCAGTTTTGATTTTGGAAAGAAGGCCCCAGGAGAAGAGAAGTGAGCCGTTCGCCTGATCATCTACAGCTGACCTTGTGGAGGAAACAGGAGCTAAGCCCAGAGAGAAACGCAGCCCCGGGAAGAGAGGAACCCCAGAAGCCTGAACTCTGGCAGATATCGGCAGCTGTCTTACTCTAACAGGTGGCAATGGACTGTGGTGAGAGAAGAAACTTAACACTTTATGGTCTGGTATCTGTGGACTTCTACCCCAAATAAAGACCAACCCATTTTTGGTATTTCACATTAGCACCCTCTTTGGCTGACTAATACAGCATCCTAGGAAAATTGACTAGCATTTCTAGAAATAGTAGCAGAAAGAAATAAGCTGTAGGCATGTTATAACATTAGGGGATTTGAAGTAAACCCAAAAAGCTATTGCAGAGAACAATCTCCATAAGGATAATGCTAAGGAGGGTATGTGTCTGTGGGTAGTGTACATCCATATCATGGATGTAGGCTTCAGAATTAGACATTGTAGTGGACTGAATTGAGTATCCTAATTTAGACATATTCTTGGTCTTGGTCCTCATTCTGGTGGATGTGTAAATAAGATTTCTTTAAGATGTTACTTCAGTTAAGTTGTAGCCCAGCTGAATCAGGTTGGACTTTTACTCGGGCTTACTGGAGTTATTTTTAAGTAGTGTAAAATCAGAGGAGTAGAAAAGCCACTGGAAGAATACAGAAGCTGGAAGTCAATGGAACCTGTAAGAGAAAGGAGAAGACACTGCCATGTGCATTGTCATGTGACTGAAAAACCAAGGACCAAGGGCAGCTGGCAGCCAGGCCCAGAAGCCACAGTCTTCAGGGAGAAAACATTGCCTTGCTGATGCCTCGATTTTGGAGGACTTATAGCTTCAAAATTGTGAGTCAATAAATTCCCATTGTTTGAGTCAACCCATTGTAGGTATTTGTTTTGGAAGCTAGGAAACTAAAATAGACCTACTTAGGTCCAAGTTCATAAATGGTTTCTAATTGTTCCTACCGCTTACTAATGGTTATCTTGGGTAATCTACTTAATATTTTCAACCCACAGTTTCCTGATCTATGAAATGCAGAAATAGTACAGCTCTATTGCAGGGAGTTTTAGATTTGATAAACCATTCAGCACAAAGCTTGGCAGGTACTGGTAAGTATAAATTTTAAGTATTATTATCAAAAGACATAAAATTGTTTCCTTAAACTAGAAAGGCTTCTTAGTTAGGAGTTTTTAGTTGAGATCATGTGGCACTTTGAGATTATTTATGAATTCCAAAATGAGAAATTTTGTTTGTAAACTGGCCTCTTCCTCTGGGTGTGATCCCCTTTGATTGTATTAGATTCAGCTGAGATGACTTTGATTAAATTATGTTAAGATTAGGGCTTTGATTTGACCAAGTCAGTAGGGTGTAACTCAGGTTAAGTCCCCGCCCCCTTGGTGGGCTGATATAAATGGGCACTTACTCAGGAAGACACAGAAGAAGATAAACAAGAAAAGAGAAAAAGCTCCATAGATGCCAGAGGAGAGAACTTTGATCCTGAAGCCTCAGAAAGAGAGAGAAGCCCTATGCCAGCCTACAGCTGAGCTCGGAAGAAGCTGGCCAACGGAGCCTTAATTATTGTTTGCTTGTAAAATTGTTTTCCCGCCATCCACTTTCAGCCTCCTTGAATCCCTGGGTCTAAGGTGTGTTTCTTATAGACAACATATAGATGGGTCATATTTCCTTATCCATTCTGCCAGTCTGTGTCTCTTGACTGGTGTCACAGAGCCTTAAGAAGAAGAAGGAGGGAAAGACCAGGCAGAGACTGCACACTGTCTTGCTTCAACATGAGGCAAGTGACTTTGGTGAGAAACCAACCTTGAGTTGGACTCTTTAGGGCCTGGTAACTGTAAGCTTCTACCCCAAATAAATACCCTTTGTACAAGCCCTTTATACAATCAGCTTATACAAGCTGATGGTACTTTGCATCAGCACCTCATTGACTGACCAATACAATCCCCAAAGAGAGAAGGGTGGAATCGAATAGAATCCAGTAACAGGTCCCAGAAGATTTTACCTAAGCTTGTTCATAGGTGATGCTTACCTTCCTTGTGAGAGGACACCTTTTTAGCTCTCTTTTTTTTCTTCTAATTTCATGAATTGCTAAGCATGTCCCCTTCTCCTTATCCCTTCAGAGACCCCTAAGTACTCGTCTTGCTCAAGTCTCCATTGCTTTCTCCCTTTCGAAGGTTTTCTCTTTGGGATTTTTTTAAAAAAATAAAAATTTGTAAAATTTATCTCTATTTTCTTGAAGCTATGAGAATATTTATCCAAACCCTTCTGTAATATATTCCTAAGGTCCAACTCTTTGAGATATGCAGATAAAATTCAGGGTGGAATGGAGTGTAGGCCACCATCTGACAATCAATCAATCAATCAGCATTTATTGAACATCTCCTATACTCTGGCCCTGTGTTTGGTATCATGAAGGATGTGAAAGCATTAAAAGATGGAGAAATAGCTAAATTACCAGAACCCTTACATATATTTTCTCATTTAATCTTTCCACCACTCCTCTGAGGTAGGGATTTTTTTTTTTTTTTTTTTTTGACTAATTGACAGATGAGATAGCAAGCCTCAGAGTAGTTAGAACAATCTACGTATGGTCTTAGAACCACCAAGGGGTTGAGCCAGGAGTTTTACCCAGGTTAGTCCCAAGCCCAATGCACTTTGCTGCTTCCAGGAATATGATTTTAGTCATGGACTTTGTTTTGCCTCCACTCTGATCTTCAGCTTTGTTTCTTCCCAGTCCTTTGGCCAGTAAGGTCAAACTGTCTCCTGGGGTCTTTTTTATGCAGTCTTTAGGCTGCTCTGAGGGCACCGAGGGATGCCTGCTTCAAGAGAAAGCTCTTCCCTGTAAGATATTATTTTCCTGCAAGAAGAGCTAGGCTGGATTCTACTCACCGCCCTTTGCTACTTTCTTTTTGCCCCCTCCATGCAGCTATTGTGGTTCACTTCTGTGGCACCAAGCTAACTAAGCCTTACTATAGCACAAACCCTAGCACACTGCAAACTGTAGGTACTTAATGAATGTTTGAGAAATGAATCAATCATGTAGAAATTTTCCTTTTAATAGAGAAGAAAGAAGAAGTCACAGAGGTCAGCCACTGAATTTGCAAAAGAATTTGGAAAGGGGATGGTGCAGAGAAGAGGAGGGAAAAGAAGCAAAGGAGAAAGAGAAAGATGGCCTTTCCCCTTCTTTTTTCTAGCGTCACAGATGATGACCCGAAGAGGGAAATATCAGCTGAGAAGACAATGCTGGAGCCAGAAAGCCCTCGTCCAGAGCTGCTGCTGCTTAAGGCTTCATGACCAGTATTCAGGTGGGATTTGTTATTTGGCAGCTCCCAATGTAGAAATGCCCCAGGGAAGAAGTGTTGCAACAGGGCACACCTCCCAGGCTGGGGAGGGAAGGCAGCAGCTCTTCAGTCTTCTGCCAGTGCTGTGTGGGCAGCTGGCATCCCCTCCCACCATGCTGTGTGTTTACCCGACTTCAAAGGCCAGGGCAGCCTTCAAAGGGAGGAAGAGGGAACAGATGAGATTAACTCCCCTCCTTCCCACCTCATCCCCTCTTTTCCATTAAAAAGCCCCTTTTGCCAAAATATTAACTAGCAGCACACACAATCCTCGTCAGATATGTGTGTTTGCAGCAGAAACCAGGGAGAAGATTTTCAGTCTGGGACCAGGACATGACTTCCCCAAGCAGGAAGCTCTAAGGTTTGCTTCCATAGCATGACCCTCAGGCCAGACCACCCTTAGGTTCCACAGCAAGAAGACAACAGTGCTTTATTTTGTTTTATTTTGAACTGAGTTGGGACCTGAGGTTATGTGTTGGATTAGAATGGAGTGTGTGGGGCAGACAAAAAGCAAGAACTCCACATAGGTACTTGTTGAAGCTGGTCACCCTCCACATCAGGCCAGGTTATCCTAGCCTGGAACGAGAATAGCTGACAATCAAGGAAAAAGAAAGGCTTCAAAGAAATATGGCAGTGTAGAGAGCGTGAGCTTTGTGGTCCTACGTGGCAAGTCATGTAAGCTTTCTGAGCTGCAATTTTCTCATTCGTATAGTAATAGTAAGTAATAGTAATAGTAATAGTAATAGTAATAGTAATAGTAATAGTAATAGTAATA